>OX637349.1:8894166-10094166 GCA_951799405.1 Agapetus fuscipes | reverse complement strand
TAATCCTAAAATACCGCCTGCGCAAAAATACACACAGCTGTCCCTCTCTAGCCCGGCAAAACAAGCAGGAAATTCACCCTTATTCGCCGGCGCACAAAGGGCGAGTTTCGCGCGGCACAGTGGTTGGGAAAACTCGTATGAAACGTAGACGAATGTAGGGAACGGCTAGAAGCATAGAGTCGCCGCCAGCTAACGATTCTGCGCTCCAAAGATGCGCAGATTGCGTTTTTGGTGTGTTTTTTTCATTAAATTTCCAACCCCTTCCCTTTTACCCTCCCTCTACCGAAAGTTTTTTCGGCTAGCATCCCATCTCTCTCTAACATTCCCCTGCTTGGATTTCTCGTCTCTTTTTCACTGTTGGGGGTGGGTTTTTACGAGCGCAGCCCGGGTGGTCGCATCCCCTTTACCCCACTCCCACACACACACCCCGTACACCCCCCTGCACCCCTTTCGGACGGGGTTGTCATGAGTTTTGCATAATGCGGGGTCAGGTTTGCTTCGAACAGCCGGGGTAGGTTTTTATACGAAGTTTGGACGCTTCTGTGTATGGATGCTTCTAGACTGTGTTAGTACCAGACGTCGAATGATGTAGCATTGTACCTACATTTCGCATTAAATTTTATGACATTCAAAGAACAGCATTCATCAGTTAATCCAACTAAAAAACAATGTTAAATTCTACAATTTTAATGTTCTAAGAAATTATACAATGAAAACTCTGTAAATTGAAAGGTTTAATTTGAATGTTAAAAAGCTTAGCTTTACCTTTTTACTGATTTGAGTATTCATTACAAAAACGATAACGAAATAACATTCATCATCAGTTCAACCGACATATTAAAAAAATCACTAAATTATCAACTTAAAATATATCAAGTTCGTTGTAAATTGGGGCACTGTTTCGTTTAAAGTTTAACGAAAATAGGGACAAGCCATATTTTTATTTTTGATAATTGTACAAGATTTTCATGCCTTAGTTTATCTATTTTTTTTACTTACGCTTGTTGTGATTTTTCAAGTACTCTATTCAAAGTTAACTTTTTTTTTTTTAATTGTGGACTAAGTTAAAAATAACTTAATTTCTCACGAACAATTTAGAAATCAATCTATTTCACGGTAAGGATAATATTTTAGTTATGATAAAAAAATATAAGACGCACATTCAAAACTACGTCATTCAAACTCACCCACACTCATAAAAAACGCACACACTCACAGCTTTCCGCCTTAGTATGCGTCGCTTTTTTCACAAATTTCTTGCACACATTCAAAGACCGGCATGTTTCACCCAGCACACACAGACACACCGCTTGCATCCAGTACGGCAAACATAAAAAAAATTACGTTCTAGCTCAACCATGGTTTTTACCAAACAATATATATAGCAAGTAAAACACTCACTGGAGGGATTTTTTTAGTTTCCGTACATTTTTCGGTAAACTCTTTGTTTGAGATTAAACGGAATGTTTTTGTACTTGCGGAATTGTTTTTTTTTCAGACTACAAGGCTACACAACAATAAATGGGGTAGTGTCATTGATCTTGCTGTTTTCAGATTTTTTTCAATACTTTTTTCTATCGAATATTTTTACTTTTTTCCATAATATGATTGATCTGGGGCGCTACGTCATCGATAGACCAGCAATATGTGTTCCATATGAATTATATTGGTTAAAGTGCACGCAGTCAATTAGATTTTTTTTATCGCTTGCCGTTTTATGCCGGAAAATGAATTCATATGCATTTGTGTGACCCGTATTATTTTATACACCACATTCTTATAAAAAATATATTTCTTTTTACGTATTATTTTTTTTTTTAATTTCTTTCACATCTTGTTCTCAGGTCTAGGGCACCAAAAGATAATTGAAAAGTTTCAAAATGAAAAAATTATAATGTTGGTTTTTTATGCAGGCATATTATTTTAACATAAAAGTAATAAAAATAGAATGTCGTTTATAAGTTGTGTTCCTTGGCTTATAAGTTGATTTATTTATTTATTTATTTAACAAATATATACATGACTGACAGTGAGACACCAAAACGTCACAATACATATAACATGGTAGATATGAGGCTGACCACCCATATTGTAAAAAATGGTTCACTTTGCCAATTTTATCGTTGTTTCAGGGGTAGTCAGCAGGAGTTGTAGGGCTTATGTTCATTTGAGATTTGGGTTTTTATGTTGTTAGTTCACATGAAGCTGCACGTGTCTGCTTGTGGGCGTGAATTAAATATAAGCCTTAAAAATGAATTATTTTTGCAACTTAGATTATAGATATTGCGTAAACGTGTCACAATATTGCGTATAGGATAATATACGTAATTAAACTTAAAGTTTTTTGAAAAATGGCTATTTTTATGAAAATAATGGGCCCTCTTAATTTTTTATGTATTTTAACTTTAAAATTTAAGTAATTGGTAGTTTATGGTGGATGATAGAAAGTATATTTTAAAAATGGTTAGGCCACAATTAATTAAGATTATTTTAGTTTAAATTTTTTTGTAAAAATAGACAATAGCATTAGTATTTTACTAATGAGAGAAAATCAATTTTTACAACCAAAAAATATCTCTCTCTCATTTCTTTGTATTTATTAAATACCTACTGATAAAAATAATATTTTATGTAAGTAGGTATGAAAATTGGGACTTAGCCAGTAATTTAAGCGTAAAATATAAAACGTAACTATATATATTTTTGAAAAAAATTAATATATTTATTTACAACTAAATGACCACAGCTCACTCTGCCGCCATTCCGTTAGAGGTGGCCAGAGCTTCTGCAGAGTTGCCTTCATTTTTTCCTATCCTTACACAGCATTTATTTAAATTCATTCATATCCATCACATTTTACATTCACTCTGAATCCCCATAATTCCATAACCTTACCCATCTGGTCCAGACATACTTTTCCCGGTTTTTTTTTTTTTTTTTTTTTCATGTGTCCTCTATAAAAATATACAATGGACCAAAAATACATGAATTCGACAATTAACATTCTTAAGTTATTTTGTTTCAAACATTTAATTAATTGAAAAAGGCAGGAATGTTTATATTTTATTTTTTTAGTTAACTTTTTTAACTAAAATAAATGTTTTTTAAAAAACAATGCTTTTATTTTGGCAATTAAAAAAAAATGCTTCAATATTGCTTATGCTTGTATTTTTATTAAGTGTGTTCTGAGTTCATTTAATAAACAGTTTTTTGTTTCGTTTTTGTGTTTTAATTTTATTTCTGTTGATAACTTTATTTTTAAAACCTTTATGTTTTTTGGTTGTACATCCTATACAGACAAATTTTCCAATGTAGTAGGCTATAGTATAAAAATGCTTTAACCGTGAATTTAAGATTTTAAATTGCAAAAATTCATGTTTAAAATTTTACGTTTTTTTTAGTAGTCAAATTAAATTTTGATGTCTTATTTAAATACAAACTAAAAAAACTAATTCTTAAATAGATTTGCCTTTACACAATTCACGCGCCTGTCAAACATTAAAAAAATAAATTGAAAGGTCTTATGAGGAAAGTATTTTCATTTTTTTTTCAATGCCGATTGGAAAAAGCACTGATCAGTTTTTATTTTTTATAGATTTCCTTAGTTATTTTGCATTTAATGAATCAGAGAATAAGAATATGTACAGATACAGCAAAAGCAACCATCAGAAAAATGCGGATTTCATCGAAAG
This sequence comes from Agapetus fuscipes, assembly GCA_951799405.1. Lineage (NCBI taxonomy): Eukaryota > Metazoa > Arthropoda > Insecta > Trichoptera > Glossosomatidae > Agapetus > Agapetus fuscipes. The sequence goes on along the minus strand of OX637349.1, from coordinate 10,090,474 downwards.
GTAAGATTTTTTATTTTTTATTAAATAAGGACCTCATTGATCACCTTATATAGTTTTAAATAAATACGAGCAAATTTTTTTAATGTTATTTAAAAAAAAAAAAAAAAAATTAAAGCAGCAACGCCATCTTTCGGAGGGTGGCGGAAACTTTTGCAAAAGCTTTTTCCTTTGGTTTTTAGACGCAGCTCACTGCAAGGGTTGCTAGGGGAAGAATGGTGAGAAAGGGGTAAGTATAAAGAGCGAGGGGAGGGGGAGTCTGGAGGGTGTATGTGAGAGAATACAGCCTTATAAAATTGTTTGCGTGTATGTGTTTGGTCTATGTTTGTGTGAGTTCTGCAGATGTCGTGGTATCTAGGTATTTTAATGTTTGTATGTACAGATGTAGGGAGGCTGGAAGCTATATTATTATCATTTTGTTGCGGTCAAAACCAGCACATTGTACTTTTTGTTAAACGTCAGGTATGTAAATAAAAAAATACTTATTTGTGTACCTTTTATACACAAATTGGTATTATTTATGTCTTCAATATTATCAATGATAAATATCGTTGGAAGAATAGACAATAATTTAATAAAATATTAATGAAAATAATACAACTCACTATGACCAAAAAATAAGAGTACGAAATAAAGTCCGTTTCTGCGAGCTTAGTTTTTACTTATCAACTAGACCAGGTGTCCCTAAACTTTTAAGCCCGTGGGCAATGTTGATTGTTCGAGAAAATTCCGAGAGCTAAATGATTAGAATTGCAATCAATCTTATTGATCACTGTCGAATTGAAATTGTCGATGCGAGGAAGGAGAGTTCTGCAAAAGTGATTACCTTCTTCATTTTTTGTTAGGTAAAAAATTCATACAAAGAAAATCCACGCATTAACTTAATGACATAGTGAATTAAAAATGTGATTTTTTTCTTTTGATGAAAACATTATAAAATATTAATATTCAGTCTAAAATTTACTCCAAATCGATTTTATGATTAAATTAATGTTGCAAAGTTATATTCACATATAATATATGCTAATAAGAAAACACGTCTAATTTTAGGCACAAATATACATACGTAATTTTTTTTATTTAGTTTGTCACTTTCACATCAACTTATAAATCGAGGAGCATAGGTACGAGTACACTAAAAGTAAATGTACAATACGTGAAAAAACAATCTTGAATAATAAAAATATTAAGATAATTTATTTGGTGAGCGCTGTTTTTGTGTGAATCACACCTCAAGAACCCTTTATGAGCTTTGTCGTCGCTATAGAAAGTGAAAATTCTCAAGCAAGAGCCAGTTGCTGTAACACTGGATAAACCTTTAATATGCGGTCTTTGGAAAGATTTTGTGAATTTTTCAACCCTGCAAAGAGTGTATTTGAAAATATAAATGGTATACTTGTTGTGCTCCACCGGATTTCGAACCAGCAACCTTCCATTTACGAGTCTGAAACGCTAAACACTAGACTACAAATTGGTAATGAAGAATGAAAATATCTCAGTAAATAAATGGCAACGTCGCGTCTGTACAAATTAATGATTTTTCCTGCAACACAATTTGGTACAATACAAAAGCCCTACGTGACTTTGTGGGAAAGAGGAACGCGCCATCTACGAGATTTCTACGAAACCTCCTCGCTGAAAAGTATTCACTTAATTCCTACATTTAAATTTTACGAGTTTATAATATTCACAACACCATATTCCTTTGTAATCGTTTGTTAAGATTTTTTTTAATTATATACAAAAAAATGGTAAAGGTACTCTTAACATACTAATATATATTTTTTTTATTTACGTGCTTTTCTTTAAAAAAACCTTAAAGTAACACATTTTTTCTAACCTTAAATTTAACTGAAAGTGAACGCTTTTCTTCTTGGATTAAATAACAAAAAAGTTTTTTTTTTAGTTTTTCAACAATTTTTAACACGCATGTTAGTATTTTACTATTAGCCAATGAAAACCGACTCAAGGATTTTTTTTTAAACAAGCAAAATGTTCAAATAAATTTGTACTGAGAGTAATATTTCAAAAAACTCAACTAAGCTTCACATACAGTGTAACTTTATGCCACGTCTACCTGAAGGGGTCCCATGTGACGAGAGAAACTATTTATTTTATATGTAAGGGGGCCGGCCTTACGCCAACCACTTCAGTTGACGTAGGGGTCTTCGGAAGGCTGAATATCTGAATATCAAATCGTCATGCAATGCAAGCATTCTACTAACTGAACTATCGATTGAAGTTTTGTGGGAAAAATTATACAGAAAGAAATATCTATGTTTGGTGCTCAAATAAACCCGGGGCTGGGATACATTCATCTGGCGCTTGTACCAATAGACTATTCGCATTTATAATAGGTCGGGGGAAAAGTTTCTTAGCATTTTATATGAAAAATAGTTTAGGCGACCAGAGCGAGGTGCATCTTTGACATCAAAATTCCCGGATTGAAAACGCTTAAACCAACATAGTGCTACTCTTACTAACACTGCATTAGGTCCATAAACGTCACAATTTTTTTCGCGGCTTGCGTTGCATTTTTCCTTTTTTTTGTAAGAAAATTTTAAAATGTATCTAATTTCTTCATTCGATGCCCTCATTTTGACAGAAAGAAAAACAACTGAAAAATATCGGGAAACAAAATTTTCCCAATTTGATTTTTTCTTTGAAATGTCTCCTTTTTATGTGATGAAAACCAGCCAGATACAAATAGTACAACCAAAGATATTTTATTACAAGTATATACGTACTATGTACGAAAAGACTTTTTTGCCGACCTTATATATCACATAAAACTTTTTTAATTGCTGTATTTGCATAAAAAACGTAAAACGTTTCCACCCTCAATTTCAATACCAATTTATAAAGGAGCTGTCTTTGCCAAAAATCCCCCACCTGCTTCAGAGTGCCGTTCAATTAACAATACTTAAACACCTAGAAGTACAGCCGAGGCAATATATTGTAGCAAGTGCGAAGCTTGCGATAGAAGTTCAGACAATGTATTTTAAATGCAAAATTCTCTTTAGCTGCAAATTCACAAATGAATGGGCCGCGTAAAGGGTTTTTGGGGAAAAAAAAGAGTTTGCAGGACGTGCGCCATTATTTATTTTAAACATGGACGTCTGGAGCACGCAGCGAGGGGCCTTGCTTGCAAAATCATGCCTTAATTACCAACCCCCCAACGGGGCCTGATACCTAGGGCCTACCCTTACAGAAGGGTAGATGTCTATAGGTAAATAGGCATGGATGATATGTTTGTGAGAGAACAGAGTTCAGAAGATAGCTCGGTTGGTAGAATGAATATATGATTTTAATAAAGCTATCCCTTGACTGTATGAGGCTGATTACCCATACTGTAAAAATGGTTTACTTTGCCAATGTCACCCCTGTTTCACGGAAGGTCAGCAAAAGTTTCAGTGCTTATGTTCATTTGAGGTATGGGTTTTGATTTGTAAGGATACATGCAGCATTTGCAAATTCTAACTTACACGTGTTTTCTTACAAATGTTAATATATCTTTGCAACTTAGATTATATGTGAAAGATTATAGATCATAGAACCAAAATGTTTACCTAATTTTAAACAAACTAGCTACCTTTTTAGTTTCGTTCAACATCCCAAGGCTGCTTTCCTTAAAACTGCCTTAAAAAAAGGCTTAAAAAAACATTTGAGCAACTGCGGAAATGAAAAAAAGGCCAAAAATTTTACTCACGATTAACAACAATTTTTTTTACCAAAATGTATAACAAAGATGGGTGCGTCGTGTGAACTGCAAAAACTAGTAACTTTGTCAATTTTCGTACCAAAATCTGAAAAAGATTTCAAACCATCTCGTCTCAAGTTTTTTTTTTCTCTAAATTTGATCACTACTGGACACAGTGCCCTTTTTTAACTTTATTATTTTCAGGCCCGATATTTTTGACGTTAACATATTTGACTTTAAACTGATACAAATATATTTACATGATTGGCATACGTGCTTGCTTTTCATTCTCTATTAAGTCGCTATGCTAACGTTGAAAATACCGAGTCTAATGGTGGCAGACGTTCTACTTCGAGGCTATGTCTAGCCGATAGCTCCAGGCCAGGATTAAGGATGATTTGAGCCGCGCAGTCACACCAGGGCCCCCGAGTCTAAAAGATCCTTTAATAAGCTTAAAATGATCATTTAAACGTTATTTACTTTGGAAGTTACATGCCAATGGAGCGCCTTAATTTTTTTTTATAAAGTAGCAAAAAAAATCAATTATACTTAAGAATACTTTCAATCGGTTGCACAAAATCATCAATATTATTTTAAAGCATATTTTTTTATTAATTTCTTTATATTTTGTCAGTTAATTGTTGCATAAAATTGTTTTTAAAGTCCATCACCTAAAATCTGTAATAAATTGTTGTACGTCCACAATTTATAATAAGTAGCAGTAAAGACAATAAATAAAGAGAATTGGAAAAAAGTTATTCGGAAAGTTGTATATAGGTCCCAAATCTCCACATGCGACCTATAATCTGTAATCTAAGTTGCAAAGCTACATTAAATTTAAGATTTATATTAAATGTATTCCCCAAAGCAGACACGTATAAGTTCTTAAATATGCCGCATGTGGACTTACAATATAAAAACCCAAATCTCAAACGAACATACACCTTGCAACTCTTGCCGACCTTCCCTGAAACAGGGGTGAAATTGGCAAAGTGAACCATTTTCTACAGCATGGATGGTATACACAGTTGCATACCAACCTATAAGTCAGGGAACATTCACAATTAAAAATAAAATAGCAGTTGATAACGCAGGCGAGAAGTTACACAATATGTGTAGCTTTGCGTTTGCGTATATAATGTAAAGAGAAATAGAAGTAAACAAAATATTATGGAGAAGCGTAGATAATACATGGAGAAGTAAAGAAGTATACTTATATGTAGAATTATAGATGATATCACCATTCCGCTACAGGAAAATAATTAATGGCGGTCTTAAATATCTGCTAACCCTACTGTTTGTGATCGTAGGTACATGTTCAGCCATAGGAGCACTCTCAAAGGAAGTGAAGCCTTTATCTAATCCTCCCCCAACTTCCAGCAGCACCAACCAAGCGACAACCACCCGTATTCCCGAGCAAAATAAACAGCATAATTCCGAGACTATAAATTTGGATATGTTCAGTTTTGCTCGCGTAGCGACAGCCTCATTTGATAAATCACCCCCAAGGAATCAGAACGTACGAAAAATTCAACAAATTTAAAATATTTTCTTCACGCGAAAATCAGCTTTAATATTTGGAAGTATAAGGGTGGAATTTCTAGGTGGGTGTCGGTGGTTGTTGCGCGTTTTTGATAGGGGACGTTAAAAAATGTTCGCGCCGTTAAGGGAGGTTTCACAATGCCAGGCGTGTTTTATAAAATCACCCTTTTTAACGCAGAGGGGCTGGACGTAAGGGGGGGTGAAGATCTGCTAGCATACATTATGTACGCCGAGAATACGGGGGGGGGGGGGGGGGGTATATTTTTTCCAACCCTCTATGTAATCAAAATGGCGAAGCTGGGAAAGTGTGGGGGAGGGGGCGAAGGATTTTCAGCCTTACGCCCCCGGCACTTAGGACGACAGACTTGTACACATTTTTATAATATAAAATAAAGTACATACACTACCCTGTTCGGGGGTAGGTGAAGCAAATTCGGTTAGGGTTTGTTGCCGAATGAGCAGATTGAATTTGCGTTTTTTTTTCTTGTTCTAATTTCTTTTTTTTTGGTTTTTTTCGGTCGACCTTTTATTGCATTACAATTGTAGATTAAATTAAGGGAAAAGGTTGCCCGTTTTATTATTGTTTGATTAAAAATAACACCCTTTGTGTGTTCCAGTGCGTATATACAAAAAATAAAAAAAACAATCATCTACGTACTGTATATTTTGTATTTTTTATTTAAATTGATTTTTAATTTTACAAACAACCAAATAAAAAATTCTTCTTCATTTTTAACACTGTTAATTTAATTGTTAAGATAACATCATCAGACTGTTATAGTTTTTGTTTTTTTTATTAATTTATTAATTATTTTAGGTACAGAGAAACACACATTTTAACAACAACTTTTAATCTCGCAAATCACACAATATGGATGCTCGTCTGCTTGAAGCAACAGCTCACCTTTTATACAAAGCGCTGAAGAAAGTTCGAAAGCTCATTACAGAGTGTCTGTATCCTTTGATTTGCTTCTGAACCAGCACGTTCGAGTGCATGTTAGAAGGCTGCAGGCACGCATACCTTTATTCAAACACTCTCCATCTTCAGGTGAACACGCCTTAATATGGAGAAAAAAGTCTCAGTAGTTACGTATTAAAACGCTTTGTTGTTCATTTCTTCTACGATGAACCAATATCCAATGAATTCCTACGACTTACCTTATAGACATAAAATAGATTTTCTATTCTAGTTTCGAAAATCATTTTTTCAATTTAATAAAATATCTAATTACATATGATGCTATTAACGCCAAAAAAACGCAAGTGACCTACACATATAGTTAAACTTCTCCCCGCGTTCTTCCCGAAGAGATTGCATATGACGAGTTGAACATATTTTTACAAGTAGGTAAGGCTGAGTAAACCTTGCCGGTATTCTATTTTAAGTTTTAAATAATCAAAGAAAAGGTAAATCGTTTCTGAAATCCTCGGTGGGATTCGAACACGAGCTCTCGGCATGCTCATATTATAAAGCCCTTGTACTATGGTAGTAGCTTTTTTTTCATACTAAAATGTATACTTGCGGGCTGTAGAATCAAAAAGGCAAGTGTCCCATTTATAGTTTATTGGACAATAATCCATAGGACACTAATCTATAGGACACAGTGTCCCATAGATATTCTTAGTTACAAGTAAGATTTCTGTAATAATGCGATGCGTACAAAATGGCGTCCTCGGCACGTGGTTCTCGCATTACGCGCGACCTTGGGGTCAGCACCCTTCCCTACCCCCAACATGACCCTACCTCCCCCCCCTAACGACCCTCCGCACCCCACACTCCACGTGACCTGCTCCTAATGTAGCCAGAACCTGTTCTGCAGAGGACGCAGCAAAATGCTTCCTGGAGCTGAAGCATTCTGCAGACCTAATGACAGGGAGGAACTGTGGATGAATATCTGCTAAAAAATATATTTTTAGCATGTTGTGAACATGGCATATAAAAGAGGATGTGTGGGGAGAATGATGAATCTGAAAAATACATTAAATATTTCAACGGAAGCTTTGCAAAACTTCATCTCAAAAAATATATTATATAAACAGGAAAACCAAACACTGTTTTATTTTACTGAATATCAGTAGAATAAAACAATGTTCCGTTTTCATGTTTTTTTTTTCTTTAAAATGTGTATAAAGAACAGCAATTACTATTATTTATTAAACACTGTTTTTTAACGCTTTTTGCATTTAATATAAAATTATACCGCTATCTTTTCTAAGACGATCTTCAGGTTAACAAAACATCTATCTACCTGTGTGATGAATTTTGAGGAGATGAAAGAAGTGTGAAAGGACATAACAAAGAAAAGACACAAGTGCTAGCATATTTTGTTCTCATATCTTATGAAGATGAGTATTTTTTAATTTAATATACGTATTTAGATCTTGACGTAAAATAAATCGAGCGTATCAAAAATATTTTTTTCTACTCCCATTTGGTAATTTACTAATTACAAAACGGCTAACGCAATCACAATGCCATACATTTCTACACCCGTTGCATAATGTTACATTATGCAACCGGTAACCGTGTTAAAATGAACATGTGCGCATGCGCATTGTCAGAATTGGAACGATTTTTTAATTTCAAATGTCAACCTTGTATGGGGGTATGAAGACCTGTCAATCCAAGATGGCCGCAAGCGATCAGCTGATTAGGCTTCATACAATATTAGTGATATTCGGTAGGTAGGAATTACCGTGGTGATGAGACTTTCAGCCCTGTTCAGATGAAAATAAATAAGTATATTTTATGTGTAGAGTCAAATAAAAATTGTTAATAGTGCTAAAATTTATCGAATTTATTTATCGGATTGCTCCAAATAAAGCTTTTCTTTTTTCAATGGAAAATAAAAGGCTTGAAAGGAAAACAATACAAAAAATTTCACCGCAAAAAATAAACAAACTCAAAAAGTTACTTGGTTAATAGGTGAGTATGAGGTTGATCACCTATGCTGTACAAATTTGGTTCACCTGCCAATACAACTGCAGGGCATATGTTTATTTGAGTTTTGGGTTTGAATGTTTAAGCTTATATGCAGGATGTAAAAGCGCGACCTTATACATATGTGTCGGCTTGTGGGCATGAATTCAATATGAAACCTATATATAATTTATTTTTACAACTTAGGTTAGATTAGATAATCGAAGGGAATGATAAATCACACGTTTTGACAAAGGTAAGGTTTTAATTACTTCAAATGGACGAGTACATTATAATGACTATTATTCACTATTTTGTTAATTCTCTCATGGTCGTAGAAAAAGTATTGTATGCCACTGCACGTAATTAGTCTTTGTAACACTCGTGCTTTCTATTGTGCCATTCGGCTGCGCCTCATGGCACAAACTAGCACTCGTGTTAAAAAGACTATCATTACTTGGCAGTGGCATAAATAACTAATTTATAACACAGCTTTTTTAGACGTTGTAGTATGTATAATTGTAATTAAAACAATCGGTAACAAACCATCAAAAGAATTTTCTTTATTTTAAAGTAAAATAAACATTCATTCCAGCAAAAAAGACTTGCGTCCAATTTCAAACTGTTTTTTTTTTGTGTCGAGCTAACATTTTTCTAAATCCAACCCTTGATCAAATAAAAGGGTTGCACCTACCCCCTGAGCTCGTGCAGAAATCTTGCAAGCCGCACTTTGCGCGCTGGGGTAGCTGGGAACGTGCAGAAACAGGGCTCCCATGTCCCCTGCAAGGAACCCTTGCACAGGGTTTTCTGCAGAGGTCCCCTCCATGTAAAATGTTCGGAGCTCGGGCTGCATACCAATGCTCCCCACTCCAAGCAGCCTGCAAAGATAGCGGACCCTTTCAAATATGTATGAAAGTTTTCTGATACGCTGTCGTTTTTATTGATGAGTAGATTTTTTTATTTGATGATAAATTGAGCATGTAAGGTTATTTTTAGTTAATATTTAAAAAGTCTAGTATTGAAATCAATAACATTTGTATTGTATTTTTAAGTGTAAGTCTATTCACACAGTGAAAGTCCATTGTATTATTTATAAATTCAAAAGGATAAAACAGAGTTTTAATTCACTTTTTATTTAGTTTTTTTGCTCAAACGTTTTCTCAAATGTGTTTTGAAGATGCCTTATTAGGCGAAAACATTTGAGCAAAAAAATGAAACAAGAAGTGAATTAAAACTCGGTTTTATCCTATTGAATTTATTAATAATACATTTGTATTGCATTAAAAATAGGTTTATTTGTAATAATATTAATTGTTAGAGGGATTATATAAATGTTTGTAATAGAATAAATCAATTAAGTTTAAATAATTGCATTTTTTTCTTCTGTGGTAATTATTAAATTGAGCTACAATGATGCAAATATTAATACTAGTTTAATAGCGGGTTATTCATTGAATCAAGATGTTCAGAAATTGCAGCTTTTTCATCGTGTTATTAAACAAACGATATTAGAAAATTACATTTCTTTTGAAGATGTGAGTAAAATAAAAATATAGCACTAAGAATAAATTAACACAACAAACAACGATAAGATAAATTATTAACAAAAGAGAGTAAGAGATAAAAGTTTAAAGATCGACTCTAATTAGCACTCAAAGAAAAAAATCTAATCTGCAACTCACTATAATATTCCGTATGATTTTTTTATGAATCATCAAATGTAAATTAGAATTTAGAATTTTAAACTTAAATAATAATTTTGATCTTTACTACTCGTATTACATGTGAACATACAACAAAACATTGCACAGCTAAAACCGTTTCTTGAAATAGGGCAGTATTTAAAAAGTCCCTCCGCATTTTAGCTGCAGATCTCCTAGTACGGGGACCTCTTTACATATCGCAAGGTCCTCTTTGCCTACCCCCACCCCCCTTATGTGTCCCCTCTGAGAAGAGAAGATAGGGGGGGGGGGGGACTAAAACTCGGACCCACGGCGAGTACCGCGCGCGACCTCCGACTTCCCTTACATGTACCCAAATTGTACCACCAAAAACATTATATTGATTGATTTTTTAACACCCCCCTCCCCCCCGAAAAATTACCACCCGTTTTATAATACGTTTTTTTGTGTTGTTTATTTTCAATTTTATATCTGGGATTTTATTTTAATTTTAAAAAGGTATGTTTTATTTTGAATTTATTTTTTGTTATTATTTTATTTTATGGGATCAGGAGAATGACACTGTAATTTAAATTTCAGTTGAGTATTAATTAAAAAAAAAAAAAAATTATATTTTTACGAAAAAAAAATAAACGTAATATGAAACAAAATTTTAAGGCAAGATTCACAATTTCAAAAATTTGCATGGTTTATTACGCAAAAAAAAAAACAGTTTTTTTCGAATCGTGCAGATTTTTTTCTCTTTTAATTAAAAAAATAGTCAAAGGAACGAAAGCAGACAGTACTTTTTTCACGAGTGAAATTAAAGAAAAATTAAACCTTTATTTATACAACGCTGCTGAAGCACTTTCGACTTTCTGAATCCATGTTCAAGTCATATACCTACTTTTTTCAATACATTTTTTATCTCATTTTTTTATACTACCTAAAGGGCATGGGCAATTAAATGACGTATAAAATAAAATAAAATTCTTGACATGACTATTTCTGTGCCTCCCTTGTCCACTCAATTCATCGTTCAGCCACCACAACCAACACGTCGAATTTCAAAACCAAAAGTATAAAACATCGCGTGTAAACTCAACCATGTCGTTTAGACAAAAACTATAGAAATTAAAACAGCACCTCTGCGTGAGCAATTAAGTTTACTTTCATTTTTGCAAAACGCAATGGCTGAGTGTAAACGGAAACGTAGAGTGTGTTCTGGACTTCAATTACTTGGCATTAATGAATTTCACGTCAAATCCTTTCAAATTTACCCGCCCACATTTCAACGCCCAATTTTTTATATTACTTTCGACAGAGGTATGAGGACGTCTACCCCACTTTTAGAGGCCAATCAGATAACGCCGCCCAAGTGATCTTTCCCCTTTTTAAAGGCGAGAATAATTAATATTTTGAGGTGTGTTCTTTGAAGCATTATTAATATACTATTAATGAAAATGTACGAATTTTTTTTTTTTACATTTTTTTCTTCATTTTTTTCTTTTTTCTTTACATCCTTGAAGAGATTGAAGAGATCGTAAAATAATAGTTTATACAAAGTGAGTATAAAATAAGAAAATGAATGAAAAAGGTGATAGATATGAATGGATTGAAAGAGGTTTTTTTTTTAATAAAAATAGATTTGTGAAGAGGAATGCAATTCACCAACCTATTCTGCCTGGCCAGAAACAGGTATTAATATCATCAATTAATAATTCATTATTGTTTATTTTAATGAATTATTAATTAATAATTACCCAATAACATATGTTGAACCAGGGCCAAAGTTATAGGTAAGCATGTAAGAAAAGGAAGAAATGGAGTCATCTATGCAGAGGCTCTGGACACCCCTAGCGGAATGGTGATAGAGTTACAGTTATAGTTACAGACATATTATTTGTCAGAACCTATTTTATGGCACACAATGCTCTCATCACAATTTGTCGCAGCCATACAAGTGGTAATGAAATTTGTGCATCGCTTACAGGCAGCAGTGTTTTGTGACGTCTCCGGATATTGAATCACTGCTGGGAAGTGAATGGTTAGTACTCTACCCATCTCACACCATTCGTTGGTAGTCTGCCACTCGTGTGACGTACAAAAAATATTCAAACAAAAAATTCTCAGACAAAATGTTCACAAAACAGTTCACTAGGTGGATTGTCTTCTTCCTGAAATTTTATATTTTTTTCTCGGGCACATGTAAATTTGCGCTACAAAATAAACTACACAAAACATACGTACAAAATAAACTAAACTTCAAATGAACATAAACTTTGTAACTCCTGATCTCTCCCTGAAACCGGGGTGGAATTGGCAAACGTGAAACAAGTTTTTACAGCCTGGGGGGTCAGCGTCATACCAGACTATTAGTCAAGGAATTATATTCTAGATCCAAGTTGCAAAAGTATATTTACATTTAAGAGTCACATAAAATGCATGCTCACAAGCAGACACGTGTAAGTTTGCGTACGCTGCAATTCTCGACGCCCTTCCCTGAAACAGAGATTACATTGGCAAAGTGAGCTTACACGTGTCTGTTTGTGGGCATGCACTTTATATGAATTGTAAATACTAATATATTTTGCAACTTATTTTAAAGATTGACTCATAGGTTGGTATGAGATACCTATAACACTGTAAAAAATATTTTGTTTTGACCAATGCCTCACGTGTTTCAGCTAAAGTCTACAGCAGTTGCAGGGTGTAAGCCCAGTTCAGATTTAGGTGCTATTGTGTAAGAAAAAACCACATAAATCTTGCATCTTAGGAGTACGCTTTTTTACAAAGAAATGTAATCTAGTACAAACTTACATTTTGATTCACCGAACATACTGCTACGAATGTGTGTCTGTGTGTTTTTACTTGTGTGAGTGAGTGCCTGTGTCTCTAAGTGTAAGTGTTTAAATAATTATACTTGTATTTGTTGGATGGTGTGAGTATTCGCCCGAATCTTCTAAATACAATATTCTGGCAAAATCATGCATGTTCCAGTCCAAATATTTAAAACACCATCCTTAAGTCATGCTATAAAAGGATCAAAGCTGTCAGTAGAGAAAGACTTGTATCGGAGCTGGCGAGCAATACAGTACTCTGTGAACGAACCCAATGTGAACGGAATCTTGAAATAATCAATCGAATTTTTTATTAAATTGAACCCGTAAAACGCAGCAGTACGTAGATACATGTAACTCCATGTTTTTTATATTTTGTTATATCAGCAAACAAAGGCACAGACTTGATAACTATTCACACCGCGCCAGTAGATATGCAATAATGTGGAATTCACGTCCCAAGAGATTTCCATTGTCCGCCGTCCGGAAGTCTGCTAACTTTCCGTAAGATAAATTTTTATCAAAGCTCTCGCCTAGTTTGCCAGACAGTGTGTTCAGTACACACCACCCTAGCAGTAAATAATTTCAATTCCATGATAGAACACAACAATGACAAAACAACACATGATATTACATCACATGACAGTAAAAAAGCAAAACAGCACACACATACCCTAAACGGTAAGGGAAAAAACATCATATGACAAAACATCACATCACATTGTTCCTTGATCCATAGGTTGGTATGCGGCAGACCACCCCTGCTGTAGAAAATGGTTCACTTTGCCAATGTCACCCCTGTTTCAGGGAAGGCAGGAGTTGTAGGGTGTATGTTCATTTGAGATTCGGGTTTTTATATTGTACGACTACATGCGGCATGTTTAAGCGTGAATTTAAACATGTCTTGTGAAAATGCATATAATGTGAATCCCTAATGTTATTTATATTTTGCAACTTAGATTAGATTAGATTAGACACCATCAATAAAATGCATCACAACTACAAAACAACAACGACAAAACATCACATGACAAAAAAAATGCATACCTTAATCAGAGCATGCCATAAACTGCACATGATTCAACATTACAAACATTTACTTAGCTTTTTATGAGTCCTTGACTTATAGATTAGCGTGCGCCTGGTTACCTTACCTGTAAAAATTAATGAAAAGTATGCCGTTACCACCCCCTTCATTATGTGATATTATGTGATGTTAAGTCATGTGACGTTATGTCCTGTGCTGTTTTATCACTGTGCTGTTATATCCTGTCAACAACAATTTCATATGACAGTTTCATATATACGGAGTAGCTTCATATCTGTAGGGTAGCTTCATATCTGTAGGGTAGCTTCATATCTGTAGGGTAGCTTCATATACATATATAAGGAAGCGTCATCTAAATGGTTGATTACAAATGCATCAAAGAAGGAAATGTATGAACAAGGTGATGGGTATGAATGAATTCAAAGAGGTATGCAACGATAAGAAAAAATGGAGGCAACTCTGCAGAGGCTCTGGAGATCCCTAGTGGAAAGGCAACAGAGAACAAGACAACAATTACAGGCAAACTAAGCAGAATAGAAAAACGTGCAGGAAAAATTAAAGGATGTTTTAAGTCGGTGTTATGGCCGAGGTGTGTCCTCGAGGTTGGTAAATTGCATTTTTGGACGAGTTTAAATTAAAAAGCATTCCTCTTCAAAAATCTATTTTTTTAAATAAATAAAAAGTTATGCTGATGACAAGACGTGTTCATCACCACCATAGGTTTTGGATCAATTCGTCGCTTACAGTGCATGGTATTTATTTATTTTTAAAACGCGATTAAGCTGATTAGGGCTGATCTTTCGAGCGTGTTTGGAATAGAACAACATTGGTTCGATCCCTGCCTGGGTCATTTGACCATAACTTTGACCCTGGTTCAACAGACGTTATTGGGTAATTATTAATTAATAATTCATTAAAATGAACAATAATGAATTAATACTTCATGATAGTAATACCTGTTTCTGGCCAGGCAGAAAAGGTTGGTAAATTGCATTTTTGGACGAGTTTAAATTAAAAAGCATTCCTCTTCAAAAATCTATTTTTTTAAATAAATAAAAAAAGTTATGCTGATGACAAGACGTGTTCATCACCACCATAGGTTTTGGATCAATTCGTCGCTTACAGTGCATGGTATTTATTTATTTTTAAAACGCGATTAAGCTACATATATAGTAAATCTTCTTGTCCCTATAGAGATCGCATGTGGCGTGTGGAATATATTTATTTTCTCAGATTGGCTTTACACCAACCAATTCAATTGAAGAAGGAGTTTTCCAACTCCTGAGCGCTTTGGTTCTCATTTTTTGTGAAGGCTAATTAAACCTTGCCAGTATGTTGATTTTCGTTATGAAATTCACCCCAAAACAGAAAATTACTTCTTAAAATCTTGGGGGGTTTCGAACTCTTGCCTTCTGGTGTGGAACGCAAGCGTGCTACGAACTAAACAATAGACAGAATTTATTTTTCATTTAAAATATCAAACTTACAGTGGTTAAAGCAGTTTCAAGGTGTAAGCTTTTTCTTGAGTTACAACATTTGAATTCAATTTTATTTCTTTTTTTTTTTGTACAATTCCTGAATGTGATACTGACATAGACTCTGCGAGCGGAAACGTTAAAAAGTAAAGAAAAAATGCCTTCAAGCCGAGCCGGCATACAGAGCCTGACACATACTTGTAACCGGAATATATTTCAGAGATAAAAGCTGAACTTGGCGTTAGAAGAAAGTATGAGACTAAAAAAAATCCACATATTTTTCAGTGTCTTATTTTTAGATTGTACAAAAATTTAATTATTTTTTAAATCAATTATTGTCAAATAACTACACATTTTTAGTTCACTTTTATTTATTTTTTTTATTGCTCAAATAGTTTCGCGTTAAAAGGATTCTTCAAGAGCTTATTATAAGTTTTTTTTTTGACAAATATCGTCTATGTGTGGAAATAAAAATATTCTGAAAATTGATTTATGAATATAAGGTTGAAAATAAATGTTAAATGTAAAAAACGAAACGTCCGTTGTCTAGTTTTGTAGGATATGAATAGTGAAAAGTGATAGGAATACTTTTTCTTCTTTTATCAATTTTGCCTATGGTGGTGATGATGATGATGAGCCAGAAATTTGCTTGTCTTCAGGGCATTTTAAAACTTTCCACGGTCCTCTATTTCTCTCACATGATAAGGCAGGTGGTTCCAGGCCAGAGAACCAGCAACTGAAAATGCACACACTTCCAAATCTGCTTACCGGTTCTTCAATCCGTGTTTTGACTCCGGTTTCTGGTACCTACTTTTGCCCAATATTCTTAACGTTAGCAAAGTGATTTTATACTGAACGATAAGAACGCATATTGTAAGCCAATCGTGTGGAAGTTTTTCTTGCCAGTTTAAAGTCACTTATGCTAACGTTGGAAAAATCGGGGCTTCGTGTCTTGTTCATTCAATCATTTGTTCTCTGCAACCTAAATTACATTTTTCATCTCTATAGAGAAGAACAATTAATACAGAAACGTGCATAAAACTTGTATAAATCCAAATTTTCATAGTAGACTCTCTCATTTGAATATACATAGGCGCAATCCACATAATGCAATCACATAGTACGGGGAATATATTCCCAGCCACATTTCGGGCGCCGTGATATAAAAGTGAAAAGGCTGTATAGTTGGACGACGGGGGGGAGTAGGGGGGTGGCGAGGCCCGGACAATAGGCTTTTGTTCGCACGAAGGGGGGGCGGAAAAACCCGAGTGAGGGGGGGCGGTCCCATTACGGTCTGCGACAGCACCTATGTATATATATTTACTACTAAGTGCGTATGTATGTATGTATGTAGGTAAAAGCGATTTCACCGAGTACAAAAAGCGTTTCAGATTTTTCTTAATTATTCTGTAACGACGTGTTTTATACGAGCTGTTGCCATTTTTTATGCTTCAGTGCGATCTGAGTTTTCTTTATAATGCTATCCAGCATTTCAGAGAAGTTTCTATTATTTTACGCGTTTGAGTTTGATTTTAGGTTTTTTTTCATTCATTTATTTCCAGCATAAATGCCATTTTACAAAATTTAAAAAAAATGTTACGTGCACGAGGAACAAAATTAAATAGATAAAAAACATAAAGATAAAAAATATAATCATATACATGAAGTACTAACATTTCAAATAATACATTAAGTAGCAACTACATCAAACTTTTGAATTTTAGAATTTATTTATGCAATGTTTCCGACTGAGGCTTACAAATTTATAACGTCATTTTGATTGCGAAACTACGAGTAAGTACCTCTGAATTTTGTAAAAAAAATCTTTGTTTTTTTTTTTATATTTTATCGTTAAGAGGTACTCATAAATAGTCAATGCTCCATGAACTGGTATGAATCTGTCCATCTAGGAAAGATAGTGATGAGTTGCAGGGTTTATGTTCATTTAAGATTTGGGTTTTTATTTTGTAAGCACACTCGGAGCATATGTCAGTTGTGAACTTACACGTATCTACTTTTGGGCATTCATTAATCAATGTAAGTTTTAAATATATTTTTAACGGTTTGTGTATAAACACGGCGAAACTTAATTATTAAATCTTACAAATCATTGTAACAATAATTCTTTCTTAAAACACTGTTTTATTTCAACTTTTTTTGTATTGATTATAAATTACAAACGCTTTTAATATTCTCATGATCGGGTAAACGAAACAAGTTCCGTACCGAAAGCGTTGTCATTTATTATCAATACAAAACAAGTGAAAATAAAACAGTGTTTCGACGAAGACTTTTTATTTTAGTTTTATGCATTTGTAAGATGAACTTAAAAAAGATTTGAGCTGCCTCGGTTCAAGCTGCCTCTAGAATGGATATTTCCAGAGAGTACCAAAAGTACCATCATTTCAAAGTGTCAAACACTCACGTCTACACACACATACACAGCAAGTTAACATGTCTAAGCACACAATCACAAAAACACGCAGGCATGAACGTATACATTCATAAAAATTGCTAAAAAATGAATAAATGATTATAAGCGTGAAAATACAAAACAGTGTTTTGATTTGAATCTTTCAATTAAATAAATAAAATATTATTAAAAAATTAACCTTACAAAACAGTGTAGTAATGGTATTACGTAGATTACATTAAAAAATCTCTACGCCTGTTTGAACGACAAGTTATTGTTCAAACAGATTTACTAAAGAAGATAAAAAGAAGATTGTGAGGGCATTGTCTCCTCGCAGGAGGCTTTAATATTGAAGACTGGGTGGCGTTGCCGGTCTACCCGCACAGACAAAAACAGAGCCACTAATATTGTTCTGCAAACAAACAGAACAAACGGACCGCGCATGGGTGTGGAGGAATATCATGGACAATACTGCAAGGTGGACGATACACTCTGCTCACGAAATCATTGTAAACAAGACCTAATGGAAAAATAAAGTTTAAAGAGGAAAATAGTCTCGGGACACTTAATTAATTTTATGAAAGTTGTGGACTTTTTTTCAGTTGTGGAAAATTTTGTTTTTCTATTTACATCAGAGGCTGATTAACAATTTTATAAGCAACGAAATCATTTTGCAAATGACACTCTTATTGTAGGAAAGGGCATTTTGAGTAAGTAAGTTATTGTTTTTTTCCACATACTGGGGGTTGGCCACTTCAGTTGAATTAGGGGTTTCCCAGCTGCAGAGGGCGCTAGTACTTATTTGTTGTAAAGGCTGAGTAAGCCTTGCCTGATTTTATTTTGAATTTGAAATAAACACCTAAATGAGAAATCATTTCTGACATTTTCGGTGGATTTCGAACCCGAGCTCTCAGCATGGAATGCAAGCGCTGTAGCTTAGTTGCGCTACGTTGTAAAAAACTTCACTTTAACTTTTTTTTTAAATACACTTTTATTTTTATTTTACGAACTCGATTTTCTCTCCGAACACACTAAATTTTTTTACGTTTCTCCCACGCCAGTCCTACACAAAAACAAGAAATAAAAACATAAACACTGACTGTTTGACCAGAGTCCATGTGCCAGCAAGCTCCATGGTCCTGGACCATCACAGACCTTGGTAAACATGGTGGCAGGTGGCAACCGAAACGCAGCAGGTACCAGGGTGAATGGACCCCGAAACTGTTTGTTGATTTTTCTAATGAAAAATAAAACAATAAATTCAGAAGCTTTGTTGTGATCAGCACTTCAAGATTATACGTTTAAACTCAACTCTAGAGTCTCATCAAAAAATGTATGGAAACTAAATCACTCACAGAGACGCTATTTAACCCTGTATTCACCAATCTTACTACCACTTAGGACTCACTAGCGCTTATAATTTGTATTTATTTTTGTGGATAGTATTTACTTACTTATTCCGACTCAAAAGCTTTAAAAACTCAGAGAATTCAGTACAAATGCTCAAGGTTTCTCTGTTTTGTGTCACTTCCCTCCATGGTCCAGGACTTCTGTGTCAGCCTTGATATTGTCTGCCTACGATATTCTGGGACATTTAATTCCGGATAGGACACCATCCAAGGTATGTCTGATTATCCTAAAGTCCTTTGTCCGTACTACATGTCTAGCCAACTGAATTTTCTTCATTTCATTCCTGCCACGATGTTAAACTTTGAAAAGATAAACTATAAATTGTGGAAAGCACTAGGTAGGCCTCAGATATTTTTTTCTGGTGAAGTAGCTTACGTTTTCAGTTAGGCACGCTTTCTGCACAACGATTGAGGATGAACTAATTATTAATTACCAAAATTCTAAAGAGTATGTGCTCTCGCGTGACGGATATAATAATATTTTAATATGTGGTATATTACAATAAATTTTTAATTATTGTGCAAAAAGGGAGGCTTAAAACGTTGGATACGTCGCCAGCGAAACGTTGAAAATTATGTAAGTTCTCTGATAACGTTTCATATTACTATCTGAAAAGTGTAATTAATTTTTAACGTTTATCATCAAATGATTATAAAATGTTATAATTATTAAATATTTTTTAGTGTAAATCTGTTAACACAGTGAAAGTCCATTTTTATAAATATTTAAAAATATAAATGGTACAACATTGTTTTAATTCACTTTATTTTTTTATTATTTTTGCTCGAATATTTTTGTAACCATTCTGCTCTTGAAGATGCCTCATTAGGCGAAAATATTCTAGCAAAAATAATAAAAAAATAAAGTGAATTAAAACAATATTGTACCATTTATATTTTTAAATATTTATATTTATGTTATAATTATTAATTGAATAGAATGATTAAATGATAATAAAATGGGATGCCAGAAGATCATAGCTCTATTTTAAATTTTCCCGCAGGCAAGTGTAAGTAAAATTGGTGAATACCTACTAAGTTACCTTTATATTGATTATTTTGTAAACGCTATGCTTGAGTTTTAACGTGATGTTTCATACTAGGAGTACTAGTTAATATTTGATCTTGCCGTGTGATGCGTGGAAGGTTTCAGATTTAATTATTCAGATGACCGGAAGTTCCATCTATTGAAGTCCAAGTAAGTTGATATGGTGGGAGATGGACGCCAGTAAAAAGTCAACATTTAACAATCAATATTAAATAATTTAAGTGTGAGAAGTATTTTTAAAATTTAAGTCATATAATGTTTAATCATCTTTCTTTGTTTGCGGTATGTCTTCCTACTTTGTATTGAGAAGTATAATTTTGTTTACTTCTGTCTTTAGATGAACGTATGCCGATGTAATCTATGTAGTCTATGATTTAAGTTGTAAAGATATTTGAAAATCATAATAAATGCATGCCCACAAGCAGGCACGCTTACGATTCATATTATGCTGAAAAATGTACTTACATAATAAAAACAAAAATCTCAAATTGAAGCCCTGCAACTTATGCCGCTTTTCCTTGAAACAGGTGTGATATAAAAATCTGGCTGTGGTTTTTAACAAACTTTCAAAAAGAACAAAATACCGGCAAGAACAAATTACAAGCCCCCTTTAGAGCAGAGAAATTCTTACTTTATCTGAAGTGTTTGGCGTAAAAACAGCCTCCTTACCTGTAAAAATAAATAGCAGTCACTCGCCACGTGAGCCCGTTCGGAGATAACGCGGTAAGAAGTAACACTACGTATATAATATGTATGTGGATGTTAATTGCATTGCAAGAGGCATGGCCCAAGTTTATTTATTTTCATATTATATAATATTATGGTTCTCCAACTATGAACTTTTGATTAAATATTTATTTCAGAAAAAATTGCGACTGACACCGATTTTAAAATCAAATAAAAATTATTTAAATATACATCGTATGGAGTAGGTACATATTTTCAACACATCGATGTCCCTTCACTCAAGTGCGGTTGAAAGACATCGACGCGTGGTAAGCCGTCAATACATAACTAAGCTTGCTCAGTATGTAGGTAGGCATAATCTATAATCTAAGTTGCACAGATATATCGCCACCTTTAAGGTAAAGCTGAATAAGTACTGATTCACTGATTTGAGAAATCGTGGATTAAACCTTTCATCGAGCAAAACGTCTCATAGTAAGTGAACTAATTATAGGACAGTGCTCATGAAAAATAGTAAACTACAAATTTTTCACACTTAAATAAAAAGTAAGTCCCTAAAAGCCACATGCGTCTTCTTTGGAGATAACGTAGGCAAGAAGTTTTACTTTATGTGTAACTTGGTTGCAAACTATACCTACTCGTATTTTATGGCTCCTATTTCTTGTTAAAAACTGCGATTTTTTTTTAATATTTTCATTTTTTAACCCTTAACTTGGCAGAGGCAAAAAATCTTATTTTTTTAGTTTTTTTTATAAAATTTGTCTATAAAAAAAATCAAAGATTTCGGGAAAAATAGTTTTAAAAATCCTAGATTTTCACTTTTCTGGAAATTGCATGTATCTAATAGGATACATTGCCAAGCTCCTGGAGAACCACTCGCGCTGTTTTATGTATACAATAGGATACACTGCCAGGCGACCGGAGATTTAGTTAAAAATAAATTTTATAAATTTATTATAAAAGGGTTCATTTATTGCGACTTAATTTATTATAAATCAATGATAAATATAATATTACAAATGATATGAAAGAAATAAAACATTTTTTAAGTTTATTTTTATACAAAAAAATCAAAGTTACAAAAAATCAATTGACCGAAAAGTATCTTGACCACCATAAACTAAAAAGTCAATGATAAGACCTGATACTCCGTTTTTATCATTTTGAATGAGTTGATACGGGTGTCATTAAATTTTGAGAAATGGAAGCCGATACAGATGTAAATGATGATAAGGATGGCAAGGCACTGTAACTGCTAATTGCAGCACTTGGGCTCGGATAAACCCGTGTAATGATGGGAGTTAATTGATTGTTGCAGTAGGTATCATTGATTTTTTCATCAGTGTCAGATTTTAAAATATTCATTGTTTCCAAGGAGGAATCCAAGGAAGGAGCTGAGCTTGTAGACGGTGATAGAGAACAAAGCTCATCTTCGTCTGTGGATTCATCACTCATATCTGATGATGCTTGCATGCGAGGAACTAAGCTCTATATTTTTTCTATTTGTGTATGCGGTTTACTTTCCAAGAAAGAAAGCATTCCATTGTGTCAACAAAGAAACATAAAAAAAAAAAATAATAAAGACTAGTTCTATAGAGCATTACCCCAAAATATACTAGGAAAAGGGGAATTATAAATTACATATTCTTTAAAATAAGAAGTACAACACTAAGCAAATAAACGATCAAGATAAGACAAACCATTCAGTATTATTACAAAACACTAAAATTCCATTTTTTCTGGAAATAATGCAAAAACTTGTTTTCTCAGAACTGGTCAGTTTTTGCTTTTGTATGAAATGCATACAAACAGTCCTTCTCCCAGCGCTTGGCAGCGTATCTAATAATATACATCACCCGGCAACACTACTTCTCTAGTCCCTTAGCAATGTATCCTATTGGATACAGCGGAATAAACATTGGAATAACAGATTATTGGACCAATAAAAAATAAATTTTACTATACATGTTGAAACATTAATTATTTGAGAGTATAAAAATATTTTTTAATTTAAATTTAATACAACATTTGTAAAAAATAAGTACAAGTTACTGTAGCGCCCGCGCCACCCTTTGACCTCGTTGCCATCTCGTTTGAAAAAAACACACAAAGGCTTTTTACAGATGGTTCATCATTTTTTAACATAAACAATACAACCTAAAGAAGAGGATCCAAATATTTTTAAATATTTAATATTTGTAGTCTTGGTCACAGATTTAAATAAAAACGATGTATCTAATAAGATACGTTGCCAAGTTAAGGGTTAATTTAATGAGATTCATACTTTAATTATTTTTTAAGAATGTCTAGAGAACAATCATAAGCCAATATTTTAATTCAACATAATTTCCTTCAAAATCGGTGCTATGGCCGAAGGAGTCAAGAGGCTGATTTTTCTAGCATATTTGGAATAGAATAACGCTGGTTCGATCCCCGCTTGGATCATTTGACCATAACTTTGTTGATGATACTAATACCTGTTTCTGGCCAGGCAGAATAGGTTGGTGAATTAAATTTCTCTTCTCAAATCTTTTTTTTTTTAAATACACATCGTAAGAATTTTTAACTAGACAATTTAAATTATTATAAAATATCTGTGTGTAGAAAAAAAAACAAAGAATGACACATTTTCATAGCAACAGTACATAGGTACGTATACAAAAAAACATTGAATTCATCCAAAAATTATAAAATTAAAAAACATTGTATTGTAACTCCATTGTAGGCTTCGCATAGATACAGTCAGTGCTATTCACAAAAAAAAATGATCTATAGCTGATCTACGGATCATTTATTTTTGTATAGAAAATTCACTGTAGGCTACGGATGAGCCATGGCTTTGCTGGTTAAGAGTAACACCGAGTAAATATATGTAACGTAACTCTATTGTGTATTTTTTACAAGGAATAATTTCAAAATAAATAACTTTTAGAAGAGGAAAATAATAATGGAAGCATTAAAACTGAGCTTCTATGGAAACAAAATAATAATGCAGAGGTATTTTTTATTTAAATGAGCCTGTTCGGGCCATTTAAAATGAAAATGCAGAGAATTTTCCGTTTCAGAACAAAAGGAGGCTTTTTATGAAGACATTTTGAAAAATAAAACAATGAAAAGCAAACAAAAAATGTGGCTAGTAGATGTTTAAGGACTTATTTTTCAGATCTTTTTTAGAACAGTTCAATCAGAATTTTAGAATCAGTTCAGTCGGAATTTTATACAAATGCACACAAAATTAATCACTTTTTAAAACTATATATTTTGCAAAGACTAAAGATCGTAAAAAAAAATATTTGGAAAAAGAATACACATTGGAATTACTGTAAGGACCACTACATATTATGTGCATACATACTTCAATATGTTTTTGCTAATTGAGAAATAAGCATTTTTTTTCTACTTATTTTATATTTTTGCGTGGAGTAAGAAGAAAACACAGCTTTTTCTTTACAATTGATAAACCGTTTTTATCTTTTTAATGGTTTGGGTATTAACACTGTTAAAATTCATGATTATTGTAAAAATGAAACATAAATTCAAACAGTTTTTATTTCTTGATTTATGTTTTTTAAAAAACACAATTTTTATTAAACACTGTTTTATTTTCACACACGATATCGATTTTTATTTGATTTACAATCTACAAACGTTTTCGACGTATGTATATAATCATCTTCAGGTAGGATTACAATCCTACCTGAAGATGACCATATAGGTCCTAATCCTACCTGAAGATGACCATATAAGTCGAAAAGGGTAGGTAAAGTGGTTACTAGTTATTCAACTGTTTCATAGAGCCAACAGAAGAACTAGGTAAAATAAATTATGATCAAATTGAAGTTTTTTTTGTTTTATGTATGGTCAAAACACTGAAACAATAAATGTGTAAAATTTATAATTTCTTGACTTAAAGGTTGGTATGAGGCTGACCATTCAGTCTGTAAAAAATGGTTCACTTTGCGAATTTTACCCCTGTTTCAGGGAAGTTCCGCAAGAGAAGCAGGGCTTATTTTGTGAGGTGAGGTTTGCTTTATTTTGTAATTACACATAGTGCATCTGTAAGCGTGAACTTATACGTGTCTATTTATTTGAATGCATTAAATATGAGCCTTAAATATCAATATAAACTTGCAACTTAGATTAAATCATAATGAATGATGGTAGGTGGGGAAAATGTCTAATTTATATTTTAAATTCAGCTCCCTACGTTCACCCTTTTAAAATAAACAGGCCGGGCTTTATAACAATAATAATGCGAAGACAATTCTTTATCCTTGAAACCGAACACCAAAAATATCCATATAAATGCAAATTTTCAATTTATTTTAGGTAAGCGCGAGCCCAAGTGCCTCTGAAAAAACATGCTTTGCTGAAAGCCAACCCGTAGGCAGAAATGTGTATAGGTAGGCGTAGGTAGGCGTAGGGAGGCATGAATGGTGTTCACACGAGTCAAGTGTGAGAGCATTAATGGTTAAGAGTATGCGTGTGCCGCGTTGTTATCGCTAAGTTTGCGCTCCTTGCTGCAGTATGACAGGCAATATTGACTCAGTCGGCTACGTCTGGACTTAGTTGTTTCTTTATCTATTTTTCCGCTTATGAGAGATTTTGCACTCCGTTTGCCAAACCGCATCTGCAGCGAATTCTCAGTAGTCTATTTTTTTAAACTGACGCTAATAATGATTTTACTACAATTCCCCAAGGATGTAGGTATGCCTCGTGTCTTTTAACTTCATAGGATGGTTGCAAGACTTTTGTAAAAAATTAAAGCATTGTATGAGCGTCCTTGCGCAGTATTTCCTTTTGATATACAGAACGGGTACGACGAAGAATCAAGCATACTTTACACACACATCACCTATGCAGACCAACACAAATAGCTTCAGTCGTATTTTTTGGGCGAATGATTTTTACGTACTCAAGCTTCCTAGAGTATAAATGAAAAATCAAGACATACAGCAGTGGTCTCTAGACTCATCTTCAGCGCTTGTATATAAGTCGAGTTTGGCTTTGAGCATAGAAAGATACATGTAAAACTAGTCATTGATAAACGAGCGACAATATAGCTAAAGTAAAACAAATGTGTTCCATCTAAAATAAGTAATAATTTAGAAAAATCACAAAAGCATTTCTTTTGTTGAAAAATCAAGAACGCAATAACGGAAAAGCACCTATTGCAGATTATTTTTCGTAAAATTTTCATGAAAAATTTCTACAAGGTTCAGTTAAACATAACATGGGGTTTTAAGGAAGTTTGAGTTTGACAGGTCTTGCTGAAAGTTGTGACTCATGCTTTGCTTCAACACTACAACCTCTAATTTAGGCGACTTATCATTCGATACTCGGTACTAAAGAGTAAGACCCGTCTGAACAGGCATTAGCAAGAGTGGAGGCAGATAAAAGGGAGGCATTGGGAGGAGCGGCCGCCCTGGATGGGCAAGGTTTGCTTACGTAGGGATTAGATATGTAAGGGGTGATGTCGGTAGCGAGTTCTACTGAAGGTAGCTAGCATCCAACACCACTCCTTGGTTGTTGTGGAAGTAAATAAAAACACTTGTTGGACAAACTTGACTTTAATATTTAGCAGAGATTACACAGTATTGTATTGTAGAATATTATTGAGAATATATTATATTAGAGTTGAATATTATTAAGAATATTATAACTGAGTGATTCGAGCGTGGAGAATGTGACAACGACGGGGATGCGTCTTAACGAGTTGACAGTCGATCGCGGAGTGCAGTGCGTGCCGGGCGGTGATCATTCCCAAGATGGCGACAGCGAGTGGTCTTTCTTCGTGACCATATATGGTAATGAATTGCACTCTCTGTGACCATATATGGTAATGAATTTCACCGTCCAACGATGATGACGTCACATTGTATGTGACGCATGGACTGCAACTGTAATCAGACTACATAGAACGAAATGTGTTGTAAGTATGTTCACCACAGGTACCCCCTTCCCAGCGATTCAGATCGCGATAAAGGTAGAGATACATAGATGGGAATTTGTCTCGTCAGCAGTATGCGTCTGGTTGGATGATCAGACTTCTGCCAAATTCTCGTAGTCCATGGGTCATGAAGATGGTGAGGAGGATAACCACGATGATGAAAATGGTTATTGTGATGGTCTCCGAGTCGTTGTCCTTCTTCTTAGCTGGCCTGCTTGTCCCGATCCTCATTGACGGATCTTCGGTAGAGGCTGCTGGGTTTTCTCCAGGATCCGGAGCTGTGTCAGGACATCGTTTTTCACTTGTCTCCGGCATTTCCTCCACACTAGGTAAACACCAATGCTGAAGCACAAAATACATATTATGATTAATATTGAAAGGGTTAAACGATGCGTTGTCCTGTGAGCGCTGGTTTCAGCGGCTCCGGCTGCGGTCTGTGCGATGACTAGTTCTTCTTTGCTGGATGTTGATCCCATGTTGATTTGTTGAAGACTGCTAGTGAACTGACACATTGACAATTATTTGAGTCATTATGTGATGCGTCACTATGATCAGTTTGCGATATTTTGGATTGTGCAATTGAGTTGGCTGATGAGTGTTTCATTTAAGCTGATGTTGCATGTTGCGAAAATATCGACTTTGGACTCTTGGTGAGTGACCTGATGTTGTCTTTGTATTTTGTGCCTTTTGCAGGGGTTGTCAACAGTAATAAAATGATGAAATATGTATGTATGCGTTGTTTACCCATCAAACCTGTCAGGAAATTTTACTCTTCTTCCAGATTTTGTGGTTACGATTTTCTTGGAGGTTTGTTCTGGAAGGTTGGCTGGTTTTTCCGTGCTGGGGCTTGTTGGTGTTGTGATTACTCGTGCTTCCTCGCCCGTTGTGATGTAGGCGGGTTTGAGTCTATCAACAGTGACTGTAATATCTTTGCCGTTTTTCCGTATGACGAAAGTTCTGTTGTTGCGCTTAATCACTTCATAAGGTCCTTCATAAGGCGATTGTAGGGGCTTTTTTACAGTGTCGTCACGTAAGAAAACATGTGTGGTTGTAGTAAGGTTTTTGAAAATGAAACTCTTCTTTTCCCCGTGGTGCGTTCCGGGTACTGGGCGTACGTTTTCAAAGTGCTGTCGCAGGATGTGTGCGAAACCGTGAGCATCTTGTTGTTTGCTGTCAGAGCCAAGGAAGTCGCCGGGTAGGCGTAGAGGTGTGCCATACACAAGTTCTGCTGGCGTTGCTTGTAGATCTTCTCTCCATGCTGCTCGAATACCCATGAGCACTGTTGGGAGTGTCTGTGTCCATCGCTCATTTTCATGACATTTTATTGCTGCCTTGAGTTGTCGATGAAGACGCTCTACCATGCCATTTGCTGCTGGATGGTAGGCGGTTGTGTGAATTCGAGTTGTACCAGTCAGGTTATTCAGTTGCCTGAACAGGTTTGATTCGAATTGCTTTCCTTGGTCTGTGGTGATTCTACGAGGGGCTCCAAATCTTGTGATCCAGCCATCGTAGAATACTCGTGCTACGGTATTAGCTTCTTGGTCTTCGATAGGAAATGCTTCTGGCCATCTGGTGAACCGATCCACGCATGTCAGACAGTACCTATTTCCTTCGGACATAGGTAGAATGATGATGTCTATGTGGACATGCTCGAATCTGGCAGATGGTGGCAGAAATGTTCCTAATGGTGCTGAAACGTGTCGAGTTACTTTGTTTTTCTGGCATTGAATACAGTTTTGGGTCCAGTTCTTGCAATCTTTCTTGATAGACGGCCAAACGTATCGTTCTGTGATAAGCTTGGTTGTCGCTCTGATTCCTGGATGTGATAGCCTGTGGATGGAGTTGAATACTGCGCGTCTGTGCTTTGTGGTGACAAACGGTCTTGCGTTTGGTGTTGAGATGTCACAGAAAACGGTTACTTCAGTATTCGGAATCTGAATCTTCTTAAGTTTTAATACAGATTCTTCCTGTAAGAATGTTTGCATTTCCGGATCGATTTCTTGATCCTTAGCTAGTGCGTTGAAATCTACTGTAGTAGTGTCGATGGCTTCAATCCTGGACAGTGCGTCAGCGACGATGTTGTCTTTTCCGGATACATGTCGTATGTCCGTTGAAAACTGACCTATATAATCGAGATGTCTGAATTGTCGTGGTGTACATTTTTCCGCTTTTTGTTTGAAAGCGAATGTGATCGGCTTATGATCAGTGAATATGATAAAATTTCGCGCTTCTACCATATATTTGAAGTACTTGATCGCTAGGTGTATAGCTAGCAATTCTCGATCATAAGCTCCGTACTTGCGTTCAGCGGCGCTCAACTTTTTCGAAAAGAACGCCAGTGGTTCCCATTTTCCATTTACGAGTTGTTGGAGTGCTGCACCTACTGCTGTGTCGGAGGCGTCACTGATGATGGCTAGTTGAGTATCATCGCTTCTAGGATGAGATATCAACGTAGCGTCGGCCAGGCTCTCCTTGCAGGCGTCAAAGGCGACGATAGCTTCTGAAGTCCAGATAATCGGTTGTTTTCCTTTGGCGTTGTTCGTCAGTAGGGCGTTTAATGGTGCTTGGATCTGCGCGGCTTTAGGTATGAATCTTCTATAGAAATTGATTATACCCAGAAATCTGCGTAGATCTTTGATTGTTGTGGGGCGAGTGTATTTCTTGATGGCTTCGACTTTGTCAGGTAGTGGACGCGTGCCTTCACCGGTGACAAGATAACCTAGAAATTTTACTTCCTCTTGACCAAAGAAACATTTTCGGGAGTTGACTACGATTCCGTAGTCTTGAAGTTTCTTGAACAAAATTTTGAGATGCTGTAGGTGCTCTTCTTCTGAAGTTGATGCGACGAGTATGTCATCAATATATGCGTAGCAGAAGTCAAGTCCTAGTAGGATTTCGTCAATGAAACGTTGAAAAGTTTGAGCGGCGTTTCGAAGACCGAACGACATGAATTTAAATTCATATAGTCCGAACGGCGTTGTGATGGCTGTCTTCGGGATGTCATCTTCAACGACTGGAATTTGGTTGTAGGCTCGAACAAGATCGATGGTTGAGAAAATTGTTCGTCCTTGCAGAGCTTGAGCGAAATCTTGAATGTGTCGAACTGGATACCGATCAGGTACTGTCCTAGCATTTAAACCTCGATAATCGCCACAAGGTCGCCATTGCTCGTCAGATTTCGGGACGAGATGAAGAGGTGATGACCAGCAACTCTCCGATGGTTGGATGATCCCTAGTTGTGCCATCTTCTGAAATTCCTTTTTAGCTATCGAAAGTTTGTCAGGTGCAAGTCGTCTTGGTCTTGCAGAAACTGGTGGTCCGGGGGTTGTTTTGATGTGATGTCGTGTGCCGTGGCAAACTTCTCTCGATGTACCATCTGGACGTGTGAGGTCAGGGAACTGCTGAAGAAGTGCATGGAATGGTGACTTACCAGCAACAGTTTTGACGGTCTCAACATGCACGTTGCTGCGATGTCCAGAAGTAGCGAGCTGCGTAGTTCGGTCGAGAAGTTTTCCGTGTTTGACGTCTACCAGTAAACCGAAGTGGCCTAGGAAGTCCACTCCGATGATAGGTTTGGTTACATCCGCGATCACGAATTTCCATGTGAAATCCCGTCTCAATCCCAGATTTAGCGTCAGTGTGACGGTACCATACGTGGCTATGGTTGTCCCATTTGCTGCTGACAGTTCATATGAAGACTTGGCTGGGCGTCCTTGGATTTTTAGCCGGGGGTAGACACACAGGTCCGCTCCCGTGTCTATGAGAAATTTCGTTTTAGTTGAGTGATCGGTGATGAAAAGACGGCTTGATGTTGGGCATGCTTCGCTGGCCGCATCTAGCGAGTGCCCATGTCGTTTCCCTGGTAGCTACAGGGTTGTCTGCATGTCTTAGCCCTTGAGCCAAATTTGGCGTGATACCAACAGGAACCGGATGGACTGTAGCCAGAGTTTTGGGGGCGTCCCGATGATCTGCTCCTGGATCTCCTCCGAGGAAATCTTTCAGTAGCTGTTGCTGGTCTTGAAACATGCTTGCCTGAAAACTCCCTGCGGATCTCAGCAATCTCCGCACGGAGAGCTGTCTCCATGTTTTTTATGACAGCAGTTAAGGAGGTCTCCACGGATGTTTCGTGTATGGACGGCGTGTTAGCGGTGGAGTCAGACATGGCGTCTGCTAGGTCGGCAACCCTGTCGAGCTCTACGCCCTTCTGCGTAGCCAGCACGACCTGCATAGACTGCGGCAAGCGACTCATCCAGAGCGTCCTCAGGACTTCGTCTCCCACTGCAGTCCCCGCAAGCATCCTCAGGTGTCTGAGAAATTGCGAAGGTTTCCGATCTCCTACCTCTTCGTGTTCCAACAGCCGTCGCGTCTTCTGTTCTTGACTCGAACTAAGTCGTTTTGTCAGCTCCCTCTTCAGCAACTGATAGGCTCCTTTCTCCGGCGGATTAAGAATTATGTCTCTCACCTCGGTGGCGTATTTGGGATCCAGGGCGCTCAGTATATAGCCGAATTTTGTTTGTTCAGCTGTCACTCCAGCTGCTTCAAAGCTCCGTTCTGCCATGCAGAACCACATCTCGGGGTCCTGAGGGCAGAAGGTTGGCACTCGGACAGCGACCCTGTCGATCGATGTCCTCTGCAGCTGGTTGTTTACAGGCGGACGTGTGACTGTAGGTGCAGGCGTATGTGCAGGTGCAGGTGCGGGTGCGGCTGAGGGTGCAAAGTCTTGGTACTCATCTTCTTCGAGCACCTCACTGTCAGGCGTGCCGTGGCGTTGCATTGTGTTTGTAGGTCACGGAATGTGTGTTGCGCGACGTGTGTATGCCTCAGCTGGTTCTTACGATAAGAAATCAGCTGATTTTTGCAACGGGCGTGTCGTATTGCAAACGACGCGATAAGCGGCTGATGACGCGTCGCTGTGCGATAACGGTTCGCTGACGTCACGCGCGCGGTGAGGAACAGAGGCGGTTTGCAGTCGCGCGGGGGGAAGTACACCGATGCAAGCGGATGACGCGGTGCACTGAGGAATGCGCGACAAGACAAATAACGCTGACTGTTTCTGTACCTTTACCGTCGTTGGCACTGATTGAATGACTCGCGATTCACTCTTTGTCACACTCCACACTCGATCACTGTTCAAGTTTGGGGTTCTATTCACCTTCCAAATCACGTCGGGCGGTCACCACTGTAAGGGGTGATGTCGGTAGCGAGTTCTACTGAAGGTAGCTAGCATCCAACACCACTCCTTGGTTGTTGTGGAAGTAAATAAAAACACTTGTTGGACAAACTTGACTTTAATATTTAGCAGAGATTACACAGTATTGTATTGTAGAATATTATTGAGAATATATTATATTAGAGTTGAATATTATTAAGAATATTATAACTGAGTGATTCGAGCGTGGAGAATGTGACAACGACGGGGATGCGTCTTAACGAGTTGACAGTCGATCGCGGAGTGCAGTGCGTGCCGGGCGGTGATCATTCCCAAGATGGCGACAGCGAGTGGTCTTTCTTCGTGACCATATATGGTAATGAATTGCACTCTCTGTGACCATATATGGTAATGAATTTCACCGTCCAACGATGATGACGTCACATTGTATGTGACGCATGGACTGCAACTGTAATCAGACTACATAGAACGAAATGTGTTGTAAGTATGTTCACCACAGATATAAGGGACGCACATGATGGAGGTGGGCAGAACGACGTAGATTGATGCGTGTGGGGGAAAAAGGGGTGATTCCTACCTACAATGAAATGTAGAAATGTAGGTATTATAAAAACAATTGTGTTTGAGGTGTTTGACTTTTCAAGTAGCCAGAATTTATAGGTAATACAATATATACGTAGGTAATATTGATACCTTATGGGGAAAACTGATCTCAAATAAATGCCCATTTTTTCCTATTTTCTAAAAGAAAAATACACTAAACAAGTGTAAAAATATTCTAGTTTAGAAGTACGTCATAAGCACTTTCTTATAATATTTTATTCCACTTGTTATGAGCTCCTTGACTGATAGGTTGGTATGAGGCTGACCACCCGGGCTGTAAAAATCGGTTCACTTTTGCCAATGCCACCCCGGTTCAGGGAACGACGGCAGGAGTTGCAAGGTTTATGTCCATGTGAGGTTTTCTTTATTTGTATGCACACATGCAGAATGTGTAGGCGCGAACCTACATGCGCCTGTCTGTAGGCATGCATTTCATATGAGCCTTAAATGTTAACATATCTTTGCAGCTTAGATTATAGATTATAGATGAGAAGTTTCATGCAATAAAATGTTTAAAATCTACGATTTCTCAAATCAGTGAATCAACACATTTTCACAACCAGACACGTACAAGTTCGCGCTTGCACATGCCGCATGTGAACTTACAACATAAAAAACAAATCTCAAATGGACATACACCCTGCAACTCTTGCCGTCCTTCCCTGAGACAGGGGTGACATTGGCAAAGTGAACAATTTTTTTACCCTATGGATGGTCAGCCTCATACTAACTTATAAGTCAAGAAAAATCAATATTTCTGTTATTAAAAAACATTATATAAATAATGGGGATATTACAACAACACCTAAAAATTCCACAATCTTTCCATACACTGGGTGAATGTAACACAAACCTTTCCACAAGGCGAACTCTCTTTTTTGTAATTTCGAGTTTGAATTAACAAGGCCCCGCCACATTCTGCCTTTATCCATTCCGCCGCGTACACCCCAAGTACAAAACGTCGCGTAAACTCACTTCGACTGCGTAAATCGAAAAAATATACAAAAACCAAATCACTCTCTAGCAGCTCTATTGTATATTCCATACATTTTCGATTTACGCAGTTCTACTGTAATTCACGCAGTGTTTTAAACTCGGGGTACGAACAACAATTTTAAGGCTCGACTGCGGGGGTGGTAAGGGGGTTTTTGGGGGGTGTTTGGGAGGAGGGAGGGTATAAATGATATCGCACTTTTGTTAAGTCCGAAATGTTGTAACCGTGGGTCAAAATTATTAAAAACGGAAAGCCAGCCCCGCTTCGGGTCTTTATTTATTTCGTTCCATATCCGAGCGACCGCACGACCCCTAAAAACAAAGGAAAAATGCTATTCTTATGCCGCGCTTTCATTTTTCGAAAAAAAAAATTCGAAACGCTAAAAGCTTGATTCATTCTGGCAAGCAACATTCTTTAGACCGCCTTTTGTTGTTATTTTATCCTTTTTTTTGTGTCCGTTGATTTATTTTTATTTTTCTCCCGCTTTGTTGTTGCTATGTGGTTGAAAAATTAAAAAAAAATTCAAACCTCTCCCCCTCCACACCCCCTTTAGAGTTTTCCGAGTAAGAAAATGCGGGAAATATTACATTATACAGCTTTGTGCTGAAAAACGTAAATTCTCGTGGTACGTACTTCTGTACTCGCTGCGATGCGGAAGATTATAGCATATATATTTTATCCGTATTATTGTGTCTATAATCTTTAATCTAAGTTTCAACGAATTATTAACATTTGAGGCTCAAATTTATTGCATTTAGTCAAGCAGAACCTTGCATACACATTAGTTTTGCAATTTCTGCCGCCTTTCCCTAAATTTTCCTGTGGAATGACGGATAGTAATTATGTGGATAGTAAACCAAGTTTTTCAGGAAGTCAACCTCATACCAACCTATTAGACAAGGAACAATTATCGTTATTATTTTTATTTGTTCTTTTTGCCTTGTTTCCGGGAAGGTCAGTAAGAGTTGCAGCGCTTATGTTCATTTGGAATTCGGTTTTTATGTTGTAAGTCTACACGTGGCATGTGTAAGCGCGAATTAATACATGTCTGCTTATGGATTTGCATTTAATTTTGAATCTTAAATATTACATATCTTTGCAACATAGATTATTAGTTTCATAAGTAAATACAAAACATTTTTAAAAATGGCGGGTGCTTTTTTTGCACATTTGAATTGGAGCGAATCGCCATTAAACCAGCCCCCACTTTTTCCATTATAGATGGCGCCATAATCTGCCACGTGCAATCTTCACGCGGCCCGAAATCATCCTCGGGAAATGGATAAATTTCAATTAATTCCTTATTTTTCACCCTGTCTTATCTGTGCCACCCTCGAGCCTAATGGCGGCCTGTAGGGGGGAATATAAATGACCGGGGTAGGGGACATATCCTCCCCCTTTTTTAGGCCGCGAAAGGGACCGCCCCCCCCTCAGTTCGTTTCTCCCCCTATTCCGGCCGCTGGTTTTGTTATATACGTGGGAACATTATATGTATATGGGGGCGAGAGTATGTGCTTTTATAATGACGGTATATAATGGTGGGTTGTGTTCATTCGCGATATAACTGAAAAATGTAAAAAATATTTATTCAATTTTTTTAAATATTCTTTACTTTGTACGTAATCGACCATCCAGCTGACTGGGTCATAGTTTTGTGGTTAACTTCATGGGCTCGTTATCGGAAAGTCATGGGTTTGTTTTCCAGTTGAAAGTTTCTTTTTTTTAAGCAATCGATCGCAGAGAAATCGTTTTTTTGTAGTTGAGCTGTAATAATAATACTATGGGGATGAATTATTTGGTGAGCGCTGTTTTTGTGGGAATCACACCTCAATAGCCCTCTGCGAGCTTTGTCGTCACCATAGAAAGCGCCAATTCTCAAACAAGGCCCAGTTGATGTAAGGCTGGATGGACCTTAGTTGACCGGTCTTTGGTACAGGCATATGAATTTTGTAGCCCAGCGTAGAGCATATTTGAAAAATTAAATGAGATTTTTATGTGCTCCACCGGGATTTGAACCTTCAACCGTCCATTCACCAGTCCTAAGCGTTACGGTAAGACTACGGACTGGACCTTAATTATTAATTAAATATTTATGCGGTGGTAAACAAATTCCAATGCTTTGTATTAGGTGAATTAAAAAATTAAAACTTACTCGCAAAATAAGACCTTTGTCAAATATCAATACATTGAATCTAATTCTTTAATCTCTCACTTAAGGGTTGCTTGACTAATAGGTTGATATGAGGCTGACCACCCATACTGTAAAAATGGTTCACTTTGCCGATGTCACCCCTGTTTCAGGAAAAGGTCGGCCAAAGTTGCAGCGCTTATGTTCATTTGAGGTTTAGTTTTCATTTGTATGTATTATCTCTTTGGTCAACTTAGAATATAAATTATAGTTGGTATGGTCCATCAGAGCTGAATCTTACATGTGTTTTCCCCATATCAGCGATGAACTTCTCCAGCGTCATTTTGATGTAACTGTTATTTCACAGTGCAAATTTTCCATGTTTCAGCTAGCGCACTGCAGTTTACACGGATCGTCTTTATCCCAGAAGGCTGCGCGTCTGCAATTAAGGCGCCGTTTGATTATCTACATTATTTAATCCCAACCTAAGCGATGTAAACATAAATTTAAATTACTTAATGTTTTTACGCCGCTTTTTATCGCTTTACGAGTTGAGCCTTAATTTTAATGGCCGCAGTTTTTTTCGTGAAATTATATTTCAAAGTTACAACCTGAAACACAGACCTATTTTGTATTTAAATAAGTTCAAAAAATAAACGGTTTGAAAGGAAAATCCCATAGTCACGATAAAAATTAACATATCTACAATCATATGTAATAATCCTCGATTGAATTATATCTATTATTGAATTATATCTCCATGGTAATAAGTACAAAATGAATATAAACAAAAAGTGAACTTTCATTATTCTCAACGTTTTGTTAGCGACGTAGCCAACGTCTTCAGGAGAAAATCCTCTCTGCACGACGACAATTCATCCTCAGTCGTCGTGCAGAGAGGATGTTCTCCTGAAGACGTTGGCTACGTCGCCGACGAAACGTCGAGAATAATGTAAGTTCTCTCTAAACGGTTCGTGAAATATCCGAGTTAAATTAGGTTTTGATATTTGTTTAGTTTTAAAATTAATATAATTGTCAAAATTACTTTATTATGTTATTCGGATGTTTTATTTGGTGAGCATTGTTCTTTTGTGAAATCACACCTCAAGAATCCTCTAGAAGCTTTTTTCGTCACTACAAAACGTCAGACTGTGGCTGGATGGACCTCTCATGACTGAACTTTAATAAAAGCCGATGATTATTTTAACCCAGCAAAAAGTGAAATTTAACATAAAAATATTTATTTCGTTCTTTGCCGGGAATTGAATCCAGTACCTTTTTGGCGTAGATGTGATACGTATACTAGTGAAGTCGGATGAGATTCGTTGAGAAACGCTGAGAAACCGGTTCTTAGCAATGAAAACTTGTTTTCCGGGATCTTTTGCCGTTGTCTATCGGAGCTCAAGCTTTTGAACGTTTCACCACGTCTGCGATGGGTTTCTTAAGCGCGTTGAAGATAAAATTATTATGAAAACTGTTTCACCAAAATTACGGATACCAACATCAGTGTAAGCCTATTAAACACGTTCTTCCCTACACTGCGGTTCATTAAATCCGTTATATAAATAATACGACACAATACAACAGTTTCAATTATCTTACATAATGTGTTTGATACAATGAAAAAAAATATAACAGTTCAAAAGAGGTAGCTTGATGAGGTACTGTAAGAAATATGGCGTCCTTTTGTTGACTAGAAACACACACAGGGAGAGAAAAAGCGCCCGTGTTTCCCCAAAGGCTTTTCTGAACCCCCCTCCCCCCCCCCCCAAGTCCTCCCCCCTCGGCTTAAACAATACACAGCGCATATTATTTTTGATTACGAAAGAGAAATTACCCCCAGCCCCCTTCCTACAAACCCCCTCCACCCCCCAACCCCTTACTTTTAATCATTTACACAACCAAATTTTTACATCAAAGCCTTTCGTGGGTTATAACTTTGCAGCCCTTTTTTTGCTTTAATTTTTGTGTAGGTACCTATCTTCACATATACATACATAAGCTTCACTATTATTGTTTATAAATTCAATAGAAAAGACAAAAAAATAAAAATAAAAATAAATGTTTAATCATGCTCGTGAAGATGCCTTATGAGGCGAAAACGTTTGAGCAAAAAATAAATATAAGGGAATTAAAACTTTGTTTTTTCCTATTGACTTTATAAAAAATACAATGAACTTTTGAATGAATCTTTTCTAATCTGAAATCTAAATCTAAGTTGCAAAGATATGTAACATTGGGGATTCACATTACATGCATTCTCACATGCAGACACGTACAAGTTCGCGCTTGCGCATGCCGCATGCGAACCTACGACATATAAACTAAATCTCTAATGGACATACACCTGCAACTCCTGCGGGACCTTCCCTGAAACAGGGATGACATTGGCAAAGTGAACCATTTTCTACAGCATGGTTGGATGCATTTAAAACCAGGATGCACTTGAGTACGCAACAAAATTGTAAATTTCCTCTTTATCTCTCACATTTGCATCCCATGTACATGGTCCTTTTTTTTGTGTGGACAACATTTATTTGGCTAATTTGAATAAATACATTTTCATATGCAGAGCTTACGAAATGTGAGGCTTGAGAGAAAGAGGGGTAGAAATTGTGGTTCCGTATTAGAACGACACAGTGGCAAAACGACACATTACATAACGATGCATGACAGATCAACACAATGACACAAAAACACATGACTAAACATAATCATGACAAAACATTACAGGAAAATACATCACAATGGAAAAGCTTTACATCTGTGATGTTTGTGGTGTTTTGTGTTTTCTCATGTGATAGTGAAGTACCGTTTATGGAATGATTTGTTTTAAGTATGCGATGTTTTGTCTATGTGTTGTTTTGTCATAGTAATGTTTTGTCATATGATGAACTGTCATTCCGTTGTAATGTCATTGTAATATAATAATAATAATATTAGGATGATTTATTTGGTGAGCGCTGTTTTTGTGTGTATCACACCTCAAGAGCCCTGTGCGAGCTTGGTCGTCGCTGTAGAAAGCGCCAATTCTCAAGCAAGACCCAGTTGTTGTAAGGTTGGATGGACCTTTCAGTGACCGATCTTTGGTAAAGGTTTATGATTTTGTTCAACCCAAGCACATTTGGAAATATAAATGGTATATTTTTGTGCTCCGCCGGGAATCGAATCCACAACCTTCCATTTACGAGTCCGAAGTGTAGCCACTGGACTACGGACCGGTCCAAGAAATGTCAACAACACGCGGTGTACCTTAGCGGTCACCCATCCAAGTAGCATCCGCGCCCAATGTTACTTAAATTCGGTGATCTGATGAGAACCGGCGCTTTCAACATGATATTGTCGTTGACAATTTGTAATGTTCTGTACTGTGTCGTTATGTCATGTGCCGTTTAGTCACTGTGCCGTTCTAACCTGTCCCCAGAATTTGTATATAATGTACACTTATTTACCTACCTAGGATGTTATTTACTTGAGGATAAATGCTCGGGAGGGTATTGCGACATGCTTTTACCCTCTCCCGCCTGAAAAAAGGGTAAATTCAGAAAACACAGAAAAGGGTATGTTTGTAGAGGGTACGTCGCGAAACGAATGGTCATATCTTTTTGACAAATATCACTCCCGGGTACTTAAAAATGGGCTCAAAGGATGAAAAAAATACGTACGCATTTTTTGTGCCTAAATAAATATGCATAAAAAAACACAACTACATATTGTACCTACTAACTTACCATCTCTTCATCTATCTAGAATATTTTTATGATTTTTTTAATAGCATTTTTTTGTACTTCACAAAAGGTTTTCTGTGATTAATTATTTGATATCTTTTAACTTTATATTACGTTGCTCCTTATTTCCATCATACGTAATCTGTATATTTTAACATTACTAGTCACGCATTACACTCTCCGCGTGACTACGCTGAAATTACATTATATTTCAAGGAAGGGCAAAAAGTGTTGCAAGGTATATTATGTTCATTTAACATTTGGATTTTTCTTATACAACTGTGTAAGCGTGAACTTACACGTTGTATAACGTTGGAAATGCAATAATTACGAATTTTACTCGTTAGTTTATTATCTTTGCAACTGAGATATAGTTATGGCCTTGCCATCTTTCCAATAAGGATGATAAAGCCTTTAGTGAATAGCTTTGAAAAACATTGAATTTTTTTCAGATGCTTGCTCATTTTTCAGTTAAAAAAAATTGAATTATGCACTATCGTGAATGATAAGAGAAGGATAATTTTTTCATCAAAAAAATACCCCCGGCCTTTTTCCTGTAAGCTCTGGACATTTTTCAGGTCTGCGTTACGCATTAAAGTTGAAAATAAAAATAAACAATTCACAAACGTACCATTTTCTTTTTGACTTTTCAACTCTCCGAAAAAACGTTTTTTCTCCATTGTTTTAAAATTGTTGCTTTTGTTAGTTAGTAGCGTTGTATGTGTGTGTGTGCTATTTTTTTTTTATTTGTGCTTTTTACAGCCGCAAAAAAAAATCGCGGGCTTTAAACTTTGTACTTCAAGTTGGCCTTTTTCACAGACTTTGTTATGAAAATTGAATAATTAAATAAGCTCTCAGCATTTTTCTACTTTGCGCGAAAATGCAAACTTTTGCGAGACGGTATTCATTTATAAAAATATTTTTCATTCCACTCT
Organism: Agapetus fuscipes; assembly: GCA_951799405.1. Lineage (NCBI taxonomy): Eukaryota > Metazoa > Arthropoda > Insecta > Trichoptera > Glossosomatidae > Agapetus > Agapetus fuscipes. Next base: position 10,050,226 of record OX637349.1, on the reverse strand, counting down.
CAAATACTTGCCGCATTCTCTCAGAGTAAATATGATTTTTTTTTTTGTTTGCACTGTCTAACAACTTGCAAAATATAATTTCTATATTCTGCCATGAAAAAGTGCTCATTCGTAATTAACTGAGTTTTTTTAACTGAAATAACGATTTTAATATTTATTTGATTGTGCGTACAAGAAATCCATTAAGGTGGATGTCCCAATTATTGGCAGCTTAAGGAAATTTTTAAATTGAAAAGCTCATAGAAATTCGAATTTTTATCTGATTCTGTTTTTTTTTGTATCAGGACATTGGAAATATGCTGTAGTATTTAAAAAAAAAAGAATTCAAGCAAAATTATGTGAGGAAATAAGTTTTATTTAACTAATTGAACAAAAACTCCGATGTCCCTATTATTGGCAGGTGAAATTCGGATTTGTCCCAATTATTGGCATACCTTTGTCCCATTTATTGGCACCTCAGTTTTTTTAATCTACAGCTTACATTTTTCTTAAAAAAGGGGAAGTTTTTATCAGAATAAGTGCAGAGAGGTTCAGGGAACAAATGTTTATTAATTTTTGGTCGAAAAATATAAAATAGTTATACAAATAAATAAGAGAAGTGACAAAAAACATAATTTTTTTTTAACATATTCACTAAACATCTTATTCGATGGCATTTGCAGGTCAACATCTTCCGTGTTTTTTTTTCGCTGAAGAAGTCACTTCTGGATCATCTGCCTTTATCTCTTTAACCTCTTTCTTCAATTTTCTCCAGACGATGAACAAATTAATATCCTCCATATTTTTTTTTTTTTATAATCATTCGCTTCCATATCCAAACATTTCCTGAAACTTTGTAATTTTACTGGTCCTGCTAGTTTCTAGTCTGGAAAGTAGTTTATAAAGTATATCTTCATCTCCATCTTATTCTGGTGCATTTTTAGTGCTTAAATGATTCACGGACGGAACTTTGCTGAAGTCAATTGCATTAACGTTCCACGGGAAGAGTCCGTACTTGCGAAAACCATTCTTCAAAGTATCAGGTTTGACAGATTTCTGAATTGACGATGCTAGGAGGGGAGCGAAGTCTTTTTTCTTCAATTCGTAGTGCATATTATTGTGTCTCCATGTGTTGGTTTCTTCCTTCCATGAATGCTTTAAGCTTGGAAAGACAGCGACATCCATCGGCTGAATGATGTGAGTGGCATTCGGGTGAAGTGCTACGAGTATTATACCAAGTACTTTATCTCCTTTAGGACTAAGGAAAAAAGCTGCTTCATCAGCATTAAAAATCCGCTCTGGATCTTTTGTGTCATCGCCATTAATGATAATGCGATCACCTAATGTGTTGTCAGGGTCTAAGATATTTGGCTTCTCCGGGTCTATCGCAAACCTCTTGCTCTGTAGGTACTCATGGATTTCCGCATGCCATCTGACTAATTTCTCTTTGGTGACTGAAGCCCGTGACTTTGTCAAATTCTGTGGGGTTGGGATGTTAATTTCCCTGACGTGACAGCAGCAATAACTTTGACCATGTCTGCGCCATCATACATTTTTCTCTTTGGATCCCATCATACATCTGTAAAATAAAGAAATTTGAGCAATAAGTATCGTATTTGTCTAACTGAAATTGTAAAAAAATGAAGAGTCTAAATGAAAATTATAGCGCCGCTGAAGAACGTTTGGCAGAATGTGAGAGAAAAAAGGACTTATTAAGAGTTTTTTTCTAAGTGGCTTAAAATGATCTCTCCTGATAATAAGTATGTAGTTTCCATTTTCTTATCCATTGTACTGTAACTTAAAATAAGAAACTTCAGAGGTCAAAAAAAATGAATGCCAAAAATAGGGACATAACAGGTTTCAGCTTGCACCTATCATGGGCACCCCTGCCAGTAATTGGGACAAAAGAGATTTTGGTGTCCCTAATACTGGCATTTATTTTAAAAAATAGTAAAAATGAGGTTATGCCAATGCCAACAAAGTTTCTACCTAGAGAAAACCTTCATAAAACCACTGATACAATCAGAAATCATTCAAACTTAAAAGTAAAGTAGAAAAAAAAACAAAATGCTCACCTTGTTCCTTATGGAAATCAGTAAGAAATCCCGCCAAATGCACCTTGCTGGGTAGGTGTTTACTTTGACTATTTTTTTTGTGTCCAAAGCTGCCACCTATACACTTGAAACTAGAAACACAGTTTGGACAACCTATGAAATATTTATTCCACATTTTTTCTTAACTTTTCCTGCCTTTGAAGCCTTATTATAAGTTAAAAACTGAAAAAGTGCCAATAATTGGGACACTGCCAGTAATTGGGACATCCACCTTACTTGACTTTTAAAATATGTAATTAAAAAAATATTAGTTCAAAAATGTCGAAACAATAATAAGGACTTTTTAGGCTCGCACGGCCAGATTCAGATGCTTGATATCGTACTTTCGTGCTTTGACCGATGCCCATAGTTTATTTTTTTCATTTTTTTATTTTCTTGCTGAAGTTATGTTCCACGCAATATCAACGAGATATAAGATAGAGAATAAAAAGAAGAAAAAAAGATAAAACAAGAAGAAATCTATTTCGAAATAAAAAAATTGGGAATAAAATGTTGTTTTCGTCCTTGGCACAATAAAAAAAACTGTTCTTTTCCTTGTCGTCCGTTTTAATTTTTCAGTCTTTTATACAAATTCATACACATCCTACAAACTGAATTATAGTGTCTGTTTTGCTCCATTGCTTTCCTATCTACAAACTGTGTACGCACGCAAGCAATTTGAAAACGCTTCTTGAATTTTTTTATCCATCTCCCTTGCACTTGCTTACTTACAATACATCCGTCCCTTTTCACCTGCCGAAATCGGGCCCCTGATATGAATTTGCGCATGAGAGTCAGTGGCGTCCAATAAAAGCCACCTTTGAGTAATGCCTCGTGAAGTCGGGCTTGCATTTGACGCGGAAATCTCCCGCTGACGAGGGTTAACAACTTGGCGGGAGTGCTTCAAAGAGATTGAGGTGAGACTCGTTCAAATGGAATTTTTGATTGAAGGACATAATTATTTACGAGGGATAATAATTCTGCGTGATGCCACCCCTGTTTTAGCGAAATTCGACAGGATTTATTTAACATTTTTTACGGTTTTTATATCGCTATCTTAAAGGTAAAGCTGAATTAGTACTGACTCTCTGATTTAACAAATCATGGATTAAACATTTCAGTGTGGGTAATTTTTTGTAGTAAGTGAGCTCATTATGAACTATTACTCATGAACAACTCCTTAACTACAGGATTTACACACTTTTGTAGGTTTTGTCTCGTTGAAAATAAGAAAAAGGTAAATAGGAAAAAGATAGATATTAAGAGGGCTCTTTAGGTGTGATACACACAAAAACAGCACTCACCAAATAAATCATCCTAATATTATTATTTTAATTATTATAGATGAAATTTTTAACTATGCGAGGAGCATCATTGAAAAACATTCTGTATTTTCTTGTTATTTACCAGGAACCGAACCCACAATCTCCCATTCACGACTCCATAGTGTGAACATTTGAAATTCATATTAAATGCATGCCCATAAACAGACACGTGTAAGTTCACGCTTTCAAATGCTACATGTGTACTAACAAATTAAAAACAAAACCTCAAATGAACATAAGACGAGAAACTTTCACCGATGATGATGATGATGATGGATGATTTCTTTCCTGTGGCGCCATTTAATGGTCCAGGACCATCTCAAGGGCGCCATGGCTTCTGGAGAAAAGTAGTGCCTTCAGTTCCTTTCTGAAGGTGGTGGTAGGCTGGTTCGCGCGAACACCGATGGGCAAATTGTTCCAGGCCACCGGCCCGGCCACCGCAAAGCTTTTCGACCTTCCCTGAAACACAGTGACCCTGGTAAAGTCAACCATTTTTTTACATGATGGGGGGTCAGCCTCATACCAACCTATAAGTCAATGGATTTTAATTTATTTTGACGAGCAATAACAATGAATTCTGAAATTTTAGTAGCTACGAGCTTCTGTGTCGGAGAAGAGTCAAATCTTCTGATGATACGACGAAACGTTGAGAAATCCGTTATCCAGTTCAGCACGAGTCGTAAAATTCGAGATTGCATTATATATACAATTCACATCAACCTTTTAGACAAGAACAAAAATTGATAGAACACAGCTTATAAACTACGCCGTACATTTATATGAAAATGTAGCCTATAGAATAAGAGTTAATATTTTCAGGAAAGTAGGTCCGCTGTTTCAGCGGTAGCCGGTAGCTGGGGACAATGTTTCATGAAATTAATTTCGGTTCTGAACTCTGCCATAAATCATGTTAGTCGTATCCATCTACCCACTATCCCACGTACTATCGCGCTGAGTTGAACGGAATTTCGAAAAGTTTCAGAAATATTTTTTTGCACAGTCCAAAACCATTTGACAAGCTTATATAATTTAGTTTTTCAAATGTGATATTCCATTAATTTGTTTTCATCACTTTTGTTTTTTTTGCTTCCCTTTAATTTGGATCATATTTTTACCCTTAGTACAAACCATCGTGTAAATTTCCCACAAGTACTTACTTTACTTTCTTCGGCTCATTAGCCTTAAAGGCTCACGGGCTCCCGCACCACAATCCTCCAGGACTCTCTGTCTTGTGCTGCTTCCCTCCATGGTCCCCTCACTCCCAGAACTTCGGCGTTGGCTTCAACGTTGTCTGCCCACCGCATCCTGGGACGTCCGAGTGGTCTAACACCTGAGGGGGCACCATCCAAGACTGTTCTGATGATCCTGGAGTCCTCTGCACGTGCTACATGTCCGGCCCACTGTAGTTATTATATTCCCACAATTAGTTTTTATAAAAAAGAACACAGACTGGGCTTCTCACAACACATATAATGCATTCGTTCAAAATTTTTTTTTTTTTTTGTTTGGTAAATTCAAGTTAGTTGCGGTCGAGCCATGGATTTGCTGTGTGTAAATTAATAAAGGTTCATCATATTGTTACGAATGCATAAGTTTATGTATGTGTATGCTTACTTATGATTGTGTATCTGTGTGTTTTTACTTACTTTTATATGTGTGACTAGATGAAAGCATTTGGACGGTTGTATCTACTCGTGTTTACTCTGAGCTTCTGCTCGAGACTATTCTGGCAAGGTCTGGTGTATGCTAGAATAGTCTTTAGTTACGTTTCCTCTGTACACTTTCTTCGTTAGTCGTTCATCATCCATTATTTCAAGTACAAAAGTTTAAGCTGTGAACCTTATGTGAGTGAATCCTAAAATAAATTGTGTAGAATGAATTTAATCGAAGTCTTATTGAATTGAACCCAAGTGAATCGTAGCAACGTGTACTTCAATATATTGTTATGTTAATAGCAAATACAGATAAATATTTAGGTAGGTAGATAAAACATTTGTAGCTGAAGAGAGTTGTATATAAGTAGGATCAATTAGTATAAGTACCTAGGGTAAAGAAATTTTAGAAAGAAGCCAATATATTATCTGCTTCGAGAAGATTCTAGCGAAATTTACCTCTAGTAACTCAACCTGCAGCTTGTGCGTAGACAGCTTGCAGGCAGACAGTCTTCATACGACACTCTACTTTTAAACACAAAAGACAGTGCAAGTGAACACAAACCATCTGTGAAATAAATGTAAATTGCTAAATAAATGTAGAAGTATAAAAAATAAGTATAACTGTAAAAAATACATCTAAGTGTAAAATAAATATCCTGTAAAGAAGACCAGTTTTTACTTTGAGGACTAAAAAAACATAACAATATATTTTTTAAATCCGTAAGATGATATAACACAACTACCGGACATTCGTTCCGATTTTCGGCACTTACACCGCCTGGGCCGCCATCATGTGAATGCGTGCGCCGCCTCAGCTTAAGGGGTGGGGTATGCGCCCGTCAGGGGCGGTGGAATTAGGGGGTGGAACAGGCTAGACGTGCGAGTATGGGTGCGTGCGGGACTTTCCAAAGGTGTGGACGGACCTCGTTTACGTTTTTTTGTTCTTGACCGCAACATCGCTTTATATATATTTGTGTGAGTGCGTTTGTATACAGCACTGAAATAAATGTATATGTAAAGGAAATATATGGGTATTTATATAATGGTTTTGTATATACGTCATGCATAAATAATGATAGATGACGATTTTTTAAAAATAAGTATCTACAGAAAAGTAAAAGTACAATAATAAAAATAAACTGTTTTGTTTTGTGTAGATATATAAATATATTTTTAACTACTGTTTTTTTTACTTTTTCCATTGAACTTGTACGTGTCTTGGTTGTGGGAATGCATGTAATGTGAATCTCCAATGTAACATATCTTTGCAACTTAGATTCGATTAGATTAGATTAGATCCTGAATATTTGTTAATCATCTTAGGTAGAAAAGGTAGACGATGAAATTTCAGGGTTCAAGGCACTTTTGTTAAGTGGATAGTTCAGTTGGTAGAATGCTTGCGTTTCAAGCCAGTGAGCTAAGATTTGATCACTTTCAAGGGTGTCGGAAATCATTTCCCGTCTCTTTTTTATTTAAAAACAAAAAAAATACTGTCCAGGTGCACTCAGTCTCTCCAAAAAATATGAAGCTGGGAAACCTCCGGTAGGTACTAGTCAAATAGGTGGCGCAACGCCAGCTCTCTTAGCTGTGAAAATAAATAATTTACACATGCCACATGCGATCTCTTCGCAGATAATGTGATAATAAGTTTCACTAATGTGCAGCTTACTTGCGTTGCGTCCCTTTGGAAAAACATGGTATGATTGCGATCATATATTTTTGATACAATAAACATCGTAGGGAGTTTCATATGTTTTCTTTATGTGCATGATTTTTTGTTGAAATTATGTTTTATATGTTTCTGTTTGAAGTCTCAAAATCTCCAGTATGTATCAAATACGACTTGAACTTCTATAGTTACCAACAACTTCATTCCTTTACTTTTACTGGCAGGAATATGTACCTATGTATTTTTGTTTTTCATTTTATATTCAACATTCAATTTAAACCTGTTTCAGATGTGAGCTGAAATCGTCTCAAGGTCCGAGTTTCCTGTTCCGACATCCTGAAAAAACAGAGGACATATTTTTCAAAACTAAAACATCGTTCAGAGGTACTTAAGTATAAACTAACCTTATTTTTTAAGCGTTCATCTTCGTTTATACATTCGATCCAAATGAAGTTATCCATCAGAGGAAAAAACTAGTGCAGGTTCTTTAAGGCTTACTTTTTAAATATGTTTTCAACAGCCTTGTGAACGTGGGTGACTTATTCGGTACCTACTTGCACACTTAAGCTTGATAATGTTCTCGGTAACTAGTCCTTGATAATATATGCTGGAAAGGTCTCAAATTTGATAAAAATACAAATTAAATTAACTCCTCAATCCATTATTTCATGATTGCTGGTCAGTCGAAATTTACACACATTACTCCTCTTCTCCAGAAGCTTCACTGGCTCCGTATCCCGGAGCGCATCGAGTTCAAAGTGAGCACGATGGTCCACAAAGCTTTATTTGGAAAAACACCCAAATATCTCGCTGATTTAATCAAACCAGACACCCTCGGCCAAAAAAGCCTTACACTGCGCTCGGCTGAGACTGGAGCCAAATCAAGGATTGAAGAACCTATAAGAAGAGTTAACACAATATTTGGAGAGCGTGCATTTGCAGTTGCTGGCCCTCTGGCTTGGAACCACCTGCCACATCATGTGAGAGAGCTAGAGAACCATGGAAAGTTCCGGAATGCACTGAAGACAAACAAATTTCTGGCATCGTTTGCACCAGCGCCCTTGGAGTGACTACATCACGAAACGGCGCTATAAAGAATTCATCAACTCATCATCATCATCATCATTATTAGTTAACAATTGCTTAACTATACATTTACTTACCGTTGGCCGGTGCGTAATCTATTGGTAACGTTTCAGACTCGTAAATCGAAGGTTGTGGGATCGAATCCCGGCGGAGTACATAAAATATATCATACGTCTTCAAATATGCTCTTCGCTGGGTTGAAAAAATCATACACCTTTACCAAATACCTGTCGGCAAAGGTCCATCGAACCTTACAGTAACTGGGTTTTACTTGAGAATTGTCGTTTTCTATAGCAACGACCAAGCTCGCAGAAGGCTCTTGAGGGTTCACACAAAATCATCGTAATATTAATATTATTACATGAATACATAAAAAATAAGTATACACGTATCTTTTGAAGTTACATAGATACAATTACTTATGTATATACTTATATAATTTCAGTTACATACAAAAAGCCTTTAGAACTCTTAATACCCAGTCCTGTCACGACCCTCTAAAACGATAATTTACAACGATACATTTTATATACAACCGCTCCGTGCCTGTAGGAAACCTACCACTACAGAATCACTCCGCCAACACAAACAAACGGTTGCTATGACGAAACTAGAAGCCTTGCGAAGATTATTCTCACGTCTAAGGCAACTGAAAAACTACCCCCATTCAAAAGAGTTTCAACCTTAAAGTATCAATTTTTAAGGATTTAATTTGCTTGAGTTTTGTTCAGGCTTTTATGCTGTTTTGTTTGTCGATTAGACTTTTTGGTGAAGCATCTAAGGTGACTGAAAAACTACTCAAATGCAAAGGAGTTTGACTCTTATTGTGCAATAGTTTACAGTTTGAATTCGGTGAAACTTTTTGGAGGCTTTTACGCCGTTTCGTTTGCGGGCTGGACTCTTAGGTAAAAGTATATGCTTTGTATGGTAAAACGCGTATATTTAACGTAGCGGAGGGGACGCCAGGGTAATACAGTTTGAAAAACGAGCTCTCTCTCGTCGGCCTAGGCAAAGAGGGAGGTGGGGGTGAGTGGTAGCGCGGGGGAAGGGGTGGTTTTTTGTATCTATGCAAAGTTGTACGTTGGCTGCTCTGGAAGCGCAGAGGCGTAGATGCAAATTGACTACAACTATTTGCAAAGTCACGTTTTTTTTATTGTACAGTTAAGAATGCATGATTCTATTTGGTTTCTTTCACTTAATTTGTTTATGAAATTGCAATTTGTTTATGTTGTAGTTTTGATGTCCATACGTGTTATTATTTATTGATTTAAAAAAATGTAATTTGTCGTGTATGTTCCTTGACTTGTTGTCTGGTATGCGGCTGACCACCCATGGTGTAAAAATGGTTCACTTTGTCAATGTCACCCCTGTTTCAGGGAAGGACGGCAAGAGTTGCAGGATGTATGTCCATTTGAGATTTGGTTTTTATGTTGTAGGTTCACATGCACATGAACTTGTACGTGTCTGCTTGTGAAAATGCATATCATGTGAATCTCCAATATAACATATTTTTCAACTTAGATTAGATTCACGGAGTTAGCTTTTGTATCGTATTGCTCGACAGCTCCGATACAGGTCTCTCGCTTTAGACAGCTTTAGTCCTTTTTATAGTATCGCATAAGGATGGTTCTTGAAACATTGAGAACTGGGACATGCGAGATTTTGCCAGAAGGTGCGATTTAGAATATTCGAGCAAACACTCGCACCATCAAACAATACAAGTGCAATTATTTAAACACCTACAATCTACATCTTGAGATACAGACACACACAGACACACAATCACACATTCGTAACAATACTAATTATAAAAGAATGGTTGATAAAAAATACACTAACAATTATCAAGCTGATTGAGAGAGGGAGATGTACCTATAGGAATGCGCTAGAAATGGTTATGAGGTTTTTGTACAAAAATCGACGAGTAACTTTTTTATGCAGCACACACGATGTCCTCATCTCCACCATACCATTTTGATACACACTGTCTTTTCAACATTACAAATTTAAAAGCCTTAGCCGGCAACATTCCAGATCATAAAAATAAAAAAAAAAAAAAAAAAAAAAAAAAAAAAAAAAAAAAAAATAAAAAAAAAAAATCAGTCGCCATTTTGCCTGTCTTTATTTCATACAGGCATAATATTTTTAACGAAAAGTATCCTTTGATATTATGATTTTTCTCAAGATTATTATAATTTAATACTTTCAGATTCATTCACAAAACATTTAATCCATGGGTGATCTAAGGACTATAATTTTTTGTATGAAAAATTCACTGTAATCCGCGAATGATCTGTAGCTTTGCTGTTTAAGAATAGCACCGATTTTGCATGTTTAAACACTGCGAATTGATATCGAATTTATTAAAATCTTTAAAGTTATAATTGTTACCTTTTTCGTATAAAAATAATATTTAATTATTTATTGAGCATTCTACGCCCTTTTAGCGTAGAACTTCCGGACTGTTTTCTCCTCTCTCTTTCTCTCCTCTGTATGGATGCCCTCTCTCGCTCGCACCTCCTGTGAAAAATCCGCACTCTTCCCTCTCCCTCCCCCTGAACCCCCGCCCCCCACTTCACTTCCGCTCTTCCCTTCTAGAGCACATCATGACCGAACATACTTTCAAATACCTACAGCTTTCTGGCCTTGCAATGGCAGAAAGGGTATCTGACACTTTTTGAAGCAATTGAAGAAACAATAAATTCTTCCTACGTTAGTAATAACTCCTGAAGATGAAATTATAAAAAACGTCTGAGTGTGATAGAGGTCTTAAAATTAAAATTAATATTTAATGAGGAATTTTTAAACAAATGTTTGAAGGAATCAAGCATTTTTTTTTTATTAATTGATGCATAATGGAAAAATGACGCTAAAAAAGTTTTCCTCGAAAGAATCGCATGTGGCGAATGGAAAGCATTTACTTTTACAAATAAGGGGTCAGCCTTACGCCAACCACTTTAAAGTAGGGATTTCCCAGCTCTAGTGGCTAAGGGGCTAGTACCTACTCGTTAATTGTCAAACCTTTGCGTCTATTTTATTTTGTGTTTGAAATAAACACCGAAACGGTAAATCATTTCTGACACCCTCAGTGGGATTAGAACCTGAGCTCTCGGCACGGAATGCAAGCACTTTACGAACTGTACTATCAACCGTACGATATTTAAAAGTAATTTAAGACGGTGACGTGTTTATTTGAAGCACCCCACTAAAAGCCTCCGTCTTGTCCACTCAGCTATATCAACGACTCACTTTGCAACCTTGACCAGATCAGATTGTCACTGGTCACATCGTGACCAGTGACGACTGATCACGACGTGACTCAATGACTTCGAAGACGTTCCAACACAACATAGGTACCTATGCAACGTTACGGCATTTAAACTCTGACACTTTGACGCGTTTTTAAAACGCTACCTGTTTGACAAAGGCTTAATAGTTAGAATAGCGTTTCTCAATGCCAGAGGGCTACACGACACACGTGTCTGCTTGCGAGCATGCATTACCTACATATGAATTTTAAATTTTAATGTATCTTTGCAACCTAGATTATAAATGGTATCATACGTTGATAATGTTGATTTGATTATAATAATAATAACAATATTAGGATGATTTATTTGGTGTGCGCTGTTTTTGTGTGTATCACACTTCAAGAGCCCTCTGCGAGCTTGGTCGTTGCTGTAGAAAGCGCCAATTCTCAAGCAAGACCCAGTTGTTGTAAGGTTGGATGGACCTTTCAGTGACCGGTCTTTGGTAAAGGTTTATGAATTATTCAAATCAGCGAAGAGCACATTCGAAATATAAATGGTATATTTTTTGTGCTCCGCCGGGATCCGAATCCACAACCTTCCATTTACGAGTCCGAAGTGCTGCCACTGGACTATGGACCGGTCCAAGATGCCAAAGACACGCGGTGTACTTGAGCGGTAGCCCATCCAAGTACTATCCACGCCCAATGTTGCTTTACTTCGGTGATCTATAGGAACCGGTGCTTTCAACATGGTAACGTCGTTGACAAAATAATGATTGTTACATTAAATATAATACTAACACTTTCTATTAATTAAGGAAAACTCTCATAAAAAAATATCGTTCGTCCCCTCTGCGTCTTCAACGTTCATTTCATACGGCGTGCACAAAATTTCACATGGCCTGCAAAAAAGCCTCCGAGGGTAGAAGAGAGTGAGGGGTAGGGGGGTAGGAAGGGTGAGACCACGCCCCTTTGGACGCTCATTGGCGGACCGGCCGCTGACGTCACTAGACGTGAGCAGCCGACGCGGCTCCGAGACATGCCGTTTTGAATTTCAAGGCTTTTCTCGCATGGAAGATGTTTATGTTTACGTTACAAAAGATTTTAGGTTCGAAGGGTAACGAGATCCGCACGTGACAAGACAAAATTGTGACGTCAGACGGCCAGGTTGCTAAGGAAGAGGGAAACGTAAATATATTTTGGTATTGGTTGCTACGGACTGTGGTCCTATAGATAAAAGTGAAAAATGACGTTTGCCCACCGTCGAAAAAATCTTTTTTTTTTTTTCAAAAAACGGTATGATAAATGAATTTTTAGCTACAAAATTTGAGCATGAAAATTAATTTAGGATGTTTATTTTTAGGGACGATTGTGATGATGAACAGTTTTTTTAATATTTAAATTTTATTCCTTCGTATGAAGCTGACCACCCATACTGTAAAAAATGTTCACTTTGCCAATGTCACCCCTGTTTCAGGGAAGGTCGGCAAGAGTTGCAGGGCATATGTTCATTTGAGATTGGGTTTTTTATATTGTAGGTCTACATGCTCTATGTGTGAGCGCAAAATTATGCGTGTCTGCTTGCGGGAATGCATTTCATATGAATCTCAAATGATACATATCAGTATTTTTTTAAGTAGATACCTATCTAGCTAAGCAGGTTTATAAAGAAAGAAAATAATATAAAGATTAGGTCCGCACATTAATTGACGTAGACAAAATTGTGACGTCATTGGGTTGCTAGGAAAAGTCATTTTGTTGCTAAGGACGACAGGACATAATATAAGACTGGCATTAAATAGCTTGCTGAGCAAAATGTTCTTAATTCCAAAATGTTTCGCCTCGATTTTGTTTATTTTATTTTCACAATATCGTAGGTTGGTCGCAGCCAATAGGGAATGTTTGTTGGCATTCTGTTACTCCATTAATATTTATGTTTTATTTATGAAAATCTATGTAAGTAGGTATCAACTGAATATAAAACAAATTATAAATGCCTATGTTTGAGTGAAATAAAATTGTTTTCAAAAGAGATGTACCTACCTATGCAAAATATAGTGCGCAGGTTCGACAGATTTAAATTTGTAATCTAAGTTGCAAAGATATAAAAATTTAAAATTCATATGAAATGCATGCTCACAAACAGACACGTGTCAAATGTGACAAATGCTACACGTATGCTTACAAATTAAAATCCAAACCTCAAATGAATGTTGACCCTAACGGTGCTATTCTTAAACATTTTAGTAGCCTGTTGAGACCACGCTTTGACAAACTAATGATGCATTTGTATGACGACCTGTCAATCCAAGATGGCCGCAAAAGAACAGCTGATTAGTCTTCATAAAAATATTACCAAATTTCGGTAGGTAAGAATGACCGTGGTGATGAAATCATCTCATCACCCCGGTAATTCTTACCTACCGAATATCGGTAATATTTGTATGAAGACTAATCAGCTGTTCACTTGCGGCCATCTTGGATTGACAGGTCTTCATACTAAGATTACCGATATTCGGTAGGTTAGAATTACCGTGGTGATGAGACTTCCAGCCCAGGCATCATTAGTTTGTCAAAGTGTGGGCTCAACCAACGACTAAAATGTCTAAGAATAGCCCTGTAAAACTTTTGCCGGTTTTTTTCTAAAACAGGGGTGACATAGGTAAAGTGAACCATTTTGTTACATAGTCAGCCTTGCATCCACTTTTAGAAAATTTTATTCTTCATTTTGTTCTTCATTGCTGAGGGTTGTGACCTGAAAGAGAAAATTTGCGACGTTTCGCTAACTAACGTAACAAACACAAGCAAGAAAAACAAATAGGTTACCGCATACACAGATGCAGCTTTAATTATCAAAGTGTTCGCAGAAGAAATTAAAAATTCGTCAGCCAACAAAAAAAAGCTTAAACTTTAATAGTATTATGACATTATTTAGTTAAAAATTTAGTCTGATGTAGTAATGAAGAATTCTCTCTCCGACGGTAAATTTTTTTTGTTCACAAAAAATTGTCTTAATTGAAAATTTAATTATGAATTAAATAGACTTGCTTTTTTGTAATTAGGCTTAAAATTTAATAAAAATTGTCGGTGCTATGGCCAAACGATTGTTTCGAGTAGCGTGTATGAAATAAAACCACCCTTGTTCGAGCGCCGTCGGGCCCCTAAACAATAACTTTGAACTTGGTTCGACAGATGAATATATCTTTAATCCATCTAAAACCTAAGTTTCAAGGATAAATTACAATTAAGAATAATATTACATGCATTTTCATACATAGACAAGTATATGTTCGAGCTTACACATGTCGCAAGTGGACTTACAACATAAAGACCCAATCTCAAATGAACATAAGCATAACATTGCAACTCTTGACGATCTTCCATAAAAAAGGGGGGGCATTGACAATGTGAACTATTTTACAGTATGGTGGTCAGCCTCATACCAACCATTTAGTTAAGGAATGTCATCGGGTAATTGTTAATCGATAATTTATTGAAATTAAAAATTATCAACTATTGATTTAAAAGTTGTTATACCTACCTTTTTCGTTCCAGGTAAAATAGGTTAGTGAATAGCACTTCTCTTCAAAACTATATTTAAAAAAAATTGTACTTAATTATCAGGTAGTATTAGCTTATAATTTTATGTCCGAAAGTACAAAACTTAAACTAAAAGTGGTTCTCAATTTGTTATTAATTTGTCACTGTCACCCTTACCGTAAAATTGGTTCACTTTGCTAGTGTCACCCTTGTTTCAGGAAGAGTTAAAGAGTTAATATTCACATGGAATTTGGGTTTTTACTTTATAGGTACCTACACATGAAGAGTGTATAAGTGTGAACTCGTTTGTGTCTGCTTGTGGGCATGCATTAAATATGAATCTTAAATTTTATCATTTAAACAAATATTTAAGATTATTAAAGATGTATTAATTACTGAATCATTTGTGTGTATGGATTCCTAAGACGCCTTTTTGTGTTTTTTCTTTACAAATTTTATTGAATGATTTTTTTCTGTTTTCAGGTTAAGCATATGTACATTGTACATGCCGATCATCATTGTTTTTCATGACTTCAACATTGAATTTATGTTTGGCTGGCAGCTTTAATTACAGTCTTCTTGAAAAAACGTAAGATAACATTATGTATCTATCTATAATCCATAATCTAAGTTGCAAAGATACATTAACATACAACCCTTATATTTATTGCACGCCGAAAGCAGGTACAAAATAAAACAAACCTCACATGAATATAAATATTTAAACTCCTACCGTCTTTCCCTCAAGCAGAGGTGGCATTAGTAAAAGAGAACCATTTTTTACAGCATGGGCGGTTAGCCTCATCACAACCTACATATCGCCACCTCAAATGTAAAACTAAATAGTTTCATTCAGCTGATTCACTCATTTGAGAAATCGTGCATATTTTTTTTTATTAAGAGTAATTTCTGATAGTGTGTGGACTAAAAAGTGCTCTTGAAAAGGATCTACACTACAGGAGTGTATCATTTATTTTGTGTTTTCTCCCGTAGAAAATAGAAAAATTGTATTTATCGGAAAACCCCATGTTATGGTAATATATCACTTGTACAGTTTTACTTTTAAGGTGTTGATATTTCAAAATTTGCTTCGCTGTGTTGAAAATACCTTGCGATTGGGTCTTGCTCGAAAATCAGCGCTTCCTACAATAACGACCAAGGTTACAGCTGGCTCTTGAGGTGTGATTCATACAAAAACAGCGCTCATGTCAATCATCCTAACTTTTATATATTTTTTATTATAAATGCTATATTTGCCTTCAATACTTACTTAAAAGCATAAATAATTTAAACCTATTACTTATTAATTTAACTATTAGATTTTTAAATATATGACAAAAATAGCGTAGAAATACAAGTTTGAATCAAGTGTGAATCTTTTTCAGGAAAAAATGGCGCGTTGCGACGGCGGCGGCTGAAAAAAAATGGCCTGCCGCCGTCGGTATTTTTCATGAAAAAAATCATAATTTCTATGAAAACAATTTTTAAATGACTCTTCAGTTCATAAAAATATAGAAAATCTATAAAACATTGTAAATATTCTGCAGATTTCTTTGAAATTAATATGTTTTTCATCCGACGGAAAGTGAATGATTGAATTAACGAAATAGTGACAAAATATGTCAATTTGTAATGGAATAATAAATTGTAGCAAAGAGGAAGAGTTAAATTTAGTTTTTATTATTTAAAAAGTACCTACATGTTAATGAATTTTGAAGAAATAATTTTAATGTGAGATTCTGTTTTGGAAAAACATGGGAATTAGGCAATCATTGATAATTGTAAAAATCTGTTATATTTAATAATAATCCTTTTATTTTTCCACACTAAAATAAATTTCAAACTGCATTTTCGATTATTGAATAGGCAGGCGCAATAAAAAATACATTTAAGCGTTAAACATATTTTACTTTTCGCGTTAAATAGCGAATAAAAAGATAATCTGAATCCAAACCATATCTTAAGTCTAAGCAACAAAGATATATTAATATTTAAAATCCATATTAAATGCACGCTCACAAAGAGACACGTGTAAGTTGGCACTTACAAATGCATATGTAGGTACTTTCTAAATTCAAGCCTCAAATTAACATAATCCCTGCAACTTCTGCCGAGCTTCTCTGAAACAGGGATAACATTGGCAAAGTGAACTATTTTTTACAGTATGGATGGCCAGGCTCATATTACCCTATTAGTCAAGGAATGATGACTCAAACTTAAGAATAACCATTATTTACCATAAGTTGCCTACCTTATAGTCACATTTGTCTGTATGAGATGCACGCCCTTGCCTATGGGTCATGCTTCAAGCGTTAACCACTAGGCTACATTCAGTCACCATTATTTAAAATATTAAAATATAGGTGTCATTACTAAGTTTCCGGATGCAACTTTGCAGAGGCTATGGCCACCCTTAGTAAAATGGTGACAACGTTACATTAACAGTAACTGAAAGTATCTACGTCATAAGTATCACTAAATAATCAATTTGACGTAAAACTTCATGAAAATTTCAAAAATTTAATGAAATGACAAAAACACTGATGGCTACCAATTAATCAGTAGCAGGTAAAAATAGTGCCTTGTATTTTATACAACTGTTTCTGACGGAGCAAACTTGTCGCTAAAAATGTCCTAACAATGTTATTTTGTATCGATAATAGCTCGTCCCCTCAGTGCTGGTTTGGCTTATCTACCATTCGAGTCACAGATGACCATTCAATGGAAACACAATTAACACAATCTGAGATAAGAAAAAAACGTAAAACTCGTGAATGTGAGAGTTGTTTTAGATGTTTTGAAAATCAATTTTCAGTTTTCATAAGACGCATTGGCACAGTGCACATACAAACATTGCTCATGTGAAATTACCTCTGGACATCATGGACCATCATGCATCCATCAGGACTTGAGACAAAGAATCACTAAGGGGGAGAACCAAAATCATTTTTATGGATTAAAATAAAAATTGCTTTGTTTTAATTCACATGAGTTTATTTTTGTACACGACCAGTTTCGGGAGAAGCAGTACCTCCCATCTTCAGGTGTAAATAGAAACTATACAAAAATAAAACTCATGTGAATTAAAACAAAGCAATGTTTATATTGTTTTCTTAAACGTAGTTTAATTTTCAAAATGATATTTTATATCTCGAGCACTTTCGACCGTCAATACTCAGGTCATTATCAAGAGTAAGGTTGACTAATAACCTGAGTATTGACGGTCGAAAGTGCTCGAGATATAAAATATTATTGTGAAAATTAAACAACGTTTAAGAAAAAAAAAATTATTTTAAATAAAATGAATTTTCACTGTGTGAATACACAAACCCTACAAAATCTAAAGCAATGTTTATTTTAATATATTAAAATGAACTTTCACAAAGTTACTGCTGAAAATCTAGATATTAAAATCATTTGTATTCAGTCACGTAAATGTGAATGAATGAATATTAGGATGATTATATCGGCCACCGCTGTTTTTTGTGAATTAGACCTCAAGAGCACTCTGCGAGCTTGATTGACGCTATACAGAACGCTAATTAAACTTTCTGTAAGGCTAGATGTAACTTTGGTTACTGGTCTTTTGTAAAGACACCCGAGGTATGCTATTAGCTTATGTCACATCAAACCAATTACTTTTATGAGTCTTTGGCACCCCTCTGACCTACAGGTTCTTGTTTTGCAGTGCCGTTGCTTTTACTTCACGGGAAAGCCTTTCGCCACTGGAGAAAATATATAGTTTAACAATTTGCATCCATGTACTGTGGGTCTTTCTGACACATACATACAGGACGGGTATAAAAAGGGTTTGAGCATATAAATATTCAACCTGGCAGAGAGCGTATTTGACCAAAGTTTTTTTTTGCCTCGCCGGGAACCACGACTTTCCGAATACGAGTTCATAATCTTATCCACTAGACTACTTAACCAGTAGAAACAAATTTCGTCAAAGTCGTATCGAATAAATCATTAGAAGACGTATTTCTTCTACGCTGAAGAGGCACATTCTGTACTGCCAGAAGCAGTAGAAGAAAATTGTGAGAAGAAATTGTTGTTGCTCGTGATCGAATATTGAAGGTACATGAGATGACCTTTGGTGATTTGGAACAATGATGCTCATTAAAAACAAATAACTCTCCGCTGCTGAACAAAGGCCTCTCCCATATCTCTCCAGGCATCGTCTGACTATCGCGTTAGAAGCCTACCTCTATTTTTTGTCCTCACGAGGTCTCCACTCCGCTATGCTTTTGATCGATATTTGTTGACTAAATCTAGCAACGATAGTCGACGCTATGGCCAAGCAGTTCAAAAGTATTATTTTGACTAGCGTGTTTGAAATATGTACAATGCTACTTCAAGTCCCGTCGGCCCCGCTGACGACAACTTTGATCCTGCTTCAACAGATGTCGTTGAGTAATAAATAATATATTATGTTAAAGCCTATTTCTGGCCAGGAAAAAATATTCCGGTTATTTATATTTGTCTGTACAAAAGTATTTTTAAAAAGTTTTAGGTATCTGAAGTTGTATCTAAATTTTAAATTCATTTTGGATGTATAACCAAACATAAAACACATTTTTAAAGAGAAATTTTAAGATAAAGGTGACATTAAAAAAACGAAACCTTTTTGTAAATAATCAGCTTATTATTCTTATTCATTTTTCATTAAAACCAAATTTAATTAACATTTTCACTACAGAAATCTCAAGACTAAATCGGTATAAAAAAATAATGGTTCACTTTGAATATGCTGTCTTATTCATTATATTACATGAACCCACGATTAAATTAAATTTCACAATTTTTCCATACGCTCAATCCGAATTTATAATTAAAACTTCACTCTGAATAAAGCAGTTTGATTGCTTAACTTACTGCCTGAAACATTCCTTTATCCAACGAAAAAAAAAACAAACAACAAAACAAAAAACTCTTTCACAAAAACAATGGCTGTGAAACATTTCGCCTACCCCTTATCATACCCAGGCTATAAGGTCTCCGTTGGCTGATGTCCCATGTGATAAAAGACCAAAAAAAAGGCCTTTTTTGTTGGTGATCCTTGTGAAAGAGATTGAAGAGGGTGCGGGCTTGATGCGGACCCTTTATTTCAGCATTCTGACGTGGTCCTCTTATCTGGGCAGCCTTGGCATAAAATTTTATAATGTACACATCCCTCTGTTATGTAAATTGGTCGGACATATAATGCTGTGAACGTAATATGTACTCTTTTTGCGGAAGAGCGTATTCTGAAAAAAAATTGGAGGCGGTGAATTCTTTGTTGAAAGAAAATATTCTACTAACAGAGTCATTTTGTAATATTCGATCTTGTAAAAATTAGACTAATGCTTGTTTTTTAATAGTCCGACTGATAATTTAGTTGGTAAAATTCTTGCGCCCCCCTGACATCGACGATCACTTGCGAAAATGTCTCTCTGTCTCTCGCACCTCTAAATAGATCTTCAAGTGTTTTAATCCTATTCAAACACGTATGATTTTGGAGCCATCTTTTTCCTTTCTAAACCTCGTTTTATATATATTTTTTTAAGGTGTGTGAAAGGCTCCCCAACTCTTAAAAAGCTTACTGGTCTATGCCATCTGGAAGGGTGCCGCATAGGTGCTTGAATTTTTTGCTTTTGTCGTGGGGCACTGCAAGGAAGCAGCGATTGATTTTTGTTTTGAATAAAGCCGAATCAAATTGAAATGGGTACACAGATACTTAAATACAAGTTTCCCTTTCTGAAATGCGAGGGAGAGGGAATAATAAATGGAGCTCATTAGAACAAGCTTCGTGGTAATGCCGATAAAAAAGACTGAGCATTCCTACTTTTCTTCTGTGCCGGAGCGGCTGCAGATCGGATGTGAGACAAGGATCATTGACCAACCTCACAGCTCTCTATAGCACAGAATCAAGTTGGTCACTCAACTCCTTGGACATACCAGACCAGAAAAACTGCCATTCTCAATAATGGAGCGGATTTGGGATTTATACAGAGTCAATAACTGGGCTGAATTAAAAAATCTACGGGCTCTGTATAGTATGCTGAGTTGCTGGAAAGTGGAAGTTATGCGAGACATATCAGAACATGATCTCTTCAATAAATACGCACTCATACCAATAAAATATAGTTCTTGAAAATTGAATCAAAGCCATCGTATCATGTGTATCTTTTCGTGTCTGATTTTTCAAAAATTTCCAGTAAATCTAAAAGTAAGTCTGTTGTTCAGGGCATGCTATGGCTCTGCAGTGCCCTTACAATCAATTCACAAAATGACACTTTAAAGAATATCATATTATTATTATTATAATGAAAAACATAAGAAAAAAGCCATTGCATAAATATTGTGTACAAATACTTACGATTCGATTTATCGATAAAACCTTCGTAAACTTTCGAATATGTCACTTTTGTATTTCAAGAATATACTTCCATTCCTCCGCCTCAACTGTGTCGTCCCATTTTTACATCCGACTGCTGAACCCCAAGTTTATTATACTCAAACGTAGCGTTTTCACAAACACGTATGGATTCCAAAACTCTCACTTGAAGCGCTGTTATTGTTTCTGTACATTTTTGAGTAAACACTACAATTCAATTGAGAGATTTTTTAATACTTGGGATGCTGAGCGTAACAGATGAGACTCTTTGTTTATCGCAAAGTGTACGCTCACTTGCATTTTTAATTATTTACTGAAAAAAACAACGACAACAATATTAATATTAACTTTTGGGCGCGTCTCCTAAATATGTACGGGGATGTGTATTCATTAAAAAACGGCGTATTAACATTTTCACTTTTTTACGACAGACATAAAATTATACAGCCGCGTAAAGAAATGGTACTTTCATTATGATTTACGAGATTTTATTATGAGGGTACTTAATAGTACCGACACCTGCACATTATTATGAGTCGTAGAGAATCGTAGACGGCAATCTAGGATTTTTTTTTTAAATTAAGATAGGTTTATAGACGCAGCTAAGTGCACATATCGTCACCTTAAAGTTAAACTGAATAAGTGCTGATTCACTGTTTTTAGAAATCGTTGACAAAACATTCGATTCTTCGACATCAGGAGTCGGCTCTGGTATTCATACGGGAAAGATATTTGGATTTGTGACTCGATCCATCAAGGAAACCTGCAACATCCTACGGTAGACACACATTTCAAAGGCAATGATTCTGTTCTCGAGGCACTGTGTAAGTGTCCACACCATGCCATAGAAACAATTGGAAAAATGTAGTATTTCACCATACGCAAAACGTGACTAAGCTACACATATAGTGTAACGTCTTGCCGTGTTATCCCCGAAGGGGTCGCATGAGGCGAGTTGAACCTATTTATTTTTACAGGTGAGGGGGGCGGCCTTACGCCAACCACTTCAATTGAAGTGGGGGTTTTCCAGCTCCCGAGGGGGCTGGTACTCATTTCTTGTGAAGGCTGAGTAAACCTTGCCGGTATTTTTATTATGAGGTTTGAAATAAACACCGAAATAGAAAATCATTTCTGACACCCTCCACGGTGGGATTCGAACCCGAGCTGACAGGGTAGAATGCAAGCACTCTACCAACTGAGCTATAATAATAATAATAATAATAATTGGACAATTTGTATACAGCGCCGTTTAGTGGCACTAGCCACCCCAAGGGCGCTTTTATGTGTTGAAGCTTCTGTTAAACAAATGTGTCTTAAGCAACTTCCTGAAACTGCCAACACTGGTCTCTGTTCTCAACTCCAGAGGTAGACTATTCCAGCAGGATGGACCAGCCGAACTAAAAGCCCTGTCTCCGAAACCAGTTCTGTTCCGTCGAAGAGGCAGTTGAAGCCTGTTTACGGCGTCACTCTGTGCAGAACGAAGAGTGCATCGTTTTCCACCTATCTGGTCGACTCTGCACAATTCACACAAGTACGATGGGGCAACTCCTCTGAGGGCATTAAAAACAGAAACACATATTTTGTACTCAATCCTCTCTGGGACTCGCAGCCAATGAAGGCGCCGCAACAGAGGAGAGACATGGTCAGTTTTTCGTCCTCCTAAAAGTAATTTGGCTGCAGCATTAAAGACGGACTGCAGTCTAGACTGCTGAAACCTTGGAAGACCCCAGAACAGACCATTGCAATAATCCAGTCTCGACACAACAAAGGACGCAATGAGAATCTTAGCAGCTTCGGATGTCAAACAGTTTCTGACCCATCTCAACTGCCTCAGGTGAAAAAAACAGGAGCTCACAGTCGAGCTTATTTGCATACTCATGGAGAGAGTGTTGTCAAGATCGACCGGACTTGAAATGATACGCAAATGAAATAACGATTGTCCTTATCTCGGTGTATATTTCGTCACCTTAGCGCCCCTTTGTCTTATCTCCAACCGAGGTAATTTCATGTGATCAATGTTTGTATGTGCACTGGACCAATGCGTCTTATGAATGCTAGAAACTGATTTCAAAAATATTAAAAACAATTCTTACACTATCGTGTTTTACGTTTTTAGCTCAAAATGTGTAGAATGTGGTCCAAAACAATTTCATTTAAAAGGCATCCTTTAATCATCAAATGGTAGTTTAATTAAACAAACAATGGGGAGATGATTTAACTTGTTTTCGAAAAAAAAAATCCTAGATTTCTGTCTTTGATCCTAAAGGACTAATTTAAAAGTGGAAATGCTTCAACACATAATGATTCAGATGCTTTATGTGTTCAGGCATCAAACCGTAAAAAAAGCTCTCCGAAAACCTAATCAGACCCTTTTAAAAACTTTCACCCGGATGACCACTCAAATATTTACCCCAAGCTCGGGGGTGGGTGGCAAAAGTTGAATTACAATACTTTTTCCAATTATGAAATTTCCTCACCCTCTGGAGATGGCAATTAAAAGTATTAACGAGGCCGGTCGATGGCCCAGTTGGTAAAGTTTTAGCGTTCTAATTATAAAAATAACGGTTCAAACCTAAAGGATTTCTCGATTTTTCGTTATGGTAATTTTTTATTACTGTAAGACGTCGCTCGAATTTCCCCCATAGAATAAATTAAAAAATGTGTTGAAACTAAATAACTCACTAGGAGTGCTGTTTCATCTCCTAAACATTTTTTTATTTCGCAATATTGGAGAATTTCCGCGGTATTTATTGATGCAGATACTTGTAAGGCTTACTGAGCCTCTTTTGAAATTAAAAAAGTCGTTTTTTTAACCCAAATTAATTGTTCGGTCAAAAGCTCACTTGGTAAAATGTATGTAATCTATTATCAAAATTGCAAAGATATATTAAAATACAAAATTCATATTAAATGCATGCCGACAAACAGATAAAAATGCTGCATGCGTATTTACAAATTAAAATAAAAACCTCGAATGAATATAAGCAATAAGCATTTTGCATTTAAGCAACTTTTGTCGGCGTTCCCTGAAACAGGGGGGACATTGGCAAAGTGAACCATTTTTTACAGTATGGTTGGTCAGCCTCATACCAACATACCTCAATTCAAGTCAAGGCATTCATATAATTCTTGCCGAATTAAATATTTTATTGCCATATTAGGTACCTTCAGTATTTTTTTAATGATTTGGAATTATTAATACTGTGATCCTACAAATACCTGCTTGCCCTCATAGTATATTTTTTCATCCATGAGGAAACTAAAGTAAAGATAAAATGGCACTTCTTGTGGTACTAGTTCAAAGCGGGGGGGGAGGGGTAGATGCTTTGAAATGGTTGAAGGGCGGGTTTCTCATGTCACAAGAAGAAGGCGGATTGAAAGGACAAGGGTAGGCGGCAACTGTCAGCGCCAAGCTTTGGGCGCCCATCTCGGATTTTAAATTTTTAATAGGCAATTCCTAAAGGGCGCCCCACCCCCCGCCCTCTTGACCTTTTTCTCTCCCCCTCCCCCTTTTGAGAGCGGCTCTTCAAAGTGACTCGCGAAAACTCGTACGTGTATTAATATTCAGCATTATGTGTAATAATTACATAACCTTATAATATATGAAAGGATACATTTTTGGATTTTTAAATTCGAGGATGTACTCGTAGATGGGTACAAATGTATATAAGATAATTTTTATCAAAAGGTAATACAAAAGGTAACAAAGACAGGTATGAAAAATATGGTTTGAAAAAATGATGTAGAAGGAATAAAAAAAAATCTATGTCTACAACAAAGCACTGATCCATAGTCTAGTGGTAACGCTGACTCTTGATTATAAGGTAGTGGGCTCGATTCCTGGTAGAACACAAAAATGTTTAATTTTTCAGACTTTTTAATCCTCTTAGTGGTCTAATCTTATCTAATCTAATCTAAGCTGCAAAGATATATATCATTTAAGATTTATATTAAATGCATTCCCACAAGCCGACATGTATAATTGGAAGAAATAATCTGCCTTTACCAAAGACCGGCCATTATAAGTCCATCCATCCTTACGGGAATAGTTTTTGCTTGAGATTTGTCACATTCTACGTCCAAACTTGTAAGCTTGGTCGTCACTCACAGAGCGCTCTTGAAGTGTGATTCGCACAAAACAGCGCCAAATAAATCATCCCATCATGCTTTGCAAATTTCAGCATATTTTTGTCTTCATACAGTAAAAGAATGAATCTTTTTTTCAAAATCCAACTTATTTTCTCAAATCAAAATTCACCCCCAAACAATAACATCAAATCAACATGAAATTTGCGTCTGAAACTGTTGTTTTCTCATTTCCAGGCCTGCACCGCGCAATCAGCCGACTCTGGATTGAAATTTGAGGCCAACCACGAAAAAGGTAGACCCGCAAAAGCGTTGATTGACCCAAAAAGTACAAACAAAGTACAAAGGAGGCTTTGCAGAGCTGAAAAAAATAATTCTCACATCAGGTAGGAATCGTTTTACTTGCAAGTCACGTGTTCTCCCGCCCAAGCCTTTTTGACATATTTATATTCCCGCTCTAATTTTGATATCAGCGCGGTGGGAAAAAAAAACATACACGCAGCGAAAAGGCCGCGGCCAAAGTAAACTGAGTTTATACGAAAAAGTTGTTTAGTCTGAGCATAATGCTGGGGGTGGAAAAACAAATAGATGGGTACCGGGCTTAAGAGGGGGATTTCACATTATGGAAAATTCTCGAACGCTCCTACTATCAGATCAGTATTTACGTGCCAGAAGGACCCACAGCTCTTGGATCGGTCCGTAGTCCAGTGGCAACACTTTGGTCTCGTAAATGGAAGGTTGTGGATTCAAATCCTGGCGGAGCACAAAAATGTACCATTTATATTACCAAATATGCTCTTCGCTGGTTGAAAAATTTAGAAACCTTTACCAAAAACCGGTCACTGAAAGTTTCATCCAACCTTACAACAACTGGGTCTTGTTTAAGAATAGGCGCTTTCTACAGCGACGACCAAGCTCGCAGAGGTCTCTTGAGATGTGATACACACAAAAATAGCGCTCACCAAATAAATCATCCTTATGTTATTATTTATTATTATTATTATGGACATTTGTACAAAATTTCATTATTTTCGAGTGACGTAAGGCTTTCACTGAAGTCAAAAGCAACATCACTGAAAAAAAGATCTTCAAAGTAAGAAGCGTGAAATGACATTTATTGGTTCGATGTTACTGGAACTGACGATCGGTTCATAATACAAACAACAGACTTTCTGATAAAATAAGAGGAATGGATCTCCAAAAATTAGCAGACTTTTAACAGTCAGCGTCAATGCTACTCTCAAAATGAATCTCATACTGAAATTTTGTACTTGTGCGTCTGAAGGGTGGAGCCTTAAACCCCCCCTTACCCCCACCCCTAACCACACAGGGTAGAGTTTAAAGTTTTTAATTTCGGAAACCCTTTTTTTTAGGGGCTCTTTCATTATTATGTTATCTCAATCGTATCTAAAAAAGACCCTACATGCGGATAAACAAAATCAAAATATAAAATTTTGAAACCCACGCAATTTTGTTTTTGTGGTAAAAAAAAGTTTGAATACACATATCAATTTGTTGTACATTTTTATCCTTGTAAATTATTTATTAAAAGAAGAGTTTTTTTCCGATACTGAATACTTCTCTAAGTTTAATCATTTTTGAGAAATGGAAGCTGGCAAACGTTTGAAAAAAAAAGTTTTAAAAATATAGTTTGAAGTAAAATAAAAGTTGAAGAATATATCCTTTTTTTAAATCTGTGTTTTTTGGTTTATTTAAAAAAGAGATTTGCAGTCACAATGTGTTCATTTTAATAAATGTTTTCAGGAAAAGGAATGCAATTCACCCTCTTATTGTTAGGTAGAGGCATTCCCATTATCAATCAACAATTCATTAATTTCATTTGATGAATAAATAATTAATAACTGCTCAATATTCATCTGTTGATTCAAGGTGAAGCTATCGTAAAGCGCTGGTGCTCTAACGGACGCTGTCTTATTTCAAACACGCCAGCTATTCCAACTTGGACCATGGCGATAACTCATGAAGTCAATGACCATCTTTATTTGTAAAACTTTGTTTTTCAATATTATAATTGTAAAAATAAATGCTATATTCAAAAATGAAATGATGTATGAAAAGAATCTAGATAGGTGTTTGAAATCTGTAGTCTTAAAAATTTCGTTAATTTAGATCAAAGTAATAATAACCGAAAATTTTTAATTAAAATTTCACCTACAAAATAACGCTTAACAACCGGGCCCGGTTGCTTACATAACATTATGACAAAAACGTTATTTTTCAAAAAAAAAAATTCGAAAAACCCAAAGGAATTTGCTTTAATTTTAGTAATTATCCTTATCCGCTAATATTAAATGACAAAAGCAAATGACTTGCGATACCCCGAATTTTTTTTAGGTAGGCTTACCCATTTTTAACACAACGGTGTTCGCCTGTTTTTCAAAATTTACGCTTGCCAACAAGGGTTGTCTAGACCTTCATACATTTTAAATGGTATATCTTTATAATGTCTATTTCAATTGCAAAGTCGAAAAAATAAAAAAAATCAAAGAAAACTGTAAGTGAAAACCTAACTTGTTATTGTGTAAGTACTAATGCAGCGAACCTATGGGCAAGGTCTACAAGACGGCAGTAAGGCAGAATGCTGGACTTGCAAAAACGTCCATGAACGGCAAGTCCATGCTGCCGAGATGAGAATGCTGAGGTGGGCTGGAGGCGTCACTAGGCTAGACCACATAAGGAACGAATACGTGAGGGGTAGCTTTAAGGTTTCCCCAATAACAGACAGGATTAGAAAATCCCAATTCCGGTGGTTCGGCCATATGATGCGAAGAGATAATGAACATATTGTCCAAAAAGCCCTCAGCATTCCCACAGGACCAAGAGACAATGGCAACATGGCGGGCCAATATTGAAAAAGAAATGCAAAAGGGAAACCTGACAGAGGAGATGAGCCAGGATAGAAAAGTTTGGCGTCTTCGAACAAGGAGGGCCGACCCCAAATGATGGGATAAGGCAAAAGAAAAGAAGAGAGACACTTGCAGCGAACCTCTTTTACAACAATTTTCATAATCGCAACTAGGACGGACTAAAACATGGCGGCGTATCACAGCTGATTCATTTTATATGAAATAACGATCAACTGTTCAGGCATCAACATATTTTATTCCATTCTATCTTTAAATAGGTACGTAAGATCTACCGCCAAGACTTCCACGCCTAGTGTAATTTTCAAAAAAATATAGTTTTTTAAATCACCGACACAATTTTTTTATCAACCACTTTAAAATCAACTCCAAACATTAGCATGATAAGATTTCAAATTGATCAAGTGAAACAACATTGTGGTAAGCCATTATAAAGGTTTATTTTTTTAAATAATGAAAAATATTTCTAAAAATTGAAAATTACAACTGTGTTTATTATGGGTATAAACAATGTTTTAATTTTCAATTTTATTAAATATTTATTATTATTTTTTAAAATAAATCATTAGAATGATGTTGCCATTTTGAAAGCTTTATGTGTGAGCCTAGTTTTAATGGAAATAAACCTGATCGTAGGAGGTGTACAGATTTTATATATTTTTTAAACACATTAAGTGTTATCTGTTTCATATATTTCTTTAATTTCTGACCTTTTGTGAAATCACGTTAAATAATTTTTTTTAACGAGATTTCTGTTAGCGCCATTCGAATGAATAGAACTGCGTAGGGTTAAAAAAACATTGGAAAATGGTTTTAAAAAATCCGCAAGGCTCGGCACGTGTAGGTTTCCCAGAACGGACCCTCTTTTTGCAAACTTCTCTATTAATATTTATGTTAAAGGTTCGCCTTTGTTTGGGCTGCCTTTCCTCGTGTAACCACAGATTTTCATTTTCCCGTATACAATTTCTTATTGTATTAAAATGTAATGGTTTCCAGTGAGTGTGACTGTAACTGTGTCACCTTTTTGCTATGATTGTCAAGATCCTCTGCAAAGTTGCTACGAGTTTTCTCTATATATATTGTCTTAAATAAAATGTATATTAACAAGTCAGATCCAATCAACATATACCCAAATGAATATACACCCTGCAACTTTTGCCGACCTTCCCTAAAACAGGGGCAACATTGGCAAAGTGAACAATTTTCTACAGCATGGGTAGTCAGCCACATACTAACCTATAAGTCAAGGAACATGTCAAGGAACAAAACACAAAAATTAACAAATTACACTGAATAAGTGACACTATATGTGTAGCTTAGTAGTTGCGTTTTTAACTCAAGTGGAGATAAAAGTAACATTCCGTATGTGACATAAGAGGATTAGGCAATGAAGGGCTGGAGTTCGGGAACAGGGAAAACCCCAACAAATAAAGATCAAAGTGGGAGGATGATTCCCGTATCCACAAAGGGATTACAAGCGACAGAAAACTTAAAAAAAATCAGCTAACCACTTTATTTATAGCAATCTATGTCAGGAATTATAAAGTGTGTATGCTTTCAAATTTAAATATTTTTTTACAAAGGTATTACAGTAGACGTTTTGTTGGTGTCGTAACCAACGCAACGTCTTCAGAATACAGCCTTGTTGTGCGTGAGTTTAATATTTTTCATGATTGGTTGATTTCATGATTTAAAGGCGCAAAATTAATTAGCAAGTAACAAAATATCCAACTTAAGCAAAATTTTAAAGGCATTAAATACCACATACGGTAAACGAAAGTTTTTACAAAAATGTAAGGTGGGGATGAGAGCATCACATGAATTACATTAAAAAGCTACTGTCGCTTTTTTTTCAAAATTTTTGGTGTTATTGCCGAGGGGGCCAAGTGGGCTGATCTTTCTAGTGTGTTTGGAATAGAACAACGTTGGTTCGATCCCAGCCTGGGTCTTTTGACTATAACTTTGCTTCAACAGATGTTATTGGGTAATTATTAATTAATAATTCATTAAAATAAACAAGAATGCATTATTAATAGATGATATTAAAACCTGTTTCTGGCCAAGAAGAATAGGTTGGTGAATTGTTTTCCTCTTCACAAATCTATTAAGAAAAAAGTAAAATTTCTGAAACAGTTTTTTTTTATTAATACCTGTTTCTGACAAGAATAGGTTGGTGAATTGCATTCCTTTTCACAACTCTATTTTTTTTTTTAATTATGCTTTGTATTTATGACTATTTTTCTCAGAGTGATAGCAATATTCTCTAAGTTTCGTTGTTGCCGTAACCAAAGTCCTCACGATACACCTTTGATGTGCGCTGTTTTTCTTTGACTCCAAATATACAAAAACAAAACATACGATACTTTTAGGTGAACATTGTACATGCATAATTCTTGTATTAAATTAACGTTTAATTAACCCACAAAGGACGCGAGCGTTTTCTCATTTGTTTAAAACACTGCCGCCATTATGAAATCTTGATTACTTTGCAGTAATATATTCGCACTTTACCGAAATAATTTATTTTTGAAAAAAAAAACCCTCTCCCGCGCTTTTCGGGGTAAGCCTTCGCGGTGTAGAACCCAGTATTAATTCTCAAGCATGAAATGTAATAAATTCTATTTGGCCGAGTTAGGACGTACCCACCAAGATAAAATTATAAAGCAAGTACCGCGAGTATTAAAATGAGTATCCCGTGGACCAACGACTGTCAAAGTTTTTTTCTTTTGTAAAAGTTGAAGGGTTTTTGAATTGGCAAATCCTTGACTTATGAGTTGGTGTGAGGCTGACCACTAATCTAATCTAATCTAAGTTGCAAAGTTATGTTACATTGGAGATTCACATTACATGCATTCCCACAACCAGACACGTACAAGTTCGCGCTTGCACATGCCTCATGTGAACCCACAACATGCAACTCTTGCCGTCCTTTCCTGTATGCTGCCGCATACCAACCTATAAGTCAAGGAACTCATACTGTAAAAAATGGTTCACTTTGCCAATATCATCCCTGTTTTAGGAAAGGTCGGCAAAAGTTGCAGCGCTTATGTTCATTTGCAACGCAATTCAACACACACCACAGCACTGCGCAGCTAACGGCCCTGCAACCGGATAAGGACAACTGCCACATCACCAACACACTTCTGCGGCACTATAACATGTGTCATAGATTCCTAGAGTCTCTTGAATCTAGGGAGTCTCCTGCATAGGCTTCCTTAAAAAAATTTAGGTTTGGATTTTAATTTGTAAGTTCACATTCAGCATTTATCAGCGCGAACTACACGTGTCTGTTTGTGGGCATACATTTGATATGAGCTTTGAATGTTAATATATTTTTGCAACTTGGATTATAGATTATAGATTGTGAAGGTTCATTTTAAATTAATACTGTAATTTTATGCTTGATTTTCTGGTTTCGGGTTTTGACCGTGGTCCATGTTTTTTCTTGTCTTCTTCTTTTTTCTTTTTATTCTTTCTTGAAGACTTTCTTGAAGGCTTTCAGCTTACGTTTCGTCTCCTCTGTGGGCGACTTCTTCGGAGTTCTGTTCGCTCCGAAGTTCTCTCCGAAGAAGTCGCCCACAGAGGAGACGAAACGTAAGCTGAAAGTCTTCAAGAAAGAATAAAAAGAAAAAAGAAGAAGACAAGCAAAAACATGGACCACGGTCAAAACCCGGAACCAGAAAATCAAGCATCTAGATCCGGCCGTGAAAGCCTAAAAACATTTACTGTAATTTTATTTCGATATTTATACCCTTTAACTGAAGGCATGCTCTAGAGTTATCCAATTGTCTAAATGTGATTCATATAGTTTTGCTTACAATTACAAATCTTCTGTCTCAATTCTAAGATTGGCTTCCAATGTTCATTAATCTTTGTCGCCATTCTCTTCTATTTATGGTAATCTGTTTGAGCTTTTCTTGGGATAAACAGTACATATCTGCCAATATATCCTGAAGGAACTCTCGGCGTGGTCATCCTCAGGCATTTGTCTCCTCGATCATCTCCTCAATTATGGTATGCAAGAGACCTTCCAGACTTTTTTGTATATTTTGCATGCTCACATTAATAATAAGGTCCAATTCATATCCAGCTATATCTACCTTTTTCAGTAGTTCTTGGAGGTCTGGTATACTTTCTGCGAAAATTATTATGTCTTCAGCGTTTCGTATGTGGTTGATCACAGCACCATTAACTTTTACTCCTCTATTAGAAATTTCAAGAGATTCAGAGGAAAATAACGCTCACCAAATAGATCATTCACATTTAACTGGTCTATAATTTGAATAACAAGCAGCTTTGGTTTTAATTCCAAGGTGTCTTGACATGTTTTCCAGTTTTGATGTTTCTTTTTAATACAGGCGTTATTACCGAAAAAAACTTCCGCTGCACCTTCTTATGTGTTATCATGCACTTCTGAACTAACAACCATTATTATCCTTCGTTTTACTTCT
Source organism: Agapetus fuscipes (assembly GCA_951799405.1). Classification (NCBI taxonomy): domain Eukaryota; kingdom Metazoa; phylum Arthropoda; class Insecta; order Trichoptera; family Glossosomatidae; genus Agapetus; species Agapetus fuscipes. The sequence continues at coordinate 10,017,828 of OX637349.1, read as the reverse complement.
TCAATTTATAGTTTTCTTTATCCTCTCGGCAGTTAGAACTTTTGTTTTTGTGTATCGATTTCGATTGTCAATTCAACAAACTTCAAATGAACACAATGCCTTTATTTTTTGATGGAAAACTTTAATATAATTTTCAAAAGAAGCACAAAAGTTAACTGCATACATAACACTTTACTTTCACAAAATAACCGACCCGGTTTATGCTTTATTATTTTTTAAACGAAACCGACTTTCAACTCAATATTTTGACAACAATCCAACTGTCAAAACACGTGACAGCGTCCTAGGATAACTACCAACATTTACAAGAGTATGATCGTATCAGTTTATTTTGTAAATTCAAAACAGCAATGAATACTGCTTGGTCTTACTTCAAATCCTTTATATAAACAATTTATAGGTACCGAAGTATATTTCATTTTTTTAAAAGAGCAATAAGTGCATTTATGATGTTTTTCAGTAAATATGCATGCAGTTGCGGCATACCTTGCATTTTTATCGTTAGATATAAATCAGTCATGTACCTCTTCAATTTCATGAGCTCCTGGTATTTGTGACGTCATTGCAGGTCGACGCTGATTGGATGTTAAAATGTAAACAAACCAGCGTCCTCCGACAAACCACAAGTATGAACATAACAATTTATATTTTATCAAAAAAAAAACATTAATAATACTACTTATTATTACTTTTTTATTTAAATATTTTATTACTGCTTACTATATTTAATTCAGATTTTAAAATGCATGACTTAACGTAATACCTATTGATATTATGTATGAAATGAAATACTATAGGTTTACCTTGTGATATTTCCTTAGAAATAAATCTTTCATTTACCTCCTCATACTTCATGTGCTCCGGGTATCCGTGAGGTTATTTTAGTTAGCATTTATGTCCCACAGGTGTCGATGTCTAATTGCTTGTATGGCTTTTTTCTTCATAATTGATTTCCATTAGGTTGTTTTAGTTCAAAAGTGATACACAGATGTCAATGCTTGCAGAAATTTTTACCACTTTATCTCTTCAAGTTTCATTTACTCTTTGTTAGTCAGGTTACTCTACTTGTAAAGAAAAATACACGGATGTCAATGAATTATTGCAAATTTTATCTTCAACGTCCATCAACTTCTGGCATTCATGACGTTCTTCGTTTTCTGCCACTTAAATCTAAGATTGTACATCATCTTGGTTGTTTTTTCTTTAGATGCTGCAGGCCTAAACTATACTTATATATTTAACATACTCTTTTATGTTCTAGGGCTTACTCCTGACTCCAATATTAGACTTTTTAAAGGTTCTAAATGTTGGTTGTTTTATTAAGTAATATAGGACTTATAATTTTTCAAATTTTAAATCTATATTTTATTAAAAAAATACTCAATTTAGTTACATTTAGCATGTGCAAACCAGAAAATAAGGTTAAAGAAAAACGTATATTAATTTAAAAAATGAATTCTGTTTGATTCTACTATTTTTGAACTTATTTGTTAACAAAAATAAAAATTTAATTGACCGGTTTTAACCCAGATATCAATTTGTTTTTTTTTCTTTGAGGTAGTCATCTTTTGATAAAAAACAACTTTCAAAGAATTTCATATAATGTTCTGTTTCAAAAACAGCTTACGTGACTTTAAGCCCTGCAAAATATATTTGAAACAACCGGGGGCCTTCTTCTCGCGGCACCCAGTTCAGCACGCAGCTCTCCGTGGTATTTATTTTACGTATAGCTCTTCATCCACACAAGAGCGCCCAAAAGGTCTCCGATATTATAGTCGTGCAGGCGCCGTAATTTGGTTTCGGCTTGAAGGTCCACCAAACGGAGAGCGTGGAGGACCGGATAATTATCTAGCGCGGATACAAGCAGAGGCGGATACGGGAAACGACAATAGAAAACCAAAAAAATATGTGTATTGTGGACTTCGACGGGAATCAAAACCACGACCTTCCGATCACGAGATCGTAGCGTAAAAGCACTATAGGTACTACGAAGAGGTCTAAAATGACTATTTCCTTTCAATATAGTTAGATATCCAAACTATTAAATTAAACTACCTGTAGTTTTAACGATACACCTTTGAGTAGGTACCGAAAGATCGCCACCTTAAGGTTAAAAGTGGATAAATGAACTTTTTTCCTATTTTTTACGAGAGAAAACAATAAAACAAAGTGGGAAAATCCTGTAGTGTATAAGTTTTGCATGGGCACTTGCTTATATATAATTAGTTCCTTTACTATGAGAAGTAACACTCAATGGAATATTATATCCACGATTTTCCCAATCCGTGATTCAGAACTTACTCAGTTTTACCTTTAAGGTGGCGATATTGTCAAAGACGATACCATGTTGAAAGCACCGGTTCTCATCAGATCACCGAAGTTAGGCAACATTGGGCGCGGATGCTACTTGGATGGGTGACCGCTAGGTACACCACGTGTTGTTGGCATTTCTTGGACTGGCAGTGGTAACATTTCGGACTCGTAAATGGAAGGTTATGGATTCAAATCCCGGCGGAGCACAAAAATATACCATTTATATTTCCAAATGTGCTCTTCGCTGGGTTGAAAAATTCATAAACCTGTACCAAAGACCGGTCACTGAAGGTCCATCCAACCTTACAACAACTGGGTCTTGCTTGAGTATTGGCGCTTTCTACAGCGACGACCAAGCTCGCAGAGGGCTCTTAAGGTGTGATACACACAAAACAGCGCTCACCAAATAAATCATCCTAATATTATTATTATTATTATCGTTTAAGGCTCATATTAAATGCATGACTAAAAACAGGCACATGAAAGTTCTCAATACACATGCTGCATGTGTACATAGAAAATAAACCAAACCTCACTTGAACATACACTTTTTATTTCCTGCCGCCTTTCCCTGACACCAAGGTGGCATTGTTAAAAGTGAACCAAGTTTTTACAGCATGGCGGGTCAGCCTCATACCAACATAGAAACCAAACTCTTCATATCATTATCATAACTATAATTTAAACTACACACCCTTCTAAGTTATGCCTCTTATTGAAACTTTTCCACCGCCATTTCGCAGATCCGCCATTGTATTTTCGGCAAAGTGTAGGGGGAGGGGGGGGGGTTGTTTTTTGGACCCGCCCTATCCGCACGACTACCCTCGTGACGTCATTAAAGTCTCAGCTCAGCGGCGCGTGCCCCTTACCCCAAGTATAAAGCACTCCGTTTAAACTCACACGTAGAGTTTCACAAAAAAATGTATAGAAACTCACACGACTCACGTGATGTGCTTTCTAGTTTTGATAGATTTTGATGGATGTGTGTGAGCGTAATGTGTTGTACTCGAGTTGCTGTACAGAGGCCGTCCTATCTCCACGGGCATAATTTTTCATTAAATTAACATAAAAACTTGCGCGGGCGTGAAGATAAAATAATACTGTGCGGAATGGGGGAAGGAGGTAACCACCCTTGGGGGGAGGGAGAGTGCGTGAAGGAGTAGTGATATCTAAATTTGAGAAGATAGCATTTGCATTTCTCCATTTCTTTATTGTTTAAGGAAACTGCACTATTTTCAATCTTGATAAATTTAAATATTTGATTAAAAAAATATTAATAAATAATTTTTAGAACACTTAAATGAAAAAACTTTGTTTTAATCCACTGTGAGTATTTATTTTTTGAAAAAACGTTTTCGGAGATCATTCTCCATCAAAAAATAAATACTCACAGTGGATTAAAACAAAGTTTTTTCATTTAAGTGTTCTAAAAATTATTTATTAATATTTTTTGAATCAAATATTTAAAATGGAATTCCACAATGTTTCACCAAAACAATTTGAAAAGTTGATAAATTTAATTTAATTTCTTTTAATGTTTAATTTTTCTTGGTGTATTTATTTTTTTCTTTGCACATTGCGCACACTTTCTTACTTAATTTTAATTGTTTAATTTAATCCTGACGTATTGAACTTTGAGAATTTTTCCTAATGTATCATTGTTCTTGGTATATTTGATCGTGTAAATTAGCATGTGTAATTGTATTCACATGTGTAAAACTGAATAAATGATATATAAGCTAACATGGATTTCTCAGAAAAATGTACCATTTTTCCTATTTTCTACGAGAAAAAATAAAAGTGTGAAAATTCTGTTAAATTTAGAAATTTAGAACATTTTCACGAGTGTTTCCTTATAATGGATTCCTTGACTGATATGTTGGTATGAGGTTGACTACCCATACTGTAAAAAATGGTTCACTTTGACAATGTCACCCCTGTTTCAGAGAAGGTCGGCAAGAGTTGCAAAAAATATCCCTTTTAAATCTTGTTTTTTTCCGAAACGAAGATTCGAATGATTCAACTGTGTTTTGAACGCGAGATCTACATCATTTAATTTTTTCTACAAAAAACTTCACATACCCAAAAATATGTATCCTCGTTTTTCACACAGAGAGCGTTTTTAAAGAGATCCATCTAAAATCACGTGCGTTGTTTATTAACAAGTAGAATACTAAAACCGTTTTACGACCTCAGACTTGCTGTGTGCGAGGGCTTTACACTTTTATTTATGAGACAGTCGGCTAAAGTAACTCTACCTCAAGTATAAAACATAATACAAACCCTGCCCGATCACATAAATTATAAATGTATGAAAGATGCAGCAGCACCCCAAGTGAGCGATTAAATTGTCATACATTTTTTACACTATCGTAGGCAGTTTAGGTTATGTTTTATACCCGGGGTATTTATAACGTTTTCATGAATAATTTGCTGATATCAGAAGGTTCACAGATGATCCTTGTATTAGCATAGGAAAATACACACATGAACCATGGCTTATCTACTAAACTGTAACTGTAACTGTAACTGTAACTCTGTCGCCATTCCGCTAGGGGTGGCCAGAGCCTCTGCAGAGTTGCCTCCATTTTTTTCTATCCTGACATACCTCTTTCAATTCCTTCATATCCATCACCTTTTATATGCATTTTCTTCTTTTACGCTCACTTTGTATATCCCATTCTTTCACAATCTCCTCAATCTGATCACTCCATACTTTTCTCGGTCGTCCCTTCCCTCTTTTTCCTTTCACACTTTCTTTGTATACATACTTTGTCAGTCTATCATCTTTCATTCTTTCCACATGCCCAAACCATCTCATCACATTCTTTTGTACTATAACTTTCACATCCTCTTTCAAATTACTAAATATACTATATACTAAATATACTAAAGTTTTGTTTAAATTACTCACAAGTAAATAAAAAATGCATTTGCTTAAAAGGCCATGTAAAATCTTTACCATCGAGTAAATTGGCAAATTTAAACAAGATTAACAGCACCTCTAGAGAGTAATTTGATTTTCATGTATTTTTTCCATTTACGCGATGATGTGGAATTCACGCATGTTTCATAGAGGTCCTTGTCACGTTTCCACCGAAGGGGGGTCTGTGTGGAACCTATTTATTTTCTCAGTTACGGTTGAATCATTACGCTAAATACTTACTACTAAGCTACACATATAGTGTAACTTCTTGCCGCGCTTTTTCCGAAGGGGTCGCATGTGGCAAGTTGAAGCTATTTTTTTTACAGGGAAGGGGACCGGCCTTACGCTTACCACTTCAGTTGAAGTGGGGGTCTCCCAGCTCCCAAGAGGGCTGGTACCTATTTCTTGTGAAGGCTGAGTAAACCTTGCCGGTATTTCATTTCAAACGAAACGGGAAATCATTTCTGAGACCCTCGGTGGGATTCGAACCCGAGCTCACGGCATGGAATGCAAGCACTCTACCAACTGAACCATCGACCGGACTCTTTGGAGAATGTAAACTAACTTACAAATAAATTGGTCCTGATTTATTTTACAGAACTAGTCAGTATTATGATTTGAGAATTCATAAGAAAATATCTGGGAAATCATTTATCATACCCTCAGCGAGAATCGAGCCCTGCCCCTACTTTGAATGTAAAAATATTGACTTAAAGTATATTTAACTACATAACCTCTGCTAGCTGATCTTTCAGTTTTTTTGTAGGAAATAATCTAATTTCAAATTCCAATCACTTAAGTCTATGTATTCCAAAAAAAAGGCTTTAATTTTTAAACTCGTTCTTGGTCAAATTTTCACTTTGAAAATTCTGGTTTTCGGTTTCAACCCTCTAATGAGCGCGGCTGGGGTCCGAATTGTCCTCCCAAAAGAAGCGCCGCGTGATCCTGGGCTCTCGTTTTTATTATCCCAAAGGTTTGTCGTGCGTGCGCGCTCGCGTAATAATAATAATAATATAGAGATGTCCGTTTGAATCCCGGCGGGCCCACAAAGTCCCAACTTTACGAAAATCCCTAAAGTAATGAGATCAAGTGTCCCACCCCTCTTCAGGGTAATATTCTACACGATGTGTATTTTAACACGGTTGTAAAAATTCTGTATTAAGTTGTGTGAGAAAACAATCTTAATTTTGTATAAATATAGATACTTAAACACATGGCACAACACCTTTTTAGTCAAAATATGTCAAAACTGAAAGAACGTATGTGTATTAAGCAGAGCATCTATGTCGATAGCTTAGTTGGTATAATTCTTACACTACATGTCAGATGGCTAGGATGCTATCACCATCAATGGTATCAGTAATAGGTACTTTCTCGTTTCGATGGTCCACATGCTAACATAGTAAAAGGTTTCACTATATGGGCAGCTCAGTTGCGTTGGATTTTTTTTTAAATAATCGTTCCTTGTCTATACGTTAGTATGAGGCTCGCAAACCATACTGTAAGAACCCCAGTTTCAGGGAAAAAAATTCTTAGAGTTGGAAGTCCATTTGACGTATGGTTCCTATTTTGCAAGGACACATGCGGCATTTGCAAGCGTAAACTTTTTCGTGTCTGCTTGTGGGCATGCATTTAACATGAATCTTAAAAAGCACTTTTTCTTGGCCTATTTCTCTCCCCGGTGCTTTTTTGGCTTATCTACCATTTGATTTAAAGATGACTTCAATGAAATTGTCTTAATAATCACATTCTACACAATCTTAAACATGAAAAAAAAACGTTAAACACGATAGTGAGAGGGTGTTTTTTATTTCAAAATTAATTTCCAGCATTCATAAGACAAATAGGTCCAGTACACATACTAACATTGCTCATGTGGAATTTCCCTGATGGACAAACAAGCGCTGAGGTGACGACTAAGATAGATTGAAGATTATTTTAGACCGTAAATTGGCAATCCTCATGCAATATCCGAAAGGCTTATATTTTTTATTTAAAAAAAAGTGAAACTTTTATCATAGGAGGTAAGAATAGTGTCGGGTAGGCCATTCCGCCCTACGTACCCAATTATACCGCGCCGGCTAGAGATGGGCCACTCCGGACCGGCGATAAAATGTCTTCCGCGAGGACAGTGACGTCATAAGCCCTGCGAATGGCCCCCCACATGTGGCGCCCCATCCCTAGGCTCGCTTTCAATGAACCAGCTTAATATCGCAGCTTTAATTATTCTGTTTATCATAAAAGTGCACACTCATCATCATCATATTCTAAAGGCAGTGCCTTATTGTACCGGCCATTCGTCTTTTTTGGGTGCCACTTTTTGTAAGGCAAAAAAATATGGATAACTTTGTCAATGTCAATCTTGTTTGAGGAAACGTAGGCAAGATTTGAAAATTTGATGTTAGCACGAAGTTAACAAGATTTTTTCTAAATATCTAAAACAATATGTTTAAGCGTGGACTTACCCGTGTCTATTTATACGTTCAAAATATTCAAATGCAATATTTTTCAGGGTTTGGTGGTTTACACAGTGAAAGTCCATTATATAATAATCAAATAAATATAATATTTTAATTCACTTTTTCATTATTTTATTTTAAATATGTCTAACAGTTTTCGCCTAAAAAGGCATCCTCAGGACAATAATCGTCCTGAGGATGCCTTTTTAGGCGAAAACTGTAAGACATATTTAAAATAAAATAATAAAAAAGTGAATTAAAACATTATATTTATTTGTTTATTATATTCAAATGCAGTTTATATTTGAAAATCTAAGTTGAAAAGAGTCTGACAAGCCTGTGTACCTACTTACAAAATAAAAACCCAAAACTCAATCGAACATAAACAGTACAATATGAACAATAACTTAACCTACAAGAGGAAAAAAACAGAATACTTTCAACTTTTATTTATGTCATATACTCGTACTATGATCTACTAAATAAAGCATCGAAAAAGTTTACTCAGTGTTCACAAAAAATAAGCACGAGCGCTCTCGGGAACTGGGAAACCTGCACTTCAACCAAAGTGGCTCGCGTAAAGCCGGACCGCTCACCTGTAAAAGCAAATAGTAGCGTTTATTAGCGTTTAGCATGCATGAAATGAGTGATGAATGTCGAGGGTATGAAAAAAGTGTGCAAGGACAAAACAACGTCGAGATCCACTCGCCACATGCGGCAAGAAATTGCGCTGTATGTGTAGCTTAGTTACGTTGCGTAACGTTAGTAGTAAAATAAAACGCAACTAAGCTACACATATAGTGTAACTTCTTGCCTGTGTTATCCCCTAAGGGGTTGCATGTGGCGATTCGCGACCTTTTTATTTTTGCGGGTAAGGGGGCCGGCCTCACACCAACCACTTTCAGTTGAAGTGGGCGTTTCCCAGCTCCTGGGGGGGCTGGTTCTCATTTATTGTGAAGGCTGAGTAAACCTTGTCGGTATTTTATTTTGGGGTTTGAAATAAACACCGAAACGGAAAATCATTTCTGACACCCTCGGTGGGATTCGAACCCGAGCTCACGGCATGGAATGCAAGCACTCTACCAACTGAGCTATCGACCGGACTTAGTAGTAGGATCGGAAAAATAAAAAGTTATCAAATTTAGTGAAAACCATCAACATGGCAATGTTTGCGTTTTTTTCCGCAGCTAAAACTGAGGATGAGTTTCAATATTTTAATGAATATTTAATCTCATTAGTTGCAACTTTTGCCGCCGGAGCGGGGCCTCCGCCCGCCGCCAGAGAAAAACAACTTGGTCGCTAATGCTTTAATAAATCCAAACTTATTCTTAATGGCGCAATAAAAAGGCGAAAAAACTACCCCGAGCTCCCCGAGCGATTCATTTTAATTACGAAAAGCCAGAATGGGAGTGGAGAAAGAAGTTGAAAACTGGAGGAGAAGGAATTTCACACTCACCCTTAGATACTCTTATTGTGAGTCAGATAGAAACAAAACGGGTAATCTAGGATTTTGTTGAAAACGAGAAAAAAATTCAGAATTTATAAGAAAATGCTGGAGACATGTTTTCCGGAGTCTGTTGCCTTGTTTTGTGGGAGCTGGAGCTTCCGGACGTTTAGCCCATGTCTACGATGGACTTTTTCAGCGTGAAAGTACAATGATGAATATTATATGATCATGATGAATACTGTGATATGACAAAATGATTTCCAGTTCTTCATCTTCCCGGCGACGCTATTTATTGTTAGCAAGAAAACATTTATGGCTCTTTACACATCTTAAAACTTGTAAATTGTCATATTTGACTCTTCCGACTCAAAAACTTGCCGACCCCTGGCCTACAGTAACTCATTAAAAAAACCCCGACGAGTACGACTCATATTGTACTTACTTTTTTTAGAACGCTTTGAAAGAAACTTTTTTCCAAGTTTTCCTTCTTTCCCGTCTTTTACTGTTTTTTTTAAACCTCTATTTCTTCGTTTTGAACGTAATTTATTTCTTTGTTTTTTTCAGAGGCTTATCTTCCATTATCGGACCAGCGCCAGCTATCTTATCATCTACCCCAAACACACCGCAGCCATTTTTTTGAGCCGTTCCTCTTCAAAGGTACTAATTTCTAACTTTATTACTAATTATTGTACCATTTATACCCCAAATAAGGTTGTTAAATAAAATAAGGTAAATTAAAGCTAAGAAAATCTCCTAGATCATACGCACGTAGCGCGTGAAAACTATTTGTTTTACAGGTAATTGTGCCACTTTCAAACATTTCAGTTGTTTTCAGCCTATGAGGGGCTGGTTTTTATTTCTTGTGAAAACTGAGTTGCCTTGCCAATATATTAAATTTTAGTTTTTGCTTAAACAGGAAATATTTTTTGACACCTTTTATGGCAATCAAATCGAACTCTAGCCCTCGGCATGGGAAGCAAGAACTATAACAAATGAGCTATCGCCATGACTATGTATCAGGTCAATGCAGAATAATTATATTAATTAAAAAAAGTATTAATTTGCAATTAACAACATACCGCAGCTAGATAAAAAAAAACCCTCATTAATTCATTGAAGACGCATCAATTTATTTTTCACACATTTAATTAAAGTTGGGGGTGAGAGATTTGTTGGGGGGGGGGGGGTTGGCAAGGGAGGGGGGGGGGGGGTTTGGGTCGTGTAAATAATATCCTGGCGTAGATCAATAGCGAGCTTTTTAATGAGGCAATCTATCTGGTCTACGCATCGAAAAAGCTCTACGCCGTAGCATTTAAAAACCTCTACGAAAATATACGGCGAGCGATAAAATCAATACCTACATTGAAAATCTAGGAAAAAAGCATTAAATTTTAACGTAGATACTTTATACTTATAATTTAAATTCTGTAATTTTCAAATCTCTCTTTTCATTTCTTATCCAGACGATAGATTAACAATTAAATCATCCATTTTTAAACAAGGTAATAGGAATCAAATCTGAGAGTGGTCCTTTATTTTACGGTGTTTTTTTTAAATCTATAGCTCAAGTAGTCATGTGACTCCTATTGAAAAGAGATATTTAATTTGTAGAGAGGATAACTTTGACCCTGTTTCAACAGATGTCGGTTAGAAATTGTTACTAAATAATTTACAAAAAACTAATTGACGCAAAAATTGGATACCTCTGCATGTTTATTTTCAATAAAGTAATTTAATTTTTGATTTAAACAATTAATAACCAAATATTACAAAAAGTTTTGAAGCAACACAAAAAAATAAAAGATTTCGAGTATGTGTTGAAAAAATAAAATATTGAAGTCTTGGGCAACAATTCTTCAGCTTTAGAAAAAAATGTACAATATCCTTGTTGTGCTTTGTTTTTTTTTTGCAAATAAAGGCAAGTCGTTTAATTTTATAAATGCAAAATGAGTACGTCGACTCTGTTATAATGTCCAAGTTCTTAATTATTATAATGGCAAGAATAATACAAAATTTAAATAAGCATTTACATAATTATGTAGATGGCGCTTTCCGGGGCGGACAAGCGCCTTAATCCCACCCTGAGTTTCAGCCAGGGGCGAACAAAACATAGAGACAATATTTGTAAAAAAAAAAATAGAAAAAAAATCATTAAGCATTAAAAGTTACTTGCTTAAGAATAATCACAAAACGCCAAAAAAATCAATAAAGATCTTTCATGATGGTGAAGCATTGAAGGATAAGAAAAAATTAATGAAAATGAAGCTTTAAGTAAAAAAAATATTTTAGGATGTTGTCGTATCCAACATACTTTTTAATGAACAACTATGACTATTGTATTGCTAGATAATGATGCTTGGTACTTGATATTTATTAAGTATGCTCTAGTATGTACATCCTGTATATTGTGTACACATACTGTGTATTGAGAAACTGGGATGATCTTGCGTATGAGTCTCCACCATACTAGTATTAATTGTAGAATGCTCTATTGAGTTCATGAAAATGGATTTTACAGTGTTTAAATCACGCTTTACAAAGGGTACAAATTTGCTTGTACAAAACAGGCAGTTTGCGTGTTCGGATGAACTGGTATGTGAGTCTAGTGATAGAGATTAGCATAAGTATAGAATATACAAACGCGTTCGCGATAATGGATCTCAAAATTATTCTAAACGTCTGTTGTAGAAACAAATAATGCTAAGAGAGAGATACAGGCAATTCTAGTCAGTCATTGTGGGTATTATTTCAAGTGTATATTTTTCAGTGCACGCCTGCTCCCTCCCCCCCCCCCCCCGTCCCACAACCCTTAGAATATATGACCGTAATCTGGAGAACGAACGTAGCCACCCGAAAAAATAACACTAAAAGTCTACGACCATAAACGTGCTCATACTAGTATGTATAGAGAATACGATTTTACCAACAAACAAAGGATTTAATTCCACAGTGCCTTTCACTTTATTTTTCTTTAAGTCTACGATCTTAGGTCTTCTTTTTTTTAAAAAAAACTCTTTCAATTCATTGTTATATTAAAACGTTCTTAATTTTGTTACATGGGTTCCAATCCTAGGCAATGGACTCGACAAAAATTGTAAGCACAAGAAAATTGTTAGGTAAGATTAGAACTGGAGTAAGGGTAGATTTTAATATATAATATTATGTTTTCTGTTAGTTTTTGATGTCCAATGTCCATACATATTATAATTTGTTGGTTTTAAGAATGTAATTTGTTGTGTATGTTCCTTGAATTATAGGTTGGTAAGCGGCTGACCACCCGTGCTGTAGAAAATGGTTCACTTTGCCAATGTCGCTCCTGTTTCAGGGAATGTCGGCAGGAGTTGCAGGGTGTATGTTCATTTGAGATTCGGGTTTTTATATTGTAGGACTACATGCGGCATGTTTAGGCGCGAACTTAAACATGTCTGTTCTCTGAAAATGCGTATAATGTGAATGTCTAATGTTACTTATATTTTGCAACTTAGATGAGATTAGATTAGATTAGATGTACCTACCCCATTTTCATACACCCGTTTCCAATTTAGATCCGGTCGCGAAATGTATGAGATCGAAGGATGATTGAAAGTTAAAATACATTTCCATGCTTTACTGGAATTCTGATCCGGCACCAAACCGCACCGTATGAAAAGGGCCTTACAGGCATCACACACTAGACGCATGTTGTGGCAACTCTGCATGTTTTTGTCCATACGGCGCTGGGTTGGTAGATAGTAGATAGTGTATGGAGATGCATGAAAGCTTTCACACAGTTTGTCTTATAATCCATAAGTAGGGACTGGAAAATAGTGGTGTTATTTTTTAGGAAATTCGCGTTATTTTTTTGTGAAATTCGCGTTATTTTTGATCAAAAACAGGGAAATTCGCGTTATTTTTTATGATAAACGGGGAGATTTGGTGTAATTTTTAAGGGTTGATTAGATCAAAATAAAGGTTTATATAATTGCAAAACAAAATATAATACTAATATTTACAATTTATTATGTAAACAACAATTTGTACCTTAAAAACAATGAATAAACAACATCTGAATCAATACGAGTATCTGCAACCGAAGATGGTGGAAGTACCCACCGAAAACGTTTTTGCAATAAAAAAACTCAAGTGGTACAAAACAACGTTTTTTAATTTTAGTTTCTTAAATTTTTTTTTTTTTAAATAATCCTTTTTTACAAAAAACCATTGATTGAAAAAAGTATTAATATTTCAATGACACTCCGAATACCCTGCATCCTTTTAAAATATTTAATTTTTGTGCATTTAGTCTCTAGATGAGGGTTATCTCATTTTTAAAGGGATTTTGGCTTTTATGAAAGCTTCAAGTTGTGCTCTTGGCTAATCCAGCAACAGCTTCACTCCTTGAAGTATTTTCCTTCATTTATGTCACGATTCAAGTCTGCTTGGATGATCCAGGACAGTTCTACTTATCATTTTTTTTTTTAATAAAATAGATTTGTCAATAGGAATGCAATGCACCAACCTACTCTGCCTGGCCAGATACAGGTATTAATATCATTAATTATCAATTCATTATTGTTTATTTCAATGAATTATTCATTTTTAATTACCCAATTACATCTGTTGAACCAGGGTCAAATTTATGGTCAAATGACCCAGGTGGGGATCGAACCCCGCGTCTAGCGTTCTAGCGTGTTTAAACGTTGAAAGAGACCAATTTTCCTGTGCTTTGCACCTTGCAAAGGGTTTTCGCAGGATTTTTTTCTTTCCCACAAAATCGTTGCGTTGCAAAAGCGATACACGACAACTTTTTCGCACAATTTCTACCAAAAGTACGAAAATTCGCGATATCTGCGTGAAACCTGAAATTTCGCGTTATTCGCGTAAAAACATCAAAATTCGCGAATAAATTCGTTTTATCGCGATCGCGAAATTTTCCAGTCCCTATCCATAAGCAATCCGGGCAGAACGCGTTGTGTTCGAAAAGGCCCTTAGGTTAAATTTGAGAAAGAGAATTTCGGTTCCATGTTTAATTTTAATACAGCCATTTAAAGGCGGGAAAATTTAAATCATGCCCGCCAAAATTTCAGCAAGAGGAGCTCCCCGCCATTTTGTTTGCTGAATAATTATCCCCGCACTTAACATTTTTATGAAAATGCTAATTCTTAAACAAAAAAAGCGGAATTATAATAAATGTAATTAAAATATGTGCTAATGCTGTAAAGGGATTTAAATATTACGTTTCCACATATAAAGTTCATGTTTTTTTTCATATACGTGCTTTTCATTCTTAAAAGATACATCATAAGTAGTATCTCGTTTACTTACCTTAAAAATACAAATAAAAAATAAATGACTTCTCTACTTCTCTATGAAATACGTACTAAAATGGCAATCTAGTACTTTTTTCAAAATGTAAGTGAAAATGCATCATGTGTAAGCGCGAACTTACACGTGTGTGTTTGTGGGCATTCGTTTTGTATGAATTTTAAAACTTGACATATCTTTGCAACTTAGATTATGAAGATTATTATAGGTTCCTTGATTAATATGTTAGTATGAGGCTGACCCTTACGCTGTAAAAACTTGGTTCACTTTTGCTAACGCCACCCCGGTTTAAAGGAAAGGCGGCAGGAATTTCAAAATTTATGTTACATGAAGTTTGGTTTATTTTGTAAGTACCTGCACATGCAGCATTTGTAAGCGTGAACTTACGCGTGCCTGCTTGCAGGCTTGCTTGAAATATGAGCATTCAATGTCAATATATCTTTGCAACTGTGATTACAGATTATAGGTAGCTATATTACAGATTATGGACGAGGGGGCCAAGTGGGCTGATCATTATAGCGTATTTGGAATAGAATGACGTTGTTTCGATCCCCACTTGGGTCATTTGACCATAACTTGACCCTGGTTCAACAGATGTTATTGGGTAATTATTAATTAATAATTCATTAAAAATAAACAATAATGAATTATTATTTGTACACATTTTAACGTATTTTTTTTCATATTCTACAAGTATAATTTGTCACTTAGATACATTCGTACAGTGTGTCGGGGAAAACATATTTTCAGAACCCATTTCCGAATACGGAAGCGCCACACAAGCCGTCCACGTAGCCGCTGCTCCATGCAGAACTGAATAATCAATCCGATAGATGTCGTTACACAGCTCGCCATATAATTGGATTTGCTCCTCCATCGGCGGACCGGTCAAACAAAGAACCCAGCCTTCGCAGAAACAAATTACGGGAAATTTATTCCCGTCTTGTCTGTCCAGTCTAATGAAAAAGACCGCAGCTTTCCTGAGCGCAAAACTGTTCAAACCCAACCGTAACGTTCACCAAAAAACATGCTAAAACTTAAACGCTCAATAGTGGTGCTGTTCAAGTTTGTATACTACTAAGTGTAACGCTGGGGCTGAGTTGAGACGAGGACGGAGGAGGAACACTCTGGGTAGAAAACTGACTGCCGTTTTGTTGGTTGGACTTTCGTATTAGTGGAGACTGCCAGAGACGGTTTCGTGAACCAAATGAGTCGTGCAAAGCCTTGGGCGTATTTTTTTTGAATTTTTAAAAATTCAGAGATTAGCTGAGGTAGAAACGATAAAAAGAATTGACACAATAATCACTTTTTTCAGGTTATGTAGCCGTGGTCTGGTAGATTCTTTCCGGACAGTTTCGCCCATTGCTCCGATGGGCATTATCAGCGGTTGGCTAGTCGCTGTGATCTTCTTAGAGGATCTGCTGTACTAGAAACGCAAGCCTTAGTACAGCAGATCCTGTAAGAAGATCACAGCGACTAGCCAACCGCTGATAATGCCTATCGGAGCAATGGGCGAAACTGTCCGGTAAGAATCTACCAGACCACGGCTACATAGCCCGAAAAAAGTGATTGTTGTGTCAACAAGAACCGGCCGTGAAAGCTTCAATGTACGATAAAAAGAATACTTATATAGAGAGAGAGAAAGTGTTTTTTTTTATGTTGTATTATAACAAAAATAAATAACCGGTTATTTTCTACTCGTAACACTGTTTATTTTCACTATTTAAAAAAAAACACATTTTGCATACAAATAAAAAACCTGACATGAACATAAACCTTGTAACTTTTGCCGTTTTTCCCTAAAACTGGGGTGGCATTGGCAAAAGTAAACCAATTTTTGCAGCCCGGGAGGTTAGCTTCATACCAACCTATCAGTCAAGGAACAGTCAGGTATAATGAAAAGATTCACATTTTTATTTTACAATTTACCATTTCTATATTCAATACTTTCAATATTCAATAACTAATTTCAACACATTTAACTATATGCGTCTGCAAAAATAAAAATTATTTAATTGCATTGATTTTTTTCTGAAATCATGAAATATCAAGCTAAGCTAAAGTTCAGAAAATTAAATGTAAGTAGGATTTTTTTTTATATTTCAAAATTCATATTGAATGCATGTCCACATAAAATCTGAAATGAACACAAGCTCTGCAACTCTTGCCGCTCTTCCTTGAAGCAGAGGTAACATTGGAAAAGTGAACATTTTTTCACAGCATGTATGATCTCTGATCAGGCTCATCTATCTATAATCTATAATCTAAGTTGCGAGGATATATTCATTCAAAGCTCTCAGATGTATGCCCACAAACAAACACGTGTAGTTCGCGCTTACAAATGCTGATTGTGTACTTACAAATAAAATCCAAACCTCAAATGAACATAAGCCCTGCAACTCTTGCCGACATTCCCTGAAACAGGGGTGACATTGGCAAAGTGAACCATTTTTTACAGTATGGGTGGTCAACCTCATACCAACCTATAAGTCAAGGAATAACAACCAATTTATAAATAATAATTATTGGACAATATTTTGAGTGCTGTTTTATGTGTTCACCGCTAGGGCACTATAGAGCCATAACCCTCCTGAACAGACTTGTCTTTAATCTAATCTAATCTTATCTACTTTAAGTTGCAAGAATATGTGACATTGGGGAGTCACATTATATGCATTCTTACAAGCAGACACGTACATGCCGCATGTGAACCTACAACATACAAACCCAATCTCAAATGGACATACACCCTGCAACTCCTGCCGACCTTCCCTGATACAGGGGTAACAATGGCAAAGTAAAACATTTTCTACAGCATGGGTGTTCAGCCGCATACCAACTTATAAGTCAAGGAACATACACAAGAAATTACATTTTAGAAATAAACAAATAATAATATGGATAAACATTGAAATCAAATACAAAATTCTTAATGAAAATTACAGAGAAGAACTTGGGAAACCCTGAATAAAATTGAATATCTTCAGCCCTAGGGCTCCATTTCTCTGGCACCTTCCCTGTCCCATCGCTTCGTCTCTTATTAGCTGCCCGGATATACCTTAACTGGTCCAGCCGTCTCTATCCTGGTTGTTTACGTCCGTCCTTGTGTCCGCGGTGGAAGGGATTGTTTTCCAATTTGCCCGCCCGGTTGATAGATAATGTACGTGCGAGGAAGTGCCCGATACTATTATTGGACGCGATACTAAGTGAATGTGAATAATGCAGCTTTGTAAAAGCCAATCACGCCGTTGTGTATAAGTAAAAACGACAAATACTCACTTAAAGAACATGGAATGGAAAATGAATGCAAATAAAAGAAAAACGTAAAGAATTCTAGAAGTGGATTTGAAGGAAATTGGCCATTACATGACACATTGCTTGACTTGACTTAGATTGGTATGAGGCTGACCACCAATACTGAACAAATGGTTCACTTTGTCAGTGTCACCCCTGTTTCAGGAAAGGCTAGCATTGCAGGGTTTATGTTCATTTGAGGTTGGGTTTTTAATTTGTAAGTACACATGGGAAAGTTGCAAGCATCATTTATAAGCGCGAGCTGTTTGTGAGCATGCATTTTATGTGAATCATAAATGTTACTATATCTTTGCAACTTAGAATACAGATTATAGGCATCAAGAGTTGAAAGCAAATCCAACGCTAAAGTGTTGCAGAACGTCAGTGAAAGACGGAAGCTTATTAGTCACATTTTGAAGGGAAAAACCAAACTGACATAAAATTAACAAATCATTAGATTAGATATTAGTTTTTTTGCAACATTTTTTTAGGAAAAATCGGCCCATGGATGTCTCTTCCTATTTGCAGCGCTATAGCATCGCAACCAACAGAGACAGCTGATGGCTAGCACAACAAGGCACTGCCTTTACAAGATGATATGTAAAGAACAGGCTTAGATCAGTTGGTTACAAGAGCGTTACCTGAAGAAAATCTTCTTCTTTTATTCTTAATTTTGACAACAAGGGCAACTCGTACTCATAGAATGACAGTCTGTCCCCCCAGTGCTTATTTGGTTTATCCACCCTTGATTCAAGGATGACTTAACAATGACATTGTCTTAAATATCAAACACAACACAATCTGTAAGAAAATAACGTAAAACATAATAATGTTAGAGTTGTTTTAAATATTTTTTCAATCAATTTCCAGTTTTCATTCGACACATTGGTCCAATACACATACAAACATTGCTCATGTGATATTACCTCTGATGTACATAAGGCAAACAAGCATTATGACGACAAGTCATACAACCCTTTGCAGGCGACATCGAATGGGAACTTGGTGCTTGGATGCCTCATTTTTTGCCTAATCACCCGTTAATGGAATAAGTTACCGGTATATTTGTTCTTACCTCAATTTCTTCCTTGTTCGTTTTAAATCGATACAATTGCCAATTTTTTTCAGTGTCTCAAAACAAAGGCAACACAACTCAGGACAAAAATCATATTAAAATTTTCAGTACTTAATCATAAATTGTTATGTTTATGTTGAAAATTGAATTACCTCATAATTGAATTTTGTTTTAGAATAAAATGGATAAAGTAGAACCCTTTTTAATATCCTCATTTGGCAAAGATATTAAATTAAATGAAAGCATCCCCCTGGTGGGGGGAGGGGGAGGTGAAACTTTGTTTCCAACCGTGAGACCAAAGCATCCCTTAAATTATATGAGTACCTAGTCTATACTTCTTTAATGCTGTCTATACTACCACCTGTGGTTCTATTACCATTGGCGGCAATCTAGTATTTTTTATAAAATAATTTTACATCAACGTGTTTTAATTGTTTCTTGTCTATGTATATATTTATCCTATTTACTTAGAAATCTTTGCTGCCTCTGGATTTCAAGACGACTCTGTGTTTATATAATATGGTTGCTAATACCCAGTAACTCAAGTTGAAAACATTACTTATTAACATATTTTAATTACCTTTCAAGGTTAATTACACTTTTTAGATATTATACGAACCGATATGAGAGACCTTGCATTATTCTCGACGTTTTGTTTGCGACGTTTTCAACAACCTCAACTAAACGTTAGCTAGGTCGCCGAGAATATTGCAAGCTTTTCCAAAACTATTCGTCTTATATCCGAAAAGTATAATCAATCTGGCAATTAAATTTTATTTAAAAAAAGTCGAACCAACGTAAATTCAGTTTAAATTTTTCTGTCTTCTCAATAATAGACTTTTTTAGTTTTAGTACGTCTCTGAATAACCTTACTAATAAAAGCTTCACTTTCAAGCTAGAAATATCACCATATTTCCAGTGAATAGTGGTAAAAGTTAGAGTTGTTCCGCTAGGGTTAGTTCCCCCGCATGTGCGCCTCTCTAAAGGATTACAGAGCCCGCCCCCAAGCCGCAGAAGGGTTGCAATTTCTAACAGACCGCTCACCCCCCTAGAAAGGTTTACACCCTCTAGACAACCACTCTCCCCCTGGAGCATATGCTCCTAAAAGTTTTTTGCCGACCGATCTGACGTATAGTATGTATTATCTTCAGACTCGTAAACGGAAGGTTGTGGGCTGGAATCCCGGCTGAGCACAAAAAAACAGTTTATATTTTAAAAATTGCCATTTGCTGTGCTGAAAAAAAAAAAATTCACATGCCTTTATCAGTGATCGGTCACCGAAGGTCCATCCAGCCATATAGTGATTGGTTCTTGCTTGAGAATTGGTGCTTTCTATAGCGATGACCAAGCTCGCAGAGGGCTCTTGAGGTGTGATTCACACAAAAACAGCGCTCACCAAATAAATCATCCTAATATTATAATTATTATTAGCTCCCTTCCCAATGGACTCGGAATATATAAAAAAGACGGCAAAATTGGGACGAACGGGTTGTTAGGGATAAAAACAGACAAATATTTCATATGCGTAGTCTTAAAAATTTACAATGTTAATTTCAATTGTTAGATTGTATTTTATACTTTTCTTCATTTATTGCTGGTCTGCATAAAGTTAAACTTATGCTTTAAGTTTTGTTGCTTGACTTTAAGGTTGGTATGAAGGTGATCACTCAAGCTGTACAAAATTATTCATTTTGCAATTTTACCCCTATTTCAGAGATGTTTGGCAAAAGTTGCAGGGCGTATGCTCATTGATATTTGGGTTTTTATTTTGAGATTCACATGCAGGTTTAACTTATACGTGTCTACTTGTACGTTATGTACATAACTGTAACTGTTACACTGTCACCATTTCGCTAGGGGTGGCCAGAGCCTCTAAAGGCTTTCTTCCATTTTTTCTTACCCTTGCATACATTTTTCAGTTCATTCATATCCATCATCTTCTTCATATTGTACATTCGCTTGCAAAATCCCTTCTTTCACAATTTCACCAATCTGATCCAACCATACTTTCCTCGGTCTGCCCTTTCCTCTTTTTTCTTTCACTTTTCCTCTGTATGTAATGGACCCGAAATTTAATATACAAGTATCTTTGCGACTCACAGATTGAAGATGCATATATGTGTCGGGTATAAAATAGGTTGGGGCATCTAGAAGTTTCACATTCGCTATATGATGACTCATCCCCCTTGAAGTTTTGCTCGCAAATGCTGGCGGACCGCTCACCCCACTATAAAGGTTCACACCACCCCGAAGCAATCTTCCATTTTAATGTCTGATACTTAAGCCACAGCCTCGGGCACACCTCTAGCCTGCAGTATACATTTCTACGTATGCGAGTTGCAGTAAGCAGTTTTATGGAGGGAATTTTAATTGAAAATTTTCACCGCTTTTGTGTGAAAATGAGGAGTTTTAATGGCCGATTGGAAATGCTTTAGAGATAAAGTGCATCTCTTATTTTTAATGATGGAATATAAACATTAATATATTTCTTAAATATTTGTATTTATCCACAAAAGTGTACCTTTTTTCTACTTCGCAAACTCAATTAAACTACACATATAGTACAATTTCAATTTCTTGCCGTGTTCTCTCCTCCGAAGGGTTCGCATGTGGCAAATGGAACCTATTTTTTTGTTTACAAGCAAGGAGCGACCTCACCGACCATTTTAGTTTCCCAGCTCCCGAGGGGGCTGGTTCTCATTTCTTGTGGAGGCTGAATGAGCCTTGCCGGTGTTTCATTTTGGATTTTGAATTAAAAAATAAAAACCCAAACGGAAAATCATTTCTGATATCCTCGGTGGGATTCAAACCTAAGTATTCGGAATCAAATTTAAGCACCCTACCAACTGAGCTTTTGACTGGATATCGTTTTTTTGGTTCCACTCTTTCTGTGATACACAAAAATACAATCTGTTGTTCACAAAAAAACTTCAAATCTGCTCACAGTTCCTGAAATGAGGGTTTAGGAATCTGGTTGACTGGACGAGTGAAATTGTTTCGCAAAAATTCTCTGGACTTCGGTATTTAAATCCGCTATCGAATTTGCCAAGATATTTTTTCATTTAAGATTCACATTAGGTAAATGCATGCCCCTCAGAAAACACGCTAACACCTACTGCATGTGTCAGCTTTTAAAATAGGAACCATGTATCAAAATGAAATGATCATAAACGCGACAACTTGGTTCATTTCTAGAAACAGCTAGGTCATTGGCAAAATTAAAGTCATTTTTTCAGCTTGATTGATCAGCTTTATATCAACCTATATATAAGCCCAGATGCCATTGACTGTATATAAACATATTTTATATACTAGTGTTGCAATTGTACATTATATAGAATAGATAAAATGCAATTGTTATACACGCGATTTCTTAACCTCATCCAAAAGCATATTCTTGCTGCCATAGAATCAAAGACTTACAATAAATCCTCACAATTCGCATCATCAACAATGGCATTTCATTAAAAATAATTACTAAACACTTGTTCGTACATCCGCAAGCTTTAAATTATTTTTCCATCTTCAAACAAAGGATGGGGGTAACAAGCAATACATCAGACCAACCTAACGAGAGGTCTGCAGACCCCCTAGCTGATTAGTATTTCGGGTAGAATCTTTCCGCCTGATTTATGAGCCCCGAGGGGGTAGGGGGTTGGGGTTCCTCCACCCCCTTTTGACCACAACCCTCCCCTCCCCTTACTTCCACCACTCTTACCCTCACAAAACCACGCTCCACGGATCTCCTTATTGTTTGTATTTCAGCTCATGCCGAAACAAATGCTGCCTCCATTTACATTGCCTTTATTTGTTTGGCGTAGACCCTCTAAGCACAGCTCCCAGACATTTTATTCGACTCACAGAATTTGCAACAATAAACTTAAGCGCATCTTGAGATGATGTTGGGCACCACTTCATGACAATGTTTTTGATGGTGTCCATGTCTTGATGTCAACGAGGTATCTATCTACAATCTGCTTCGAAACTAGAGCCGCACTCCAAAGATTTCTTCATCGCAGATTAGAAGGAATATTCAGTTTAATTAACGATTAACGATCACAATAACAAAAGGATACAACAGTATATAATATTATTCAACAATAAAATTCCCCAGCCTGTGGCTGCAAACCAGGCAAGTCGAACTTTTTTTCTTGCCTGTCATCTTTTGTTGTTTTTTTCCATATTCAAAATTTCCTCATGTTCTTTATTTTCTCTATGTACCTACTAAATTTTTTCATAACAATCTTTGTATAATATTTAAAGCAATGATATTTTAACATTTAAATTTCATATTAAATTAATGCCCACAAACAGGCACGCGTAAGTTCGAGATAACACTAACTGTAACTTTATGCCTCTAAGCTATACTTTACAAACATTTGATAACTATTCCGTTTAAAACTTGGCTGCATCTTACAATATGACCAGTGATCGTACATTAACTTTATTTATATGGCGTAGACCCTCTACGCAGAGAGGAAAGGGTGAAATTATCACTTCAGCTACGACCGTGGAGAAATGAGAGGGAAAATGGTTCCTTTTGTGTGGCAGGTCCTCTCAGGGTGTGTGCGGAAGGGATTTCTTTCATGTGTTCCTTTCCGGCAGAGGGTCACAGGCCCTTTTTTATGTGCGTGGGGATTTTCGGAAACTGGTGGGACGAGGGTTTTCCAGAAAGCAATTATGAATAATGTATTTTGTTTTCCCGTTGTTAGAACCATAGGAGGGGGTAGACCACCCCTCAAAGACGTGGTCGTTAATCAGCTCCGAGGATGAGAAGGAGAGGGGTTGGGGGGAGTGACAGTTAGAAAAGCTGCGTAGGGGGTGAGGTAATAAGTAGAAGGGAGGGGGATAAAATGTCCACTTGATAAATAAGAGTGTCATATCTCAAAGTGACACTGAAACCTGAAAGGCAAAAAAACGTTTTAGTAGAATTTGTGCTGAAACTAAATTAGGTATCGTAGCACCTATTAGACGCAAAATTTTATAAAGATAAAGTAAACAATATTTACATTGAAAAAACAGTATTCCATAGTTGAAAATTTGATTTATATTTATTTACGTTATAAAAATTAACAATTAGTTTTAAAAATTAATAGCAATTTGTTAAAAATAAATCTTGAATTCTCCCTCAAGTATTTGATTTTTATTATTTTTAAATGGAACACATTTTTGTTACTCTTACTATAGACTTGCCCCTTGCTTAAAAATGACTTTAGTGAATCTCCTTACTCTACGCAAAACTTGCCTTATATACCAGCGTAGAAGAAATGTCAAGAGCACAATATAGCGTGTCTTAATTATTCCACATATTGTTCAGTAAGTTCAAATTCGTTTACAGAAAGCTCCACACACCTACACACTCGAATATTCATCGCAATGACTACTATTGTTATATATCTTTATTACTAATACCTATTTAGTAAAAATTAAACGGTCCTCTTAACATAATAAAACTTGTACGATTTTAGCCACTTTTGAAACTATATACCCGTAAAATTCTTTCACATTTATAAAAAATACAAACTTGTAATTTTTCCGTACGCCTGCAGATAAAAGATGTCTGTGAATAAGACACAAGGACCCATCTGTTGGGTTTAATCCCAGCTTTACTTGTCTTTGTTGCCGTGACAAATATCCCGAAGAGAAATGCTGCAGAACTCCGAAGCGTTTTGTTCTTTACGTATTCAAGTATTTCTAAAAAAAAATATTTAAACATCAATAAAAAAACTTCTGAATACAATTTTTTACATTTCTTAGCAATCTTTTTACAGCATACTTTGGATATGTAAGTATTTCAGATTCTTTAGTTTTAATAAAAAGCACTTCTGATTTTAATATTTTTAAGATTAATTTCAGATGGAATACAAATTATTTCGTTCGCTTATCGACACTACTCGTTAATTGCTCTCTTTATAAAACAAAACTCGCCTTATATACAAAGCACTCAAGGAGGGTCTAGAGTTCACTTTAGCGTGTTCAGATTCTTTCATAGCTGTGTGTAAACGACAGCTTGCAAAATTTATGGCGGATATAAAAGCGGCGTTTGAGTGGTTTAAGCAAGTTACTCTGTTGAATTTTGTACAAAAAATTTCAAACCATCTCAAATGCGTTGTCCTTTTTTCTCAGTCTGACTACTATGGTACTTAGTGATTGTTTTTTTTAGCAACTATTTACTTCGTATTTAAGTTAATCCCAAACTATAAAGTGAAAATGGTACAACATTTCATTCTAATTTCTATTAAAATTTTGTCGACAAAATTAAAATTTTCCAGCCATAGCAACCTACATTTCCTTTGTTTTTTCTTTGTATAATGGCGCAGAGGTGCCCAGCGGAGCCGGATTACGAGGGTAGATGTTTTGATGAAGATAAATACACAGCTAGGGGTGGCCAGAATATGAGTTATTATCTGCGGCGGTCCTTGCAGTTACACTGGCTCGTTTTTTAAGCGTGAAAAATTAGCCCCCGAATTAATTGGACATAATTTAGTCACATTCGCAAACAAACAAAAAAAATGTATTTTGCATAAAGTGGCGTACTTAGTAGCTACTGCAGTACTTAGAACTCACATCATGTGTAGGTAGATCTATATAGCTATATTCCTACTCGTGTATTTCTAAATATACTAGAATGTTGTTTCGTATAATATTATACATGAGCTATGATATAATAACATGAAAGAAATAAACCTTTTTGTATGAAAGTAATAAGATTAAAAAAAGGGGTGGAAGTCTCGACAGCCGTCGGTAGATCTTACCGTATCTATATAATGATTAGACAGAATAAATCATGACGGTTTCTAAACAGCTGATAATTGTTTCATATAAAATGGATGACCTGTTGATACGTCACCATGTTTTTTTTTATCCTATCTTCAAATATGAACGGTAAGATTTATTGACGGTCGTTGATACTTCCACCTCATGTGACTTTGAATGGAGCCCCCAAAAAGACTTATGTTAAATTGTTTTCTTCTAAATAATACTCAATCTATAATCTGTTGCAATGATGTAAAAATTATTCATGCACTAAAGAACATGTGTGAATGTTCACGTTTACACATGCTGCATGTTGACTGCTGCATTTACCCGATCTGTAGTCTAGTGGTTAACGCTTCGGAATCGTAATCGAAAGGTTGTGGTTTCGGTTCACGGCGTACATCAGTAGAATATTTGTTTTCCCAGAACAGATATTTGTTTTCATATTAATACAATTTTTTGTAAATTAAGTTCTACCAAGTTTCCGCTGAAACTTTCCATCGATTATCGTTTTTCAATCAAACGTGTATTAAAAGTGATTGATCATATAAAAAAAATTGTTTGGTAAGTTTTCGAAAACTGAGCATTTTCCTTTAATAAAAAAAAACGAATCGCCTTTCCACGACGTTGCTTGATGTTTAAACATTTCCCAGTAATTACATCTGCGGGAATTAAAGCGGTCTGGATCAGATATATTGCCTTTCATTAATAAGGTGAACCCGCGCTGTTTTTTTTCGTCCGTTTTTCCCGCCATGTGTAATTTGGGTTTTTCTTTTATCAGTGAGCGCATCAATCATTCACGAACCATTAAGCCGCGCTGGGCGGAGCAAAGCTTAATATGTAAGATTCCTGGGCGAGCTCTGAACAAACTGAACATGCGGAGGGGGCATGATGAGAGGATTTTGCTCTTTATGTGTGTGCTGTACTGCCATCCACTAAATACAGCGTTACTCCAAAGAAAAGCGTAGAAATTATAAAATACAAATCCTAATCCAGAAGGGTAATGGATAAAAAATGCCACTATCAAAGACGTATCAATCCAAATCTAAATCTAAGCTGCAAAGATATATATCATTTAAGATTCATATTAAACGCATTCCCACAAGCAGACATGTATAAGTTCGCGCTAACACATGCCGCATGTGGACCTTCAATATAAAAACCCAATCTCAAATGAACATAAGCCCTGCAACTCTTGCCGATCTTCCCTGAAACACGGGTGACATTGATAAAGTGAACCATTTTTTACACTATGGGTGGTCAACCTCATACCAACCAATAAATCAAGGAATATCAATGACTATAAAATTAAAATAAGACTATACAATAAATACGTTAGGTGGATACCGACCGGTTTGTAGTCTAGTGGTAACGCTTCGGACTCATAAATGGAAGGTTGTGGGTTCGAATCCCGGGGGAGCACAAAAAAAAACTATTTACATATATTTTCATTTGTGCTCTTCGCTGGGTGAAAAATTCATATACCTTCATCAAAGACCGGTCACTAAAGGTCCCTCCAGCCCAACAGCAACTGAGGCTTACCTGAGAATTGACGCTTTGTAGTGATGACAAAGCTCGCAGAGGACTCTTGAGGTGTAGTTCACACAAAAACAGCTCTCACCAAATAATTCAATTCGGTTAAGGTGTATAAACTTTTCAACCCAGCCAAGAGCACATTTGAAAATATAAATGGATTTTTTTTTTGCTCCGCCGGGATTCAAGCCCACGACCTTCCATATACGAGTCCAAAGCGTTACCACTAGACAATGAGCCGATCAAAAATGGCAAACTGTTAGCAAGTTATTATAATGTAAAAGCTAGCAGCTTTGTTCGTTCATATTATTTTAGATACTTCAGTGAAAGATCACATTAATTCAGTAACCTTTGAACTGGATGTGATAACTTTGAACCGGGGCTGTGTTATTTTTTCCCAAACGTATCTGTGCGTGCCCGTACAAAAGGCCAGGGACGAACCAAGGGATGGGAAGAATAGGCCTTTGGGGGGGCTTCAGGGGCCCGGAAGAACGTACGGGGGGATTTCAGTGGAAGAACGGCCGTAGGGGGGGTTTTTCAGGGGAAGAACGGACGCAGGGGGTGAGCGGGAAGAATGGTCGCGGGGGGTTTGCCGAGGTAGGTGGGGGTGATTGATTAGTGAAAACCTACCTAGCTGCCACCCCCCTCCCCCCAACAACCCCCGAAAAAGGGGCGCTCGCCAAAATTACGAGCTAGAGCTGAAAATGCTGAAATATGCTGAGCGTTAATGATTGCCGGAATGTGGAACTACTATGTACATTAGCGCGGACGGTTAGCGGCAGAGTAAGAATCGATTCTGGCCGGTCGTTGGGAGGTAAACTGTTCACCGAGTATAAAATACTGCGTGAGCTCCCCTCGATCGCGTAAGTAGAAAAAACTTTAAAAAACTAAAGCAGTGGCGCTGTTGAATCTTTGATACATTATTCTATTTACGTTGTCGAGGGGAGCTGACACAATGTTTAATACTCTGTGCTTTACGCAAACGAGTATTTGCTCTTTTCTATTATTCTTTTTTTGGCAAATCACAAATGAGTGATGTTATTGGCGAGTGCATTCTATGAACTGAACTTGCAGATGATATTTCAACACTTGAAAATGTTGGTAAGGAATTGAATCAAACTTTAAAAGCCATTTTGATTTTTGGATTACAAAATTCAGAACGACTAGTTTTAGTTAATGAAATGTATGTTTTTTTTAATTATTTCGGTACTTCACAAGATAATACTTACCCGAAACTTTTTAGCTTTAAAGGTATTGTAGATCCAAATGCCTTATCACATAAATACACCGTCCTGATTTAATAGATTTGTACCTCTCAATGGTGATAATTTTTTACACCCTTATATACATTTTACTACGTACTATTTTCTTACTACGCTACTTGGCTACACATATAGTGAAACTTCTTTCCGCGTTTATTTTTATAGGTAGAGAGCCAACCACTTCTGTTAAAGGAGCGGTTTCCCAGCACCCAACGGGCTGGTACTCATTTATTTTAATAGTATATAATTAAAGCTGAGTAAATCTTGCCGATATTTTTATTTAGGGTATGAAATAAACACCGAAACAAGAAATCGTTTTTAACATTTTCGGTGGGATTCGAACCCGAGCTGTCGACATGGAATACAAACACTCTACCGACTGAGCTATCGACCAGCTTTACTTTTATTTAAATTAAAAAACTATACCCTATTTAAATCTTTGGTAAAGCACTATTATGAATAAATTATTATTATTATGTTTCTTATTAGGTATCTGTCTGTCTGTTGCTATAAGGCTGGATGGAACTTTATACGGTGTTATTCACGCACAGCAAACGCATGGCTCAGCCGCCATCTAACGTCGATTTTCCATACAAAAAAAAACGATGATCAATGGATCAGATATGGATCAAATGTATTGTACTCACTTTACACAAAGCGCTGCATGGAGTGGCGCAAGAGTACTTGCAGGAGCTGATAATACCGAGGAGTCTGAGCGAGAGGGGGCTCACTCTGCGATCTGCTGACAGTGCTCTTACATCTGTCAGCACACAATGCAGAAAAAGAAGCACAGTGTTCGGAGATCGCGCATTTACCGTTGCGGGACCGTCCACTTGCCTTCTGAAGTGCGCACCGAGGAAGAGATCGAGAGCTTCAAGAAGGGAATGAAGACCCATTTCTTCACCGCCGCGTCAAGCCTGAAAGTGCCCTTGCAGTGACAGTAGTCACGAAACGGCGCTATAAAAATCATCATCATCATCATCATCATTGTGAAACTTCAATAACATAATACTTTTCTACCACTCTAACCACTTTATTCTGAAATTGTATGACTGGAAAATACAAATACGTATATTATATATTAGAGTCTTAAGTTCGAGTAGATTAGATCCTCTGTATTTCCACTTCAATTAATTGGATCCGCTATGTAAACTTAAGCATGTACCAGCCCTTTGCGAGAGGGTAACTTAAGGGTGGGTCTACTGCAATAATTAAATGGCTTGTATCAGTTAACGCAGGATGGAAAAAGAAACGAGGAATCAAATTTCGATTAGTGCTCCAGGCGAGGTCTTTGTTTGCTCGGACACGGAAGTCAGAAGGGTTGTCTGCGGGCAAGGGATGAGAGCTTGGGGTAAGTATTGGCTACATATGCTGCACCCCCTTAATGTCATCCTGTAAGGTTCCCCTTAAAAGATTACAGTATCCGATATACTATATCCAGAGTCATAGTAAAAAGGAGAGATTGTTTGAATGTTATGGCTCTGGATGAAATGAAAGAAGTTTGTAGAAATGGCGGTTGATCTGTAATGTTGGCGGCTAGGGCTAGGGCTAGGGTTTTTCAGTTTTTTTCTTAAATTCATAATTATAATTTTATATTTTGTATTTGTTTTTAATGTTTATACATATTAGTAGTTGTTTACTTCAATTATGTAATTTGTTGTGTATGTTCCTTGACTTTTAAGGTTAAGTATAAGATAAGACTAAACGGTTGCATTTCGTAAAATAATGTATTTTTACAGTTTTGTATGATAATGTTGCGAATGTGTAATTGTGTGTCTGTGTGAGTTGGTGTGCTAATGTGATAAAGTGTGTAAAGTCTATAGATGATAGGTCCTGATTGTATTTGTATTGTTTGAGATGGCTCGAGTGTTTAGTCTAGTGAAATCTCGCAGTTACTGATTCTCGATGAATTATCCGTAGTCTTACTATATATGGGGCGTATATGTGCGCAGTTGTGTTGCATTTTTTAGGTTCATTAGCAACTTATCGTCCTCTTAGTGCTTGTTTGTCTTCTCTACCATTTGATTTAAATATGACCCTTTCATGAAATTGTTTCAGAATCGTATTCTACACATTCTGAGTCAAAACAAAACGTAAAACACGATAATGTGAGAGTTTTTGAAATTTTTTTTTAAATCAATTTCCAGATCTCATAAGACACATTGGTCCAGTACGCATACAAACATTGTTTATGTGAAATTACATCTGATGAACATAAGACACTAAGGGGACGTTACGTTGAGGTGAACCAACAAGAGTCCGACTATAAAAAGTGAGAAGTGAGTTTTTTTATTATCGTTGCAACTTAGATTAGCCGGTACAGCATGAATAATTTAGCATCTCATCTGCACACAAATGCTGATTAATGAACGAATGCTTGGCGCGCTGCTGTATGTTGTGTTGTATGCATTTCCCGCCACGGGACTTGGGCGTCATTATTTACGTGCCTGTGCGTTTTGTTGGAACTTTTATACAAACTTTGTGTTATGTGCACATCATAGCGTCCATTTTGTATATGTATGCTTGATCATCATTTTGTATATTATGACGTATACGTTTCAAGCATCATTTTCTGCACTTACAAATACGCACATCATAGAGACCATTTTATACCATTTTGTATATATGTGTGCTTGATAATCATTTTGTATGCGTTTTTGCGTACAACTTATACGTTTTAAGCATCATATTCTGCACTTACAAGTACGCACATTAGAGCATTAGCCTTAAGCACAGCCCCTGTATTAATATGTCCGGATTTCACAAAAGATTTTTTTTTACACACTGATGCCAGTAAAAATCAAGTAGCTTCAGTATTAAACCAAAATATCAATGGGTCCGAAAAGCCAATAGCATATTTTTCAAGAAGTTTGACAGTTAGAGAACAAAACTATTCGACATCAGAACGTGGGCTTCTTGCCATTGTAGAGTCAATTGAACATTTTCGATCTTATCTAGATGGGATGAAATTCAAGGTAATAACTGATCATATGGCATTAAAATTCTTGAATAAAATATCAAATCCAACAGGTAGATTAGCAAGATGGGCCATGAGACTTTCACAGTATGAATTTGAGATTGAGCATAGAAAAGGGAAAGAACATACAGTGCCAGATGTATTATCTAGGATTCCTGGTACTAAAGAAATGGAAGTAATAAATTCAAATATTGCAGATCCTTGGTATAATAATATCGCAGAAGGATGTACAAAAACACCACACAAATACAAAAAATTCAAAATGGTAGATAATAAATTATTTAAACTAATAAATGATGATAATCCTTTCACAGAGGAATATAATTGGAAAGAGATACCTATTATAGACAATAGATTAACTATAATAAAGAATCATCATGATAATGGACATGTAGGTATTTTTAAAACTTATAAATACATATCAAGATGTTACTATTGGAAAAATATGTATGCAGATATAAAAAGTTTTATAAATAAATGTCAAAAATGTAAAATGTATAAGCCGAATAATTTACCTCCAGCAGGAAAAATGGAAAATAGAAAAAGAGTGGATAGACCGTTAAAAATGCTGAGTATTGATTTGATAGGACCATTACCAAAATCAAGTACGGGCTATATACATATATTATCAATAATAGATGTTTTTACCAAATATTGTTGGTTATTTCCTTTAAGAAGAGCTACTACAGAAGAAATAGTAAAATTAATAGAAAATAAAATATTGTTAACAGAAGGAGTACCGCAAACGATAATAACAGATAATGGAAAGAATTTAAAGTCAAATGCATTTAAAGATTTTATGTACTCATATGGAGTACAGAAAATATTTTATACAACTTTATATACTCCCATGTGCAATAATGTAGAGACATATAATAGAACAATAGGATACACATTAGCTATTTTTGTTGAAAATGAACAAAGAAAATGGGATACTTTTTTAGATTCAGTACAAAGCATAATAAATAATACAGTCAATTTAGCAACAGGATACACACCTAATGTATTAGCAAGAGGTAGGGAGATTGTACTAAATGTTGAAATTCATGGTGAAATAGTAAATGATGAAATAGAATCAAAGGAAGAATTAGATAAATATAGAGATATGCATAAAGATAAAATGAAGGAATTAAACACATTATACAAAATTGTAACAGAAAATTTATGGGATGCATATAATAAAAATGCAAATTATTATAAT
The DNA here is from genome assembly GCA_951799405.1 of Agapetus fuscipes. Classification (NCBI taxonomy): domain Eukaryota; kingdom Metazoa; phylum Arthropoda; class Insecta; order Trichoptera; family Glossosomatidae; genus Agapetus; species Agapetus fuscipes. The sequence goes on along the minus strand of OX637349.1, from coordinate 9,985,281 downwards.
AAAGGTAGATCAAATCGTGTCTATGATCAAGGGGATATTGTATGGCGTAAAAATTTCATACAATCAAATGCAGGGAAATACTTCTGTACAAAGTTGGCTCCAAAATTTGTCAAAGCCAGAATAGAAAAGAAAGTTAGCAAGATAGTCTATGTATTAAAAGATATAGACACAAATGTTATAAATAAATATCACATCAAGGACATAATCAAATTAGATTAAAAAAAAAAAAAAAAAAAAACATATTTTCATGTGTATGAAAAATTTGAGGTGATGCATGATACGGTGAAAGTTGATATAAAAGTGATCAGTGAAAGAATGAATTATGAAACATTGCATGAATGAAGGTATGAAACATAAATTAAACAAAGTATTACATATGAAGGTAAAGTTTTTAAAAAAAATTGATGGACTGATAAATTTATTAATGAAAAATAAATTTGAAATAAATTTAAATATTGGGAAAGATGTGATACATGTTTCTAATCTAATCTAATCTAATCTAAGCTGCAAAGATATATATCATTTAAGTTTTATATTAAATGCATTCCCACAAGCAGATATGTATAATTTCGCGCTAACACATGCCGCATGTGGACCTACAATATAAAAACCCAATCTCAAATGAACATAAGCCTTGCAACTCTTGCCGTCCTTCCCTGAAACAGAGGTGACATTGGCAAAGTGAACCAATTTTTACATTATGGGTGGTCAGCCGCATAACAACCTATAAGTCAAGGAACATACATGACAAATTACATTTTTTAAAAACAATAAATCACAATATATACATGGACATAAAAACTAAATCATAAAACCAATTTTACTTTAACAAACCTCAGCCGCCAACATCACAGATCAACCGCCATTTCTTTCTATCCTTACATACTTCTTTCATTTCCTCCAGAGTCATAACCTTCTTCATACAAGCTCTTCTTTTATTATGACTCTGGATATTCCATTCATTCGCAATTTCGGATATTTGGTCCATCCATACCTTTCTCGGTCTTCCTCTACCACGACATCCATCTATTCTACCAACATATACTTTCTTCGTCAGTCTTTCCTCATTCATTCTCTCCATATGCCCAAACCATCTTAACAAACTTCTTTTAATCTTCACTTTCACACTTTCTCTTGCACCACATTCTTCTCTTACAAAATCATTCCTCACCCTGTCACTCCGTTTTTTCCCAATCATACTTCTTAGAAAGTCCATTTCAACAGTATGGACTTTACTAATTTCACTTTCATTCACCGTCCAGGCCTCGCTTCCATACATCAAGGTGGGTAAAAGTATGCCACTGCGTACCGCCAATCGAGCATTTTTTGATATGTTTTGATTTTTGGCGATACAAGTTGTGGCACCCAGTACACACCTGCCCTTCATTACTCTTCTTTCAAATTCACCGGTCATTCTTCCATCTTTTTCAAACTTACTTCCCAGGTATACAAACTCATTTACGACATCAACATTCATTCCATTAATTTTAAATTCATAATTCATACTTTCATCATCTCTTTCAAAAATCAATACTTTCGTCTTACTTGCATTTAACTTCAGATGGTTACCTAACAAAGCTTCATTCAATCTAGAGAGCATTGTTTGCAATTCTACTGCTGAATCAGATACAAGAACTGCATCATCTGCATACAGTAGAACACTCACTTTGCTCTCTCCTATCATCAATCCACAATCATTAAGTCTAGCATCTCTGACACACTTGTCCATGACTATGTTAAATAGCCATGGACTCATCACACATCCTTGCCTCACACCCTTATAAACTTCAAACCACTCGCTATACTCACCATCAATACGAACACATGCCTTACTATTTTCATAGTTGGCATGCACCGCACCTAGGAGAGCCCCATTCACTCCGTATGCTTTCAAAACATCCCATAACATACCTCTGTCTACTGAGTCAAAAGCCTTTTCCAGATCTACAAAGGCCGTGAACAGCTTCCGCCTCACCGACAATTGTTTTTCAACAAGTTGTCGTAGAGTAAAAATCTGATCAACACAGCCTCTACCGGCCATAAAGCCGGACTGTATATCGGAAATCCTTTCACTAGTAGTCAGAATCACATTTTTTATAATCACCTTATGAATCATGGGAGAATGAAGAAGTATGCAAGAGATGGAAAAACTATTTTCAAGAAATTTTTGGCCAGGGTGAAAGAAGAATTTATGAACAGACAGATGAAGAGAATGAATTGAAGATTTTGAAAGAAGAAATGAAAGTGTCTATTTCACGTCTGAAGAATGGGAAGTCTGCTGGGTTTGATGGTATAAATGGTGAAATGTTGAAAGCAGGAGGTGAATGTGTGATAGATTGGATGTTTGAATTATGTAAGCTTTGTGTGAATGCAGGAGTGGTACCGATGGATTGGAGGAAGGCAGTCATTGTTCCCATTTACAAAGGTAAAAGGGACAAAAAAGACTGTCAGAACTTCAGACCAATCAGTCTACTCAGTATACCAGGAAAAGTCTTCTGTAAGGTGATTATAAAAAATGTGATTCTGACTACTAGCAAAAGGGTTTCCGATATACAGTCCGGCTTTATGGCCGGTAGAGGCTGTGTTGATCAGATTTTCACTCTACGACAACTTGTTGAAAAACAATTGTCGGTGAGGGGGAAACTATTCACGGCCTTTGTGGATCTGGAAAAGGCTTTTGACTCAGTGGACAGAGGTATGTTGTGGGATGTTTTGAAAGCATACGGAGTGAATGGAGCTCTACTCAATGCGGTGCATGCGAACTATGAGAATAGTATGGCTTGCATTCGTATTGATGGTGAGTATAGTGAATGGTTTGAAGTTTTTAAGGGTGTAAGGCAAGGATGTGTGATGAGCCCATGGCTATTTAACATAGTCATGGACAAGTGTGTTCGAGATGCTAGACTTGATGATTGTGGATTAATGATAGGAGAGAGCAAAGTAAGCGTTCTACTGTATGCGGATGATGCAGTCCTTGTATCTGATTCAGCAGTGGAATTGCAAATGATGCTCTCTAGATTGAACGAAGCTTTGAAAGGTAATAATTTGAAGTTGAATGCAAGAAAGACGAAAGTTTTGATTTTTGAAAGAGATGATGAAAATATGAATTATGAATTTAAAATTAATGGAATGAATGTTGATGTCGTAAATGAGTTTGTATATTTGGGAAGTAAGTTTGAAAAAGATGGAAGAATGGCCGGTGAATTTGAAAGAAGAATAATGAAAGGCAGGTGTGTACTGGGTGCGACCGCTTGCATCGCCAGGAACCAAAATCTCTCAAAAAATGTTAGATTGGCGGTGCACGGTGGTATACTAGTGCCAACCTTGATGTATGGAAGTGAAGCCTGGACGGTGAGTGAAAGGGAAATTAGTAAAGTCCATACAGTAGAAATGGACTATCTAAGAAGTATGATTGGGAAAAAACGAAGTGACAGGGTGAGAAATGATTTTGTAAGAGAAGAATGTGGTGTAAGGGAAAGTGTGAAAGTGAAGATTAAAAGAAGTATGTTAAGATGGTTCGGGCATTTGGAGAGAATGAGTGATGAAAGATTGACGAAGAAAGTATATGTTGCTAGAATAGATGGATGTCGTGGTAGAGGAAGACCGAGAAAAGTATGGAAGGATCAAATCTCTGAAATAGCGAATGACTGGGATATCCAGAGTCATAATAAAAGGAGGACTTGTATGAAAAAGGTTATGACTCTGGATGAAATGAAAGAAGTATGCAAGGACAGGAAGAAGTGGCGGCTAATCTGCAATGTTGATTTCTAATGTTGGTGTATTCATTTGCTACATTTTTTGCATAGGAAATTTTTGACTTTTTTTGTATAGATTTCTTTGTAAGGTTTTGTTCTTTTTTATATTTAAATGTAATTTATTATTCATATTCCTTGACTTATAGGTTGGTATGCGGCTGACCACCTATACTGTAAAAAATGGTTCACTTTGCCAATGTCACCCCTGTTTCAGGGAAGGTCGGCAAAAGTTGTGGGGCTTATGTTCATTTGAGGTTTGGATTTTATTTGTAAGTACACATTCAGCATTTGTAAGCGCGAACTACACTTGTTGGTTTGTGGGCATACATCTGAGAGCTTTAAATGAATATATCCTTGCAACTTAGATTATAGATTATAGATTATAGACCTTACAGAAGACTTTTCCTGGTATACTGAGTAGACTGATTGGTCTGAAGTTCTGACAGTCTTTTTTGTCCCCTTTACCTTTGTAAATGGGAACAATGACTGCCTTCCTCCAATCTATCGGTACTACTCCTGCATTCACACAAAGCTTACATAATTCGTACATCCAATCTATCACGCATTCACCTCCTGCTTTCAACATTTCACCATTTATTCCATCAAACCCAGCAGACTTTCCATTCTTCAAACATTCAATAGATACTTTTATTTCTTCTTTCAAAATCCTAAATTCATTCTCTTCTGTCATTTTTCTAAACAAATTTCTTTCGCCCCGACCAAAAATCCCTTCAAAATATTCTTTCCATCTCTTACATACTTCATCATTCTCCCATGTTTAAAAAAAAAAAAGTTATTTTAATGAATTGATTAATAAACTGGTGAATGTTTATTATGTATTGTTATTTGATTATTTTGAATTGTTGAATTAAGTATTTAAAAAAAAAAAAACAAATATTTGTTTATAATATTGAATATGAAATTTGTGTTAAAAAAAAAATATATATTAATTTTAGTATGAAAATAATTGGTATTGTTAAAAAAGGTATTAATGACTGAATAATGTATCAGAAACAGGTTTTTTTTTATTTTCATATTTTTGAAATTTATCCTTAAAATAAAACAAAATATGTGGCGCCGGCTGAGCATTATGATACATTATTTACTCATTGTAAAAGAAAAAAAAAAAATTGGGAATGTTTTTTTTTATGAGAGGAAGGAGGTGTATTGTAACGAGATGAGTTTGTTTGTTTGGTAGAATGGAACATTGTATTTAAATTTGAATGGAAAAAGGAAAACAAAAGAATGCAGAAAGGAGGGAAGAAGCTTGCCTGGCGTGAGAGCCACAAGCATGTGTAATTAAGAATAATTAATATTATTGTGCTGTGGTTTATTGTGTATACATTGTGAAAGGAATAAAAGTAAACATATTAAAGTGGCTGTTATATTATTAATTGTGTCAATTAGCAGGACAGAGGAAAAACCCTCACAGAGCGTATACGTGTTTCAAACATTTTTGTATATGTGTGCTTGATCATCATTCTGTATGCGTTTTTGTGTATGACTTATACGTTTTTAAGTATCATTTTCTGCACTTACAAGTACGCACATTAGAGCGTTTACGTGTTTCAAACATTTTTGCATATGTGTGCTTGATCATCATTCTGTATGCGTTTTTGTGTATGACCTATACGTGCTTAAGTATCATTTTCTGCACTTACAAGTACGCACATTAGAGCGTATACGTGTTTCAAACATTTTTGTATATGTGTGCTTGATCATCATTCTGTATGCGTTTTTGTGTATGACCTATACGTGCTTAAGTATCATTCTCTACACTTACAAGTACGCACATTAGAGAGTATACGTGTTTCAAACATTTTTGTATTTGTATGCTTGACCATCATTTTGTATGCGTTTTTGTGTAATAATTTACTCATTTTCTACACTACCTATGCACATCAGAGTGTATACGTGTTTCATAATTTTGTGTATATATATGCTTGATCATCATTTTGTATGCGTTTTTGTACATGACTGATTAAACATCATTATTTACAGTAACAAGTTTTTTTGTCATTTTGCACTGGAGCATTTGTATATATTTGTACAATAGAGAAGCTAGCCTTTTCTTTTCGTTTGTATGTTATGTACGCTTATTTTACATTTCATGCGTTTTTGTATGACATGTATGTTCGGTCATCATTTAAGACAGTCTTAAAATAACACGTTACTATTTCATTTTATGTTTGATTCATTATAATTTTGTTTATGTTTGTGCAAATATGTACGTTTATTCGTTATTTTATGAATATTAGTTTGCATCATGTTTGTATGAAAGAATTATGGCTCTGGAAGAAATGAAAGAAGTATGCAAGGATCGAAAGAAATGGCGGTTGATCTGTAATGCTGGCGGTTAAAGCTGAGGCTTTTAAATTTAAAAAATATGTTTTGTAGTTTTTTTAATTTTTTACTGTTTAATTGTTTAGAGTTTATTTGTTTTATATATTTGATTGTATTAATTGCTTGTACTCCTTGACTGAAAGGTTGGTATGCGGCTGACCACCCATACTGTAAAAAATTCTTCACTTTGCCAATGTCACTCCTGCTTCAGGGAAGTTTGGCAAGAGTTGTTCGTCATTTTATATGCGTTTGTATGCAATATACGTTTGTTCATCATTTTATATGCGTTTGTATGCAATATACGTTTTTTCATCATATTATATGCGTTTGTATGCAATATACTGTTACGAAATAGGGTTCAAAAGTCTTTCAAATTAAAATACACAGGTCTTCTTATCCAGTTGTTTATTTTACACTTTTACATATTTATTTTCACAAAGCTTTCTCGACTTTTCCACTTGGTTTCTGTTCACTGATCAAGTTAGTTCTATGTGTTTGTAAATATCGTATGACACTGCTGGCCCTGCAGGCCACTTGCACCCTTTATACTCTTTAGAGCAGTACAATCTGGACCTATAGTTGCTAGCCAGTTCCAGAAAGGCATAGTAATTATTATTTCTCGATGCTTCACGTAATACCTAGAGTCTTCTCCACAACCATCAATCCTACCTACCAATACAATACAGGATTCTTATAATTATAACAAATACCTACTTAGCCTAGAGAATTCTACACTTATACACAATTATCGATCCTACCCACCAATACTTATGAGGATTCTTATAACTATAACTACCCATACTTATTTCAATATTTACATTTCATATTTACATAACAATACGTTTGTTCGTCATTTAATATGCGTTTGTATGTATATAATATACGTTTGTTCGTCATTTTATATGCGTTTGTATGCAATATACGTTTGTTCGTCATTTTATATGCGTTTGTATGCAATATACGTTTGTTCGTCATTTAATATGCGTTTGTATGCAATATTCGTTTGTTCGTCATTTTTTATGCGTTTGTATACAATATACGTTTATTCGTCATTTTATATGCGTTTTCCGAATGATGCCGGGAGCACAAAGCGCATCACCGCGACTGCAAAGAGTGCTGCATGATGGAAAACGATTTTACTTTATCCAAAACTACAACGAAAATATACCAAAATAATGATCACTAAAAATAAACTTCAATTGTTTAGGTAATACAACCCAACTAAAGAAAAAAAGTGAGGTATTTACTTCGTAACTTTTCATTACAATGAAACGTGATGAGTACAATTAATTGTTGATACGACTGGTTTCATGGACAAACTTCACTTCATACTTGAAAAAATAAGTGTAGGTATAATTATTATAAATCTATAATCTAAGTTGTAAAGATATATATACTTATATTAAAAATTCATATTATATGAAGGTATGCCTACAGACAGGCAAGTGTAAGTTCACGCTCACAAATACTGCACATGTATCTACAAATTAATATCCAAGCCTCAAATGAACATAAGTCCTCCACTTTTGCCGACCTTCCATCAAACATTGGGAAAGTAAACAAATTTTACAGTATGGGTGGGCAGCCTCACACCAACCTTCAAGTCAACCAATAACAGATTATTTGTTTACCTTTTCCCTATCAACCTGTCCGCGTGAAAACACAATATTTTCCATCTCGATTCACGTGCGGACCTCATTACACTAATGATTATTTATCCATTTTTGTTTTTTCAAAAAGTTAAACCTTTTTTTCTTGTACCTCAGCGACGCGAAATTAACAATTCTTACCCGGGGTAGAATGAACCTTTGGGGGTACGAGACCAAAGGGTTGGAGGGGGGGGGGGGGGGAGTGAAGTGGGAGGCCGGCAATAAATCAGCGGTCTGTCCGGGGGGCGGGAGGGGGCTGTAGGACTCATAAGGGGTGGCCAGAACCTCCCCGGAGCGCGCGTCTGTATGGGTGAAAGAGATTTACTCGCCACTGGTGGAGAATTTAGAACTGCCAGTCACATCCATATGCGAGTGCGGAATCCAGCAGTTTTGCTTACACCGCATCTGCATGCAAAACACTTCAAATCCCATAAAAGCACACACGGCATTCCAACCCTTAAACACACATGAAATAAAACCGAAAATAGCTTGGTAACTCACGAAAACTTAGGTTCATTCATTTGAATGAGTAGTACGGAATCAAAGACGGAAATCTAAGATTTTTTTTAAAAATAAGAAAATACATGAAAAAAAGAATAAAATTATTTGTTTCATTTCTATATATTTAAAACATTTTCCCAAAATAATCTAGATTGCCGCATTTGTTTCAATATGACTGAAATAAGTATTATTTCAACGATCAAAACAACTTATTTTGACTTTATTTTACACGGAATTTCACACCTTTTTCACTATGTAAATAAAATCTAAAATCCTGTGCACTCTTGAATCGACTTATAGTTTTTTTTAACACATGACTTTTAAAGAATAAACGGTGATGAACGAGATGTCAGAGGAGAAATTATTTTATGCGAAAGAAGTTCTTGCGAAAAATTAAAGCTTACACTTGCAGCTGTGAAAATTGCAGAAGAAATGTTGGAAAAATGAAAAATTGTACAAAAAAAAAATAGTATTTTTTTTTGGAATGTTTTCACTGGCATTCATTTCTTGAAAAAATATATGTTTTTTTTCAAGAATTATAAAGTTATCCATACGGGTCAATAATCAATATGTCAAGCTATGCTACACATATTAAGACTGTCAGATCGGATACGAAATACCGAAATACGTAGAAGATCGGGAGTTACTGACATAGGCAAAAGAGTAGCAAAGCAGAAGTGGTCGTGGGCAGGGCATGTTGCCAGATTGAGCAATCAAAGATGGACGAAAAGAGTGGTAGAATGGAGACCTCGTGAAGACAAAAGAACTAGAGGAAGGCCTCTTACACGATGGTCAGATGATATTAAAAGAATAGCTGGTGACTGGAGGCAGAGAGCTAAGGACAGAGACGCCTGGAGAGATATGGGGGAGGCCTACGTCCAGCAGTGGACAAGAAGTGACTGACTAAGTAAGGGTCAATATTGATCTTTGATATAAATTTGGTATTCTTTTATTGGGTGGATTCAGAGTTAAGTAATTGCCAACCACGTTGCTGAAAAATCGGGAATGGGAAATCTGCTTCTAATTTGATCCGTACCTAAAACACTTCACAGGAACCATTTCGAAAGTATTCTACATGTTTCCAGAAAAAAAATATTCAAATCAATTTGGCGGCTTAGGAGTCCAAAGGGAATATACACTAACTAATTTATATATACCTATACTATAGCGTAACTCGTTGTCGCTTTGTTCCCAAAAGGGTCGCATGTGGCGTGTGGAACCTATTTATTTTACAGATAAGGTCGCCGGCTTCACGCCAATCACTTTTTTTTTTTTTTTTTTTTTTTATGTCCATGTACATATATATTGTTATTTATTGATTTAAAAAAAAAATGTAATTTGTCATGTATGTTCCTTGACTTATGGGTTGTTATGCGGCTGACCACCCATACTGTAAAAAATGGTTCACTTTGCCAATGTCACCCCTGTTTCAGGGAAGGACGGCAAGAGTTGCAAGGCTTATGTTCATTTGAGATTGGGTTTTTATATTGTAGGTCCACATGCGGCATGTGTCAGCGCGACATTATACATATCTGCTTGTGGGAATGCATTTAATATAAATCTTAAATGATACATATCTTTGCAGCTTAGATTAGATTAGATTAGATTAAACTTCAGTTACAGTTGAATTTTTCCTGCTTAGGTTTAAGCTCCTGAGGGGGCTGGTACTCATTTTTTGTGAGGGCTGAGTAAGCCTTGCCGGTATTTTATTTTGGATTGGAAATGAACGCGCGTTATTTTATTTTATTTACTCGTATTAAGATTCTACAGATTCAAATGCAATTTAACCAATTTTACTTACTTTAAAAATAAATGAAGTAGCAGCTAGGTAGGTCTATCAAATACGTACCTCTGTGCAAATAGTTTGCAATTATTAAATCGACGCAGTTTGAGTACAAAGCTCTTCAGTGCAATCATAACTACCGCAAAAATTGCATACCTACCTTTGCCAAAAAACTTCAAGTACAAAACATTTAATTCAAACTCAATTTAAACAAAAATGCATGGAAACCGAAACGCTCTACCGGGGCGCTGTTCGAATTTCCGTATATTTTTCGGTAAAAAGCTATAGTTTACATTAAACGGAAATTTGCATGCTTGGGGTGTCGAACCCTGCAAAATTTGATTTACGCTTTAGTTACCCTCAAATAGCAAACTTTTTAATTGAATTTCGCGGCGCCGTAATCACTTCAATCGGTTAAAAGCTCGATCTAGATTTCATATTATTAATTATTGATATTGCAAAAAAAAGGTTAGAAAAAGTACACAAATGTTTATAAAATTCTTTGCAACATGCAATAAGTATCTACGTATTTCAAATAAAATTAATTAAGTAAATGGATGACGACAAAGTGTAGGTGCAAACAAAAGAGAAAGAGTAAATAGGAGGCCGAGAAAAGTATGGTTTGATAAGATCGGTGAAATATTAAAAGAATGAGATAATTTAAAAAAGGAAATGCATTAAAAAGTAATGGATATAAATGAATTGATAGATGTAGGTATCCAATGATAGTAAGAATGCAGACATCTCTGTGAATACTCTGGCCACCCCTAACGTGATGGTGACAGAGCTATAGCTACAGAGACAGTTACAAAAATTACAGTTTTGTGATTTGCCCATGCAGGGTTTTATGTTCATTTGAGATTGGGGTTTTTATTTGTTCAGAACATATGCACCATAATTATTATATAATCGTGAAATTACACATGTATGCTTGTGGGCGTGCATTTTATATGAATATTAAATGTAATACATCCTTGCAACTTAGATTATAGATAAAAGTTTAAAATAGGTAAAACACCTCTCCTGAACATTCTACAATTTGTAAATTCACAAATTCTTTCAGCGCGAAGACGATTTGTGAAAAATGTCGAAAGAAAATATACTTCAGCATTTTTATTGTAAGCCCGGTTAAAATATGGAATACACGTATATTCACGATTGCTCATAATAAAACATATTTGCAACTTAGATTATAGATATATTTTGTAAGGATAAACGAGCGTTACTCGCAGTTTGATAATTGATTTGGTTTAAGTACATTTGTCACTCACTCGGTGTCCCATACAAATTCGAATCGAATTTGAATTCTTGGGAGTGTAAATCTATTCCAACGATAATAGCAGGCGTTGACTTCTTAACGTGTTTAGACAGAGCTCACTAAAAAAACTATTTAAAGAACAATGTAATCATAAAATATTGTAACGATTTTACTTGGGGTTCTCTTTTGATTAAACTGCAATTATTTAATTTAACAGAATTTATTTTACACGGTTTGTTTCACTATATACAACAATTGACTATTCACGGCAAAATGCTTGAAGCGACAAATCTAATCTACACCATTGCAGTCCCTATATATAAGTACAAAAGTGATCTTTCTTGCATATTCCAAATCATTCTTCGATTTCTCGCTTACACCAGAACGCCGTTCTATGTACTATCACCATCATGGACTACTCCAAGTTGGTTCAACCCACACTATCGTGCATGTATAGGTGCGCATAGGTGCTTTAATTTCATAGTTTGTCACACTATGTATGCATGTACAGGCGCACGTAGTTACTTCAAGTTCGGAACAATAAGAAATGCACAAAAAAGGTGATGGATATGAATTAATTTCAAAGGTATACAAGGATAGGAAAAAAATATGGCAAATCCGCTGAGGCTCTGGCCAGCCCTAGCGGAATGGCGACAGGATTAAACTTTTTTATTTAATTGTTTTATTGTGTTCTCACAATAATGTAACAATTTTAACTATGAGGTTTTCTAATACTAAGGCTTTTGTATTTTCAGCGTTAGCATAGCGACTTTATACTAAACGATAAAGACGCACAATAATTGTGTGGGTAGTTTTTTTTATCAGTTTAAGGTCACATATGCTAACGTTGAAAATACCGTGCCTTAGATGGGTTTTTAGATGGTCTAAAAGGATTTTTGATCCTTATTACAATTCTGCGTTGAAATAAACACACAAAGGTTTTATGAGGTGTTATTCTCGTCCATACGTTATTGGTCCACGAGAGATGGTTTATCCGAGATAGATCTGATCTGTATTGGAGGCATTAGTAGATCGACAGGGTGCCTAAACGAATCTGTATACTTAATGTGGAACTGGATCCTCAACAACAGGTTTTAGTACCTATCGTTGGAACAAACCATCGCATATTGTTCCAACCACGGCGTAAATGGAAAAAAAATGTATAACCCCTAATCCCTCTGTTGTATCCTCCTAAATATATTATTACGAATGTATATGTTCATGCCTTCGTGTTTTTGTGATTGTGTGCCAAGGCGTGTTTACTAGCTGTATATGTGTGTGTGTAGAACTGTTGGTACTTCTGGTACTCTCTAGAAACATCCATTCTAGAGGCGTCTCGTGTGGTCAGAAACACGCGAGAATAGACCTTGGTCACATATAAATATAGGCTTCGGTTCTGTGAAGCTTCAGTGATCCATTAACGCTCAAGCCGCGAAACCGACAATACAGAAGTTACAGAGTGAACCATATTATGTTATCTATCTATAATCTATCTATAATCTAAGTTGCAAGGATATATTCATTCAAAGCCCTCAGATGTATGCCCACAAACAAACACGTGTAGTTCGCGCTTACAAATGCTGATTGTGTACTTACAAATAAAATCCAAACCTCAAATGAACATAAGCCCTGCAACTCTTGCCGACATTCCCTGAAACAGGGGTGACATTGGCAAAGTGAACCATTTTTTACAGTATGGGTGGTCAACCTCATACCAACCTATAAGTCAAGGAATACGAGTAATAAATAACATTTAAGTATAAGAAAACAACAAAACCTTAAAAATAAATCTATACAAAAAAGTCAAAAATGTCTTATGCAAAAAATGTAGCAAGCTAATAAACTAACATTACAAATCAGCATTGCAGATTAGCCGCCACTTCTTCCTGTCCTTGCATACTTCTTTCATTTCATCCAGAGTCATAACCTTTTTCATACAAGCTCTCCTTTTATTATGACTCTGGATATCCCATTCACTCGCTATTTCGAAAATTTGGTCCATCCATACCTTTCTCGGTCTTCCTCTTCCACGACATCCATCAATTCTTGCAGCATATACATTCTTCGTCATTCTTTCCATCGATTTGTTAAAAATAAATTCAACTGAAATTTTATTAAAGTGAACCCAAAATAAATTGTAACCATACATACAGCTACTTTTAAATACAAATAATTTTCATCAACCAAATAAAGCAACCTTATACTCCACATGATCCCCCTATTTCACATTATCTCAGGTTACAGCCAGTACAATATGCAAACGCAAAACCTTCCGTACCGAGTGTGGCAGCATTTATTACGCCAGGTATATGCTCAACTATCTCTAAGGGCCTATTAAAGCTTCCGACGCAGCCGTATTAAAGTGGATATATTGTAGTCGGTCCAGGGGCGGAAATGGGTATTCTGCTGAAGCGAAGCCGCTCAGAAATTTCATTTATTCATGAAATTTAATGTCCTGGTTACTAAGAATATTCCAGAAGAGTTTGCGTAAATACATATATTATACCGGTATATATTAGACCGGTCTGTAGTCTAGTGGTAAAGCTTCAGACTCGTTCATGGAAGGTTGTGGGCTCGAATCCCGGAACAGCGTTCATCAAATAAATCATTTTATTATTATCATTAGGATGATTTATTTGGTGAGTGCTATTTTTGTGTGACTCACACCTCAACAGCGCTCTGCAAGCTTGATTGTCACTATAGAAAGCGCCAATTCTTAAGCAAGACTCAGTTGCTGTAATGCTGGGTGGATCTTTGATGACCGGTCTTTGGTAAAGGTACATGAATATTTTCAACCCTGCGAGGAGCATATTTGAAAATGAGTCCAAAGTGCTAATAGTAGAAGCTAAGTGCTAAACTAGACTATAGACCGGAGAAGCGTGAGGAATTTAAAAAAAAAAATTGAAAATTAACGAATTTCAGCAAAAAGCCGAAAGTCTTTATACGCTTCTCCGACAATCTACAATCCACGCACATAAGTTTTTCAATCCAATTAAAAATTAAATGATATTTTTTGTGCTCCGCCGGGAATCGAACTCGAGTATTTGTAAACTATTGAATAACTTTTGATATTCTCACACTTCTCTTACCCTTTCACAGTCTCCATTACAGCGTTTCTTATCTCGCCACATGAGCAACTCATTTCCATTTTCGCTTGGAGACTTGATTTATCAACTAAAATGTTGTTCTGAACTTATTCCAAAAGGAAAGTCTATAGGACCCGTGGTACATCAACTGTGCGCCTCTGCTCACCTCCTCCACCCCACCCTCCATTATTCCACTTTCCCCCCCTCCAACTTTCCCATTCGGGCGCCATCTTCCCCCGCCCCTAACGACATTTGCAGGCCGCCATGTTGCCTGCTCGGAACCATACTTATTTGTGGGTGTGCTACCCCATGCAAACTTCAACCCTTCTCCGTGCGTCCCTTTTCCAACCTTTTCCTACCCCCCTCCTCCCGCGTTTTTTCTCTTCATCCCCTAAAGCTGTACATCTCGCCCTTTACAAACAGACCCCCAATCTTTACATTCTCCTACTTGAATTATTGATTATTGAAACACTTGAAATTCAATCTTATTCTTTTTTTAATATTTATTTTTATACCTAATGATTTCCTTGACTTTAGGTTGGTATGAGACTGACCACCCATACTGTAAAAAAATGGTTCACTTTGCCAATGTCAATCCCTGCAAGGTTGGCAAGTGTTACAGGGCTTATGTTCATTTGAGATTGGGTTTTATATTGTAGGTTCACATGCGGCATGTTTAAGCGTGAACTTATACGTGTCGGCTTGTGAGAAGGCATTTATTATGAATCTCAAATGTAATATATCTTTGCAACTTAGATTTTAGATGATGGTCTGTAGAATGAAAACATTTCAATACCTTAGAGGTAAAACTGCATAAGTGACATATGAAGCTAACATGGGTGGCTCAGATCAATGCAACTTTTTTCCTACTTTCTACGAAAAAACACTACAAAAGTATGAAAATCCTTTAGTTTATAAGTTATCCATTAGCACTTTTTTATTGTTAGTTCAATTACTATGAGAAGTTACACCCAACAAAATATTTTATTCACGATTTTAAAATCAGTGAATCAGTCCATATTTAGTTTTACCCTTAAGGTCGTGATGTGTAATTTTTAACATGAAAATAAAGAGTACTACGACTAAGGTATAAATGTTTTTTTCTTGATATCTTTTTAAAATTTATGTAACTTTTTTTTTCAATAACCGTTGGCGCTGGTGAAATCTTGTATGTACTTACTTTCATCTGGAGAGAAAACAAAAATCAACATTCGTTGTGACTCAAAAAACTCGTATTTTTATTCATCATTCTACTACTTGTTTTAAAATCTAAAAAGATTCTCTGCTCCTTTGTCTCACCCCATTTTATCCCTCACCCTCAAAGCTTCCACCACCCTTAGCGCTTTTTCCCTCCAACCCTCTTGTCCTAACGACTTCCCTTCAGCGCTGAAAGTCTCTTTGCATAATGCCAAGGGAGGATTCGCCAGAATTTGTGCGTATAGAAAAGACCCACCTATTCGCGAACCGGGTTCAAACCAGTTTTACCTCCCCAAGTTGAAAACATTACGTCAAAACTCAACAAAAGCGTTTCACCAAAAAGTAAATCTACTAAAAGTGTATCTAGAGGAGCTGCTTTGGTTTCGATATATTTTTAGTAAAACGCTGTGTTTTGAGTTAAAACAAAATCTT
The DNA here is from genome assembly GCA_951799405.1 of Agapetus fuscipes. Lineage (NCBI taxonomy): Eukaryota > Metazoa > Arthropoda > Insecta > Trichoptera > Glossosomatidae > Agapetus > Agapetus fuscipes. The sequence goes on along the minus strand of OX637349.1, from coordinate 9,969,277 downwards.
TTATACTTGGGGTGCAGCGTTAAAACCGGTTTCAACTGTGGACTTTGCAAATATCGTGGAGGAAATTTAGTGAAGAGGGTTTAGCTCCCCCCAAGGATATTGAAATATTTAGAAAACGCTTTTTTCATTGAAAAGTCCAGACATTTTATTTACAGTTAGTTGCAGATCTGAGAACGGCTTTACACTGTTTGTTTCAATTAACAGTCTATGATTGACAATTTTCAAATACAAATTTACAAAAATAAAAACATGTAGGTACAATTGAATTATGTTTATTGTATTCCTAGATCTAGGATGCAACAAGTCAAAAAATGACAAATGAGGTCAGATTTTTTTTTAATGTGGAACTTTCTTCTCGGCTAGGAATCGTCAGTCCTTTATGAGACTGCCATCTATAGCAACCAATAACAAAATATTTGTATGCTTTTCCCTAGCCACCCGGCTGGGTGACCCCATGCCCTTTTCAATATTCCAACCTCGTTGAAAATAATGAGTTTCAAGTTTCTTGCGGATATACTGCATACGATTCTTCAAGTCATGGCATTTTCGCCACACGTAGCACATACAAAATACCACCGAAGGGCATAATTAACTATTATTCTTCTCCTTATTTAGATACCCAATCTGTTATTGACCGCAAATTGTCCTCTTAGAAAGTAGAGCACCAGTCATCTCTCCATCTCTTTAGCGATCTTCCTTGCAGATGACATCCTACAGGTATACTGTGGGCAGCCACACGGGAGATTCTCCAACTGTCCATCCTATCCACGTGGTCCTTTCAGTGCCGCCACGTCTTCCTGCTCCATCTCATAATGTCCACCGTCCTTTCTGATGGTTAATCAACCAAAAAAACACCAAATTTTTTGTATTTGTATATTTTAAGAAAAAAATATATATCAGGAGCCTCATCGATGTTTTCGTCTATTTCTCAGTTTGACTATAATGTTATAAAGTGTGTTTTGATTTTAATTAACATGAAAATAGGCATTTTGACCTCAACAACTTTTTTTTAACGAACGTTTCAAGGAGATATATTTAATCATGGATTTAACAAGAGTTTTTTAAACCAAAGTCTTTACCAGACGATGTTTAAGGCCGATTTTTGTGGATGGTCTATGTAATCTAATGCCACTGGATGCTCACCCCTTTTGTGGTAAGGTCCTCTCTCTCTCCTTTGCCGTATTAACTCTCCTACGTGTGTGTTAGCGCTTACACATGCTGCGTGTGCGCGTGTGAGAGTAGAATTTACATTAATTTCCTGTGGGCATATTTCTCTGTCGTCCTCCCCGTGCGTTGTTTTATCGATCAAGAACCCTCAGATTACACTGTGCGCCTGCTACAGACCTTAACAGTATACTAGTAGTTTAGTAAAGTTAGTGAGTGGTTAGTAGAAAGTAGTCAGTGCTCAAAAGTACCTTGGACTCAAAGTAAAATATTTAAAAGACATGAGATAACGCTTCGATAATTTTGGAACAAATTGCTATATTTTGAAAATCTAGATTTTTTTTAAGGTTCTATTGTTTTACATACTTAAATGTTACTTATTTGTATTTCTTATTGTGTGAGGTTGGTATGTGGCTGACCAACCATACTGTAAATAACGGTTCACTGCATCAGCATATTAAAAAAATATTATTCAATAGGAGGACTTTTATCTGTGTGTCAGATCTGCATTTTGCTATTATATAATAATCAAAGTTGCAAAGATACATAAAAAATTTAAATTCCACAAGCAGGCACATGTAAGTTTGCTCTTACAAATGCTACACGTATACTTACAAATCAAAATCCATAACCTCAAATGAACATAAACCCTGCAAGTATAGACGACCTTCCCTGAAACCCAGGGGGCATTCGTAAAATGAACCATTTTTTACAGTATTGTTGGTCTACCTCATACCAACCTATAAGTCAAGGCATTCATTTTCTTTAGTTGTTGGAAAACTCTTAGGCCGTTGATTTTGAAAACTTTACGTTCTTGAAAAAATTTTTTGCGTTTTATTCTATAAAGCTCACATTATTTTTAACTACGTCTGCGTAAACCTTCACATCTGCGTGATTCGAAAACTTTTCCTTAGCCTCGGCTTACACACCACTACACTCTTACATCACACATACATACACACACACACACACACACACACACACACCTACGCAAGCGCCATTTTGCTCTCCTCTTAAGTGGATATGTGTTTCTGAAATCAAATAAGCCCTCGCTGTACGTTAATTAAAATATATTATGTAACTCCGACGAAACGTCATGGCATATTATGTTTTGTAGAAAAGGTTTGCGGTTGAGATGCGTTCTAGCAATTTCAGCATTCAGACAAATTCTTCTTCTTCTTGTACAACCATTTATTTAAGCGCAATGCTTAGGTTTTTTTTTACTTTAGTTAGTTTAACAATGTAGTCTGAAATCAATAATCTAAGCTGCAATGATTTAAAACAATGAAGAATCATATAAATATGATTTTATGTCTACAAGCAGACACTTATAGGTTCGCGATAGCACATTCTGCGTGAGTGCAAACTATAAATCTTAGATACCAAAGAAATTTATACCCTGAAATTCTTTCAATCCATCCCTGAAATAGGAGTTATATTGACAAAGATAATCTTTTTTCTTTATAACAGACGTAATCGACCTGATATCAACTAATGACTCAAGAAAATACCAAAATATTTTGAAGGGTTTTCTTCAATGTCTAATAAAAAATCCTTGTGCGTTTTTACATCTCGTCTTAATTAAGTTTTTTGGTCCTGGGAGTGAGAAGATCATGTAGCAAAGCAGCACAAGACAGAGCGTCCCCCCAGTGCTTGTTTGGCTTATCTAACATACGATTCAAAGATGGCCTTTCAATGAAATTGTCTTAAGAATCCCATTCTAAGCAATTTAATCTAAAAAAATAACGTACAACATGATAATGTGAAAGTTGTTTGAAATATTTTATTTTTTTTAATTTACAGCAGTTATAAGACACATTTGTCCAGTACACATATATCCACCACTCATGTGAAATTACCTATGATGGATTTACAATCACTAAGGAAATGGATCTGGAGAGCACTTTTAGAAAGGGGTTAAAGACCCACCTGTTCGTGCGCTCATATGAGAAAGCGCCTTTGGGATGACCAAGAGTCATGAAAAGGCGCTATAAAAATCTTGCATTATTATTATTAAGGGGAGGAGAGAATCCTGGAGGGTTGTGGTGAGGGAGCCTCTGAGTCTTTGAGGCTTGTGAGTCGGAAGAAGAAACAGAGGAAGTTGCCTAATTTAGCTAGTATTGTTTGAGTCTCTCTTTGTGATGATCATGTAAAAATTGTAATGATCTCAATACAATGCTTATGTTATATTTCGCCGCATTTTATTCTGTGAAATGTTTTCCTGCGATGTTTCCGTACACGCAGCTCTACTCTAGTATGATATGGTTTATAAGTCATCAACGACATATGGGATCATAGACCACGCGTAGACACGGCGTAGAGCACCGTGCTAAAGGCAATGCTAACATCTTGCGGTATAAACAAGAATATGAGATTAAAAGTATATAGGAATACTATGAGATGATATGGGCATCTAGAAAGAATGGACGATGAACGACTGCCAAAAAAGTGTACAAAAAGAATTACATATGCAATTGTAGAAGGGAAATATGTCCATGAAGAGTGTAATGAATGTTAAGGAGATTAAAGAAGTATACAAGGATAGGACGAAGTTAAAAAAAAACATCTGCCAAAGTACTGGCCACCCATAGCGGAATGGCAGCCGGATACAAGATCAATAACAAGACACTTTTAACGTTACTATTCAATTTTATGTGCAATATCATCCAGAATTGTTGCTGATCTTACGCTAACCAATTCAGTTGTAATGGAGGTTTCCCAGCTCCTAAGCGGACACTTAGTTCTTGTGAAAGCTGAGTAAATCTTGCCAGTATTATAATTTTGGGTTTGAAATAAACACCGAAACGGGAAATCCTTTTTTACAGGCCTCGGTGGGAATCGAACCCTTGCTCTCGGCATGGAATGAAAGCTTTCTACTAACTGAGTTATCGACTGGACTTTTTACGAGCTAAATCGCCGCTACAAAGTGACAATTCTCAAGCAAGATCCTGTTGCTATAAGGTTGGATGGACCTTTGGTGACTAGGGTAAAAAATAAATATTAGAGATAGAGCCTCGTCTATACATATAAAATCAAACGGATATGTATGTATGTTTGTCTTGTATGGACTCCTAAACTACTAAACAGATTACGATGAAACTCACATGAATTATTGTTTATATGCCAACTTAGTCTCCTTCATAAAAATTCTGGAGCAATAAAAGAAATAAAAGCAGAAATATGCTTAAACTATTTTCACCTCATGACAGGGAAATCTTTAGACTAAAAGTAGAGTGCTAAGACACAACACAGTGGAGACCCTTCAATGGATATACTGGCCACCCTCAACATAATGGCGGCGTGATTAGGTAACAGTTACCAGACGACCCACCACATAGGGTGGCAGGACACAGCTTGTCTCTTATAATAACTGAATATCTCTCTCGTTTATCCACACCAAGCGTTGTCTTGGTCTGCCACTGTCGCTTCCATCATCCATCCCCAGTTCAACTCCATCAAAGTCACCATCATCATGCTGCGAGCGGCATAATGAAAAATGAAAAATTATACGAGTACACCTGCAAACAATATGGGCTCGCTGAAATATGAATGCACTGCGCGGGATATGTGGGGCAGGGGTGGCATGAATATCAAATACCGGATATGGATACGGATATGATAAAAATAAAATTTCGGTTTAGGATACAGATACGAATGTGGAATTATTTTGGTAAATTCGGTGAAGAATAATAGATTTTTAATGAATATATGAAAAAGTATACGCCTTCTATACACTAACGGGGCTATTCTTAGACATTTTAGTCGCCCGTTGAGCCCACGCTTTGACAAACTAATGATGCCTTGGCTGAAAGTTTCATAACCACGGTCATTCTTACCTACCGAATTTTGGTAGTTTTTGTATGAAGACTGTAATCAGCTGTTCACCTGCGGCCATCTTGCATTGACAGGTCTTAATACAAATGCATCATTAGTTTGTCAAAGCGCGGGCTTAACGGACGACTAAAATGTCTAAGAATAGCCCCGTAAGTCATGTAAGGCGAATATTTCATGCATTTTCACAGGCAAGAACATGAAAGTTGGCGCATATGTAGATACAAAAAAAAAACATATGAACACATGAACATAAACCTTGCACTTCCTGCTCCTAAAATGGTTCACTTTGTCACCCATGTTTCACAGGAAGTCGGAAAGAGTTGCAGGGCTTATGCTCATTTGCGATTAGGTTTTATGATGTAAGTCCACATACAGCATGTTTAAACGCAAAAATATACGTATCTGCTTATGGGGGTCCATGTAATATAGATTTTTAATGTTATACATCTTTGCAACTTACATTTAGATTTAGATACATCTTTGCAACTTAGATAATAGATTATAGATTACATGTGTAGTACAGAGGCAAATTCTAAAACTTGTCATCACAGTTTAATTTAGACTCCGCTCTTATCCAAAATTATCCGAAATTGTAAATCGGTTTCGGATACGGATATTTTTTATTTCGGATATCCGATAGTTTCAGTTAGGGATACGGATATCCATAACATCCCTTATGTGGAGGTGACTGCGTGCACACGAGGGTACATTCTGGCAGACTTACACACGCACGTCACAAAAGGCCGGCGGAAGAGTCGATTTTATTTCGGGCACGTCCGGGCAGAGGACTTCCGAACAGAATAAAGGTACAGAATCCCAACTATTGTGAAAGATGCTGCATGTCCATCACGCTGAAAACGTCATCACCATTTCCAAATTATAATTACAATTTCCAAATATTCATCAACGTTCCTTAATCTTCCTCGTTCACAAATCTTCATCACCGTTCCCAAATTATCATCAATATTTCCAAATTTTCATCACAATTCCAAAATCATAATCACAATTCCAAAATCATCATCACCTTCCCAAATCATAATCACGTTCCCAAATCATTATTACAATTCCAAAATCATCAACATTTCCTCATCATCATCACCAATTCAAAATCATCATCACCGTTCCCAAATAATTATCACCTTCCCAAATTATAATCACGTTCCCAAATCATCATCAACATTTCCAAATCGTCATCACAATTCCAAAATCATAATCACAATTCCAAAATCATCATCACCTTCCCAAATCATAATCACGTTCCCAAATCATTATTACAATTCCAAAATCATCAACGTTCCCTCATCATCATCACCAATTCAAAATCATCATCACCGTTCCCAAACCATTATCACGTTCTCAAATCATCACAACCGTTCCCAAATCATCATCACCGTTTCTAAATCATCATCACCATTCCCAAAGCATTACAACCGCTCCCAAATCATTATCACAATTCCAAAATCATTATCGTTCCTAAATCATCATCACCGTTCCCAAATCATCATGACCAGCTCCAAATCAACATCCACCCGGCCCGACGCAAAACATTTCACTGAAAGTACTGAAAAAATGTGCAACTTTTCTTTTTTATGCAAGTGAGAATGCAATTTGGATATCTGCGTTCTGTGGTACATACATGCATGTACCCGCAGACTGCAGTTTTGTGCCGGACTAGGGAAATTTCCATACAGCCGGACAAAGGCAGGCCGGGGATGGCCGAGGGGGGGTTAGGGGGTGGGGTGGTTAACGTCCTGCCTACGACCGGGCTTTGGTTTTTTTTGCTGATTAATTGCGATCAGGTGTTTTAAAAACCTCAGCCCAGAGAGCATTACTACGCTGTAAAACTATAAGATTGAAATTGCTCTTTTTTGCAAATAAACGTTTTAGCATGTGCCTTTGCCTAAACCAGTCACGGGTAAACTTTTTCAGAATATGGCAAGATAAAATAATAATTATCTACGATGCTGGAAAAAAATAACACAAACACATTTTCAAAAGTGATGACCTTTCTTTTTGATTTATACATTCCGTGATTAGATAAGAAGATTACTTCACAGGTTGGTATGAGGCTGACTACCCGTTGTAACGAGATGGATTTGTTTGTTTGGTAAAATGGAACATGAGATTTGAATTTGAATGAAAAGGAAAACAAAGGAAGGCAGAAAGAGAGAAGAAGCTTGCCTGGCGTGAGAGCCAGAAGCATGTGAATTTTGTTATAATTAATATTGTGCTGTGGTTTATTGTGTATACATCGTGAAAGAAATAAAAATAAACATATTAAAGTGGCTGTTAATTATTAATTGTGTCAATCAGCAGGACTATTGGAAACACCCTCACATTTTGGCGCCCAACGTAAAAGAAAAATCTGTAAATGAAATTCCTATAAGAAAATTTTTCACAAACAAAAACAAATGACAGTCGATTTCAACAAATGACATTGAAAACAATACAATATATGAAATAATTAAAATTGGACAGATTTATGGTTGTGAAAGCATCAACACGTTTAAAAGCTATTGAAGGCATCAACTTATACAATTTAAAACAAGAAATTGCAAGTTTTAAAAGGCGGTTTTGAAAATATTGAACGGCTGTTTTGAAAATATTGAAGGCAAGAGAATTCAAATTACCTACCTACGTTCGGAAGAAATGAACATTTAAAAATCGAACGTCGCGGGAGAATGAAGAATGGATATGAACCAGTTTGTTTCAAATCAGTTTAGATAAATATATATAGATGGTGTTATATTTAATTTGTATGAAATTTTTTTTGAGATGAAATGATTTATTCTCTAATTGCATAAATTGAAAATATACAGCAAATGACGAAATCTAAAAAAATAAATAATAAAAAGGATTTAGAAAGTAACACAATGGAGTCCATAAATTTTGATCCTCTCAAATTAAAAATATCTTTTAATGGTGAAAGTGAACCAAATGAATTTATAATAAGGTTAGAAGAATTAGCCAAAGTCTACAAATTAAAATTAGATTATTTGGTAGAGTGTATGCCTATATTTTTAACAGATTTTCCGTTAACTTGGTACAGAGCAATTAACTGTGAATTTGATTGGAAAATTTTTAAAACCAAATTCTTACAACAATTTGAAAAATATGACTTTCAAAGGAATCTTAAGTTAGAAATTTTAAATATGGTACAAGGTCATGATAATGCATCTGTTTATATTTTAAAGGTAAAATCAAAAAATAATTTATTAAATAAAAGAATGCATGATAAAGAACTTATGGACATAATAATTCATGGATTGTCAGAAAAATATGCAACTTTACTGACAACATCTGAAATTAAAAATACAGAGGAATTATCTACAATATGTAGCAAGTTTGAATCATTTTTCAAATTTAATGAATGTAAAAATTTAAATGTAATGAATGACATAAAAGAGAAAAATGTAATGCAAAAATGCAATTTTTGTAATAAATTAGGACATGATGAAATAGATTGTTGGACTAAAAATAGAAAATTAGATTACATACAGAATAAATGTAGAAGTTTCACAAATAATATAGTATGCCACTTTTGTAATAAAAGAGGACATGTGGAAAGAAATTGTTTTATAAAAAATGGAAATTTTAAAAAACACACAGTAATCTGTTACTCATGTAAGCGTACAGGACATGTACAAAAAGATTGTTTTGTTAAAAATAAAAAAAGTGATTATACAGACAAAACAAAAATGAACAGAAATATAAATATACAAAACAGAACAAATACGACATACAATAGTAATTCAAAAAACTTGTAGATAGTCGGCCTTCAGTACAAACACAAAAATCAGAAATGAAGAGCTGGCTTAATTTCATTCAAATTTTTAATAAAAATTATCAAATTGCACCACTCATTTTTGCTAAACAATTTGATAAAAGACCATTTTTAACAGTAAATATTGAGAACAAAAATTTTACAGGTTTACTAGATTCAGGTGCATCTATTTCTGCAATCAATGAAAAAACATTTGATTATTTTTTACAAAGAAATTACAAAATTATAAAAACCCATGAAAATATCTCGTTGGCAAATGGTAAAAATATAAAAATACTTGGTAAAATAAATTTAGAGGTAAAATGTGACAATCAAATAAAACATGTAGATTTTTATGTTTTACAAGGTTTACAACAAGACATAATTTTTGGAATAGATTTTTGGATAAAATTTGAATTAGAACCGAGTTTAATAAGTAAAATTACATATTCAAATAGCAAAAATATTAGTGAATTAGGTAAAATTACAAATAGAACTAAATTAACAGATAACCAATTACAGCAATTAAAAACAATAGAAAATGATTTCAAGGACATCTCTTATGAAAAAATAGGCTTAGGATGCACAAACCTCATTGAACACAGAATTCAGACAGAAGGTCCTCCAATAAAACAAAAGTATTATCCACTCAGTCCAGCAAGACAGAGACAGGTTAACACAGAGTTAGATAAAATGTTAAAAGAAGGTATAGTTGAACAATCCAAATCTTCGTGGTCCAGTCCTGTTGTGATTGTAATTAAAAAGGATGGAACGCCTAGATTTTGTTTGGACTCTAGAAGACTCAATGAAGTAACAAAACGAGATAACTATCCCATTCCAAATTTAAATCAAGTTTTAGCAAATTTACGAAATGCCAAATATATCTCTTCAATAGATTTAAGCAAGGCGTTTTGGCAAATTCCACTAGAAGAATCGTCCAAAGAAAAAACTGCCTTCGTCGTACCAAATAGAGGGTTGTTTCAATTCACAAAAATGCCGTTCGGTTTAAAAAATTCAAGTTCTGAAACACAGCGTTTATTAGACAAATTATTTGGACCTAAATTTGATACTAACATATTTTGTTATATCGATGACTTAATTATTATTAACGAAGATTTCAATTCACATTTAAATTTATTAAAACAAGTTAAAAATATATTACAAGAAGCAGGGTTAACGGTAAAATTTTCAAAATGTGAATTTTGCAAAGATAGTTTAAAATATTTGGGATACATTATTGATGAAAATGGATTAAGGCCAGATTCAAATAAAGTCAAGATTATAGAGGAATATCCTTCACCGAAAAATTTAAAACAACTACGAATGTTTTTAGGTTTGGTAGGATTTTATAGAAAAGTTATACGAAACTGCAGTGAGATATCATATCCACTAAATAAATTATTGAGAGGTAAAAAAGGTCAGAACAATTTTAATTGGTCAAAAGAATCTGAGGATGCATTTAATAATTTAAAATTAGCCTTAAGCACAGCCCCTGTATTAATATGTCCGGATTTCACAAAAGATTTTTTTTTACACACTGATGCCAGTAAAAATCAAGTAGCTTCAGTATTAAACCAAAATATCAATGGGTCCGAAAAGCCAATAGCATATTTTTCAAGAAGTTTGACAGTTAGAGAGCAAAACTATTCGACATCAGAACGTGAGCTTCTTGCCATTGTAGAGTCAATTGAACATTTTCGATCTTATCTAGATGGGATGAAATTCAAGGTAATAACTGATCATATGGCATTAAAATTCTTGAATAAAATATCAAATCCAACAGGTAGATTAGCAAGATGGGCCATGAGACTTTCACAGTATGAATTTGAGATTGAGCATAGAAAAGGGAAAGAACATACAGTGCCAGATGTATTATCTAGGATTCCTGGTACTAAAGAAATGGAAGTAATAAATTCAAATATTGCAGATCCTTGGTATAATAATATCGCAGAAGGATGTACAAAAACACCACACAAATACAAAAAATTCAAAATGGTAGATAATAAATTATTTAAACTAGTAAATGATGATAATCCTTTCACAGAGGAATATAATTGGAAAGAGATACCTATTATAGACAATAGATTAACTATAATAAAGAATCATCATGATAATGGACATGTAGGTATTTTTAAAACTTATAAATACATATCAAGATGTTACTATTGGAAAAATATGTATGCAGATATAAAAAGTTTTATAAATAAATGTCAAAAATGTAAAATGTATAAGCCGAATAATTTACCTCCAGCAGGAAAAATGGAAAATAGAAAAAGAGTGGATAGACCGTTAAAAATGTTGAGTATTGATTTGATAGGACCATTACCAAAATCAAGTACGGGCTATATACATATATTATCAATAATAGATGTTTTTACCAAATATTGTTGGTTATTTCCTTTAAGAAGAGCTACTACAGAAGAAATAGTAAAATTAATAGAAAATAAAATATTTTTAACAGAAGGAGTACCGCAAACGATAATAACAGATAATGGAAAGAATTTAAAGTCTAATGCATTTAAAGATTTTATGTACTCATATGGAGTACAGAAAATATTTTATACAACTTTATATACTCCCATGTGCAATAATGTAGAGACATATAATAGAACAATAGGATACACATTAGCTATTTTTGTTGAAAATGAACAAAGAAAATGGGATACTTTTTTAGATTCAGTACAAAGCATAATAAATAATACAGTCAATTTAGCAACAGGATACACACCTAATGTATTAGCAAGAGGTAGGGAGATTGTACTAAATGGTGAAATTCATGGTGAAATAGTAAATGATGAAATAGAATCAAAGGAAGATTTAGATAAATATAGAGATATGTATAAAGATAAAATGAAGGAATTAAACACATTATACAAAATTGTAACAGAAAATTTATGGGATGCATATAATAAAAATGCAAATTATTATAATAAAGGTAGATCAAATCGTGTTTATGATCAAGGGGATATTGTATGGCGTAAAAATTTCATACAATCAAATGCAGGGAAATACTTCTGTACAAAGTTGGCTCCAAAATTTGTCAAAGCCAGAATAGAAAAGAAAGTTAGCAAGATAGTCTATGTATTAAAAGATATAGACACAAATGTTATAAATAAATATCACATCAAGGACATAATCAAATTAGATTAAAAAAAAAAAAAAAACATATTTTCATGTGTATGAAAAATTTGAGGTGATGAATGATACGGTGAAAGTTGATATAAAAGTGATCAGTGAAAGAATGAATTATGAAATATTGCATGAATGAAGGTATGAAACATAAATTAAACAAAGTATTACATATGAAGGTAAAGTTTTTAAAAAAAAAAATTGATGGACTGATAAATTTATTAATGAAAAATAAATTTGAAATAAATTTAAATATTGGGAAAGATGTGATACATGTTTAAAAAAAAAAGTTATCTTAATAAATTGATTAATTAAATGGTGAATGTTTATTATGTATTGTTATTTGATTATTTTGAATTGTTGAATTAAGTATTTAAAAAAAAACAAATATTTGTTTATAATATTGAATATGAAATTTGTGTAAAAAAAAAAATATATTAATTTTAGTATGAAAATAATTGGTATTGTTAAAAAAGGTATTAATGACTGAATAATGTATCAGAAACAGGTTTTTTTTTATTTTCATATTTTTGAAATTTATCCTTAAAATAAAACAAAATATGTGGCGCCGGCTGAGCATTATGATACATTATTTACTCATTGTAAAAGAAAAAAAAAAAAATTGGGAATGTTTTTTTTTTATGAGAGGAAGGAGGTGTATTGTAACGAGATGGATTTGTTTGTTTGGTAAAATGGAACATGAGATTTGAATTTGAATGAAAAGGAAAACAAAGGAAGGCAGAAAGAGAGAAGAAGCTTGCCTGGCGTGAGAGCCAGAAGCATGTGAATTTTGTTATAATTAATATTGTGCTGTGGTTTATTGTGTATACATCGTGAAAGAAATAAAAATAAACATATTAAAGTGGCTGTTAATTATTAATTGTGTCAATCAGCAGGACTATTGGAAACACCCTCACACCGTACTGTAAAAACAATGCCAAAAATGCAAACTACGCTTATCAGTTACGAAAATATTTAATCCTGATTTTTTCCGACCCAAAGAGATTTTTTTTTAATTTGATCTGGCCCTTCCCTGAAAAAGTTCAAAATCAATTCAGGCTAGAATTGAATCCACTTAATATTAAGTTAAGTTAATCGAAAACAACTATTTGCCTTTATTGTGGTGTCTACACTTTTTTTTTTATGTGGACATAATGAACGGTAGCGTATGGAGTAAATTTTTAACATATTTAATTTTCTTACTTTCAGAATCCACCATCTGGAAACGCAAAAACAGGGCTGTTCGATGTAATACTACGAGTATGCCAGGGACGTAGCTAGGTACTGGGCGCCCACAGCGCGCGCCCCCAATAATACCAGAGCGGCGATCGGAAAAGGTAAGCAAATAATCAGATAGGCCTCGGCCGGAAGCAGTCGCGCGGAAGGTGGGGGAGTGGGGCGGGGGAGGAGAGGGGGGCATTTGTTAATTAATTGCGTCGGGCCGAACAAAAAGTGGAAATGTTTTAAACAATCAGCGGTATCGGTTGGGTCCGCAGTTGAATTTGCAAGTAGCTTTAATTATTGCAAGGTTGAAATTAATGAGGATATCTAGCTTTTAGTAAATTTTGCGTAGAATGAGGACACTAGCGTTATAACAGGCAAAGTAAATTAATGAAAAAAGTTGTGTATCTATTGAATTATTTTACTTATTTATTTATTTATGGATATTCTTTTACATTTAATTTTTAAACGATAAGAAGCTCTTAGCCAAAATGCGGCACTCCAAATAAAATTTGGTTGAATAAATTCGTGGTAATTTTTTTTCATATAATTTTCATAAAAGTAATGTAAGAAAAAATATTATGTTTGCACAATTTTTGTAATGAAAATAAATGAAAATAATAAAACTTTATTTGCCATAGTATATTAGCCAAACAAATGAAGAAGGTCATAAATACATTTCTTCCCACATTTTTTTTATGTTAGCTTTATGAAACAAGACACAAGAAAAGCTACTTTTTGTATCACATCTGAAAACTTTTCACGTGTGAAATATAAATATGACATTTCATTTAAAAACTGACTCTTCAACGTTTTTCTTCCAGTTATTTCTAACTAAGTTTTAATTAATGAAATAAGAATAAACTGTTTGATTATGTTTTAATTCTAAGTATATTATGAAGAATAATTCCTTATTAGATTTGCAATCGTCATTTTAAAAGAAACTCTCCTCTTTTGGTTCATTTTCATACGTTGATGTAACTTTTAATCGTTTTTCACTAAAAACTTTAAATAATCCATTTCAGTCAAAAATAATTAGGAGAAAATTTAATCAAAAATCCCATAGAATACAAAACAAAAGTTTTTTCAGTAATATTTCATTATCCGCCTATTGATTAGGAATAACATGCGGCTTGAACAATAACAGAACTTTCCTACAGCGAATTTCCGATATTGCCAAAAGGGTCGTAAAAAATGTTAGCGTTGCCATGTCGCCCCGCCAGAACAAGCGCTGTGCCCGCGCAAATGGGACCCAGGCGTATTTGATATTTTAATTTTGCGGCCAGAAATTTAATTAGGAGCGGCCCGGGGCGGCACATGCCCACCACCGTCTCTGGTCATAGAGAAATATAACAAAAATATATTTTAATTGTATAAATAGCATGCTTACCAATTACAAGGAAGATTTAATATAATAAATTTTATAACTATGCAAGAAAGAAATGATACAACTATATGGAATTTATAGCCACTTGTAGTGGATTGGCAACAGAGTTACAGATACATTTACACTAGGTATATTATCTTCTTACAATCTAAAGAGCAGTAACGTGAGCAGTTAGATAAAATCTATGTAATTTGTTGTGTATGTTCCTTGACTTATAGGTTGGTATGCGGTTGACCACCCATGCTGTAGAAAATGGTTCACTTTGCCAATGTCACCCCTGTTTCAGGGAAGGTCAGCAAGAGTTGCAGGGTGTACGTCCATTTGAGATTTGGGTTTTTTATGTTGTATGTTCACATGCGGCATTTGCGAGCGCGAACTTGTACGTTTCTGCTTGTGAGAATGCATATAATGTGAATCCCCAATGTTACATATATTTGCAACTTAGACTATATTCGTATATAGGTGCCATTTCGTTAGGGGTAGCCACTAGCCAGTACCTCTGCATCCTCAATTGTTCATTGTCCATTCTTTCTAGATGCCCGAACCAAACTCCGTCAAAAAACAAAGGTTCGATATTTTTGGTTGTCTCACTCCCATATTTCTGGATTACAAATGTCATTCATGTGCCTTGGTTGGCGAACAAGTCCTGTAAAAGATGGAGAAATGGTCCTTCTTCATAAATTACTAGGTATTAACATTGTAAAGATTATTTTCAAATTAATAATGTACAAATAAAACACAAAATTTTAGAGACAACATTATCAAGAGTTCTCTTGATAATGATGTGATAACATCGAAAGCACTCGAGGAAATAAATCAACTCGTGAAAAAAACTTTATGTTTTATTTTTACATTACTGTTTATGTGCTACCGCGGTTTATCGGAGCTAAAACTTCCTGACGTTTCGCCTATATCTGCTAAATCAGTGGTTCCCAAACTTTTAATTTCGCGTACCACTAATGAAATTATAAATCAGTGGCGTACCACTGAAGTGCAACAGTTACAAAAATCATTCAAATGGTAAAGTAATAAAAACTTCAACTGTTAATGAAAATATTATGCTTATTTATTTATTATAGAAAAAAATACAATACTCTTAGTGCAGGGGTGTCCAACATTAGAATTTTTGTAATTGTGGCGGGACAGGCCTGTCTTAGTCTGAAAAATGGTGCTGCATGTTCGAAACAAAAGAGGAAATATTTGGCTCAGTTGTACTTAACTTTAAGCGCAAAATTGAAAAACGTTTTATCTTATTATTTCCTATGTATTTCCTATGACCATGGCTGCTTGCGTACCACCTTAAAAGGCGTCGCGTACCACTGGTGGTACGCGTACCATAGTTTGGGAACCACTGTGCTAAATACTTCGTCAACGTGATTATGATGAAATGTGATGTTGAAAAGACTGTTATGGAATCCATAGACCACTGCAGTAGAATCCGTAAAACAATTCTCCAATACCAGCCATCAGCTGTCTAAATCTAAATCTAAGCTGCAAAGATATGTATCATTTGAGATTCATATTACATGCATTCCCACAAGCAGACACGCATTATTTCGCGCTTACACATGCCGCATGTGGACCTACAATATAAAAAACCCAATCTCAAATGAACATAAGCCCTGCAACTCTTACCGACCTTCCCTGAAGCAGGGGTGACATTGGCAAAGTGAACCATTTTGTACAGTGTGGGTGGTCACCCGCATACCAACCTATCAGTCAAGGAATAAAAGCAATTAATACATAAATACTTAGCTGTGAAAGCCTTAAATTTGTTTAATTATTTAAAAATTCAAATGGATGAAAACAGAGTTTTGAATCACTTATTTATAGTGTTTATTTTTTGTGGCTCAAATCTTACAACTAAAATTTAACAAGGGTTAAAGATTTACCCTTTTAAAATACATAATTGTTCTCTGGTTTAAACCCAGATTTTAACGACTGATTTATCTAAGGGTGCAGTAAACACACACGTTTCTTGACCTGTTCTTAACATTTCTTGACCTCTGATACCTTAAAGGTCAGAGTTTATCTTATGGTCACACGGCGTCAGGTCTGACCCATGACCCTACCCTAATTCAAATTAGGGGTGCAAGTGGTTTGACCTGTTTGTAAGCCTTGCAGAATGACCTGTTTTTGCCCCGTACTAGTTTTTGTAACATCTTATTATTGTTGTAAAATTTAAAAACGTTTGAAGCTGTTGTTACAAATAACTGCAAACGAGATGCCTGGCAGGTTAATTTTGTAGCTTGAATAATAATTAGAGCTTCTTTTGTACTTTCATCTCAAGTCCAACGAATTCGTTTCCCATGGTCATTCATCTTGGTTTTTTTGTTCATCTTGTAAGGGTAGTTTTTTTTTCTTTTTTTTCTTTTTTTTTTTCTTTTTTTTTTAAAAAAATAGATTTGTGAAGAGGAATGCAATTTACCAACCTATTCTACCTGGCCAGAAACAGGTATTAATATCATCATTTAATAATTCATTATTGTTAATTATTAATGAATTATTAAATAATAATTACCCAATTACATCTGTTGAACCAGGGTCAAAGTTAAAGTCAAGTGACCCAAGCGGGGATCGAACCAACGTTGTTCCATTCGAAACACGCTAGAAAAATCAGCCCTCTTGGCCCACGCGGCTATAACCCCGACTTGGTTGTTGCCCAAGATTTTTGTTTAATATTCATAAGTTAGTCCGGTCGATAGCTCAGGTGGTAGAGTGCTTGCATTTCATGCCGAAAGCTCGGGTTCGAATCCCACCAAGGGTGTCAGAAATGATTTCCCGTTTCGGTGTTTATTTCAAACCCCAAAATAAAATACCGGCAAGGTTTACTCAGCCTTCACAAGAAATGAGTACCAGCACTCTCGGGAGCTGGGAAACCTCCACTTCAACTGAAGTGGTTGGCGTAAGGCCGGCCCCCTTACCTGTAAAAATAAATAGGTTCAACTCGCCACATGCGACCCCTTCGGGGATAACGCGACAAAAAGTTACACTATATGTGTAGCTTAGTTGCGTTTTTCTTTTTTATTAGTAAAGAGAATAAAACCAGCTATGTTTTAAAAATAATCTGGATTGCCTGTAAAATCTCACGGGGCTACAATTAAGCTTTGTATATTTAAAAATGGCGATAAATCTTTAATGTTGATTTGTAATGTTGGCGGCTCATTCTTTCATAATTATTAATTTTATGTTATTAATATACCTATTGACTCTTTTTGTATTGATAGACTTCTTCTTAGGGTTCTGTAATTTTTGTTTACATATATGTTACTTATTATTTGTATTCCTTGACCTATAGATATCAAAAGTATGTGTATGAGGCTGACCACCCATACTGTAAAAAAAATGGTTCACTTTGCCAATGTCACCCCTATTTCAGGGAAGGTCGGCAAGAGTTGCAGTCATGTGCTGTGGGTCCATCTGTTACACACATACAGGATCATGGGCACGCCTCTGACCTAGAGGTTCTTGTGTAGCTTTTACTTCACGGGAAGGCCTTCCACCACTTGAGAAAATATAAAGCTTTGTATGAGCGTCCATGTGCTGCGGGTCCTTCTGACACATACATACAGGACGGGTATGAGAAGGGTTTGAGCATACCCCGAGTCTCCTTGTAAGAATGCATATAACCACCATTGTTACATATCTTTGCAACTTAGATTAGATTAGATTAGACACTCACTCTGTATATTCCATTCATTCACAATCTCCTCAATCTAATCACCCCATACTTTTCTCGCCCGTCCCTTACCACTTTACTCTTTCAAATGCTAACGTTGAAGATACCGGGCCTTAGTAGATTATCGTCGTATATGTTTGGTTAATCGACAATTCAAATACTCGTAGCTAATCTTCTAACCATTTGATCATCTGACTAGGTGATCAAATGTACAGGTTATACGTGCTATCTTATGGGAATGCATTTAATATGAATCTTAAATGTAATTATCCTTTCAACTTAGATTAGTCTAGATTAGTTTAATAGATTGTTGTCGTGTAGGTATGTTTGGTTAATCGACAATTCAAATAGCTAATCGTCTAACCATTTAGTCACCTGACTATGTGTTTATGTGCACAGAAAGCTTCCCATGTACAGCTTGCACATATGTGCTGTTTATCACATAGGCAACGTGCTCCCAAGGTCACTGCCAATCGGTCAATAAGCCTTCATCACTTGGCAGTAGATACATGCCCTGCACACAACCCGTGCACCTCATTGATACAGACCCGTGTGTGAGTGGCCACTATGTACTGGCATGTGGTGTTGTGTGCAGAGCAGTGTATTGGTTTCAATAAGGTCGTCGTATAATAATAATACTGAGGAATGTGGAACGATTCATGAATGAGAGCCGCACAGGGGTAGGCAATAGTTTAATTGTAGTAGAAATTAATTTATTTAAATTGGAATTATTGCCGTTGGAATTATGGGATATGCTGAGCCATAAAAAAGAGAGATTCCTTGAATAAAATCATGACTCTGGATGAAATGAAATAAGGGTTCCGGGACAAATACCATATTTCAGTACAAAAATATGTGTAACAAAATTAGTTGGTATTGCTAATAGATAAGGCAAGCAATATGTTGTCATTTGTTGCTAAGGACTCTATTCGAATAGTTTAATACAAGTAGAACGTGTCGAATAAAAAAATAAAAATGAGTCCATTGCGCAAGGATTATAACAGAGTAGCGCTATAAAATGCGTAGTTTAAAAATATATTTGTTGCAATTTAAAATATTGATATTTAGGTTTATATTTAATGCATGCCCACAAGCAAGTAATAGTAAATTCGCGATAACACGTTTTACATGTTCAGGGACTAACAAAATAAGACACAACCTTAGATGAAGTAAGCCTTACAGCTCATGCCACCTTTCCCCGAGACTAGGGCAAAAGTGAATCGTTCTTTAAGTGTGTGTGATCACTGATCAGCCTCATAGCAAACTATAAGTGAAGGACCTTGCATTGTAAAGCTGTTCTGAAAGAACACACCTTTAGTCAAAAGAAAGTATTTACAAATTATTATTCCCTTATTTTGACTGATAGGTTGGTATGCGGCTGACCACCCATAATGTAAAAAATGGTTCACTTTGCCAATGTCACCCCTGCTTCAGAGAAGGTCGGCAAGAGTTGCAGGGCTTATGTTCATTTGAGATTGGGTTTTTTTTATATTGTAGGTCCACATGCGGCATGTGTAAGCGTGAAATTATGCATGTCTGCTTGTGGGAATGCATTTAATATGAATCTCAAATGATACATATCTATGCAGCTTAGATTTAGATTTAGATTTAGATTATTTCTACGTGAAATTTTAATAGCTTTTTTGAATACGAAAAATTGTATATTAAAAAACCTAAGCCGAATGTATAGGCAATGTTGGATTTTCCTCAGTTGACTTGATCTGATTTTTTAATCTCTAGCGGCAGAGTTGCGGCCCAAGATGAATGTGCAATGTTTAGTGAGTGTGCAGATTATCCACTTGACCAGCCCTGCCGCTGGCCAATGTGTCGGGGAAATTGTAAAAAAATGTGCCACACTCACACTCACACAATCAAACACTCGGTGTACATTCAGACCAACACAATGTGAATGCGGCTTCACATTCGCGTGTGGTTGGAAGAAACTGTGCGCCGAGGTGGTAGGCAAAAATCCTAATTAAACGTTAAGCTACACGTATAGTGTAACTTCTTGCCGCGTTTTTCCCGAAGGGGTCGCATCTGGCAACTATTGGTGAACCTATTTATTTTTACAGGAAATGGACCACGTTATTCCTGAGGGAGCATGCACGCGTGGTTGCTAGTGTATATTTTTATGAAATTTTTCAGCAGAATATTTTTAGAACTCCTATTCTATTTAAAATTTAAGGAACTAGGACTAAGGTTTTCACCTATTTTTTTCCTTTTCTTAGTTTATTCTTTAAATAACTATGACTTGCTAATCATCACTTACAGAGTTACACACAAGACATTTCATCCATAGATCATCGGTTTTTGTTTGGAATTCACGTTAGGCGGCGGTCGAACCATGGCTTTGCTGTTAGAACCTAAGAAAGGATTCATGTCTTTTTTTATTTTCATTCTGGATTATATCAATTATTAGCTTATTCGGTAACATGCTTGCGTACCATGCCAGAGAGCTGGATTTGATGTCCATCGAGGGTCTCAGAAATGATTTCCCGTTTCGGTGTTTATTTAAAACTCAAAACAAAACAAAAATATTAAACGGCAAAGGTTTACTACGCCTTCATAAGAAATGAGAACCAGCCCTTTTGAGAGCAGTAAAATAAATAGGTTACATATACCAATGCGACCCCTTTAGGGACAACATATTTAGCAGTTGATATATATGTCCAGCTTAATTGCGTAGAACCTCAACAGCTATTCTAATTGATTTATCAATTAATAAACATTAAAAAAAAGCAGTCATTTTTTAAGATTTTAAATTATGATTACCTACGGTCGTTAGACATTTTAAAGAATGAAAAAAACGGATTTTGCTGACCGTGCAAAAGAGAAGAACGATTTTCTCTACGTTTCATCGGAGTCATATCCGACGTCTTCGTCGAAGGTTAATAAAAATACCTACAACCTTCGGCCTCGAACAAGCAACAATAATTCAACAGTTCGTGGTTCCTCTTTGTAGAGGACACACGTCTCCTGAAGACGTCGGATATGACTCCGATGAAACGTAGAGAAAATCGTTCTTCTCTTTTGCACGGTCAGTAAAATCCTTTTTTTTCATTAATTTTTTATACAGCAGTGGCGCACAGGTATTTCACACCTACCTGCATGGTGGAAAAATGAAAAAAAAATGAGCTAAATTTGAACATCGAAAAAATCTGCATTACTGAACGTACATGTACCATAGACTCAAATGGAAGCGGTGCGCAGCTAAAATAAATATGACTTTAATTTTTATTTCATTGCAATTTTCTTTTTCCGTATTATTTGAGATGTTTTTTATCAGCTTTTACTCCAAGAGCTTTCGAGTGATGGCTTGAATGCTGTTTTCGCCTTCTAAATGCAGAGCTTTTCAATAATAGCAAAATAATTTTAATTCTGATTTATTTGATGAGCGCTGTTTATGTGACAATCACACCTCAATATCCCTTTCTTTGTTTACACGTCGCAAGTCAGCGTCAATTTTGTAGGCAAGATTCGGGTGGTGTAGGCCTGCATTACTCAAAAAATGTGAAATTAAAATTTTCTGAAATATCAAGAATGACCACATACAAAAATCCTGTGAAATATAGGACATAGGTAGTTAGATGGAGGAGATCCAGGAGGCAATTTTGGAGATATTATGTCCCCAGAATGAGTCATAAAAGATTTTGAAAACATTGTCGCTAATAAGATAGATGCATTGTCAAGATACATGACTTTTTAACCATCGAACTAAAAGATCTTAATCAAAATAAAACAAAAAGATGAAGTAATATGTCATTATTTCAATTAATGCATTATTCATTATTTCATTATTCATTTACTTTTTTTAAATGTGTCGGATTAAAGCAACCAAAGCATAAAATAGTTATCAAATTTGTTTCTCAAATTAATTACATTTGCACCATTATTTAAAAAAATATTTTTTCTCACTTATAAAAATGGCATATTTTTTTTAGAAGAGCTAAATAAAAAATCTTAAAATAAAATGGATTGCATCCCAGCAACTTCATCCACCATGGGCGTCGATTTTTTTTCGGATCGGCTGACAAATAATATTAAAAAAAAAAAACCTCTGTTGTTTACAGTGACCTCCCATTATACCCTCGTACACAATTGTTTATTTTACTTTCACATCACATTTTTTCATTCACAATTTTCACGGTCACCCACACACCTCTACACACACACTGAATATTGGCACATGTATGTTCGCACATTCACAATGTGTAACCCCGAAATTGATTACGGCGTTTGATTGAATGAAAAATGAACCCAATGACCAATTTAATGATATAATAACTCTGCGTCGTAATTTGAGGGTTAAGTCCTTTTTATTATTACCTACTGGTTGTTTTTGTTGTTGTTGTATAAACTGTGTCAAACGTTTTTTTTCTTTATTGTCTTCCACATTACATTTTTTTTTTTACTTCAAAAATGTATTTTTTTCAACCCATTTCATACTCGTCACATATACATGCAAACATTTTTTTTTTAAGAAAGCCTATGCGGGAGACTCCCTAGATTCGAGAGACTCTAAGGGTCTATGACACTTGTTATAGTGCCGCAGAGGTGTTGGTGATGTGGCAGTTGTCCATGTCCGGTTGCAGAGTCGTTAGCTGCGCAGTGCTGTGGTGTGTGTGGCATTGCTTTGTTTTGAGACACTGAGAGGAAATGGCGATTGATTTTGGATTTGAAAAGGGCAAGGTTGAATCGGGATGGAAACACAGATACCGGTAACTCGTATGTATACACTACTTCTCAATAAAATTCTACAGATCTTGCGTGTTATTATTTACAAAAAAATGTCCTTGAGTAGATTTAAAAATATGTTAAGGCTCAGAAGACCTTAAAAAGGAAAGAATTCGCATAATTGTGTACACACACAGATTTTCACTATAATCTATAATCCAAGTTGCGAAGATATATAAACATTTAAAATTCTGAATAGACACGTGTAAGTTCGCGCTTACAAACGCTGCGTTTGTACATAGTAACAAATTAAAATCCTAACCTCAAATAAGCTCTGCAACTTTTGCTGACTTTCCCTGAAACAAGGGGGACATTGGTGAAGTTAACCATTTTTTACAGTATGGGTAGTCAGCCTCATACCAACCAATACCTCAAGGAAACTATCGCGTGTGACGAGCTATATAGAAGCATTTTTTACTTCTTCTTATTTCATTGCCAGTGCCATTTATATCGCAAATCGGCGACCATCCAAGTATTTTTACTTAAAATGCTGCGGCTCGAAATATGGATTTAGTTCTTTTGTTAAACCATTGTTGCAGGTTTTTCAGCCACGATGTCCTTCGGCGTCCTTGAGTTCTTCTCCCCTGAATCTTTCCTTGTATGATGAGATGAAGAATGCGGTACTTTTCATTCCTCATATCGTGGCTGAAGAACATCAGCTCTCTCTGTTTGATGGCTGGCAGACATTCTTCAATGGTGTTCATTGATTATCAGAACTTCAGAGAACTTCATCGTTGGTGACTTGATCAAGCTAAAAGATACAAAGCATTTTTCGTTAGACAGACGAATTCTTACTGGGTTAGAACCTTAAATCAAATACTGACAAGTTTTACTCAGCCTTCACAAAAAATGAGAACCATCGGGAGCTGGGAAACCCCCGCTTCAACTGAAGTGATTGGCGTAGGGCTGGTCCCCTTACCTGCAAAATTAAAAAAAAGGTTCCACCCGCCACATGCGTTTCCTGTAAAGGGAAAACACGGGAATAAGTTACACTATATGTGTAACTTAGTTGCGTTAGGTTTTTATTTATTTATTCACTCATCATCATCATCATTGACCTGCGGTTAATCTACACATTCTCAAATCAGTTCAATAGGAAAGCTGGTCGTATCAACCTACAAGTCAAAAAACAAAAAATCACACTTTAAGGAATGAAAAAAAACGGATTTTACTGACCGTGCAAAAGAGAAGAACGATTTTCTCTACGTTTCGTCGGAGTCATATCCGACGTCCTCAGGAGACGTGTGTCCTCTATAAGGAGGAACCACGAACTGTTGAATTATTGTTGTTAGATCGAGGCCGAAGGCCGAAATCGTTCTTCTCTTTTGCACGGTCAGTAAAATCCGTTTTTTTCATTCTTTAAAATGTCTAACGACCGTAATCATAATTTAAAAAATCACACACTAAAAAACATCAAAATATGAAAGACAATTTTTAAATGCAGTATTATAACAATCAAAATACACTTTAAAATATAAGACTCTGGGTAATAAATTCGTTATTTTGTTGCATAAATCATCAAAACTTCATTAGTGCTCCAAGATGTCCCCGCCATGTGTCTCGCATAGGCCTAAAACTGCAAAGCGGGGGCTGGCCGCCATTGCCCCTCATGACGCTCTGGCCACCCTTACCCGCTTTGTGCGGAGCTGCCTCCCTTCTTTTTCTTCTTCCTCTCTCACCCCTGAACACCCCCCCCCCTTCCACTCCCCCTAAAGCCCCCCCCCCGTCCCACTCTAGCGCTGTCTCTGTCTGTCATTTGCATAAAAAATATTCGCATGTGTGTTGGTGGACGCTTCTAGAATGTGCGTGATTGTAGATTGTCGGAGAAATGTAAAGGACTTTCGGCTTTTTATTTAAATTTGTTACTCTTCCAACATTTTTTAATTTTTACGCTTCGCCGGTATGCAGTCTAGTGGCTAGCCCTTCGGACTATAATCTATAATAATCTATAATCTAAGTTGCAAGGATATATTCATTTAAAGCTCTCAGATGTATGCCCACAAACCAACAAGTGTAGTTCGCGCTTACAAATGCTGAATGTGTAGGTACTTACAAATAAAATCCAAGCCTCAAATGAACATAAGCCCCACAACTTTTGCCGACCTTCCCTGAAACAGGGGTGACATTGGCAAAGTTTTTACAGTATGGGTGGTCAGCCTCATACCAACCTATAAGTCAAGGAATATGAATAATAAATTACATTTAAATATAAAAAAGAACAAAACCTTATAAAGAAATCTATACAAAAAAAGTCAAAAATTTCCTATGCAAAAAAACTCATTTTCAAATATGCTCTTCGCTGGGTTGAAAATTGTATTGTAGACCGGTCACCAAAGGTCCATCCATCCTTTCAATAACTGGGTCTTTCTTGAGAATTTTTCGCTTCTATAGCAACGGCCAAGTTCGAAGAGGACTCTTGAGGTGTGGTTCACACAAAAACAGCGCTCACCAAATAAATCACCCTAATATTATTATTATCATTCTCTTCATATAGCAACATACCACAAGGAGTGCCACACGAAGTATTCTATTAGCTTCAACAACGTCAAACAAATCACTTCTAGAGTCATGGTCACACCTCTTACCTAGAGGTTGTTATTTTGTCGTGCCGTTGCTTTCAGTTGCACTGAAAAGTTTTTCCCCGCTTGTATAAAATATCGACATAGCTTTGTAGTTTTATCGGTTCTTTTCACAAACTCACACAGGTCGGGAACGAGGAGGGTTCGAGTATATTCAAAATATACTCAAATATACCTTCATTGGTGGTATGGTGTTTTTATTTGAGTTAATTTATCAAATTAAATAGATCCCGAATCGCCACCTCGGGGAGTACGCAGGCAAGATGTTACACTATATGTGTAGAATAATTTTGTTTTAGTTGCGTATGTACATACGATGGAAAGTTTCAACAATATTTATGGGACCTTAAATTTCTCACAACATTTTCCTTTTGAACGAAATTAAGGTTGCCTATCTATTATTAAAAGTGTAACTCAGTACCTGAGTTGATTTTTTGTAAATTGTTAGATTAGTTCAATAATATTTCATGAAAAATTCCGACATTTTCAAAAACAGCCGATCCCAAATCTGGTAAATTTTTGAAGCTGATAAAATAAAGCCTCGGCTCAAAGGCGTACACACGCACGCACTCACTAACACCACCACAAAAAATCATCCCCAAAGTCCTGCTAACATCCCCTACTGGACTTCATACAAAACCCTTGCGAAATTTAATGCTACCAACCCACCAGTCGGATCTACAAATTTTGACAGCAAAACTTTTAACTAAGCCCATACAAAACCCTTGCGAAATTTTATGCTACAACCATACAGTCGGATCTATAAATTTTGCAGGGTATTTTACTCTAGTTTTCATTGAAGCTTTTGGGAGAAATTTTGTGTGTGGATAGTCACTAACACATGTTTGAAGTAGGCGGAGTTTTTGGTTAAAATTTTGCCGCCTGGCCAATATGAGAAAGGTTCGCTGCAAAAACATACCCCCCTAGAACCCTCCATATCACCCCAATAACTCCCCTCTCACACCCCAAGTAAACGGCCTATGGCCGCACCACCCCCCATTTCTACCCTGTTTCGCAATACGAATACGCACCTTTAATTACCTAACCTCAAACGATTCGATGATTTTTTCCTCTCCTGAGATGTGTTTATAAGTATAATCGAAGTTGCTGATGGTGATGAGATTGTGATTTCTTTATTTTTAGCGCTGTTTCGTGATGTAGTCACTTCAAGGGAGCTTATTGTTGATATTTATTAAGACTTAAAAGTCTTTGTGT
This sequence comes from Agapetus fuscipes, assembly GCA_951799405.1. NCBI lineage: Eukaryota > Metazoa > Arthropoda > Insecta > Trichoptera > Glossosomatidae > Agapetus > Agapetus fuscipes. The sequence continues at coordinate 9,942,572 of OX637349.1, read as the reverse complement.
TCCTTGATGTCGACCACCTTTTAGAGTCATGGGCACGCCTCTGATCTAGAGGTTCTTGTTTTGTCGTGCCGTTGCTTTCACTTCACGTAAAGGCCTTTCGCCACTTGAGAAAATATATAGCTTTGCATGAGCGTCCATGTGCTATGGGTCCATCTGACACATACATACGACACATGGACCGGTCCGTAGTCCGTAGTGGCAACACTTCGGACTCGTAAATGGAAGGTTGTGGATTCGGATCCCGGCGGAGCACAAAAATATACCATTTATATTTCGAATGTGCTCTTCGCTGAGTTGAAAAATTCATAACCCTTTACCAAAGACCGGTCACTGAAAGGTCCATCCAACCTTACAACAACTGGGTCTTGCTTGAGAATTGGCGCTTTCTACAGCGACGACCAAGCTCGCAGAGGGCTCTTGAGGTGTGATACACACAAAAACAGCGCTCACCAAATAAATCATTCTAATATTATTATTATTATACGGGACGGGTACGAGGAGGGTTTGAGCATATCACCCATAGCCTACTGTAAATATTGGTTCACCTTACCAATTTTGTTTCAGGAGAGGTCGGCAAGAATTGATGCTTGTAAGCGTGAATCAAAAATGAATCATAATTGTTAATGAGTCCTTGCAACTTAAAAGATATATTTTATGCACAATAAAACCTTTTTTTTGTAGTTTTTCATTAGATTTTTTAACTTTAATAATAAGAAAATCTGTAGGTACCCTAAGCATTCAACTTTGCTATACATACTCAAATATTTCGTAAACAAAACTAAAGATATGAATAATAAAACTTCCGCTAGCGGCGATGTTGTATCTCCCATCATAATTTACATATTTTATGTGATTTGCAAACTTTTACTCATTCTAGTGACATTATCTTTCCAACACTTCTTCTTCTTTATCTTCTTATACAGCTATCTCCATCCGTTGCTGGAAATAGGCCTCCCCCAAATCTCTCCGTTCATCTCTGTCTTGCACTTTTTGAATCCAGTCTCCAGCAAGCCTTCTTATATCATCCGACCATCTCATGGGAGGTCTCTCTCTGCTTCTCTTATCTTCTGGAGGTCTCCACTCTACCAATCTCTTCGTCCATCTCTGGTTGGTGGTTCTAGCAACATGTCCCGCAAAGGACCATTTTAGCTTTGCCACTCTCTCTATGACATCAGTTACTCCCGACTCGGGAGTCTAACACATGCCGCATGTGGACCTACATTATACGAACCCATCTCAAATGAACATAAGCCCTGCAACTCTTGCCGTCCTTCCCTGAGACAGGGGTGACATGAGTAACTTTCCAATACTACTTCTTGGAAATAGGTTTAACTCGCCACATGCGACCCCTTCGAAGATAACGCGCAAGAAGTTACACTATGTGTGTAGCTTAGTTGCGTTGCGTTGCGGATCTGATTCATCTCACTGTGTCCTATTTTTCACATACTTTTTGTAAGCGTTCATTGCGAAAGCGATCTCGCATTGTTCTGCCGGCGATCATTCTAAAAAAAATCATTTCAGACGTTCTTAGTTGTCTTTTGGTTCTTTTTCTGTTCGTTCTAGCTTCTACACTGTAGAGTGTAGGTCATAAACAGTCTTATTTATTTCTTACTAATTATTTTTTCGATGCTTTGGTAGCATTATTTCAATGAAGGACTGTTTCGAAGTCTGCGCAAGCTACAAATAAAATCGCACACAGTCGTAGGTCCATTATTTTTGTGGAAATTTTCTTTGTGAATTTGGAAAATGTGTAGTTTTGTTAAAATTTGATTTCACGATGGAAACCGTCATGATATGTGAACGTCATTAGTGAAAATATAAACATGCCCACAATGAACTTCAAATGAAACTTATGTACTATTTCAAAGTATGTAAAAAAAAATACCAGAATAGAAATCACCGTTGAAAAAAAAAATGTCCATCAAAGTTGTTATCTACAATTAAAGTTGTAAAGATAAGCATTTAAAATTCATACAACATGTATGCTCACAAGTTCGTGATTACACATGCTGCATGTGAATTTACCAGATAAAAACCCAATCTCAAATGAACATTGTAAACGCCGCCACTCTTCGCTGAGACAGGAGTGACATATTATGCAAAGTGAAACATTTTAAAGTATTGGTAGCCAGCCTCTACCAACCTATAAATTAAGGAACAGAAATATTACATTTCAATATTTTCAAAATATCATTTATTTCAAAATATGTGATTCCACAAAATTATTAAAGATCATTCTGAACACTGTGTTTCCACTATTTTTTATGTAAAATATTACAGACGTTTTCTAATATTCTAACTATCTAACTATATAAAATAGTTAAAAGCGAATTGTAAAATAGTTCATGTATAATTATATTGTTTAAATGGACTCTAAATGGATTTGGAATTTAAAACTTTATTTCTCGGCGAGCAAACGTCACACTTTTATGGGACTAGCAGGCACTTTACCCACCTCCACCCACCAAGTTCATACAACTCATGCGGAGTCGCTTCACTTGGTGATACTTCACTTGCAATGTTTTTTTGGCGGCGGAAGGCCTTCCCGTTGAAGTTAATCAGCTAAAGTTACTCTGCTCAAGAAAGGAAAAAGAGAATCCTCAAATCAGGGGCTAACGCATGACTCTAAGAAGTCCCACCCTCCCCAGAACGTCGAGGTTACTGAAGCTAATGTGCCTGACGGGAGCCCTTCATTGACGTGTATCGAACGAGTTGCCATCCGCGCTGAGCGCAGTAAGTTATGGGTGTACATACGTCAATATGTATGGGTGTCGCGAGGACTGACTGAGGGCTAATGGTCACCTCTGCCCATCAATAATTAAAAAATAAAATTATGCCTTTTGTCTAGCAACCTGGCTGCGTGACGACAAAGTTTGTCTATGACAATTCATGTGCGCCGCCATCATCAACAGTGTTACGAGTAAATAAAAACTTGCACTGAGAAGTACAATATTTTTTTTCTTCTTTCCACATTCACACTTGATTCTCTTAATGCTGGGACTATTTTTAAAGGTAGACAGGGACAACGAACGCTAAAGGAGGCAGGACATAGCCCTTATTAAGGGGCGCCCCCAACAGCCCTCAAATTTCTGAGGGGATGAGAGACAAAGGGTGGAACTTTGATAATATAACTTTAATTGTTTTTTTCCAAGCCATATTCCTTCCCTTAAATATACCTTCATTTACAATATGAAATATTTTTCTCATAAAATCTAATCTAATCTTATTAATCAAATAAATATACTGTTTTAATTCACTTTTTTATTATTTTATTTTAAATATGTCTAACAGTTTTCGCCTAAAAAGGCATCATCAGGACAATGATTGATTGTCCTGATGATGCCTTTTTAGGCGAAAACTGTTATACATATTTAAAATAAAATAATAAAAAAGTGAATTAAAACAGTATATTTATTTGATTAATTATACAATGGACTTTCACTGTGTAAACCACCAAACCCTGAAAAATATTAATCTAATCTAAGTTGCAAAATATATGTAACATTAAAGATTCACATTATTTTCATTTTCACAAACAGACACGTATAAGTTCGGACTTAAACATGCCGCAGGTGGACCTACAATATAAAAACCCGAATCTCAAATGAACATACGCCCTGCAACTCCTGCCGACCTTCCCTGAAACAGGTGTACCATTTTCTACAGCATGGGGTTCAGCCGCATACCAATCTATAAGTCAACGAATTTACACAACAGATTACATTTTTAAAATCAATCAATATGCTGTAAATAAATAAATTAATAAATATATTTTTTATATTAGGTATCTACCGTCATCAAAACAGATGGTTAAACTACCTAAACATAATCTATCTACGTTGCACAGATATGAATATTAAGTGCAGGTATTCCTACAAGCAGACACTTGTATGTTCGCGCTTACACCTCCTGCGTGTGCACTTACAAAATAAAAGCTCAAATCAATAATGAACATAAGTCCTGTAACTCTGGTCAGCCTACCCTGAAACAGGTGTGACGTAGGCAATGAAACCATTTTTTCCGTATATATGTTGGAAGAATATATCAGTTAGAAGAAAATGTACCAAAAGAGAGGTTGTATCAATGTACTTGTTAAAACAAACACGTCAAATGAACGTAACTCTGCAACTTTTAACCTACCTTGGAAATCCGGTCTTGTGGGGTCACAATTTTTTTTCTGTTTTTTAATTTGTAGACCTAATTCTTTTACAGTATCTATTCATCTATTAATTCAGGAATAAAACGCTTTCAACTGGATTCGCTAAAAGCGTTAAAGCATAGACAAAACAAAGATCTAAAGATATAGAAATATGTAGGTATACAATATTTAATGACCTACGTCGTATAATTTCGTGGACGGGACATCGTTAATTTCTTGGAAAGCCTAAACGGCGCGGGCGGGAAGGTCGACGTGAATTTTGCATGGAGCAGTAAAACGCCAATCAATGTGCTTATTGAAAAAACGCGCACCCTGTTGACGAGCCCCCTTCCTCTCCCTCCAAAACCACCCTCAACAAATATCTCATACAGGATGTGAAAAATGTATGTAAAATGCTCTAACTACTTCTTCATCTTTTTTGGATATCCGAAGGATCTGTTTGTGATCCAGAATGCCAGCTATGACGTCATCTATTCGGAGATCTTCCTGGCGGGCCTTTTTTCGGTTGAGTTCCCTTGAAGAACGACATTGTTTTATTCACTAACCTATTTTGCCTGGCCAGAAACAGGTATAAACACTGTCAATAAATAATTAGTTTTTATTAAATTATTAATTAATAATTACCAAATCGCTCCCCCAGTTCTTGTTTATCGTATTATTCCTTGACTTATAGATTGGTATGAGGCTGACCACCCATACTGTAAAAAATGGTTCACTTTGCCAATGTTACCCCTGTTTCAGGGAATGTCGGCAAGAGTTGCAGGGCTTATGTTTATTTGAGGTTTGGATTTTATTTATTAGTACACAATCAGCATTTGTAAGCGCGAACTACACGTGTTTGTTTGTGGGCATACATCTGAGAGCTTTGAATGAATATATCCTTGCAACTTAGATTATAGATTATAGTATACGCCAATCTTGTCAAATATGACTTTTTCATGCAGTTGTCTTATGAATCAAATTCTACACAATCTGAGCTAAGAAAAACCGTAAAACTCGATAATGTGAGAGTTCTTTTAAATATTTTTTAAATAAATTTCTTGTTTTCATAAGACACATTGGTCCAGTACACATGCAAACATTGCTCATGTAAAATTTTCTCAATGGCGTATACGATAAACAAGAACTAAGGCAGCGAAATGGCATCTGTTTAACCAGGCTCGTAACCAAGTTATTGTCGATAAGACACGGCGCAGACTGGTTTCAAACCGGTAACGGCGGTAGTGTCAATAACGCAAATTTGAGTGCCAAAACCATGGCCCCTTGACCATCTCAGCGACGATGATGAAGGCGAAGATCGATCGTTTCTCATTCTATTGGTGGGCTCAGTGCTGTTACCAGCATCAATTTCGCTGTCTTCCCCATCTTTCGATATTTTCTGTACTAATGTGTAACCAGATTTAAAACTGATACAGAAAAAATGCATCTACTATAATATATAATCTAAGTTGCAAGGATATATTCATTTAAAGCTCTCAGATGTATGCCCACAAACAAACACGTGTAGTTCACGCTTACAAATGCTGAATGTGTGCTTACAAATAAAATCCAAACCTCAAATGAACATAAGCCCTACAACCTTTTGCCGACCACCCATACTGTAAAAAATGGTTCACTTTGTCAATGTCACCCCTGTGTCAAGGAAGGTCGGCAAAAGTTGTAGGGCTTATGTTCATTTGTGGTTTGGATTTTATTTGTTAGTACACATTCAGCATTTTTAAACGCGAACTACACGTGTTTGTTTGTGGGCATGCATTTGAGAACTTTAAATGAATATATCCTTGTAACTTAGATTAAATAATAGATTCTGGAGACAGGATCTCTCCAAAATTGCTTCATGGATCTTTTCCATCTCACAGAAACACGTTTTCATTTCTTTTAAAACAAAAATAGTGACAAACCAACAGAATTAACAAAGTTTTTTTTTGAAAATGTCTATATTTACACTTCCTGCCTAATTGCTATTAACCCCTTAACTTATAGGTTGGTTTGAGATTGACCAGCCATACTGTAAAAAAAATGGTTCACTTCGCCAATGTCACCCCCGTTGCAGGGAAGGTGGGTGAAATATGCTGGGCTTATGTTCATTTGAGGTTTGGTTTTTGAGTTGTAAGTACCCATGCAGCTTTTGTAAGCGAAAACTTACATGTATCTGTTTGTGGGCATGCATTTAATATGAACTTAAAATTGAATATACCTTTGCAACTAAGATAAGTCGCTTATTTATTTCTTTGCCCAAATCTTTCACCTTCACACTCTTCCGGGTTGTTGAATACAGAAAATGTGAAATTATTTTTAAAGCAAAATATGATAATATTTTTGAGCATCCTGAGTGTATTCTGTTAGGGGTGTCCAATGGCCTTCCGCCCGCGGCCGCTTCTTTCACGACCGGTCGTTAAAACAACTCATTAAATTTTCTTTCAGACCCTCGCATATTGTCGACACATAAAATGAGAAAAGCCCCCTCTTTTGGGTCCGCGTCCTTTCTCTCAAATTTTACCCCTTCCTCTTTCCCTCAGACCCTTGCTATAACCCTTTCCTAAACTTTTACGGTGCACACTTTTACTCGACTTTTACCCTCTCAATTTTCTTCATCTTTTACCTTCATCCTTTTTCTCAACTTTTACTCTTAACTCTTTTCCTAAGACTTAATATATTTTTTACAACACTTCCCCTCACCATTATCTCAACTTTTTCTCTCATTACTTTATTCAATATTTACCTTCATATTTTTCTTATCTGTGACCGACATCATCTCGCCCAAATTACACGCATTTAAGCTATTATCTCCTTGCTCGGATTGTCTTCAAACGGCGTGTGAAACCTATTTATTTTCACAGCTTAATTACTTTCTACCCTTTTCATTCGAATGAAAGAATACAACCATGTTATCAGTAGAAATAAACACCGTACGGAAATCACTTTTGAGTCGAACTTTAAGCTTTTGGCCCCGAAAGCGAATTTTCCTTTAACTGTGCTATTGATCGGATATCATATTCTTTTAGCTTATGTTTTCATTTTGTACTTATAGGTCGGTATGAGGCTGACCACTCACACTGTAAAAAATGGTTCACTTGGCCAATGCCATTCCTGTTTCAGAGAAGGTCGGCAAGAGTTTCAGGGCTTATGTTCATTTGAGATTGGGTTTTTATATTGTAGGTCCACATGTATTAGCGCAAACTTATACGTGTCTGCTTGAGGGAATGCGTTTAATATGAATCCTAAATGAAATATACCTACTCTTTGTAGCTTAGATTTAGATTTTAGATAATGATGACGAAATTGATTAATTTTCAACAGCATTTTGAGACACCTTGTCCCTTCAAGGGCATTTTTTGTTCACTGTGCCTTGCTCCTTCTATTAAGGTCATCAACTGTCCTTGACTTTTTGACATCGAATTGCAACCAATTCCACATACTGGAGTCAGCTACTGCAAACGTACGGTCTCTGATCTTACTCATCTTATTTCTCAAATATTACCTTCACCTTTTTTCTCAAACATTACCCTCATTCTCTTCCCACACTTTTCCTCTCAACTTTTTCCTCATATCCACATTATACCGAGGGTAACTTGCTTATAAATGTAAAGGATAATTTCTACTTGGGTTTTGAAAAGGGTTGATTTTTTAGGGTCGCTATGATCATAAAATAATAATATTCAATTTTGAGTTTCGTCCGAAAAACAAGAAAAATTTCTGTGCAAAAATTCAGACAAAAAATACGCTTGAAAAGCTTATTTTTATATAGAAAGTCAACGACATCGTGATTTTACTCTGCCCATTTAGTTCTGCAACAAGACCCTGTTGCTATAAAGTTAAATAAGCTGTCTATGCTTTATTCTTATTATTCTATTTTTTTCAAACAAACGTGCATAATATTATGTAAGTCCAAACTTTTATGTTTCAGCGACAGCGGATGCTAGTTTTCTTACCACATAAAAGAAACTACTAAAGTATAGGAATTATTGAATATACTTAAAATTATAATTGGGCAGCTACAAATTTTTAGACCGGTCCGTAGTCTAGTGGCTAGCGCTTCGGACTCGTAAATTGAAGGTTATAGGTTCGAATCCCAGCGGAGCACAAAAAACCTACAGATAAAATTTTCAAATATGCTCTTCGCTGGCTTGAAACATTCATATACCTTTACCAGAAACCGGTCACCTAGTTTTACAGCAGCTGAGTCTTGCTTGAAAATTGGCGCTTTCTGTAACGACGACCAATCTCGCAGAGGGCTCTTGAGGTGCGATTCACACAAAAACAGCGCTCGCCAAATAAATCATCCTAATATTATTATTATTACATACACACTCGTAATCGTTCATATGGTTATAATGGATCTTGTAAAATATTTTTTCTGCAAGAAAATTATCTTATGCGTATAAGACTATGTACAGGTATGTAAACGAAGATGTATACAGGCAATGAGTAGGAACGTGCATCTATAATATGACGAGTAACCACCGGAAGCTCTCATCGGCATCATCATCATTTTTGTTTACTAATCGCCCCGAAACTGAGCAAAAGCGGATATTAATTGCCTTTTTGGGTGACCCCCCCCCCTTCCACCCTGTCTACCCTGACAGTCCCCCCCCTCCCTCCTTAATGGTGTAAGAGTACCTCTTTACACATACTATTTTACAGGAGATTCGATATTTTCTAATGAGTTATGAATATTAATGATCTATTGAAAAAAATATACGTCCATGTTGGTTTTTATGAAATAGAAAGTTCACAGAATATTTGTCCCTACCAAAAAACTAACTAGATACTTGTAATAATAAAATAATAGGATAATCTTGTCATACATTAGTATAATGTAATTGTTTACTTTATTTCATTGAGTGTTTCGTCGTTAACGTTACGGATTGCTAATCGAAAATTGGTAGGTTAGATTCCTAGCGGAGCATCTTATATTACGAAAACTTGAGATGAGCATTCTTCAGTACAGTTTGCTTCAAATTGGTAAAAAGCACATAGGGTTTTTTTACAGTACTATTTCATATGTACATAAACTACCATATAAGACTCTCATATAATTACGATGGAGGACAGAAAAAAAATCCTTACCACCCCCGAAGTGCCTTCAGCCTTATTTATTACCCAAAAAACCCCACTCCCACATTTCCACCAACCCCCGAGCGTATGATAATTTATAACATTCCTTCCCGGGGATGAAGAGGGTCGCCTGAGATTTAGAACCGAAATGGGGGTTGTTGGGGAGTAGGTGGGGGGGGAGGTAGAAAGGGGGCGTAAAATGGAGGTTTGGGAAAAGACTGAGGGCGCTTTGTTTGCTCTTCTCGACGTGACCAAAAAAAAAATGATAAAAAATAATTCGTTTAATGGAAAAGTTTGCGGGTGCGCCCCCAAAGCAAAGGCTTTTTTTTCACGAAAGTTTTAAATTTCAAGATAAACAAAGTTTATGAGGATTACGGTTGGCCCGACTGACATGTAATATATTTTATTTTTTTAGCGCCCTTGGACGGTTGAAATTTATCGTGGGATTATAAAGTATAGATATATATACTCTCACGACAGTAGAATACTTACTGTCAAATTTGCTTTTTTTTTAAATAAAAGATGGATGAATGGATTAAAAAAGATTTTTTAATAGAAAGATACAGCGTACCTTTTAAAATAATTACAAATTATTGATTAAACTTTTTACGTTTGTGTGCTTACACAGCAAAATTAATACTGAGTTTTATTTTCATGAATTGAGCATTGGTTTCACCTCAAGTACATTCGACTTACTTAATGAGTACGAGTTGCAAAACTGGAGTAAAGTTTACGGAAAGTATTAAAAGTGGTTTTCCCCAAAACCTGCTGTTTTTGTTTGTTTGAACTTGATTTTCTTCATCACTGTAACTCTTTTGCTAAGACCATAAAGTGTAAGAAACAAAAACGGCTGATTTTGGGGGAAATCACTCTTTAAAACTTTCCGTAAACTTTACTTTACTCAAGTTTTGCAACTTGTACTAAGGGTAGTGGTAAAATGAATGTTCAACTTGTGAAAATGAAAACCTGTTTTTTGTTTTTTTAAATATACATTCTCATAAATAACTGTTTTGATTTATCAAAAAAAAAACCTTGACCGGTCTATATAATCGCTACGAACTTAAAAACTGAAGGTCATTTGTTCAATCTCAAGTGGAGAACAAAAAACGGAAATAAAATCATTTTCTTGCGATTTAGATAAGTTTATTCAGGTAATATATTTTTTTCGCTTTTAACCCATCGCCTCACTCACTGTTTTTTTTTATCTTTTATTCCAGATGTATAACACATTTTCTTGGAAAACACAAGATCAACCCTCCCTTGAACGAAACAAGATCTGCAAAAAGTTGATAAATGATCCTCTATGATCCTGCGCGCGGTACTTCATTGACAGCTTTTACAACAACAAAATATAAATCAAGTAAGATATCCTTTAAGAATTTCAATAACAGTAATTCTCACTTATGCCCGGTATTTTCAACGTTAGCATATATGTGACTTTAAGTTGATAAAAAAAAACTACCCACACGATTGACTTTTTCAATAAAAAGTCGCTATGCTCGCGTTGAAAATACCGAGCCTTAGTGTTAGAGCTAAGTTTAGCTAGCTTTATATGATATGTGATTTTTTTCTGAAGGATGCAGTTGGATCTGCTTCCGTGAGATCCGACTATAATCGGAGTTACTAAGATAGAGGTAACAATCAGATTCATATTGAATGCATGCAGACAAGCACACATACTATTTAGCTTTCATTTTATAAATTATCCTCTTGATCTTCTTACTGTAGATTTTTTTCTGAATTAAAAAAATATCTTCATATTTAGTTTTCATATTTATCGCATGCATACAATGACACACGTGTTAGTTCACTTTTACACATGCTGTGTGTACTTACCTACAAAATAAACCAAACCTCACATGAACGTACACTATGCAACTCCTGCCGCTTTTCACTGAAATTGAAGTGGCAATTACAGCTTATATCTAACATCTGTGTCCAGATGCTTTTAATCTTAAATCTGTTTATTCCGGAACTCCTTCTTGTGATGCAGAAGACCAGCTGTTCTTCCATCTTTTGGATGGTCGGCCTGGTACACACTGTCCGTCTGGTATCTCGCGTACAACAATCTAAGTTATCCTTCTTTCACTCATGCGGTCCACGTAGTTCCTCCAGAACCGTCTCCTCTTCCTACTCCATCTGACAACTTCTTCAGTGTCACACATGCTTCTGTTTCACCATAACTGGTCTGCATTCAGCCTGATCTAAATCTAAATCTAAATCTTAGCTGCAAAGATATGTATCATTTGAGATTCATATTAAATGCATTCCCACAAGCAGACACGCATAATTTCGCGCTCACACATGCCGCATGTGGACCTACAATATAAGAAACCCAATCTCAAATGAACATAAGCCCTGCAACTCTTACCGACCTTTCGTGAAACAGGGGTGACATTGGCAAAGTGAACCATTTTTTACAGTTTGAGTGGTCAACCTCATACCAACCTATCAGTCAAGGAAATGATAGCTTATCAAAATACAAGATAGAAGGAATATAGCTCTAATACCCATTGAAAGTGAAAAGAAGAAGTAGACGTCTTTGCGTCTGTCACATTTTTTGTAAAATCTCTTTCTTTTGTGTACTGACCTCCCAGCGGGAAGGTTGCGTTGGCGTTATTAGTAAATTGTACCAAATGTATAGCGCGTTGAAAAATATTCAATTTTAATGTCTACGAGTTGTAGTCCTCTCCAGTTTTATCCAGGATTCTTTTTTTTCCTACTTTGCTTTCCCAATGTCAATTCCAATCATTATTTATAAAATAAAATAAAAATGTGAAAGCGCGAACTTACACGTTCCCGTTGGATATTAATCTCTCGTATGAAAGGAGACTGAAAGCCAGATGAGTCGCCAGCCTTGGGTTAGAAGGGGAGTGAGGTATGAGGACGTGTATCCTGTAAGGGTGACGGGGGAGGGAGGGATGGTAGTAAAGGATTTGAGTGATCGCAAAATGTTGCACAAAAAAGGGTAAATGATGGATGTGCTCCTTGTTAACAGAGGCGAATCCAGAAATTCAAAATAAAACAAATTAATATTTATTATCTAATCTAATCTAAGTTGCAAAATACATGTAACATTAAAGATTCACATTATATGCACAAGGTCGCGCTTAAACATGCCGTATGTGGTCCTACAATATAAAAACCTGAATCTCACATGGACATACACCCTGCAACTCTTGCCGACCTTCCCTGAAACAGGGGTGACATTGGCAAAGCGAACCATTTTCTACTGCATGGGTGGTCAGCCGCATACCAACCTATAAGTCAAGGAACATACACAACAAATTACATTTTTAAAATCAACAAATTATAATATGTATGGACATCAAAAACTAACGAAAAACAAATTCTAATTTTAAAAAAACCCTAGCCGCCAACATCACAGATCAACCGCTATTTCTTTCTGTCCTTCCACACTTCTTTCATTTCCTCCAGAGGCATAACCTTCTTCATACAGGCTCTCCTTTTATTATGACTCTGGATATTCCATTCATTCGCAATTTCGGAAATTTGGTCCATCCATACCTTTCTCGGTCTTCCCCTACCACGACATCCATCTATTCTTGCAACATATACTTTCTTCGTCAGTCTTTCATCGTTCATTCTCTCCATGTGCTGTGTTTAATTTAATTAATTTTTCATTTACTATACCTATAAAATGGGCTTTCCATGTGTAGACCAAAAAACTCTTGTAATATAATTCTGTTCCCGATTTGCTTGGATTATAATTAAATACTGCAGCCCGTTTCGCAAATGTACCGTTACGCCATTAGTAGCCTGACTCATTAAGAAAGAGAAATTGGTAATTATGATCTTATTTAAAGTTAAAGTTAAAGTAAAACTATTTGTTTAATTAAAAAATGATAAGAACAGATACAAGAAAATGCACAAAATTTCTTTTCATTTTCCCTAAGTCAGCCCTGCGCGCTAAATGACGCGCACCTAACCCGTACGTGACGGGGCAAAATTTCTCCCGAAATTAACGGAAAATGTTGTAGATTATACGGCCGGGAGATGGCGGGCTTTTTACACTTCAATAATTACACACCGGCCCCTTGCAAATTCCCGTTCTATATCATTTTACCTTACTCAAAATTTGTAAAAGTAATTTTACCTAAAAAAGAATCCGCCATTTTGTAATATTATTTACCGATTATATTTCAAGTTTTTTTTTTTCTTTTTAGACATGTTTTTTGTTTTTGTGTTTCTTGACTGATAGTTTGGTATGAGGCTGACCCCCCGTGCTGTAAAAAAAATATTCACTTTTGCCAATGCCATCCCGGAAAAACGGCAAACAAGGGTTATGTTCATGTGAGTTATGATTTATTTTGTATGTATACTTGCAGCATTAAAATTAACTCAATAATCAAAAAACAAAACAATAGATAATATTCGTAAATATTCTTTCTACGTGCTGTCAATCTATGTCCAAGTAATCGTGACTCTGTCAGCGTACTGTCTCTGTGGCTGCCTTGAATGTCGTGCAATCAGCTGCCATCAGCACGGTAATTAGTCTGGGCACACCGCCTTACATATGTACATGCCCCGTGTATCACTCTCGCTATCAATTGGCACACTATCCATTATGTACAGAGCATGTACGGTACATGCTCTGTGATGTACCTGCTGTTGCCGCCACGTGGCCGTGCGCCATTGATAAGCAGCCTATCTTGTAGTGCCACTCAACGTGTCAACCAATACATAGAAACAATATGTATTCACTGTATACAACAGGGTATACTAGGAATTAGGATCAAACAATGGAAAGTTAGATGTGATACGACAATCACCTTCTACTTTTCTTTACTGATTTGAAAAAAGTGTCGGTTGGTCAGCGATAAAAATGCAAACTCAGCTTCTTCTCTATCTTGTTCCTCATTGCTGAGGGTTGTGACTCGTGTGGAAGCAACCACTCTACTCCAGTTCTCTCTTGACTGCGCTGTCCCTAGTGATCCAACCACAAAAGTGCCTGCTTCTGTCTTCACTTGATCGGTCTATCGTATGGGAAATCTTCTTCTTCCTCTTTTCTCCTCCAAGCCACCGATTTCAAGCAGTCGTTCCAGGCTATCCTCATTGCCACGGACAGCGTGTCTGAAGAACTGAAGAATACTGCTTGTACATATATTAGTCAGAGTCAAGCAATCCAAACGTAGCTCCTGACGAATGAACTCGTTGGTACGTCTAGCCGTAGATGGGATTCGGAGCATGCGCCTCCAGCACCACATTTTGAAAGCGTCAATTTTTCTCCTTTCTGCTGCTTTCATGGTCCATGCCTCAGCGACTTAGAGAAAAATAGAGCAGACCAGACTCCTGACAAGCTTTATCTTGGTGCTGTTACTCACACTCCGGTCTTTCCATATTTTTTCCAGCTACGCAAAACGCAACTACACTACACATAAAGTATAACTCCTTGCCGCGGGCACATATGCCACAGGCACTGCGACACACATAGTTTCGGGGAGAACCGAGATAAGCGAGTGAACCTATTTATTTTTACAGATAAGGGGACCGACCTTACGAAAAACACTTCAGTTGAAATGGTGGATTCCCAGCTCCCGTGGGAGCTGGTACTCATTTTTTGTGAATGCTGATTAAACCTACCTTGCCGATAATTTGATTTATAAATAAACGCGAAGTCGGCAAATATTATTTTGGAAATATTTCCTTCGGTGGGATTCGAACCCGAGTCTTCGGCATGGACAGCTGAGGACACCCGGACTACCGAGACAATGTACTTATATGATCTAGAAAGTGAGTCTGGGACAAAAAAAACGTAAATTTTCATTACAAACGGTTCAAACAATCCGGTCGATAGCTCAACTCGTAGAATGCTTGCATTTCACGCCTTGAGCTCGGGTTCGAATCCCACCGAGGGTGTCAGAAATAATTTCCCGTGTCAGGATTTATTTCAAAAACTCAAAATAATATACCGCAAGGTTTGCTTAGCCTTCACAAGAATGAGTACCAGCCCCCTCGGGAGCTGGAAACTCCTCACTTTAACAGAAGTGTTTGGCGTAAAGCCGGCCCCCTTACCTGTAAAAAAAATAGATTCCACTTGCCACATACCAGAAGTTACACTAACCGTGTAGCTTAGTTGCATTTGCGTTACAAACGCTTTTTCTTGGTTCAACTAGACAAAGCGGTATTATCTTCACGGCAATCCCAGATAACCTTATAAAATACGTGTTTGTCGAGTGTCGGCTAGTTGCATTAGGGCGGGTAGGCGGTGGGCGGTGAGTAGGCGGTAGGGGTGGGCGGACTAATCCCTTAGGGCGGCGGTTTTTGCAGCCATCGATCCAGAGGGCGGGAGGCGCGCATGCGTGCTGAAAACGAAACACTACCCCGAGTGCAAAACATTACCTCTAACCGAAATTTTATTGAAACTAAAACGCCCGCGAGATGTGCTCTCTTAGTTTGCGCATATTTTTGTGTATAGTTTAGTTTTAACGTAATGTTTTGAACTAGGGTTAAAGAGGGGGAAAAACTATACAAGTTGTGTATAACCTGGGATACGCACAGGCTCAGTTGACTACGTTTAAGTAGGTATACTTTTTGTCTAGCATTGTTCTATGATTATTATATGAAAACAAAAAATCTTTTCAAAAATTCTAAAAAATATGTTCACTTGCATGGTCGACGCTGGATGACGAATTCTTTTGGGTTGAATTATGATACGAAGGTTTCTAAAGAGTATTTTTTAGTTTTCTATCTAAGGTACTTAACATATCAAGTCGTATAAAAACAAAGGCGTTTATCTAAGATTTTTTTCCAAAAATAAGATGGAAATGATGAAAAGATGATTCCCTCTTATAACGTACAAAAATTTCTGACACCGAGGGTGTCCGAAATGATTTCCTGTTTTAGTGTATATTTCAAACCCAAAATAAATACCTGCAAGGTGTACTCAGCCTTCACAAGGAAATGAGAACCAGCCCCCCGCGAGCTGGGACTGGGGCCGGCGCCTTAACCGTAAAAAAAAATAGGTCCCGAATCGCCACATGTGAATCCTTCGTGGATAACGCAGGCAAGAAGTTACAATATAAGTGTAACTCCGAGTTGTAGGTATGTTTCTAGTCACTTAATTAACACTGTCTATTGTTTTTACGATTTATCTGCTGGCAGATAACTTTTCAAACCGACATCAAATTGGATTTCTCACAGCACTGTAGTTGTTTTTCATGTGGACGAGAAAGCCATAAATAAAAGACGTGAATCCGATATCGGGGAGATCCATTGTCGATATGCGCATGTGGCAATGTCCACAATATGCGAGACACGGGGCCAGAGGTTTGTTTGGTTCGACTCCAATTTATGTCATACAGAGGCAAGCAACATGGATTTCCCATTTCCTTCGCAGGGATAAGCGATTGCTCGCGCTTGTTCCCAACACCTGAATACAACACAAGATTTTATTTCCAGAAGAAAAACGAAACACTGTTCGGTATTTATTTCCAGATCTTCATTATTTTGTTGATATCACAAAATTTTAATGCAATTTCCAAATAATATTAGAAACTATTTTAACGAACATGCCACATCAACAATACCTCTGCGGCACTATAACAAGTGGCATAGACCCTTAGAGTCTCTTGCATCTAGGGAGTCTCCCGCACAGGCGTTCTTAAAAAAAAACTAAGGTATGGTATAACCGCAAACGTGCTTAGTTAGAACAAGAACAAAGATCTTCTCAGTGTATTTTCGTTGCTATCAAAAAAACTCAGGTAACACAACAAGATCTTTCCAGAAAATTGATAGCTTCGAAACTCACGCCTGTGAAACATTTTTTCAGTATGGGTGGTCAGCCTTATACCTAACTATAAGACAAGAAACAACAAATACACAATATTATTTTACTTACTTTCTTCGGCGCAGAAGGCTCAGGGCCTCCCGCACCACAATCCTCCAGGACTCTCTGTCTTGTGCTGCTTCTCTCCATGGTTTCTTCACTCCCAAAACTTCGGCATCGGCTTCAGACATTCTCTGTCCACCGCATCTTGGGATGTTTGAGTGGTCTAACACCTGAGGGGGCACCATCCAAGACAGTTCTGATGATCCTGGAGTCCTCTGCACGTGCTACATACCCGGCATATTGATCTAAATTAAATCTAAGCTGTTAATATATTTATACATCATTTAAGATTCATATTAAGCGCATTCCCACAAGCAGATATGTATAAGTTCGCGCTAACACATGCCGCATGTGGACCTACAATATAAAAACCCAATATCAAATGAACATGAGCCCTTCAACTCTTGCCGATCTTTCCTGAAACAGAGGTGACATTGGCAAAGTGGATTGTGAAAGTGAAGTGTAATATTGCATTGTAAATTAATTTAATTTATTAGTGACCGGTCCGTATTTCAGTGGTAACACTTCGGACTCTGAATGGAACGTTGTGGGTTCGAATCCCGGCGGAGCACAAACAATTTTTCATTTATATTTTCAAATTTGCTCTTTGCTGGGTTGAAAAATTCATAAACCTTTACCAATGACCGGTCACCAAAGGTCCATCCAGCCTTACAGCAACTGGGTCTTGCTTAAGAATTGGTGCTTTGTAGCGACGACGACCAAGCTCGTAAAAATGTCGATAGCTCAATTGGTAGAATGCTTGCATTCCATGCCGAGAGCATAGGTTCGATCTCAAGGTTTACTCAGCCTTCACAAGAAATGAGAACCAGCCCCTCCGGGAGCTGGGAAACCCCCACTTCAACTGAAAGTGGTTGGTGTGAAGCCGGCCTCCTTACCCGTAAAAATAAATAGGTCCTGAATCGCCACATGCGACCTAATCTAAGCTGCAAAGATATATACCATTTAAGATTTATATTAAATGCATTCCCACAAGCAGACATGTATAATTTCGCGCTCACACATGCCGCATGTGGACCTACAATATAAAAACCCAATCTTAAATGAACATAAGCCCTGCAACTCTTGCCGTCCTTCCCTGAAACAGGGGTGACATTGACAAAATGAACCATTTTTTACAGTATGGGTTGTCAGCCGCATACCAACCTATAAGTCAAGGACCCCTTCGGGGATAACGCAGGCAAGAAGTAACACTATGTGTGTAGCTTAGTTGCGTTAGTGAAATGCCATGTTCTCGCTTCGTGTTACTGCCGCTGTGTTGAGTGCGTTGCTAGCCCGGCTGTGTGTCAGATGGCGTTTCCTTTTATTGTAGATATAAATCAATTATTCTCCATCGTGGCTCGCAGCGCCTACAGCTGAATGCTGATCAGATCACGGGCCGCCACCGCACACGAGCTGCCAACTACGCATGCGCGCACGTGCACTGCTCCCACAGCGACTGTGAGAGTGAGGCTCTTCCCAATGCAATGTAATCACACATAAGGTGCTGCATGCATCAGCTCCCGAATATCTGCAAGAACTAATTAAGAAAACATGTGTTGACGAGAGAGGGGGGACACTGAGGTCAGCGCATACCATTGGCAGCACCCTGCAGCTTCCGAGGAGAAGCCCGACTACCGTGTTTGGCGATCGGGCTTTCCGTGTTGCTGCGCCCATGGCCTGGAACTCTCTGCCGGCAGGACTGCGGACAACGGACAAGGAGACAGTTTTAAGAAAAGCCCTGAAAACACATTTGTTTTCACAATCTGCAGCGCCTTTGGGATGCTCAACGGTCATGAAAAGGCGCAATAAAAAATAAACAATAATAATAATGCAATTAATTTTTGACTTGTTTTGGATAGATTTATTTTTAAGGTTTTGTTGTTTTCTTTTGTAAACTTAAATGTCATTTATTACTCGTATTCCTTGACTTATAGGTTGGTATGAGGCTGACCACCCATACTGTAAAAAATGGTTCACTTTGCCAATGTCACCCCTGTTTCAGGGAATGTCGGCAAGAGTTGCAGGGCTTATGTTCATTTGAGTTTGGATTTTATTTGTAAGTACACAATCAGCATTTGTAAGCGCGAACTACACGTGTTTGTTTGTGGGCATACATCTGAGAGCTTTGAATGAATATATCCTTGCAACTTAGATTATAGATTATAGATTATAAGCAGGACATCTCATCATCATTTAGCCGGTATATTTCTTGACTTATAGGTTTTATTTATCCTTTGGGTTTTTTGTTTTAGATTCACATGCGGCATGTACAAGCGCGAACTTATACGTGCCTGCTCGTGAGAATGCATAAAATTTGAATCCCCAATGTTACATATCTTTGCAACTTAGATTAGATAGGTTGGTATGAGGCTGACCACCCATACTGTAAAAAAAGGTTCACTTTGCCACTGCCACACCTGTTTCAGGGAAGGTCAGCAAGAGTTGCAGTGCTTATGTTCATTTGAGATTTGGGTTGTATATTGTAGGTTCACTTACTTTTAGATTCATGGGCACGCGTCTGACCTAGAGGTTCTTGTTTTGTCACGCCATTACTTTTACTTCAAGGAAGGCGTTCCGTTACTTGAGAAAATATACAGCTTTGCATAAGCGTCCATGTACTGAGGCTCTTTCTGATACACACATACTAAGACGGGTGTGAGGAGGGTTTGAGCATACAGTCCCACCCTGTTGGAGAACTGCAGGTTGTATGTGCCTGACGACTACAGCCGTGGGCGAGTATCTATCATGTACCGAAAAGCTGTAATGTGGTCGTGGCTCAACCTTGTGACTCAGAGTATAATAATAATAATCTAAGTTCTAATCTAATCTAAATCACAAACAGACACGTGTAAGTTCGCGCTTACAAACGCTGAATTAGTACTTGTCTTGTCTTGTCGTGTATCTTACCGACTTTCCTCTAGGGGTGGCCGGTATCTCCGCACAAGTGCCTCCACTTAACTCTGTCCTTGCATACTTACTTACAAAATTAAAATCCAAACCTCAAATGAACATAAACCCTGCAACTTTTGCCAACCATCCCTGTTTAAGGGATGTATTGAAAGGAATAATTGGAAAAGTAAACCTTTTTTTTCAGCATGGGTGGTTAGCATCACACCAGTTTATAAGTCACAAAATATAATATCACTAAAACTACATTTTTTCTGTTACGTCACTCTCATTCCTGATGTGTAGTCTATGGACAATATGATACAACTTACTGAAGGGTTTGTTATTAATATTGTGATGTAACAACGTATGTACGTGCACGGTCCAGCGAATGCTATTCGTACACGTCTTTCAAATTAATCGGAACAATGCCGTGTGCCGTATGTAGCCTGTACAACAAGTATAAACATATCGTGTAAACTCTACCACATCGTTTTAATAAAAGCATCTACGCTCGCTAGAGTCTCTGTTTTAATTTCAATATATTTTTTAGTGAGCGCTATGGTTGCGTTTATAGTAATCACTGAATTGTGAACCTAATACTATGAACATCTGTGAGCAAATGTAATCCATAGGATGTAAATAAAAAATGGATGGTAACAGTGTTACTAATGAATGGTTGAATGATGTTATAGAGATATCCTCATAAATATATTTTTGGTTTATAAAAGCACTTACATCGGTCTTCATACAGTGGTTAACGCTTCAGAATCGAATTGGAAATGTAGTGGGCTCGGTTTCTATTCAGCATAAAAATGATTCAGGATTTTTTTTTCTTTTTTACGTTGCATACATAAATTGAGATTTAAGGCGCATGTTTAATGCATTTCCACAAGCAGGTATATGTATGCTCAAAACCTCCTAATACTCGTCCTGTCCGTATGTGTCAGAAGGACCCACAGCACGTGGACGCTCATATGCAAAGCTATATATTTTCTCAATTGGCGGAAGGCCTTCCCAGCACGTACAAATAAGATCGCGCTTAAGCATTCTGCATGTGTACATACAAAATAAACCAAAACTCTCTTGAAAATAACCTTGTTACTCTAGCCGCCTTTTTCTGAAACTGGTATGGCATTGGCTAAATTAAGCCAAATGTTTACAGCATGTGCGGTCAGAGTCACACCAACGTATTAGTCAAGGAACTGAAAAATTAATAAACGTATTTATACATTTAGGAATATGTATTTTATAAACTCGTCCTATGCAAACGCATATAATATTAAAAATGCTGTTATTTTTTAAGAAATATTTTTTTTTGTAAATTCCTTTTGCAGTAAATTTTTCACACCGCTTCCCTCCGATTAAGTCTATCTGACCGGTTTCATAAATTCATACCATCCCCCTCCCTTACACCCCCCTAACCCCCCCCCCCCCCTTCCCATCCCATACACCCCCCAACGGCCAGCGCACCATTAGACAGAAGGTTCCATGGTAGAACTACACAGTGACAAAACGACTCAAAACAAAACGACACATGACAGAACGAACCATGACAAAACGACACATGACAGAACATCACTACGACAAAACATCACATACCTAAAACAGAACATACTATAAAATATAAACGGCACATAAAAAACATCACATGACAAAACATCACAAACAAGACAATAATTTATTTTGCATTCACACGCCATATGCGTCTTGTCATAGTGATGTATTTTCTGTGTTGTTTTGTCATGTGATGTACTGGCATTGTAATGTTTTGTTGTTCTGCAGGACCGTGCATAACATTTGAAACATGGGTAGGATTTAAAACAATCCATAACCGTATAGATTGTTTTCGGTTCCTGGAAGACTAGATATATGAATTCATTGTAAAAATATTATTAACCTTTTATATAATTGTGTGCATGTTAACCGTTTAAACGTCTTAAATCATTGGTCTTTTTGTAATAAATGAAGTACGATCGACAGCTCAGTTGATAAAGTGCTTGCATTCCATCCCATGAACTATAGTTCGAATCCCACCGAGGGTGTCTGAAATGATTTTTTGTTTCGGTGATTACTTCTTTTATATAAAAATTCTATAAAGAATTATAAGAATAAAAGGTTATAACATTTCTATAAAGTTAACTCAGCCTTCACAATAAATGAGTATCAGCTTCCTCGAGAACTTCCATTTCAACTGAACTACCTTGGCCCCCTCACCTGTAAAAATAAATAGGTTCGACTCGCCACGTGCTCCAGAGATAACGTGGCGAGAAGTTAAACTATATGCTTAGCTTAGTTGCGTTTGCGTTGCACCAACTATTTGCCTTTATAGAGGTTTCGCCGTTGTGTCGTGTGAGGATGTTTCTGTGTTCTCACCATCTCTTGTTTTTTTGCTAACCTCCTTTTTTGCGTTCTTTTGTTTTATTTTCAAATTTATATTTTTATGTTCCATTCTACCTAACCAAGTCATCTCGTTACAGTTGTTATGTCATGTGTCTTTAGGTCATACGTCGTTTTGTCACTGTGTCGTTCTACTCTGTGATCAGACAGACGGGGTGGTAAAAAAGAAAGAGCGAAGAGAGATGGAGCGAGGTGCCAACGGAAGGCAATTAAAGCTGTTGATAATAAACGCATTGTTCTCGGGTGCGATCTCCGCGATATACCTGTATACGGCGATGCATCTAGCCCAGCCTCCACTTCAGTGGCGGATGGTTATAAATTAATTGTTGATTTAAATACCAAAATATTCAATTTTCATCGGAGTGTTGCGAGTATGAATGAAAGCCGTGATAGAGAAAGGTGAAAGTGAAGATTAAAAGAAGTTTGTTAAGATGGTTTGGACATATTATGGAGAGAATGAGTGATGAAAGACTGACGAAGAAATTATAAGTAGCAAGAATAGATGAATGTTGTGGTAGAGAAAGACCGAGAAAAGTACGGACTGATCAAATTTCTCAAATAGAGTCATGACAAAAGGAGACAATGCATGAAAAATATTCTGACTCTAAATGAAATGAAAGAAATATGTAAGGACCGAAATAAATGGCTGTCGATTTTCAATAGTAGTGACTTGGACATTTAATTTTAGGTTATAATTTTAAGTTTATTATTTGGTTCTCCGATTTTTTTTCCTTGACCAATAGACTGACCCTTTATGCTGTAAAAACTTGGTTCACTTTGCAATGTCACCCCTGTTTCAGGTAAGGTCGGCAAAAGTTTCAGGGCTTATGTTCGTTTGAGGTTTGGTTTTTGAATTGCAAGCACACATGTAGCATTTGTAAGCGAGACCTTACACGTGTCTGTTTGTGGGCGTGCATTTAATACGAATTTTAAATGTTAAAATATCTTATATTAATTAAAAAAACACTGTTTCAATTCACTTAATTATTTATTTTAAATATGCCAAACGTTTTCGCCTAAAAAGGCATCCTCAAGACAATGACAATGACAAATAAAAATTAAAATATTTTAATTTTGATTTGTCATTGTCATTGTCCTGAGGATGCCTTTTTAGGCGAAAACGTTTGGCATATTTAAAATAAATAATTAAGTGAATTGAAACAGTGTGTTTTTAATTAATATACAATGGACTTTCACTGTGTAAACCACCAAACCCTAAAAAAAATATTAAAATATCTTGTTTGAATATCAATAAAAATTAAACGTTTTTTTTAATCCAAATTATGACATCCAAAAGAAAGGAGACTTTAAATCTGCAATTTCACTCATTGAGATTATCTCTCATTTTTAAATTGTTTAAGTTTTTTTTTTACAATTTTTGAGCTTGTTTGTCCTGTCACTGACCGCCACTGTTTAATCTGAACCAGTCTGAACTCGTTGCTTTTTTATGTCCATTTATCGTGGTAGGTAATTTTATTTCAGATGCCATAAAGTTCAGAATATCTGCCCTGATGTATAGATTTAAAACCTTCAACGTTATTACCATTTTTATTTAATTTTTAAAGTCAGACCGATCAACGATTTTCAATTAGAATTCCTGTCGGATAAAAACGGATTTTACAAATCGCGATGTTGAGAAGAACAAGTTTTTCAATTCTGCAAACGTTGAAGTCATTAGTAGACGTGTAATTTCGATGCCTTAGATGAAAATCAAGCATGTACTTCAACAGAAAATCAAAGATAAAACTATATTTGTCGACTTTAAAAATAATGACGATGATTATTAAGGTAGGTACCTACTTCTATTTTGTAACAATAAATAGGGATATAAGATGCGCATTGTTGATCTGAGAAATTGGCTTTTATCAGATTCTCGACTTTTTACTAATCTTTCAGTCAGCTTCTTCAGGAGCCTTTTTTATTGAACAGACAAGAAAATGTTCTTTTTTGTGCTATCGTATTTTTATGGATGAAAATAAATATGCAATGATCTGTTATCCTCTTGAATTCGTAGAAGAAGCAATTTTGTTAATGTTGTATTATTTTTTAAATCTACAACCCTTTATGTAAATTAGAAAAATAAAATAAAAAGAGGGAGGAACACACACCACCCTTAGCGCAATAATCATAATGCTAAAATAATACTACCCAACATAATACATTCTGCAAAAATTGCTTGCAAATTTCTTCTACCCCTCTCGGTACAATAAATTCATCCCTTACAATTCCAGCCACCGAAGCCCCTTCCCTTTTTCTTTAGTCTACAAAATGGGGGGCAAAAAGTACCCCATGACAATATGGAAATGTTATGGCGAAATTATGCATTTATCGTAAAGGTACAAAGCAAAATTATGAGTCTTTTTTTTCCTTATTTTAGATGCAGTTTTTTGAGAATCCTGAAAGATTTTTTTAGCAAACAGTATATGCGAATAGTTGATGGTAAGGGGTAGGCTAGATGGTTATAACCTAATAGTATTTCAAGCATTTGTTTGTTGGTTTCAAGTTACAATCATTTTTAAGCATAAAAACTCATGCTAGAAAAACTAGAATTAAAACGTTGTGTCAAAAAAATTATGAATAGAAAAAAAAGTTTGTTTCACGACAAATCGGTTACACGATCGTTCATCCACACGAATTTTTAGCTAACGACATTTTGGTAACATAAGTACATTATATGCTCCACAGACAGCTCAATCACAGAAAACTGAAACTAATTAAAACTACAGTAATTATAAAGGTTTTCGGAGAGCAAGTTTTCTATGGTTGAGCTGTCAATGGAATTGTATTGTATTTGGCCAAAATGTCGTTGACCAAAAAGTCGTGTGGACGAACCGTCGCGTCGTGTCAGTGCTTTGTCCAATTTTATCATTGACAATTTTTTCGCGATACGAGAAAATATTCTCTGAGAAGGGATTTGGAAGAAAAACATATTATTGAAAAAGAAAATATATTACGCTTTGTATTCTGTAGTATCCTTCTTTATATTGGTATCTGGGATAGTATTAAACCTTGATTAATCTACGAGAGTGTAATGATTCAGCAGTAAGCAATGATTCTCCCGTTTAAAAATGCGCGCTCGTAACTCTGCGAGCGAGTGCTTCAAAAGAAGCATAAAAAGCAGAACTCTGCGAGCGCGCGGTTATAAAAAAAGTACAAAAAATGGCCATGTGATTGTGAGGGATGACAAGAAAATAGATGTGCGTGCCTTAGAACCCCATCAGTATAAACTTGTAAGGACTTTTATTACGTAAGGAAGTATTCAAGAATTAAAAAAAAATGAAGGGTGATTGAGGAGTTTTCCTTTTTTCATGAAAAATAGAAAAACTTAT
Organism: Agapetus fuscipes; assembly: GCA_951799405.1. Taxonomy (NCBI): domain Eukaryota; kingdom Metazoa; phylum Arthropoda; class Insecta; order Trichoptera; family Glossosomatidae; genus Agapetus; species Agapetus fuscipes. The sequence goes on along the minus strand of OX637349.1, from coordinate 9,916,888 downwards.
TAAATTATAAATACCTAGTATTATAAGTACCTACCTAGTACCAAAATTTTAAAGCATTTTTTTAAGCTTAATCCGGTGGATAGCTTACTTAGAGTAGTGTGCTTGCATTCCATGCCGACAGCTCGGGTTCGAATCCCACCGAGGGTATCGTCTTGGTTTTTTTTTTATTTCAAATCCAAAGTAAAATACCGGCAAGGTTAACTCAGCCTCCAAATGAAATGATTACATGCTTCATCAGGAGCTGAGAAACCCTTAAACTAGAAACTGAGAAACTACTTCCGATGAAGCTGTTGGCGTAGGGCCAGCCCCCTTTCTTGTAAAAATAAATAATATTATATTTTGTATTGTTTGTGTATTAACACTGTGAAAATTCATTTTGTTTCAATTTATAATTTTTGGATGAAATTTTTCAAGCAAAACACTGTTTATTTTCACTATAGACTTTATTTAAAAGATTAAAATCTTTAAAACAAAATTACTAACGTTTTCGACCTAGAAGGTCATCATCAGGTATGATTTGATTACAGAAATTAATTTTATTTTATTTTATGAAATTTTGTCAATAGGTACAAATGATGTCAGGTAAACCTGACATCATTTGTACCTATTGACAAAATTTCATAAAATAAAATTAATTTCTGTAATCAAATCATACCTGATGATGACCTTCTAGGTCGAAAACGTTAGTAATTTTGTTTTAAAGATTTTAATCTTTTAAATAAAGTCTATAGTGAAAATAAACAGTGTTTTGCTTGAAAAATTTCATCCAAAAATTATAAATTGAAACAAAAATAAATAAGTTCACTCACCACATGCTAACCCTACGGGAAAAACGCGGTAAGAATTTGCGCTGAATGTTTAGCTTAGGTACCGTTTTTTTCTTATAAAAATAATATTTAATGTGTATACCACCAAATCCTAAAAAAAAATTAATCCATCAATATAATTTTTCACAACATTAATAGAACAAACTGAATTTCAAACAGAAAAATAAATATTATCTTCTTTTCCCTTTTTTTTTACGAAAAAATATAGGTATCTATTTATATTATGTACTTTAACCCTGTCCATTTATTTTAAGAAAGGCAAAAAGGAGCAGCATCCCAAACCTAAAAAAAAATACCTGCGTACTAAAAAAACCTTTTTCAGGGGAAACCCCTTTCAGGTGATTTACCTAAGCCTCAAATTGATAGTTGTACCCTCCTTACTTGCGGGCTGGGGTCATTAATAACCCCAAGGACACCCCTGTGCTTTAAAAATGGCGGCAATATCTCTTACTCGGGCCCCAGCCAGCTCTCTCCTAGACCTCCTGTTTCGGTTTAATGAAAAACCTACCCTTGTAGAACGTGACCCCTTAGGACAGTATCTGTCAAAGTTTTTTTTTTATCATTATTTTTCTAATGGACCTTTTGCATTGAAAGCCTAAAATTTTTCTTTGTTTGATGCTTTTTTTGTACTTAGATTTGACAGGGAGTAGTTGTCAAGTTTCAAAGCTCGGAATTTTAAATCTGAGTCATAAACTGTGTGGGGAAAATACAAACTTATATTGATGGGGAAAATATTGAAATGAAAAAAGTATATAAACTTTTTAGAATTTTTGTATTTACACAGAGAAAATTAATTTAAAAGGAATATATTTTTTTTATTAACACAGAGTTTTATTTTCACAAATTGAGCATTTATTTCATCTCAAGTACTTTCAACTGGCTTACATCATTTGTGTCCTCTTAATTGTACTTTCAACTTGCTTACGTCTTTGTATCCTCTTGAAAATGCTTTCGACTGGCTTACGTCATTTGTGTCCTCTAATTTGTACTTTCAACTTGATTACGTCTTTGTATCCTCTTGAAAATGCTTTCGACTGGCTTACATCATTTGTGTCCTCTTAATTGTACTTTCAACTTGCTTACGTCATTTGTATCCTCTTGAAATGCTTTCGACTGGCTTACATCATCTGTGTCCTCTTAATTGTACTTTCAACTTGCTTACGTCATTTGTATCCTCTTTAAATGCTTTCGACTGGCTTACATCATCTGTGTCCTCTTAATTGTACTTTCAACTTGCTTACGTCATTTGTATCCTCTTGAAATGCTTTCGACTGGCTTACATCATCTGTGTCCTCTTAATTGTACTTTCAACTTGCTGACGTCTTTGTATCCTCTTTAAAAGGCTTTTGACTGGCTTACATCATTTGTGTCCTCTTAATTGTACTTTTAACTTGCTTACGTCATTTGTATCCTTTTGAAAATGTTTTTGACTGGCTTACGTCATTTGTGTCCTCTCAATTGTACTTTCAACTTGCTTACGTCTTTGTATCCTCTTGAAAATGCTTTCGACTGGCTTACGTTATTTGTGTCCTCTTGAAAATAACTTAAGCCATTCGAAAGTACTAGAGTTGATAAATGCTCAATTTGTGAAAATAAAACTCAATTATACCTCCTCATGGAAGCTTAGACTTTGTGTGAATGGCATTTTCCAATTTAACTTATTTTCATGCCACGACACACTATAATAAATCTATAATCTAAGTTGCAAGGATATATTCATTTAAAGCTCTCAGATGTATGCCCACAAACCAACAAGTGTAGTTCGCGCTTACAAATGCTGAATGTGTACTTACAAATAAAATCCAAACCTCAAATGAACATAAGCCCCACAACTTTTGCCGACCTTCCCTGAAACAGGGGTGACATTGGCAAAGTGAACCATTTTTTACAGTATGGGTGGTCAGCCTCATACCAACCTATAAGTCAAGGAATATGAATAATAAATTGCATTTAAATATAAAAAAGAACAAAACCTTACAAAGAAATCTATACAAAAAAAGTCAAAAATTTCCTATGCAAAAAATGTAGCAAATGAATACACCAACATTAGAAATCAACATTGCAGATTAGCCGCCACTTCTTCCTGTCCTTGCATACTTCTTTCATTTCATCCAGAGTCATAACCTTTTTCATACAAGTCCTCCTTTTATTATGACTCTGGATATCCCAGTCATTCGCTATTTCAGAGATTTGATCCTTCCATACTTTTCTCGGTCTTCCTCTACCACGACATCCATCTATTCTAGCAACATATACTTTCTTCGTCAATCTTTCATCACTCATTCTCTCCAAATGCCCGAACCATCTTAACATACTTCTTTTAATCTTCACTTTCACACTTTCCCTTACACCACATTCTTCTCTTACAAAATCATTTCTCACCCTGTCACTTCGTTTTTTCCCAATCATACTTCTTAGATAGTCCATTTCTACTGTATGGACTTTACTAATTTCCCTTTCACTCACCGTCCAGGCTTCACTTCCATACATCAAGGTTGGCACTAGTATACCACCGTGCACCGCCAATCTAACATTTTTTGAGAGATTTTGGTTCCTGGCGATGCAAGCGGTCGCACCCAGTACACACCTGCCTTTCATTATTCTTCTTTCAAATTCACCGGCCATTCTTCCATCTTTTTCAAACTTACTTCCCAAATATACAAACTCATTTACGACATCAACATTCATTCCATTAATTTTAAATTCATAATTCATATTTTCATCATCTCTTTCAAAAATCAAAACTTTCGTCTTTCTTGCATTCAACTTCAAATTATTACCTTTCAAAGCTTCGTTCAATCTAGAGAGCATCATTTGCAATTCCACTGCTGAATCAGATACAAGGACTGCATCATCCGCATACAGTAGAACGCTTACTTTGCTCTCTCCTATCATTAATCCACAATCATCAAGTCTAGCATCTCGAACACACTTGTCCATGACTATGTTAAATAGCCATGGGCTCATCACACATCCTTGCCTTACACCCTTAAAAACTTCAAACCATTCACTATACTCACCATCAATACGAATGCAAGCCATACTATTCTCATAGTTCGCATGCACCGCATTGAGTAGAGCTCCATTCACTCCGTATGCTTTCAAAACATCCCACAACATACCTCTGTCCACTGAGTCAAAAGCCTTTTCCAGATCCACAAAGGCCGTGAATAGTTTCCCCCTCACCGACAATTGTTTTTCAACAAGTTGTCGTTGAGTGAAAATCTGATCAACACAGCCTCTACCGGCCATAAAGCCGGACTGTATATCGGAAACCCTTTTGCTAGTAGTCAGAATCACATTTTTTATAATCACCTTACAGAAGACTTTTCCTGGTATACTGAGTAGACTGATTGGTCTGAAGTTCTGACAGTCTTTTTTGTCCCCTTTACCTTTGTAAATGGGAACAATGACTGCCTTCCTCCAATCCATCGGTACCACTCCTGCATTCACACAAAGCTTACATAATTCAAACATCCAATCTATCACACATTCACCTCCTGCTTTCAACATTTCACCATTTATACCATCAAACCCAGCAGACTTCCCATTCTTCAGACGTGAAATAGACACTTTCATTTCTTCTTTCAAAATCTTCAATTCATTCTCTTCATCTGTCTGTTCATAAATTCTTCTTTCACCCTGGCCAAAAATTTCTTGAAAATAGTTTTTCCATCTCTTGCATACTTCTTCATTCTCCCATACCATCTCACCGGCAGCACTTTTGACTCCCGGAGTGGTCAATGCAGAAGATTTATTTCTATCCGCATTGATCCACCTCCAAAATTCCTTCTTACTGTCGGTGAAACTTTTGTTAATCCTTTCATCAATCTTTCTTTGTTCATTCATCTTGCTTTCATAAATTATAGTCTTCGCCATTCTCTTAGCTATCTTATATTCGTCTTCTAGCTTTCTATCATTTCTATCATTCAGCCAATTTTCATAACACTTTTTCTTAACTTTCACAGCTTCTTTCACTCTATCATTCCACCAGGCATCTCCTTTCAATTTTCCACCTTTCGTTACCCCACATACTTTTTTAGCACATTCAATCATTCCTTCCTTCAGATCTTTCCACATGCTTTCAATATCTTTTCCACACACATTCTTCTCAAGTTCATTTACACTTAAAATCTTGTGGAGCTCTGATACATACTTCTCTTTCACATTTTCTTCATTCAGCCTTTCTACTTTTATTCTAGTCATTCTTACTTGCTTCTTGCGTTTCTTCTTTCTTACTTCACCAAGCATTATTTTAGCACATAAGAGATAGTGATCACTGCCTATTTCAGGCCCGCGGTAGACACGGTTATCTCTTACGGCTCCTCTCAGTCTTTCATCCACACAGATGTAGTCAATGATTGTGCGACTTCCCACAATCTGCCTCGTGTACAGATGCACATCCTTATGCCGAAACCAAGTATTCGATGCAAAAAGACTGTGCTCCGCACACAAAGCAATCAGATGTCGCCCATTATCATTGACTACACCTCTCCCACCAGGACCAATAATTTTCAAACATTCATCCCTCACACAGTTTGGCATAAGCTGGCTGGCGAGTTATGCCGCATTACTGTTCCACGGTAAACGGCATAAGAGAACGTGAGATATGTAACAACTAACGTGGAGTTACTGAAACTACTCGTCTGGGGACGGAGAAACCTAATTTAGGAGTTTCAGCCCCATATACACACTTATATGTAGTACATAACGTATACTTACACATAAAACATTCTGAACATACTCGGTCGAATTTAAACTGAAAGTGGCTAGCATTTTTTCGATATTGAGATAAATATACGGAAATACAGATTAATGAAATTCCTCTTGATTATGATGTGATAACAACGGAGGAGCTTGAGGAAAGAAATAAACTCGTAGAGAAAAACTTTGCGTTTTATTTTTACTTTGTCAATTTAAAATGAATCTTTACAATGGCAATACGCAACCCTTAAAGTTTTCATAAAATTCTTTGTATTTCCATACATTTATCGAAATCGTAGTTTACCTTTGATTGGATATTACTGATGTTCACAAATTAAAATTCACTCAACAATGAATTAATTTTTTCAAATATTTGGCAAACCGTTGTTAGAGACTTTACAGATGTAATTCTTGACGTTTCGTCTGCATCGTAGCCAATGTCTTCCGAAGGTATCTGTGTTGAGTGACAATAAAGGATAAACTGTAAGCACCCGTACTCTAAAAACATATTAACTTTGCCAATACTATCTCTGTTTTAGGGAAGGATAGAAAGAATTGCAGATATTGTGCTCAATTCAAAATTTATGTGTGTTTTATAAGTAGATATACATGCAGCTTGTGTAAATGCGAGCTTACACCTGCCTACTTGTTGGCATGCCTCTAACATGAATCTAAATGTAAATGTATCTTTATGTGTAGACCCGGTATTTTCAACGTTAGTATAGCGACTTTATACTGGTGAAAAGGACACACTGATGCCACTCGTGTGGGTAGTATTTTTTATTAGTTTAAAACCACAATTATGTTAACGTTGAAAATACCGGGCATTAGAAGATATAATTTATAGCTCAATAGTAAAAGTATCTTTAACAATACGTCAACTTTTATGTGTTACGTAAAGAAAGTCTTTTAAAAACCATAAAGTATCAAATTTGAAAATATTTTCCTACATTCAAATAACCGTTATCTTCACCTCAGATAACTTGAAAATAAGCATTTAAAATTACAACTGAAAATCATGATATTTGAACAATTAACTTAACAATGCATTTTCTTTTGTTTCAGACCTGTGTTATTCGCCCCAGCAAGCGTTTTCACAATCCATGGAAGTTCTACCTGCAGACACCATTCATCACTACCCCAAGTCTTTAAATCAACCATAGGATGTAACAAAATAAATACTGTGGTAATCAGGGAAGAAGGGAATGTTGGTCGGCAGTAAAAACAGCTAGTATGGTCTCCCTCCATTACTTTTATTCTGTCTCGAGTCTAAGCTACAACAGCGGATACATGTTACTTGCAAGGGAACGCACTACCAACTGACTATAATCTAAAATAAGATTATAGTCAGTTGGTGGTGCGTTATAGTATGACTGCAAAGTTTATAAATCTATTGAACCATAAATTAATTAACATAATAACTTACGAGAAAAATACATCACCCCAAGTGTGAAACCTTTACCTTTTAACTCTACCAGAGCGTTAACCAAAAAAATACTTTTCGCAAAATAATGTTAGTCGGCTGTAATACAGCGGGATTCTCTCTATTACTTATAATCTTACTCAAATCTTAGCTACTATAGCGGATGCATGTTACTTGCAAGGTAACGGTCTACCAACTGACTATAACGTTTTGAAAATGTACAATGCTTACAAATCTATTGGCCCATAGGGCTAAGACTAGGTATATAAATTAATTAACATAATAATAACTTAGGGACTAGAAAAATACATCACCCCAAGTGTAAAACCTTTACCTTTTGACTCTACCATAGCGTCAACCATAAAAAAACTGTTCGCAAAGAAATGTTGGTCAGCAATAATAACAGAGTGTTTTTCTCCATTACTTCTTTCTCGAGTCTTAGCTACTACAGCGGATACCTGTTACTTGTGAGGGAACGTAATACCAACTTACTTCTTCTATCTGCTTTGTTGTTACGTTTCTAAATCTATCCAACCATAAACTATTTACCATAGTACTTATTAGAAAAACACATCACAATTACAGAAATCAAAACATAGAATTTTAGTTTTCAGAAACTATGGTTGAGTTGGAACGTGCAATTTTATACTTGGGGTACAGAACGAGTCCAGAACGAGAGCAGAACGAACCGGAATGGCTTGTATGCTTGAAGAACCAGAATGCCTTGCCTGCAGAACGAACCCCGCCGTATTATGATGTAAAGGCAAACGACTGCACAAAAACCGCTTGATTAATTACAGTGCAAGAATAGATGTGAAAAGTTAAGTATGGAGAAGGAAATATTCAGATAAACTGAAAGATTACTAAAAATGTAATTTTTTGGCCTTTAAACTGAAAAAAGGACGCACTCATGTCAATCGCGTTGTAGTATTTTATATCTGTTTTTAAGTCACACAAGCCAACGTTGAAAATACCGGACCTTAATAAATATGTGAATGTGATGATAGAGAAGCTTATTAATTATTCCACTTTACGAAATTTTCGTATTCCTTTACTAATGGCTTGATATGAGGCTGACCCCTCATGCTGTAAACACTTGTTTTACTTTTGCCAATGTCACCCCGGTGTCAGGGAAAGGCGGCAGGAGTTACAAAGTTTATGATCCTGTGAGGCTTAGTTTATTTTTTATGTACACAATCAGTGGCAAAGGGTGCCATACAAGCCGGTTCCCATCGGTTTCTCTTTTAAAATGATATAACAAAGTAGTTAAAAAATATAGGCACAAAGTAAAAAAATCTATTTAAAACCAAAGAAACAAAACGTATTTTTTCCCCATTGAAACCATGCAGTCTACTTTATTATCATCTTTGCCTCATTTAAAACGGGCAACCGATGGAAATCGGCTTGTATGGCACCCTTCGCCACTGGTACACATGCAGCATGTCTAAGCACAAACTTATATGTGCCTGTTTGTGGGCATTGCATAAAATATGAGCCTATAATGACAATATATCTTTGCAACTTCTACGTAAAATTACAATATATATTATGTATAAAAAATAAAGAAGTAAAAGATTCATAATTTTCTGTTGGATTCGCATCCTCAAACGAGTTACACATTTGAAAACATAAATACGAACGAAGTGAACGAAATTCCAACCGTTAGCTTTTCTGAAGTTCCTTCTCTAATTTCTTTTTAAAAAGCTTCTCTTTAAATTCATGACTGTTCGTTTTCACAAATTTATTACTCTGAGGTTTTGTTACTTTGAAAAGAAGTTACTTTAGAAGTCTATAGTTTTTCTGTATATATTTTAAGCTTAGATTTTAAATAGAAAAAAAACATATTTCTTTAGTATTTAAGGATTTAAATCTACGGCCCATTTACCAAAGACTGCTTTAAATGCTACGCTTTTTTAATTTTATAAATGTGCCTGCTTGTAAAAAAAATCTCTTTTAAAATGCTATTTTTTAGATATTCTTTAAAAAAAAAGTATTCTAGAAGAAAATATATATCCAAAAAATACATCATATTTGTTGAACTTATATTATACATAATATGCTTCTCATGGTGGTATGTTCGCAAGAAAAATTGAAACACATATGACCATAAACTCTGCAACTCTTGCTGCCTTTTATGAAAATTGCTGTTACTTAAAAAAATCATCAAGCTTTCTTTTTACATATCAATATTATTTTTAAATACCTAAGTACATATTTAAAATCAGTGACGAAACCTTAATATAGGCAAATAGTTATTCCCGTACGTAATTAACAACTCAACGGATTCGGTTTTAGCTTATGTGAAATGATTTCAAAGTTCAGACCTTGAAACGCAAGGATAGATACCTAAGCAATTTTTAAAGATAAATTTATATCTACTAGTCTAGATATCGGAATAATTCAGTATTGTTGCCTAACAACAATTGAATTGCTGAGCACGTCCGTGGGTATAATATGTTAATTCATGAGAATGCAAAATGCACAAAAAAAAATATTTTGTTGAAAACAGCAACCAAAGTAATAAATTATTTTAGTTGAACTTGGAGCGTCTTAGGAGCGTCTTGGAGCGTCCGTAAATGAAGATACAATCATTTTAAATTCATAATTTAAATGTTAAAATATCCCGCCACCCTCATACATATTATATAGCCACCCTCATACAATTATTATACCTACCATCCCTTATATTTCCGCATCTTGCAACACCCTCCCACACTTGGGTGTATGCAAATTCATCCCCATGCAGAGATGCTAGAACGGCATGGAAAATACGTTAAGGCCATATTCGAAAGAATAAAATCACTAAAGAATTTAATACTTTATAATCTTTTTTATTGTCTTTTATCCTGCCGCCATTCCTTTAGGGGGGGCCGGTACTTCCACACAAGTGCCTCCACTTGCATACTTCTTTCATCTCATCTAATTTCATCAATATTTTCATGAACGCTCTTTGTTTCCACTCCATAAATTCCATTCATTCGCAATCTCACTTATCTGATCAATCCATTCTTCCCTAGATTTTTCCCTTCCACGCTTTCTATTACATGCCCTTTGTACACTTTTTTTTGTCAGTCGGTCTTCATTTCAAGTTGCAAATATAAGCTAACATTAAAGATTAAAAATTCGTAACTTGGCAGGTTCAATGTCAAATAGAAACTTTCTTTCTGTTATATGTACACAGACAGACCTGAATTAAGGGTTTATCAAGAAGTGCAATTGCACCAGTGCCCTCAAAGACTTTTTGAAAATATAATTGGGAAAATTTAGCATTCGTTACTTATCGATAAATGGAATTTTGTCTACTTTTGGTTTTTTTGAAAATTGTTTTGAAAATTATTTTATAAAAATATATTTGTAACCATTCTGCTCTTGAAGATGCCTCATTAGGCGAAAATATTCGAGCATAAACAAATAAAATAAAGTGAATTAAAACAATGTTTTACCATTTATATTTTTAAATATTTATATTTTGTCTACTTTAATTGTTTTTTTTTTGTTTAAATTATTTCTGATCATGATCAGTTTCCCTAATGATGATTTGAAGACGACAGATTAAGCATTTTTGAGAATAAATAGAGAAAATAAAAACCTTTTACTTCTTGGAAAAAACATTAGATTTCGTTTTACTTTTCAATCAGTGATAAAAAGTGGTGTGGGGTATAGGTGAGGGAGGGGTGTGTCTATTTTTGCAACAGGGTCCCCATTTTTTTGCCTGTACATACAAAACGAGTTTTTTTTGGTGAAACGTACTTACATAGGTTTTTCTCTCTTTTCATTTGTCACCTTACCATTAACATCATCAGCTCGACAGCCTCGGCTTTGCTCTCCGATGCTTGGAGATATTTCTCTTATTTGTAAGCCAGACTCCAAGCTTCACAATCATCCGTACAACACAACTGGACGAAAAATGGGTAAATACATAAATGAATTGGTATTTCATTGAGCCTGAAACAGCACCTTCTATGTTAGTATTTCAATATATCTATGCACATGTAAGAGGACAGAAACTAATTTAACACTTTGCATTCACAGCCACCGTGGACTAAAATTAATGATATCTCCAGTTGCCTTGCGCCTCCTTTTACCGCCCCTTTTCGACCGCCCCCCCCCCTCCCCCATCTACCTCCCATTTTTACTACCTCCCTAATGCCTCCCATGATGCATCCCTTAACACCCACTTCTACCATGCTCAAACATTTCTCATGCCCATTCCATGTATACATAGGTACCTATGTATAAAAAATACCCATAGCATGAGAACGCTCATGCAAAGCTATTTTTTTCAAAACATGTAATAAGGCTTTTCTGTGAAGCTCAGAATAACGGCACGACAAAAAAAAAAAAAATTTTAATAAATTTTTCAGAAGTAACATAATTATAAGGGTTTCCGCCACAAAAAAATTAAAGCATTGCATGAGCGTTCTCTGATACGCTTCCCCGGATGGAGGTGTATACCTAAACGGAACGGGTATGAGGCTGGGTTTTCGCAATACTGTTTATTATATTAAAAATAACCTTTTTTTCTCAATATCTTTTCGAATTAATAATGAATTTTTCAAGTGTTAAAAACAAGCCATTAAAAAAACATTCAGATCAAAGGCATAGCTCATGAGTAATGACTCGAAGATTAAGAAGTTAATAGCAGACCTTGATTGGAACTTCTTTTGTTGATTGTTTGAATCACGAGCAACGAAAAAATATTATTCAATGATTCCTGGGAATCCAGTGCGAATACTGCTAGCAAGCCTCTGTCGTATAAGCTCTTGTTTTTTTTATCACAAAAGGCCGCTTCAAAAAAATAAGCATGCTGATTGGTTACAAGGTGGGTTTGAGCATCCCTTCTTACACCGCCTTCAACGCCCCTTTTTACCACCCATTTCTAACGCCTCCCCTTTCTGCATCCCAGGGGGGCGTTTAATTACTTTCTCTCCACCGCCTCCTTTATGCGCCCCTGACTTTTTATATTAAACTTTATCGCCCAGAGCTTTTTTCACAGAATCGGCAATTTTCAACGCTTAGCCCTCTGCGGTCTTAGTCGTAATCAGTCCTAGAAAAAATTAACGAGAAAGTATTCACATAAAAAACGGTTTCACACAATTTTTCTACAAAAGATTCCGGCTTCAATGACGTTCATTTGAGTTTTTTTTTTACTTTCTAGTTTTGTTAGAGATCCATGATTTGTCACTCGGTTTCTTGAGTGAAAGTTGGGTATACAGAATAAGCTCAATACCCTTACTGTAAAAAAAAACATTTTGCCAATGCCGCCCATGTTTCAATGGAAGTCGGTAAGAGTTGCAAGGTGCAAGTTCATTTGAGATTTGCGTCTTATTTTAAATAAATTACACATGTAGCATGTGCAAACGCGATCTTACACGTGTCTGCTTGAGTCATGTGTGCCTTCATAATTAAATGTGAATCTTAATTGATAATTAATATAGTCAACTAAGATTAGATAATTATTAATGAGTAGTTCATTTATGATATATTTATTCACAAATAGGTTGGTATGAGGCTGACCACACATACTGAAAAAAAAATTAACTATTTCCAGTGCCCACTCTATTTCAGGGAAAGTCGTCAAGAGTTGCAGGGCTCTGTTCATTTGAGGTTTGGCTTTTTACTTTATAAGTACACATGCAGCGTCTGTACACTTGAAAGTACACGTGTTTGCTTGCAAACATTCAATAAATATGAAATTTTTTGAAATTAAAAGCTTAAATATTGATATTTGTATGCAACTTAGATTATTGATTAACGCGTCACCTACAATTCCAATTATAGTAAAAAAAAAACGAAAATAACTTTACAACAATAACAACAACAAAAATATATATTTGCGTGTTATTTATCAGTTTTATTAGACTTTATTTTAAACACCTCTGCGGCACTACAACATTAAAAAAAAAAAAGTGCTTTAAACTATGCAATGCTTCTTTGCCAATTATGTAAAAATATATGAGTTATAAAATATAAATGTATAATTTTAAGATAGGCTGTATAAATAAATAAGTAGGCGTGTGCTTAATTCCATACAAAAACATTCTTATACAAAATGCTTTGCTTATATTAAGTCTTAAGATGATTTGACATATCTAATCAAAATAAAATAAATCTATTTTTCATTATTTTAATTATTTTAGTATTTAGTTTGTAAGCTGCTCGAACCGAAGTAAATCGTGATTTTAATAATATTAACTTTCTACATAAATGTTGTTCAATGTCTGTCGTAGATTGAATAAATCTTTTTTCTTATTTGCTTTAAACAACTTAGAAATTGATTTTACAAAAAAAATGGGAACTTACTAAGAATCATGATTAATTGGCTTATCATTTTCCTTCATGTTTTTTTTCTTATAGAATGGGATTCTGCTGGAATAAGAAAAACACTTTTTAGTCTACAAATGTCCCTGGATAGAACGGAGTACCTTTAATTATAAAATTCAATATTCTCACCTATCATATTTTTAAATATATTATGACTTATTTCTGGTTTCTTAGTAATTTTTTTTAAGAATCTATCGAGATTTATTTACTTTTACACAAACTGATGTCAAATTATATCGCCACCTTAAAGGTCAAACTGAATTCGTGCTGATTCACTGATTTGAGAATTTTTGTATAAAACATTTTATTAGGTGTAACTTCTCGTAGCAAGAGAACTACTCATGAAAATTTCTAACTGCAGGATTTTACCACTTTTTTAGCACTTTCGCTCGTAGACAATTGGAAAAAAATGTGGATTTACATGAAAAACTGATGTTCGATCAATATATCATTTATTCAGTTTTACCTTTGAAGAATGGGTATAAAGTTTTATTTGCTAAGGTAATGTACCATAATATTCCAGCATTTGCTTGAGGACTCTAGACCAGTGTTCCGCATACTTTTTGTGTTCAAGGTACACCTATCAAATCAAAAAAATTTTAGAGGTACACCAAAGAAAAAAACAATGACTATTTAATATTTATTTATTACTTAAATCAATATACCTAATATAAAAAGATGCTAAGTGAGAAATGTGAGCCTGTTTAACTGAGCACAGGCGATCAAAATTTGGAGCAATCGTTGATAAGGCTGCTCTCATCTCTTCATTGATCGTCCTCAGGCGCTCTCTTTTTTCGATTCAATAGTAGTGAGAGTTGAGAATCCCAATTCGCATAAGTAAGTTATGGCAAATGGTAATAGAATTGCAACAGCACGCTTTGAAAGCAGTGGATACTCATTTTTTATATGCAGCCAAAAATGTGCTACATACCTCTACTACATTTTTCCGCGGCACACCAACTGATGACCACGGTACACCAGTGCCCCGCGGCACACGCTTTGCGGAACACTGCTCTAGACACACACACTTCATTTCAAATACTATAACTGACTAGTATTATTATTTAACATTAAAACTATCACAAGCATTTATATGAAGATATTATAACTACCCAAGGGCTATACTTGTATAATTATAAAATAGGAATAACGGTATATTTTTTTATAAAAGGTTTTATATGAAACTCGATAAATAAAATATTAAAGCTATTTATTGTATAAAAAGCTCTCAAAATGGCTGCTGAATTATTTTCAATATATTTTTACTTTTCTTTCTCCTTTACTCACACACTGAAAACGAAAAAGTACAACGATGAATAAGAGTTAGATTTTAATTAATATTAATATATTTTGTATTTTTTAGAAGTAATAATTATTATTAGTAAAATGAATATTTAATATGTATATTTTTCTTAAATTAAGAGCGTCTATTCTTTGTCAAAAGGTTAACAAAAGGTAAAAAAATAATTGGCCTTTGTCTTAACAAATAAACAAAACTACAACATTTAAAAAGAACGAATTATGAACAATTTTTCATGTGTTATTGATCAATTTTTCGTTCCCCTAGCGCTTCTTTGGCTTATCTACCTTTCGATCCAAAGATGACCTTTAAATGAAATTGTTTTAAGAATCACATTGTACACAATCTAAGCTAAGAATATAACAGAAAACACCATAATGTAAGACTTGTTTTAAGTTAATTTCCAGTTTTCATAAGACACATTGGTCCAATACATGGTTAATTAAAAAAAAAAAAAAAAAAAAAAAAAAAAAAAAAAAAAAAAAAAAAAAAAAACACATTGCTCATGTAAAATTACATCTGATGGTCATAAGACAAGCAAGCACTAAAGGGGACGGTTTGCGTATTACGATATTTCTTTTGAAAACACAATTGATTTACTTTGAACATTTTGTTACCCTTAATTAAGGCATTAATCATTGTTTATATTGAAATCAAATGTGAATTTATTTTGTAATGAAAGACTTGAAAGTGTACTTAGATATAAAAAATGGAAGAATTTCTATGTAGCATGTAAGTATGTATAGGTTTGGTAATTATAGAAGCTATTCAGGTCTGCCATTAGGATGTATTGAATGGTCTAAGGGGTGGCTAGAACCACCCTGCCACCCTTAGATAGCTGCTTTCATTGCTACTCCGAGTGCAGAAACAGACGGGGCTTCATTAAGTAGGAATTATAACTTTGTATGAGCGCCTCGCCTGCGTCTGTGCGCCTTGTAAAGCGGTGCTCTGGTGGTCAAACTGTGAAACCTGAAAAATAATCAGAAAATTGCGTTAATTCTTTGGGGGTTGAAAAAATTATGAAATGTTATAAAAACGGAAACATTTAATGTTTAGAACAAGATAAAATAAATGGATGGCAGTTTATTTACAAAGAAGTGCACGTGCTATGGAAAGGAATTAGATAGACGATGAAAAAAGAGGCGATATAGCAGCGTTTGTAATCTATCTATAATCTAAGCTGCAAAGATATGTTAACATTTAAGGCGTATATTAAATGCATGCCCACAGACAGGCACATTTAGATTCGGGTCTAAGCATTCTGCAGGCGTGCATACAAATAAACAAAACCTCACATGACCATAAACTTTTCAACTCCTGCCGCCTTTCCCTGAAATCGGGGTGGTATTGGCAAAAGTGAACCAATTTTTACAGCACGAGGGGTTAGCCTCACACCAACCTATCAGTCAAGGAACGTCATACGGCAAAAATGACATGAAATAAATCGTTTAATTTTTGACAATTCTCGACATTTAATTCCTAGTTAAGCTAGAAGCACCCATTTATGAACTACTAGAAGCACACATTTATGCGGCTGACCCCCCATAATATAAAAATTGGTTCACTTTGCCAATGTCACCCCTGTTTCAGGGAAGGACGGCAAGAGTTGCAAGGCTTATGTTCATTTGAGATTGGGTTTTTATATTGTAGGTCCACATGCGGCATGTGTTAGCGCGAAATTATACATATCTGCTTGTGGGAATGCATTTAGTATAAATCTTAAATGATATATATCTTTGCAGCTTAGATTAGATTAGATTAGACCCTATTTTTATATTTCTACAATTATAATTACCTCACCGTTAGATATTTAAACTTTTCGGATATTAGACGAACCGCTGCGTGTAGGAAAACTTTTTGCGTTCATCCTCAGTCGCCGTGCAGAGAGGGTGCTTCATTGCGTTACTTAGACATAGGCATCTTTTTGGCACACCAAACGGCTTTAATGCTCCCTTGATTTATTTTATTTTGATCGATGCATTAAATAAAAATAATTGGCACTTTTTTGTGCCAAAACAATGCGTGAGTGAAATGTGAAAGTATATGAAAATCTCTTTTCGTCAAATCTTAACACAACTTACTACGTCTTACGATTGTTTGGTATTCACTTTGCGTCTTGGGAATTCCATGAGGCGATCAATTTGGGAGACAAAAAATATGATGTCATTTGGCTGGGATGCTACGGAAAGGGTTTTTTGTGTGATTTCTCGCTAAAGACTATTGTCACATTGAGGTCACGTTTGCCCGCCGAGATTTATTTTTTATCAATTTTGTCCATTTTTAATTCCAGTTGGCAGTTTATTACCTCAAATCCAACACTTAAAAAAAATATCTTTTTCCTAGCAACCCGACCGTGTGACGACACAATTTTGTTACCTGCAGAATTGGTTCCGAGTCCATTTCCAAACGAAAACAGTTCTTACGTACCAAACAAGCAAACATCAATATTTTGTTTATTTTTCTAAGAATCTGGAACCTTCTAAAGTTAGACAACTAGCACTGCCTAACGTTTCCCAGCGATATCTACAACAGAAGTACACACATATCTAATATTCCTAGTTTCACCATTTCTCTAGCACGCCCCTCCCGTGAAAGTTTCAGGCTTTCGTAAGCGCTCCCCCCCCCCCCTTCTCCCACCAATCTCAGTTTTAACGCCCCCTTTTCCTACCACCCCCCATTGATAACGCCTCTCTTCTCCTAACGCCCTCTACTCTTTCTTTCAATGATCTCTGGTGCTTCATTATCCTTTTTTTCACACCGTCTAACTTTCTGGCCTTCTGTTTGGGATTTTAAATAGCTGGGATGCATCCTTTTTATGCTCTTTCTTGGCCTTTTTACCCTTATATGACCTCCTATATGTTGAACTTATTATATGGCCTCTTTTGTACGTACCCTGCGTATCTCAGTCTGAATTAAAGGGCATTCTGGGGTAGTTCTATACTAAACTCCTCCGTCTTATCTGTTTCTAGCGCCTCCTTTATTCTTAATAACTCTTTTTCAAACGCTTCATTTTCCTACATTCCTTTAATTTTAATGCTCCCTTTTTCACCATCCTTTACTCCCAACGCCTTTCTAAGCCCCTACTTCACCATCGCGTAATGTCTGAAAATTTAATCACTCACTAGGAGAACTGTTGTTTCTTCAATTTTCCTTCTTCTTCATCCTTTTTTTCAGTCCACTTTTAGAAATAGGCCTCTTCTAATCTTTTTGATGTCTTTCTATGGACTGCTGTATTCAGCCATCCCCAGTTCCCTTGCTATCTTCCAAACATATATCTTCAATACATTTTTCTATTTACGTGATGGAGAATTTACTCGATGTTATATACTACGTTAACTGTTTCTAACGCCCCCCTACTCCCGCAGCCCCCGCACTTTAATGGGCTCCGTATCAGCTAACGCCTACGTGGCAGAGTGCCTTTAATAAATTACAACCTTAACAGCTGACTACTTGCGAGATAAATAGTGAACAGGGAAAATCCCGGCTAACTCTAACGTATTATTCCGCAAGGCGGTAAATAAAACGCCCCACCCCCCTGCCGCAATAAATTTACATACAGAATTCTTGATTGCACGTTTAAGTAAGAACTTCTGAAAAACTGTATAATTTTTAATATATTCGAAGAGGAATGAAATTTACCAACATTCGAATAGGAATGAAATTTAACAGCATATTTTTGTCTGGCCACAAATTGAAAACGATCAATTAATAATGTGTTCATTATATAATAATATCCTAAAATAATAAAAGGAGGTGTTGTCCCTCTTGTCCGACAAGCTGCTCCATGGATGATCTCTTTGCGGGAAACCAAAGAGCTGTACCTAGACATTGCTCGTTACTGGGCCAATACGGTGTGAAGCTGACACGAAGAAGAAGAATAAAACAATTAATGAATCATTTATTAATAATTAACAATCTGTTGAACCAGGCTCAAAATATAGCCAGTCGGGTAAAAGCTATCGACAATATAACGTGATGGGATTCAAACCGGTGCTGATTTTTCTAACTCCAATCCGATTGCTTTTTTCCGATAAAAAAAAACAAATGGTGCTTACAATGCCGCTCATCAGATTTTGACCAAATTTTCATGAAATGTGTTGTATTTCCTCAAAATAGGTAGTTTGAGATTTGATGTCGATTAGATTTCAAACAAAAGAGAAACGAACAAATTGCTGAGATAGGCTGTCACCCTTACATGTGAAAAAAAAAAACAAATCACATGTCTAAATGGCGTAGTAATCACCTGCTGGTTTTTTATAGATTTAAATAGTTGAAATAAAAGTCCTTCAAAGTATAATTAGTACACATCAGTTATTTTAAAGGCTTATTGTAAATAAATAAACCATCAAATGTTCCGTACGTAGATATAGATACAAAATATTTTCAAGCAAGCTGTTAAAATAGAAAATCTACCAGAATATTCTGGATGTGCTTCAGAGAAAATCCTTGAAAGCTTTTCCGGCCGTTTAAACGCTCATAATGAGGCAGACACTTAAATCGTCTATTAGTCATAATTATTGCAGAATCTCTCAGAAGCTTTGGACGCGAGCTTTCTGCAAGTTGCACTTAAAATAGACGCGTCACACTAACGGTCGGCTTTTAAATAAGTAATCATCTCACTCGGGCTGGCCTTATATGTTAGAGTAGACCCAAATTAAGATAAAAGTGCTATGAAAGATAAAAAGGCAAACGGTTTGTCGTTTAGTTTGAAGAGAGTCTGGTAGGTGAAGGCTAAAGTCTCTAAATATATATCATGGAAGGAATCAGATAGACAAGAAAAATAAAGAGTACTAACACAACAACAACAAAAAGCCCTCGTCTTTTATCCTGCCGCCATTCCTCTAGGGGTGGCCGGTACCTCCACACAAGTGCCTCCACTTGACTCTGTCCTTGCATACTTCTTTCATCTCATCTAATTCCATCACTCTTTTCATGCATGCTCTTCTCTTGTTTCCACTCTGTAAATTCCATTCATTTGTAATCTCACTTATCTGATCAATCCATGTCTTAGCCTTCCACGCCTTGGCATCTCAAAATGTATTTTTGCAATATTTTAACTCGGTTCAAAAGGTCGTACTATTTTCAAAAGGCTTTTGATTGATTCAGTAGTTTCTATTCTTCTTCAGTAGGTATCTTCTCTTTTATACACACTTTTTAAGAGTGTTTAAAAATAGTTATTTATGCCACTGCCAAGTAATGATAGTCTTTTTAACACGAGTGCTAGTTTGTGCCATGAGGCGCAGCCGAATGGCACAATAGAAAGCACGAGTGTTACGAGTGATATTCCTTGACTTATAGGTTGGTATGAGGCTGACCACCCATACTGTAAAAAATGGTTCACTTTGCCAATGTCACCCCTGTTTCAGGGAAGGTCGGCAAAAGTTGTGGGGCTTATGTTCATTTGAGGTTTGGATTTTATTTGTAAGTACACATTCAGCATTTGTAAGCGCGAACTACACTTGTTGGTTTGTGGGCATACATCTGAGAGCTTTAAATGAATATATCCTTGCAACTTAGATTATAGATTATAGATTATAGTGTTACAAAGACTAATTACGTGCAGTGGCATACAATACTTTTTCTACGACCATGAGAGAATTAACAAAATAGTGAATAATAGTCATTATAATGTACTCGTCCATTTGAAGTAATTAAAACCTTACCTTTGTCAAAACGTGTGATTTATCATTCCCTTCGATTGTCTAATCTAACCTAAGTTGTAAAAATAAATTATATTTAGGTTTCATATTGAATTCATGCCCACAAGCCGACACATATGTATAAGGTCGCGCTTTTACATCCTGCATATAAGCTTAAACATTCAAACCCAAAACTCAAATAAACATATGCCCTGCAGTTGTATTGGCAGGTGAACCAAATTTGTACAGCATAGGTGATCAACCTCATACTCACCTATTAACCAAGTAACTTTTTGAGTTTGTTTATTTTTTGCGGTGAAATTTTTTGTATTGTTTTCCTTTCAAGCCTTTTATTTTCCATTGAAAAAAGGAAAGCTTTATTTGGAGCAATCCGATAAATAAATTCGATAAATTTTAGCACTACTATTAACAATTTTTATTTGACTCTACACATAAAATATACTTATTTATTTTCATCTGCACAGGGCTGAAAGTCTCATCACCACGGTAATTCCTACCTACCGAATATCACTAATATTGTATGAAGCCTAATCAGCTGATCGCTTGCGGCCATCTTGGATTGACAGGTCTTCATACCCCCATACAAGGTTGACATTTGAAATTAAAAAATGGTTCCAATTCTGACAATGCGCATGCGCACATGTTCATTTTAACACGGTTACCGGTTGCATAATGTAACATTATGCAACGGGTGTAGAAATGTATGGCATTGTGATTGCGTTAGCCGTTTTGTAATTAGTAAATTACCAAATGGGAGTAGAAAAAAATTATTTATGGGTCCGCTCATTAATTAACTTAGACAAAAGTGTGACTCACACGGCCGAAGTGCTACGGAAAAGGTTAACTAATATTTTATATTGGTTGCTACACATCCTAGTCTCATAAGCCTGAAACGTTAACAGACGAAAGAAAAACTTAAGTTCAAATAATAAACGGAATTCATTGCTTCTGAGAAAAATATGCTTCAGGTCCTCCAATTTGCTTATATGGCACAGATTTACAATCATCAGATTGATTTTTTTAATGAGAAATTTTACGAAAACATTTTGTTGTCGATGAAAATAGGTCCTAAATTTAATCATGTAGCTAAAGTCCATACACCAAAGTTAGCTATCAATTTGTGAGTTGCAACTTGCATCTACCAGTAGCGAGTCTGGCGATAGTTCTAGAACGCAGCGGTCCCCTACCGCAGGCGTGCATTAGCCCTCTAGCAGTCGCATGAATTACTAAAATGCAGTTTCAACTTTGTCTGTGAGCAAAGTAAGCTTTTCCCAGTCATGTCTGCAACAAATAGAGACAGTCTTTAGGACAACTGGGAAGTGAATATTTGCCAAAAATGTAAGTTTGAAACTATGATGACGATGATGGATATTTTTTTCCTGCGGCGCCATTTTTAATGGTCTAGGACCATCTCAAGGCGCCAAAGTCTATGAATAAATTGAATAACAGTGGACTTAAAACGCAACCCTATCGTAATTAAAATAAATTATTATAATAATTCATGATCTTCTAAATTAGCTTTACATTTGCAATCCATGGCCAAATAAAATCAATAGGGACTCATTACGGAACCTTGTCTTACTCCCGGGTGTAGGTACATAACATTATGTAATTCATCGACTTAATACTGCGATCAATGCATGGATTGAATCACCACGGGCTCATTATATACACTGAAGTATGAAGTATGTATTTCATCGTCTTTACATTTATTTTACACTGATAATGATTTAATTAAATAACTACGGACTTATTATGGACCCTTGTCTTACTCCCTTACAAGCATTTAAATATCTCCAGCTTTTCAATATTATCTGTACACATTATCGTTGTTTAAATTGACAAAATACTGGCTAATTCTGCATTGAAAGACTTCGTACTACTATTCCACAAAAAGTTTTTAATAAAATCCATGTTTGAAATAAACGAGAACGGACTTATGATATGCCGTGCTTTTCCA
Source organism: Agapetus fuscipes (assembly GCA_951799405.1). Taxonomy (NCBI): domain Eukaryota; kingdom Metazoa; phylum Arthropoda; class Insecta; order Trichoptera; family Glossosomatidae; genus Agapetus; species Agapetus fuscipes. The sequence goes on along the minus strand of OX637349.1, from coordinate 9,894,690 downwards.
AATCAGAAGTATCTTAACCACATGATGCATGATTAAATTGACTAAACACGAGTTTATTATACCTTTTTTTGTACTTCATACTATTCCACATTACTTAATACTTACATCAATGGTATAATTTGAATAACTACGGACTGATTATAGATCCCTATCTTACTCCCGTATACATATTGGAATACTACTGCAATACATTCGACTGCAGTCCATTGTTTACTGTCTTGGTCTGGTGTAGCAGTAACTCGCAGAGAAACTGTCCGTACCTCGACACCCCCTACATATTATGCTAGAAAGCGCCAACCCAACACTTACATAGGTACATGGCTGAGTGGTGGATGGACTTTACTGGCTCTAACTACTAAATATATGCCCGGAGTGGCGGCCCCTTAGTGGACGCCTAACAAAAGCAGTAACTTGCAGAGAAACTTCAGCAACGGATGGAGCTACAAACATACAATGTTCAAATAGGTTCACAAGCATACCTACGTAATATTATGTTATTGTCATACAATGTATGCAAGAGAGTAACACAGGGGTCTATTGTGAGTCCACTTTTATTTTTTATACTTACTTCATGGATTCTAGTGTTAAATTATGTGGAGGACTTTAAAATACTTCAATGTATATTTGAGCACGATTTGATTCAATTCATTTGACCAAGGAAGAGTATGAAATAATTCTCCGATATCTAAAATCCCCTTGTAGACACTTTGTTCTCTTTTTATGATAGCACTTTAAGGAGAGTTCGGTGATTTTTGCTGCCACTCCTAAAAGTAATCTAATAGTCTTGCCAAAGCATTGACGTTGAATGGTTCTTCAGTCACGATGTCCTTCGGCGTCCTCAAGATGTTCTTTCCTCGACCTTTTCTTGGATTTTTTCGTACAAGACTTTGTTCTTTGGTATTTTAGTAATACTTATACATTATAAAAGCTCCAAAGCCATTGGACAAAAAAAAAACGTATGAAAACATGCATAGCTTTAAGGAAATAAAATTCTACTTATAAAAGACTGTGATTATTGTTTTCCGATTTTCCCCTTTACGGTTTATCCTCAAAATTTGATCATTTGTGCAAAAAAGGAAATTTTAGTTTACATATCTGTACAGTTTAATAAAAAAAAATGACAATATGTTAAAAACAACAGATAAAGTTACTAAACCATATTATTTTTGCAGAAAAATACGATGATTACTTAATTTAAATAAAATGTAGAATTAACTTTACAATATTAGGAACAAGAAAGCCTTGCTTTGAAACCCTGCTGTGCATTTCCATTCTCCTCTTTAATCCCCACTGCCTTGCACTTCGCTTATTCAGAGTTACCAACTTTTCTCATAAATTTGTTTTCACGACTGCTTCGCTGAGCGCAGCTCCGTAACTTAGCTACTAAAAAACAATCCGTGCACTAACTAACGCTTCAAAACTTTTGCAATATAAAATGCATTATGTATTCTGCTTACCGTTATTTCTAAATGTATGTGAATATGTGAAATTCGACCTATACAAAGGCCCAGTATTTTCAACGTTAGCTTATGTACCTTGAAACTGATATCTAAAACTACCCACTCGAAAGAATGGAACCTACAGAGTGAGAATAAGAGAAGAGCATGTATGAGGAAAGGAATGAATGTTGTAGAGAATATGAAAGAGATATGCAAGCACAGAAAAAAGTGGAGTCGCACCTGCGGAGGTACCGGCTACCCCTGGTGAGCGGTGGCAGGATACAGTAGAATACAGTACCTACTACCTAGTACCTACCCACAAGTGCATCGTTTTAATGCAGTGTTAAGTTGCTATACTGACGTTGAAAATACCGGGCCTAAGAGTGAGAATATGGTTTTAAGGGTCTTGATCCGTAAATAATAATATTCAGATAATTTATTTGGTGAGCCTTTTTTGTGTTTTTCTAAGTTTCACCTCGTGGTAGGTACTCAATTATTTTTTTTAAATCAGCCATTCAATACATCTAGTTATTTTTTAAGACTATCAGAAATTAAACTATTTAAAATTTAGGCATCTTTTTAGAATAAAGATAATTTTTATATTATATTTTCTTTTCAACTAAGATAACTCATTTCATATTTTTTATCAGCTCTATCAAACACGACCTATAATTATGTTATCGTAGCTGTAAAATTATCTATGTATATTATAAGTTTCTTCATTTTATGAAAACACATTGTAACTTCATATGTATTTATAGAGCCATAGGTCGTAACTTTTTAAATTTAATTAACATTATTTTTTTTGTTTTATTGATAACATAACATAGATTTATTTTTAAAGCACTTAGTTTATATGTAGTTTATAAATCAATATGTACCAATTTGCATTTCATTATCTTATACCCAAAATGCACTCAATCGTATTTGCTTATAAAAACAATTGTTACAAAATTAGGAGTTTAAATCTTGTCGACCGGCAGATAATGCTGGAGAGTTGCTTTCTGGGATCTGTTGCTGTGGTCTGTGGGAGCTGGAGCTTCCGGACTTTTCATCACAGTTTTATAGACATTATTGTCTTTACTTCACATAGTTAACACTGATACAGCTCATCGTAGACATGGGCGAAACGTCCGAAAGCTCCAGCTCCCATAGACCACGGCAACTTATGCCAGAATACAACGCATTAATTATCAAAATTAATTCATTTTTTAAATTCAAACAGAACTTGTTTCCTTTGAGAATATGCGTACAAATTAATTTTAAAATTAGGATATTAGACAAATCATTTCTTGAGGACTCATTTTATCCTCGACGTTTCGTTGGTAGGTATCGTAACCAACTTCCTCAGGACTAATAACGGTTTGTCAAATATCCTGATTTTTTTTTTAATAAGTTGTAAAATAATTATAATTGTCACCACAGAAATTAACTATAAAAGAATTAATTTTCGAAACAAAGTCCCACTTATGAATCAAAGCCCCCCTTATGTGTCTGTATATTTTTAAAAATATTAATAATATTAGTATTCTTAGATACTAAATATGAAAGAAAAAATTGTAAAAACTCCCCAAGTCAAGATGGATGAGTACGGGTAGGAGATAAGTATTATTTCATGTACCTACCTACCTATTGATAGATTTAATTCTTAGTAGGTACTAGAGCTTATAAATCATGTAAGTTGCTTAATACACTGTAAAAAAAATCCAAAGCATGTAAAATTTATTTTTCTTTCTGTGTATTTTTTTCATGCATTTTTTATTTTATTGTATTTCTCACATGAATTTTTCTTTCCTCGTATTTCCTTTCTATATCTCATTTTTCTTATGTAGGTATATGGGTATATTGTCAACCTTTGTTTCCTCTCTATTAACGCGTAAATTTTTCATGTGTAGTCACGTTTTGCACCCTCCGCGTGACTAAGCTGAAATAAAGATTTCACTATTATTTCAAAAAGGGGAAATAAGTATAGCCGTATAAAATCAAAGACGTCGATCAAGCAGTTTTGTGCATTGTCCCCGAAGAAGTCGAGTGTGGCGTGTGGAACATATTTATTTTTACAGATTCAAGCAGTGAGCAAGGATCTGGTCTTACGCCAACCACTTCCTTTCAAGTGGTTTATTTATGGGTTTATAATCTAAAATTTAAATTGCAAATATATATATAACCTAACATTTAAAATTCATATTAAATGCATACCCACGAACAAACGTATGCGTAAGTTCGCACTTACAAATGCTGCATGCGTACCTACTTACAAATTACATTCCAAACCTCAAATGAACATAGCCCTGCAACTTTGCCGGCCTTGTCTGAAACAGGGGTCACATTATCAAAGTGAACATTTTTTAACTGTATGAGTGGTCAGCCTCATACAAATCTATAAGGAAACCTACAGGTGCTTTTTATAAATTCATTACTGTTATCCTTTGATAAAAAAAAACTATTGGATCAAAAATAACGATAATCAAATAATTCTTAACCATGGCGTCCTTCTTACCCAAATAAAAACATTCAAACAACCACTGCACTATCTTACCGCACTACTCTCGCCTATTTAAATAATGCAAGACGGAAAGAGACGGGCGATAGTTTCACTATTCAACCCCTCACGCACCGGCCACCCCAAAAAGGTTTCCAAAAAAACAACAGTAAGACATTGTAGTTGTGTCTCGTTTTCTCTCGCGGTTGGCTTGCGAGAGGGACAGAGACGTGCTGCGTGGGTTCGCTTTTACTTTTGTGGGGCGGTCTAAAGAGATAAAATGGACTTACACCCCCCTATCCCCCACACCTTCATACCGCTCCTTTCCCCCCTCTCCACCCCTTTCCACCCAAAATGCGTGAATACTATCGAGAAATGGCACTATGAATATAAAGCAGTCTTTCTCAAATTGTGGATTAAAAACCGATACCAAAACTTTTGTATATTTTTAAACATTATTTGTGAAAACCTTCATAATTCTAAATCTAAATCTAAGCTGCAAAGATATGTACAATTTGAGATTCATATTAAATGCATTCCCACAAGCAGACATGCATAATTTCGCGCTTACACATGCTGCATGTGGACCTACAATATAAAAACCCCAATCTCAAATGAACATAAGCCCTGCAACTCTTGCCGACCTTCCCTGAAGCAGGGGTGACATTGGCAAAGTGAACCATTTTTTACAGTATGGGTGGTCAGCCGTATACCAACCTATCAGTCAAGGAGTAAATAATAATTCATTTGAAAAAAAAAAACTAATGGCTCAATTTACAGAAGTAAAATTGACAAATGGTATATGTTGGAGATATCCTTACAGATAGAATTTAATTTATAATAAGATTAGAATACTTACTTACAGAATACTTAATTTTCATACAAAATCATCTGTCCCACAAGATTACTCAATATTTTTTAAATCTGGTCAATGGCTCAGTTGGTAGAATGCTTGCGTTCCATATCATAGTGCTAGGGTTTAATTCCCACCAAAGGTATCAGAAACGATTTACCATTTCGGTATTTCAAATCTGAAATAAAAGTACCGGCGAGGTTTACTCAGCTTTCTCAAGGTATGCCAACAGAAACACCTGCTTGAAGCGGAGTGGTAAGGCCGGCTCCTGAAAAAATAAACAGGTTTCAAACGCCCAAGCGACCCCTTCTTAAGGGTATAAATAAGAATTTTTAAATCAGGCAGAAAAGGTTGGGAATGAATGCGTCTGGAGGTAAAAAAATGTATGGATATATTCAATATCGCTTCACATTTTTATTATTAAATAAACATAAAAACTATCAAATGTAGACTTACACCGTGGATATATAATAATTATGCCGTCTTAAAAAAATTATGATTTAGTAAATTATTGTATATTTTTTAATGAAAAAAAAACAGATAATATTGTTACCAAGAATGCTTTTTTTTTTAATCATGCTACTTATCTATAATGTATAATCTAAGTTGCAAGGATATATTCATTTAAAGCTCTCAGATGTACATACAAACCAACACGTGTAGTTTGCGCTTACAAATGCTGAATGCGTACTTACAAATAAAATCCAAACCTCAAATGAACATAAGCCCCACAACTTTTGACGACCTTCCCTGAAACAGGGGTGACATTGGCAAAGTGAACCATTTTTTACAGAATGGGTGGTCAGCCTCATACCAGCCTATAAGTCAAGATTTTTAATTTTTAAAACATTGCAGATTTTCGTACAAAATTGGACTTACCTATTCATTTTATGGATCGAATGTATGCAGATGGGTGTTTAGATTATTTTATAATATGTCGCTTGGGGTGAATAACACAAAGGGTTCATACCCTCTCCTTTCAAACAATAGTGCTTCGTCTACTCTTTCATAGATGGCAGTACTATTTTTTTAATTGCTGTACAAAAAATTAAGTGTAAAAATATTTTTTTAGGCTATAAAATTGTAAAAAATATATTTCTTAATGTTTTCGAAAAAAATATTGAAAAAAAATCTCTATACACAAATATTTCGATGTATTTTTTTTTCATTGTAATAAAATTCTTTCAATAGTATTTGTTGTTTTTTTTTAATTTTGTACTGTTTGATTTCATCAAAAATAAAACATTGTTTATAATTATTTGTGGAAATTTTGGATGGGATTATCGAAATTTAGTGTCATAAAAATACGTGAAAACTGACTTGCAGTGACATCTGCGGTGGAAAATGCAAACTAGGAAAATACTTTCACGTTAAAAACACAGATGGTGAAACTCGTACAATTTTTTGTTTTTATTTTTTTGGAAAATGCATACTTACATAGATTACACGTATTTTTACCTTATACTAGTAATTAATTTGATCCGCACGTGAATTGATGTAGACAATATTGTGTCGCCACCCGGCCGGGTTGCTAGGGAAAAGGCACAAAAATAATTTTGTTACTGGTTGCTTAGGATGGCACAAGACTGACGTTTGCTCGCCGAGAAAAAGTTCAAAATTCAAAAATGTGTAGACCTCATACAGACTCGTACAATGGTTAATAAAAAAAAACATTTTATTCCATTAGGATGATTTATTTGGTGTGCGCTGTTTTTGTATAAATCACACCTCAAGAGACATCTACTAGCTTTCTCGTCACTATAGAAAGCGCCAACTCTCAAGCAAGATCCAGTAATGGACATTTTGTAAAGGTAAGTAACTGAATGAATTTTCCAATTTTTTCAACCCAGCGCAGCGAAGAGCATATTTGCAAATCTAAATGAAATATTTGTTGTGCTCTGCCGGAAAACGAACCCACGACCTTCCATTTACGAAATCGAAGCGCTAACCACTAGATTCGGACAAGTCTAAAATAAAAATAAAAAAGTTCTAAGACTACCTACTCTGGTTATTTTTTTAAATTACACCTGATGACGGTCTAGGGACCAAACACGTTTGTAATTCTCTAAATAAAAATATTGAACATAAACACTGTTACGAGTAAAGAAAACAATCTGTTTTTTTTTGTTTCAATCTTTTTGGAATAATAAAACATATCAAACATTATACAGACAGGTATTCAACAAGTGTGCAAAAAAAAGCATTACATATAAAAATAAAAAACGCGCTCTCGGCTCAACCCAATAAAAAAACACGTGTCCAGTTTAAATGATAAATAAAAATAAAAAATAAACACCACCTGCCCCCCCTCCTCTCCCACACCCCCATCACTCACGGGAGTAAAAAAATAAATAAACGAAAAGTCTACCCCGCTGACCGTGACCTCACTAAATGATTGGAAACATTTTTTATTGTTGAAAACACATTTTTTTCCATTTTTTCCTACCCACACAAACAAAAAATACTCAACGGATTCACCAACACTCCTGTAAGTTTCACTGAACAATACACGAATACTAAACAATCGCGTAAACAGAAAAATTGTATAGAAATAAGCAACAACGCCTTTCAGTGAGAGTCCTAGTTTTTGTACATTTTTTTCTATTTACGTGAAGTTTTAGTATTTGAGTTTTATACTCGGGGTACAGATACACTAACACATTCACACTCTGGGGTGGGGAGGGGGGGGGCGATTGAGTTCGCCCAGTTTTTTTCAGTTTTTTTTATTAGTTTAATGCATCGACCGGCCTGCGTTGTGTTTTTTTTAATTTTATTTGGAGTGTTGTGACGTGGCATTGATCTGTATTGACACCTTTTTTTTTAAAAAAAGGCGCAAACATGAAATCGATTGCTTGTGACACAGCCACATAGAAATGCTACGACCGTATTCGAAATAATAGACACTAAAAACGAGGTGTTTTTTTAAGAAATCCTGTGCGGGAGACTCCCTAGATTCTAGAGACTCTAGGGGTCTTTGACACTTGTTGTAGTGCCGCAGAGGTGTACGAGCTTGGTCGTCGCTACAAAGCGCCAATACTCAAGCAATACCCAGTTGCTGTAAGGCTGGATGGACCTTTCAGTGATCGGTCATTGGTAAAGGCTTATGAATTTTTCAACCCAGCGAAGAGCATATTTGGAAATATAAATTGTATATTTTTGTGCTCCACCGGGATCCGAATCCACAACCTTCCATTTACGAGTCTGAATTGTTGCCACTGGACTACGGACCGATCCAAGAAATGCCAACGACACGCGGTGTACCTGAGCGGTCACCCATCCAAGTAGCATCCGCGCCCAATGTTGCTTAACTTCGGTGATCTGATGAGAACCGGTGCTTTCAACTTGGTATCGTCGTTGACGTCGTTGTTTTAATGGTTGTTTTCATTTTTTTGACAGTACACATGCAGCATGTGTAAGCGCGAACTTATAGGTGTATTCCTGTGGGCGTGCATTGAGTAAAAAAATATACTCCTTGAATATCAAAAATATCTTTGCAAATTAAAATATTGGTTATAGATTATAGACTGTGTTTATTATAAAAGTTCAGATGGTGACAAAGTTTTGAAGATGCTACTCATAGTATAGTAACGAAACGTAAGCAAGAGAGAAAAAAATAATAAAAATAAAATAAAGCAAAGCATCGGTCCGTAGTTCAGTGGTAATACTTTGGACTCTGAATGAAAGGTTGCGGGTTCGAATCCCGGTGGAGCACAAAAAATATATCATTTATGTTTTCAAATTTGCTCTTCGCTGGGTTGAAAAATTCATAAACCTTTACCAATGACCGGTCACCAAAGATCCATCCAGCCTTACAGCAACTGGTTCTTGCTTGAGAATTGGCGCTTTGTAGTGACGACGACCAAGCTCGTTAAGGGATCGTAGCTCAATTGGTAGAATGCTTGGATTCCATGCCGAGAGCAAGGGTTCGATCTCAAGGTTTACTCAGCCTTCACAAGAAATGAGAATCAGCCCCCTGGGAGCTGGGAAAACCCCACTTCAACTGAAAGTGGTTGGTGTGAGGCCTGCCCCCTTACTTGTAAAAATAAATAGGTCCCGAATCGCCACAGTTGCGTTGCATCACTGTCAAGAACCGAAAGAACAACTTAAAGCAACCGATTTTCTTATTCTAACTTATAAACAATTCAATAATGTATTAATTAGACCTCCTGACGATGGAAACGGTATGTTCGCAGAAACCGGTTTCGGATATTTAACAATTAAAAATTAAGTCAAATTGCCATACAAAAGTTGTCGCTGCTCTTCCATTTAACTTGCATATAAGACTTATTTTTTCTTTTCTTTTTTAATAGATTTGTGGAAAGTAATGCAATCCATCAACCTATTTTGCCTGGCCAGTTGTCTTCATGCGAAAGCAGAAGCTTGTGTGCATGCAATGGCATCTGTTGAACCCTTAATTGCCATTCTTATAACCTGAGCCAACTCCTAATTTTCATAACACTTTCTTCAACACAATATCACGCTGAAGAAGCTTATCGCAGACATGGGCAAAACATCAGCAAACAAATGCAATTCTCCAGCATCAATTTATTTTCTGTCAGCCAAAAATAACATTGGTATTTTCCGTATTCATCAAAATATATTAAATCCCTATACAATTATAATGGTTTTAGATGAGACAACATTTTAACAACATTTTACACAATAAATCGTTAAGTTAATGAGAATGTGTAGGTTTACATTTGTTTTTATCTTTTCGTGGACCAAGATCCCTTGCGGTCAGGTTTTCGTGATACAAGCGTCCTTCAGCGATCCTTTGATTCCAAAACTCTGAATATCTCATAAGCGCCCTTTACCCCGAGTTTAAAACGTTTATAGAAACTTCCCTCGATCGCGTAAATCGAAAATATATGAAAGATGCAAGAGTGCTCCCAGTGAGTGATTAAGTTTTCTTACATTTTTATGATTTACTTACGCGATCGAAGGTAGCTTATGTAATGTTGTATACCCGGGGTAGATACTTGCCTCCCTTATAGAGACCCCCTCCCCTCCCTAAGGTGTTGACAGAAAATCATTAAATATTTAGTTGAATCGTCTTCCTTACTTTTGATAAACATTGCTCTGAAATACATAAATTTAACCAAAGTACCTACTATTTTTTATTTATTTAACTGTAAATAAAATAAGTTAGTTTTGATCTTATTTTTTATTAATAAATTAGTTAAACGCAACCAAACTGCACATGTAGTGAAATTTCTTACAGCATTTTATCTAAAGTATGGCGTGTTGTACCCATTAAACGGGAAACCTGGAAAGAAAATGCAATTAACCAACCTATAATTGCCTGGGCAGGAACAAGCATTTTCATTATCCATAACAGATGCGACTCCTTAGGGGGGTAACGCGGCAAGGAGTTTCACTATATGTGTAGCTTAGTAGCTTGACCCACAAGCAGACCCATTTCAGTTCACGAACAGGTACACATACCGCATGAGTATTTACAAAATTGAAGTAAAAATAAATCTCAAATGAACATACACCTGCAACTCTTGCCGCTTTTTCCTAAAACAGTGATGATATTGTCAAATTCTAAAAATCTGAATAACTAGTTTTAAAGATTCGTTACAAAATCTGAATGCTTTTCCGTTGAACTAGTCTTCTCCAATTTAAAACTAGACTCAAACGGGTAAATTTTTAGATGGACTATTATGACAAATAAGTTATTTACATAAATTATGGATCTATCAAAGTTCTCGCAGCCACTGGACCGTGGGAATAAGATGAGATTTCATCCCTTTGATATTTGTAAAATAAGGGTGTTTGTCATGCACAGGATTTCTGATACAACAGGTTTTATTGATGTTTTCTTTAAGGGTGTATTTTGTATGAGACTGACCGCTTTAACTGCCCCATTGAACCAGTTTTTGGTTTTCATCCCCTTGTTATTTGAAACAGGTACTTAGGTACTAACTTACCTTTTTTAATGAACCAAAGTACTTTTTATTACACGTTTTGAATGATTTAAGCTATTTTTCAGGATCCAACCACTAGGGGTGGTCATCAGCTACCTCCACAGATGTATGTGTCTCCGCTTTTTTTAGTCTTTACACACTTCTTCCATCTCCTCGACAATCATCACTTTCTTCATGCATGCTCCTCTCTTTGTCTCACTTTGCAAGTTCCAGGAATTTGTAATCTCGCATATTTTATCATTTCAATCTTTCCCTTCCACACTTTCCACCGTCTATTTTTTCTAGATGTCCAAACCCTCTGATTGTAAGCTTTTTACTTTCACTCTCATATTCTCGTTTATGTCACTGTAACTTTAACTCTGTCACCATTCCGCTAAGGCCTAAGGATGACCCCAGCCTCAGAAGAGCTGCCTCCATTTCTTCCTATCCATGCATACCTCTTTTAATTCATTCATATCCATCACCTTTTTCATATATTTTCTTCTTTTACAGTCACTTCGTGTATCCACTCGTTGATAGCCCTGTCATTGCGAAATCTATCATTCAAAGTCTCACCAGTCATTCCTCTTAAATAAATCATTTCTATCTTACATACTTTACTTATTTCTCTTTTATTCACCCTTTATTACTCCGAGTATACAAGACTGCGTAAATCTCACCTCGATTGCGTAAATCGAAATTGTATGGAATTTATGATGGCACTCCTAGAGAACGCTTTAGTTTTCAGTCATTTTCTAATTATATTTGACGCAATTAAGTTTAGTTTACGCGATGCTTTATATTGAGGTTATATTGTATGTCTCACTTCTCTTCAATAGTAATAATAAAATGAAAATTTATATGGCGCCTTTTCATGACCTTTGAAAATCGCAAAGGCGCCGATTGTTGAGGTGCGAAGAGGTGGGTCTTCAGCTGCCTCCTAAAGACCGCCTTAGAATCTTCCATTTAGGTACTATTTTATTGGTTATCATAGTTTCGTTTCGCCATTATTTGCCGTATTTCAGTAGAACAAGAAGCAGATTTAACATTGTGGCTTATATTAGTCTTTCATTTATTTATTGAGATGAAAACTGAGAATATGATTTAGTTTTAGAATATTGCGTGTACTGTCAACACCTACTATCATTCTATAGTCCTCGCCAGTCTTAACGCGCTTATCGGTAGGCTTGTATCACAGGTAGGCAAGTCACATCAAATTTAATTACCTACGAGTATATAGTCATTTTAATAATTGCACTTGTAGATGAAATGAGATTGAAGTATTCTTCTAAGATCGCAGATGATAAATCTACCGGGTACATGGATGGATCTAATCTAATCTAATCTAAGTTGCAAGGATATGTTACATGGAGATCTTCTGAAAAGAAGCGATCGGAAAATAGGTTCAACTCGCCACATGCGACCCCTTCGGGACTAACGCGGCAAGAAGTTACACTATATGTGTAGCTTAGTTGCGTTTTTGCGGAAGAGCTGGTTTAGCCAGTGACAACTATGTACATGATAATAATTTATTAAAAAAGCACACATAACTAAAGAGCGCCGTTTTTTTGTGTCACACCTCAAGAAACCTCTCAAATCACGTCTTTAGTGCTCCTTTAAAGACGCCAATAGCTTTTACATTCTACTTGCTTATTATTTAGTCGTACGGGGAAGTGGGTAAGCCCAGTTTTGATGTCTTCAGATTACAGAGTCAAGAACTAAAGCACATAAAAATCTACTAAGCTACACATTTAGTGTAACCTCATGCCGCGTTTTCCCTAAAGGGCTGGCATGTGACATGAGAAAACTTTTTATTTTTATAGATAAGGGGGCTGGCGTTACGCCGACCACTTAAGTTGAAGTGGGGTTTCCCAGCTCTTGAGCGGTGTGGTACTCATTTCTTGTAAAGCCTTGCCGGGATTGTATTTTGGGTTTGAAATAAACATCGAAACGGGAAATAATTTCCAACACCCTTGGTGGAATTCGACCTCGGGTTCTCGTCATGGAATGCAAGCTCTCTTCCAACTGAGCTATCGATCTTTTGATTTGATTTTTGAAAATGCTTCAATGTGAATATTTGTATTTGTTTTTCAAAACCGGTTTCAAGATTTACTCTACTTTAAAGCTAATGAGTTTTCTTGTGTTGATGCGAGCATGCGATAATAATTTAACTATTATCAAGCATAGCCCTCTATACCTCACACAAAAACCGACTCGCCTTAACACTGCGCGTGTTTATCTTTCGGCGCCTACTTTTGTGACGTCACATTCCCAGCTAAGCAGGCCATATCACATTGATAGCGGGTCTCATTTCTGCAGGGTGTATAACCCACCCCCCCAGATTATAAGTTGGGCATTATAAATGAAGTCAGCGCCCTGACAGGCGCGCAGTTTGACGGAGGTATTTCAAAGTTTGGTCCGCCATTGTTGTAAGATATTAAATAATACGAAACAGCGACCCAAGTTACATCAACTCGACCATAGCGTAAACCAAAAAATGTATAAAAATCAAAACGGCGCCTCTAGTAATCGTTTTAGTTTTGATGTATCTTTGGTGAAACGTTATGTTGGAGTTTAAACGCGATGTTTTAGACTTGAGGTAGGTACATTCCGTGCTCCCAGAGGCTTGTGGTACGCCTATGAGCCTGAATTTAATATCAACCCAAGATGTGAACGTGTATTCAAATTATAAAGCCTGGATCACTTTTGGTCTTGACTTTATTAATCATGATATTTACTTACTTTTTCTAGGTCCTGGATCGCCCCATGTGACCCCTTCGGGGATAAAGACCTCCGCGGATATGGTGCGAAAGCTGGCAGTCTGGATCACGGTGACAGGATAGAACGGCAAAGACAAAACGACGCATGACATAACAATAAATGACGAAACGACACAATATGACAGCACAACACAAAACATCACAAGGACAACATATCACATGACAAAACATCGCCTAGGTATCTAAAATAGAACATATGGCGTGTAGAAGCAAAATAAACGTTTGTGATGTTATGTCTTGTGATGTTTTTTCATGTGCCCTTTATGGTATGTTCTGTATTATCTTGTAATGTCTTGTTAAGTGGTGTATACTGTCATTGTGATGTTCTGGCATGTGTTGTTCAATCAAGTGTTATTTTGTCACTGTGTCGTTTTATCAAGTAGCCCTGGTTCACAGAAGGAAGTAGCGGCACAAACAAATCCTTAGGATCCATGACAAGGAAAAAAAGAAGAAGAAGATTGTAGGTACGCTGCGTCATCTTAAAGCTCAGCCATGGCAAGACGAAAATAATTACAAATGGTGTTAGGGTGGGATGATGGATAACAGTAAATACATTCATGCTCTGAGCCCGGGGTCGCGGGCTCGAGTCCTCGGGCGGGGGAAGGTTTAATGATCGGATCGCCTTACCCGAGTCCAGCCAAACAAAATGACCAATTATAACTATTGGATGCCCGCCATTACTCAAGAGGACGGAGGGGAAGACAATGTGATATGGAAGGGTCTACCTGAGAGGTGGGCCAAGCTGGAGGTACAAAATATTGATAAGAACATTTCGATTATTTAAGAACTTATTTCTCGGCGGGCAAGCATCAAGTACGAGACTAAGGTCCTTAGCATCCAATAACAAAATATATTGTGATGCATTTACTTGGGTTCTTTTCAATTAAACTGCGAATTATTTATTTCACAAGCTTTGTTCTGCGTTGTTCTGCACAATATACGGTAACACAGTAGGTACCTACTTCACTAGCTCTATTGACTTCGCGTCACAATGTTTCAAGCGTCCTGGCTCTCCGCACCATTACCGCTCGTATACGTAGGTACGAAAGAGACGAATATTCCTTCTGCCAGATTATTCTACATACTTCTATAAAGGATTTTTGGAAATACTTCCAGACTGTTTGACACACACCATCGTGCTTAGGCGCACGTACGTAAATGCATGTACACACAAACTCATGGTTCGTAGCAATATTTTAGCATTTTCCCTAGCAACCTGGCCACAACAGGGGATATCCCATTGGTTCCCCCAATACTGTTGCCTCTTCTTGCTCCAACTCACGATGTCCTCCGTTGTTTCATCACAGTTTCATCAAGACTATCTTCATCATTTGACTTTCACGCTGAAGACGTCCTTTGTAGACATGAGTAAAACGTCCGAACAGGCCACGGCAACAGATTCCGGAAAACATCTCTCCAGCATCATCAGCCGGCCGTGTAAGCCTAAAACTCCTAATCTGTTTTATTTAATAGATTTGTGAAGAGAAATGCAATTTACCAACCTATTTTTCTTGACCAGTTGTCATCATGTGAAAGCAGAAAATGTGTGCATGCAATGGCATCTGTTAAACCAGGGTCGAAGTTATGGTCAAATGGGACAGACATGATTCGAACCAAAGTTATTCTATTCTAAATACGCTAGTCGAACAAGCGACTTGATCCCCACGGCCATAACACCAAAATTTGTTTATTTATTTTCAATTAAAGGACATAGAATTGCAAGATCTAAATAGAACTTTTTTCTTTGCAAAAAAATGATGAAAATATCATTGTTTAATATGTACTTGATCTTCTTCTTCGTGTCAGCTTCACACGTATTGGCCCAGTAACGAGCAATGTCTACAGCTCTTTGGTTTCCCGCAAAGAGAAAATCCATGGAGCAGCCTGTCGGACAGGAAGGACAACACCGCAGGTGCTCCATTGTTTGCTGAGCTCCACACTCACATAGTGTAGAGTCCTCCCGTCCCAGAAATCCCCAGGTCAGCATGTTGGCCCGGGCTCTTCCAACATTGGTCCGCAATCTGTTCATGGATTTCCACACGGGCCACTCGAGGTTCTTTCCTGGAGGTAGGCTCTCTGCAGGCTGCACAAAGCTCTCCGGGCATTCCTCCTTCCACATTTGCAATCTCTCCGCCACTGGATCCGAAGACAAGGGCTGCACGGAACTAAGGAAGCTGTGTCTCGACTTCAGGCGCTGCTGTGATGAAAAGCTAATGTACTTGATGAAATCTCAAATGCGGCAGTTTTATGTGATGGCTGTTATGTATGTATATGGGCTGTACGCGGTGCTGAAATTTAATCAACTTGTTTAATGTCTTAGCAAGTTATTAGTCCCAAGGAGGCCGTTACCCAGGAAGGGAGGGCGCCCACCTACTAAGCGGGAGGTCCTGGGGCTGATGGAGATGAACTGAGAATATTACATCACATGCCGTCCTCTTCCGACCTTCGCTTCTATATGAATGGTTGTGTCAAATAAATGCATAGTGGTTATAATCTATAATCTAGGTTACAAAAACGTATAAACATTTAAAATTCATATTTAATGCATGCCCACAAACAGACACGAGTAAGTTCGCGCTTACGTTTGAGGTGCGTTATTATAAATTAATATCCAAACCTGAAATGAACATACGCCCTGCAACTTTTGCCGACTTTCCCCGAAAGAAGGGTGAAATGAACCATTTTTACAGTATGGGTGGTCAGCATCATACCAACATAAAAATAATAAAAAAGGAATAAAAAAGTGAAGGAATACAAGTAGATAATAAATAACATTTGGGTTTTAAAGGTTTTAAATCTATGCAAAAAAGTACAAAATTATAGAAATTAAAAAAAAACATTGATACTTCGCACCTACTTTCTTTATTTGCAATTAAGCCCTTCCTTGACTTATAAGCTGGTATGAGGCTGACCATCCATACCTACTGTAAAAAAAATGTTTCACTTTGCCAATGTCACCCCTGTGTCAGGGGAGGTCGGCAAAAGTTGTAGGGCTTATGTTCATTTGAGGTTTGGATTTTATTTGTAAGTACACATTCAGCATGTGTAAGCGCGAACTACACGTGTTTGTTTGTGGGCATGCATTTGAGAACTTTAAATTAAAATATCCTTGCAACTTAGATTATAGATTATAGAAGCCTCCTCCCATACCCCCATCCCCCCTGTCTGTAAATTAAATTCTAGCTACGTCATTTTCTTTTCTTTGTTTGTTTTTATTTACACCTGAAGGTGAGAGGTACTGCTTTTTAAGAAACTGGTCGTGCATTAAACAAATATCAGTGAATTTCAACATAGGATTTTTAATTTAAAATTTATTAAACTGAACATTCTCAAAGTTACTGCCAAAAATGTAGATAATATAGAAGAAGAAGAAGTTCACCTTAGAAAAGCGGGTCTTCACTATCTATTCAGTAAGTTAGTACGTTAGTGTGTATATGTAGGGACATAAGTTGTAGATTTAGGGAGGGAGGTGGTACAAGATACAATCTCCAGTTTAGGGGATGAAGGGGGAGTGGAGTGGTGAAGGAAGGCGGGAGGGGGGCGGGGAGTAAAGAACGGTTAAAGGGCGCAGCTTCAGCCCCCAAAACGCCCTGCCAGAGATTCTCAAACACATCCTAAATGAAATATAATGAATAATTGAATTATGTTTTAAGACAATGAGTTTTGGTTTATCACTTTGGTCACTGTCTGCGCTATTGCCTAGCGAGTTAAGACCATGGAGGAAGTATTAAATGGAGGGGTCGTACATGGGATTTAGTACGAATCAACATGATTCACCGTCTTTGACACCATACACTGTTTATAATGCTGTCTTGCTCACGACATATGAAATACTTTTCTTATTTTCTATGTAAGCAACGTGTCTCTACTCCGTCTTCAATCTATTTACAAATCACCAAGGAAACACATGAAATCACTATGGGAACGGATTTGTTAGTAGTGTTGTTGCAAGTATGAAGATATCTGATAAATTCCGAGTTCAAAAATGTTCCCACCTCATTGCGTACGGGATGATTTCCACAAGTATCTATTACCGCGAGCATAGAAGTTACATACTTGAAGAAGCAAGTACCTATATATTTGAACATCACTAGTTCTAGAAATGGCTGTCACTTTCGCGAACAAATTATTTCGACAAACGAAAAATAAATTTTATCAACGTAATCATATAGAATAGTGATTAAAGTGAAATATTATTCCACGTTCTATAACTCATTTACTCTCATTTGCTGGCACGTTTAGAAAATACCCAGTTTGGCATTTAGATGTATTTTTTTTCCAATTAGGTAACACACCTGTTCACAGTTGGAAGGTTACCGATAGACTGAATTTGGATTTTTGTGTGATGAGTGGGGTAGCGTATTTCTAATTCTCAAAGGATTGATTTCTTAGCCCATCCAGTTCTATATATCCATGGTTAAGACGGTCATCTGAACTCAGCGTGTTTCAATAGGATTGTTGCTTAAACAAATGTTATTTGGGCTAATTCTTAATTAATGATTCATAAAGAAAAATAAAGGACGTTTTAATTGAAAAGAAAAAGCGCTGAAGAAGTGTGAAAATCCTGTAGTTTAGGTCTATTTTATTAGAACTTCCTTATCATTAGTTTACATTCTATGAGAAGTTACACCCCCTAAAATGTTTTATCCACGATTTCTGAAATCAATCAGCAATTAAATTTACAAAGGTAAATTCAAAAGGTAAAGTTAAATGGGCCGTCCATAAATTACGTCATCGATTTTGGCCGATTTTCGACCCCCCCCCGCCTACAATCATCCTATAGTCATTATCTAATGACCCCCTCCCCTGCTCTTGCTGTAATAATGGATGAGCTTAATAATCAATAATTTTATATTACTTACATAATATTTTGTATATTTCGTAGAAATTGGTATTTACAAGAACGACGTCACTTTTGGTACTCGTACATCATTTGCCATCATCCGCAGACCAGACTCTTCCCCCCTTAATGCGAATGACGTAATATATGGACAGCCCCAATTCAGTTTTTCAAAGGTGACGATTTGTTAACAAATACTCTCCCTAGATCAAAACATCAGCAACAGTTGCTTCCGAAATTGTATTTTTTAAATAATATTGAATTATTTTTATAAATCACCTAGTTTTGGAAGCACTGCGATAGTTTGGGCACGTTGCGAGTCGGGGGGGTGGGGGTATGGGGGTAGGAAAGACGGGATAAGGAACCCGAAAGCAGCAGCCGTGGGCGCGGGGAGGGAAGAAGCACAGACAAAGGAAGGAGCGGGGGAACAGAGGGGTGGGGAAAAAGGGGGGAGAACTACCCTGGAGTGGGAGGCTAGACAGGAACGGATTTAAATTTGGAACATTTAATCCAGGATATGTAAATATGTAGAAAGATTAAATAATATAAAATAGATCCAAAAAATCAGCTGACACACCCTTCACATATTGACCAGTTTGGCGTATTTATTATTTGTTATCGTTATAATATAAAATGTAATCGTTCTTGACTAATTGGTTGGATGAAGCTGACCCTCTTTGCTGTAAAAATGTGTCACTTTGACTATCTCAACTTGGTAAGGATAGGCCGGTATGAGTTGCATTATTCACTTTTATTTGTTCACACAAATTCAACTTCGTTGCTTGCTTTAAAAGTATTTTGTAAGAGAAAAAGATAATACTTGCTCACTGATTTGATCAGTTTGAAGGCACATAGCAGTTTTCTCCTTTGGCTGTCATTTATGTTCAATTTAATTACTAATTAGAAGTTTAAAAGTCATCTTTAACGGCCGTATTAATTCGATTTGCTAAACCAAAAAAAAATGGTTTATGTTTTCTTTTTTTAAAGAAAAACTGACTTTAAGACGCATTAAAAATAAAGTTATTTTTGTCTGAGTTCGTAACTGTTTTGTTCAGTGAAGTAAGGTACCTTTACCCTGAGGGGGTGGCGGCTAGAAGGGGTGTTTTGCGGGGGTGGGGGACTCAGGGGGGTTTCTTCAGCAGCCGGGAGGCGGGGGGAGGGTCGCAAAGTTATACACGCCCAAGGAAACACAACTAAAATCAATAGTTTCTGGGACCTGCCCGTCTAATACTGTACACCAGAAATATCTACATATAGTGTAATATATAAGCAACTAGCACTCGGATAAATAACGAGTTATGATTCAAAGGATTGAAATATTGTTGTTATGGACTCGACACATTTAAAATGTGGGAAAAAATTACGTCACTCCGACTTAGCTTGACCGATAGTTTATATCGCTGTCCATATAGGTAGTCATTTGAAAATGACAACTTATTCCGAGCTTAAAAAGATTTTGTATGTTTGAATGGCTTTTCAATGCAAAATAAAACACATATTTGCACTACTAAATTGGTAAAATCTGCCAATTAATTGAGAAGCATGGGTAAAGAAAGAATGTAATTTGAAAGAGGTTATGAAAGTTGGGCATGTGGAAAGAATGAATGATGATAGATTGACAAAATATGTATGCAGAGGTAGTGTGAAAGGAAAAAGAGGTAAGGGACGACCGAGAAAAGTATGGAGTGATCAGATTAAGGATATTGTGAAAGAATGGGATATACAAAGTGAGCGTAAAAGAAGAAAATGCATGAAAAAGGTGATGGATATGAATGAATTGAAAGAGGTATGTAAGGATAGGAAAAAATTAAGGCAGCTCTGCAGAGGCTCTGGCCACCCCTAGAGGAATGGCGACAGAGTTACAGTACAGTTACACTATACCATTTATTTAATAATAATAGGAGATCCTTATTGAGAATATCCCAAATGGTCCGAAGCCACGTCATCGGTTGTCTGAGATATTCCGTGCGAGGCTTTTTTATGCCGTCTTACTATGGATAAATAGAATAAGAAGTTGGAAAAGCAGGCGCTGAGGAACCAGAAAAGTAAAATCACTGGAAAAAAATCATCCTCATAAAAATCTGGTGTAAAATCTAGTTGCTGTTTGTATGAGACACCCCCTTCTTCCCTCATACCCTCACACGACACTATCAACGATCCGTATCTGAACCATCGAGTATTTATTTAGCCACCTGAAGATGTGAACGGTTTGTTCTCGCCGTAATCGAATATAAAATTGTTTTCATTTTTATCTATTAAGATTAACGATAACAAAGTGATTGCCTCTACAATAAATAGGTACATTGAAATGAGGGCTTTTATATTTTTTAACGGAGCTGCCTCCTGAAAATTTTCAACCTCTCACCACTGATTCAAACACATAATATAAACAAATACATAAACATACAAATGTACATAGCAAATCTAAACACATATGTTAATTCCTTTAACACAGGTTCGAACCTTTGTCTTACTTTCTGTCTAACGTTATCAGGTAGTAAGTTATGAAATCCGCTCAGGGGTCCGTGGCGATCCTTTCCTTTTGGCAGTCCTCCCCCTACCCCCACCCCCTTGGGTCCGCTGGGAGGCGGGCCAGGGTCAATTTAAATGTAAAGCAAGAACCTCCCATAAGGAAACCGACCCCACCCCCCTCCACCCCCCTTTCATCGCCCACGGCAATAGTTTCACTATCGTATTATAAATTAATCGGGTATTTCAGAAATGACTGTAATATATAATCTAAGCTGCAAAGATTTGTAAAAAATTAAGGATCATATTATTAAGTGTATGCCCACAGACAGGCACGTGGAGGTTCGCGCCTACACATTCTGCATGTGTGCATAAAAATAAAAATAAAAACATAAACCTTCCAGCTTTTGCCAAAAAAAGCTAACAGAGCTGGCAAAAGTGAACAAATGTTACAGAACGGGGGGTCAGTCTCATACCAATCTATCATTCAAGGAGCGCAACAACATTTCCTTAAGTGTTACTGTAAAAAATGGTTCACTTTAATTGGAGTTTTAGGCTTACACGGCCGGATGATGATGCTGAAGACTTGCTTTCCGGGATCTATTGCCGTGGTCGTCATCACAGTTGCATCAAGATTGTCTACATCAATTCACTTTCACGCCCAAGAAGCCCATCGTAGACATGGGCAAAACGTCCGGAAGCTCCAGCTCCCACAGACCACGGCAACAGATCCATCATGTGAGAGAGCTGGAGGACCATGGAAAGTTCCGGAAAGCACTGAAGACAAGAAAATTTCACGCATCATTTACACAAGCGCCCTTGGAGTGACTACATCACGAAACGGCGCTATAAAGATATCATCAACTCATCATCATCATCCTTGAGAGCAATTCTTCAGCATCAATGGTTCACTTTGCTATGTCTTCAAAGATAAACAGCATGAGTTACAGACGCTATGTTCACTTGAAATTTGGGTTTTTATTTGGTAAGTACACAAGCAGCTTTTGTAAACTCGAACTTATACGTGCCTGTTTTTGAGAATGCATATAATGAATGAATTTTAAATGTTATATCTTTGCAACTTAGATTATTGATTACAGATTATAGAGAGCAGTTTTGTTTTATGCTCGCAGTAAAAAAAATCATAATGAAAACCTTTTTTTCAAAAATACTGGGATAAGAGGTTTTCGGATTACCCGATTCAAGTAGGTAGGTAGGTACATATTTCGTTGATTTGTTTAAGTATTGCGTTATGTGAGTGATAGTGTATGGAAAAGGGTACGAATAGTTTCAGAATTCAAAGGTCTGCGATAATAAATGAACCCAGGGATGTTACCTTGTAACGTTTATGATAATATAGTATATTTGCGAATATATAATATAATCTTTCATGAAAATATATCATGTATAATTTCTGCAAATTTCACTTACGCAAAATAAAACAAACTGTTAGAATATTATTATTTATTTATTTATAAACACACAAAATGGGTTGACGATATTGTCCACGCAACGCAACTAAGCTTCACATATAGTGCAACTTATTGTCGCGTTCTCCCCGAAGGAGTCGCATATGGTGAGTGGGACCTATCTATTATTACAGGTAAAGAGGTCAGCTTTACCTCAACCACTTCAGTTGAAGTAGGGGTTTCCCAGCTCCCGAGGAGGTTGATACTCATTTCTTGTGTAGGGTGAGTAAACCTTATTTTATTTTGGGTTGTGAAATAAACACCGAAACGAGAAGTCATTTCTGATACCCTTTGGTGGGACTCGAATCCGAGCTGTCGGCATGTAATGCAAGGACTCTACCAGCTGAGCTATCGACCGGCATTCATTAAATACGAATTCGAAATATTTATTTCTGTTTGCAACTTACATTATAAATAATTGACTTTGACTGAATTACGTCTTGCTTTGCTGTAGCTTTTTCAATTTTAAAAACAAGTATTTGTGGAGAAAAGAAAACAGTCTATAAACTATACATTTACCGATTTCCAATTCGACTGCTGTAGGAACATGTAATATATATATTTTTTTAATAATTTCATCACTTTGAAACCTTTGTCTTTCATTGTTTAGATTAACAGAAAACAGATAAGTATGAGGGATTCTAAGGGTGTTTATAAAGCATTCAGTACCATGGGAAAGTAGGCCACCGCCATCAAAGGCTCCGCATGAGAGAGAATGTTCCAGAAGGGACGCCGAGGGTCCGCGCTAAGACCTCACATCTATTTTCAGTTGCGTCACCAAAACATAAAAGACGGAGGTAAATGATTGCTTTGCGATCCCATTAGCATCTCGTCCTTAGACTTGTGAAAGATACTGGATGCAAAACTATGGATGAATTCAAAACGTTCAATGCAAGATCCATTTTAGCTTAACAGCATTGTAACGACTATATGTAAAATCAAAGGGATGCGAGAGACCGGTCCGTAGTCTAGTGGTAGCGCTTCGGATTCTAAAATGGAAGGTTATTGGTTCGAATCCCCAGGGAGCGCAAAAAATGCACGTTTTTTGTTTTTAAATATGCTTTCCGCTGGGTTGAAAATTCATATACCTTTACCAAAGACCTGTCATCAAAGATTCATCCAGCCTTACAGCTAATGGGTCTTGCTTGAATATTGAGGTGTGATTCACACAAAAACAGCGCTAACCAAAAAAATAATGCTAATATTATTATTTATTTTCAATTGGTGATCGAAATATGCGAAGGAAATGAACGGATGAATAAATAAAAAAGGAGGTCGAAAACTCATATGCCATTTCAACCGTACATACTTTTGGTACTCAACTCACATTTATTAAATGGCCATGACTCACTTCCATACATCAGTGTCGGTAAACACTTGCCATTATGTACCGCCAATTTCATATTCTTTGTGAGTTTCCTATTTTTCGCAAACCTTCCAATCGTCTCCATCACACTTCTTCCTCTACTAGCGCGCTTTTCCTTTTTTTTCGTCATTTTCCAATTTCAGTAACCTACGTCATGAGTTACATAATTACACGTTAACTTCTGGTAGCTTCGCGGCTAGGGTACAAAGCCTGCTTCACAGTACCGCAGTCCGTATTTATATATGGCCATGTTCCAGACCATACGAGACGCCTCTCAAAAGGATGCTTTGAGAGAGTACGATTAGTACCAACAATAAAAAGTATCGAACACTACCGTGTACACACACATACAAGCAAGTAAATACGCCTATACGCTTTAAGCGCCCTTGGAGTGACTACATCACGAAACGGCGCTATAAAAAAATTATCAACACCTTCTCTCAGGGTCAGTCTCCCCTCCACTGACCCACGCCCTGTATATCCATCCCATCCAGGGATGTGTCACAGGATTCGCATGCAAAAGTTATGTGAGATGCGAGTGGCAGAAGGCCCTCCCGTGAAGCTATACTTTCCCAAATGTTTACACAAAGCAAAGGAGGCTCAGAAATCACTGAAAGATTATAGCCGTGAGGGCTTAGGGCTCGAGGATTTTAAATTTACAAACAAAAATGCGTGTGAAAAAAGTGATTCTGAGCGTCTTAACATATGACTTAAGGCCTAGAATTCGAGATGCTACTTCTGAGACTGAGAAAAAAATCATCAACTCATCATCATCATCATCAGACACACAATAATAAGTAACCCAAGTAACCTTTTAGGTTTTAAAAAGGTTACAAAAAGGCTTAAAAAGGTTCTGGGACCTTTTTGTAACCTTTTTAAAACCTAAAAGGTTACTTGGGAAGTAAAAATAACACGTAGGCATAAACTTGTACATTCGAACTACCCACCACGGTGATGTCTTCTCGTCCACCCTCTGTATGAGACAGCGTGGTCGTAGTTTGAGTCCGTAGTGAGCGTGGGGAATGGTCGGACCACTCGCAGATAAGCGAATAAATTAATGTCTATTCCCTAATACGGACTTGTTCGGCACATAAATATGCCGGGCTATTGGTAAACCCCCCACCCATACACATCTCACATCAGCGTTTTATTTCAGAGACTAAACGCTACTGAGCTGCACATATAGTGAAACTTCTCGCCGCGTTTTCCCCGAAGGATTCCTTGAATTATACGTTGGTATTACTTGACTTATAGATTGGTATGAGGCTGACTACCCATACTGTAAAAAAATATTCACTTTGTCAATGTCGGCAGAATTGCAGGGGCTATGTTCATTTCGACTTGGTTTTAATTTTTAAGTACACCTTTAGCATTTGTAAGCGCGAAATTACCCCTGTCTACCTGTTGGCATGCATTTGATATGAATTT
Organism: Agapetus fuscipes; assembly: GCA_951799405.1. Taxonomy (NCBI): domain Eukaryota; kingdom Metazoa; phylum Arthropoda; class Insecta; order Trichoptera; family Glossosomatidae; genus Agapetus; species Agapetus fuscipes. The sequence goes on along the minus strand of OX637349.1, from coordinate 9,869,655 downwards.
TAAATGTTAATATATGTATCTTTGCAACATAGCTTAGGTATATATTAAAGATGGTTGCTATATACAGTCCGGTCGATAGCTCAGCTGGTAGAGTGCTTGCATTCCATGCCGAGAGCTCGAGTTCGAATCGCACCGAGGTATCAGAAATTATTTCCCGTTTCGGTGTTTATTTCAAACCCTAAAATAAATTACCGGCAAGATTTACTCAGCCTTCACAAGAAATGAGTATTAGCCGCCTTGAGAGCTGGGAAACTACCACTTCAACTGAAGTGGTTGGCGTAAGGCCGGCTCCCTTTCCTGTAAAAATAAATAGGTTGCACCCGCCACATGCTAAACCCTTCGGGGACAGCGCGGCAAAAAGTTGCTATTTGCGTTGCGTTTTGCATGTCACTTTATTGTATTTTTTTGGTTGGTTGAAAAACAAAAAACCTAAATAAATTAAGTCTCTATCAGTATCTCTATCAGTTAGTATTTTTTTGAAAAATGCTTGTTTTACATTTTGGTACACAATTCAAATATGTATTCCCCTGCAAGCCATCCTCCCCCCGTCCTCCCCATTCCTACCCCACCTCCTCACGTATCAATAATTAAGACTTCGCCCCGATATCGCCCTAGGACTCCAACTCCTATATTACCATCGGGAGGGATGAAATAGCGACGTCTGACGGCGGGTCCAGGTCCACCCAAAAGTGAAACGGGGCGGCCATTAAAGATACCATCTAGTCGGCTATTCCACGGTGACACGGTAGGACGGCACAGTGACTAAACGATACATGACAGAACGACACATGACGGAACGAGACATGACGGAACGACACATGATGAAACGACACATGACAGAACGACACATGATGGAACAACACATGACAGAACGACACATGATGGAACGACATATGACAGAACGACACATGATGGAACGACACATGACAGAACGACACATGATGGAACGACACATGACAGAACGACACATGATGGAACGACGCATGGCAGAACAACACATGACGGAACGACACATGATGGAACAACACATGACAGAACGACACATGATGGAACGACACATGACAGAACGACACATGATGGAACGACACATGACAGAACGACACATGATGGAACGACACATGACAGAACGACACATGATGGAACGACACATGACAGAACGACACATGACGGAACGACACATGACATAACGACCAAAACGACACATGACGGAACGACACATGATGGAACGACACATGACGGAACGACATATGACATAACGACCATAACGACACATGACGGAACGACACATGACAGAACAACATATGACAAAACATCAGTATCACAAAAAAACACAGAAAATACATCACTATGACAATGTTTATTCATGTGCCGTGTTCTGTTTTAGGTATGTGTTGTTTTGTAAGTTGATGATTTGTCTTGTGATTTTTCGTCATTTTGATTTACTTTCCTGTGATGTTTTGTCATGTGTTGTTCTGTCATGTGTTTTACTGTCATGTGTCGTTCTGTCATGTGTTGTTCTAACATGTGTCGTTATGTTAGTGTGTAGTTCTAAAATGGAACCCTACTCCACACCTGCCCAATGTTACGTTTAATCTCAACCGTAACGAAAAACGTATGCAAACTAAAACAGCATGTACAGTGAGCGTTATACTTTTCATATATATTGTGAGCTTAAACTCGAGTATTATACTTACTTGTGTTGGAATACGCACAAGTTTTATTGTGAATTGTAAAACGGTTAAACTCGTATATGTTTTAACGATTGACGTCAATAATTTTGATATGCGATTGATCTTTTGGTGAACAATATACTGAGTAGAAAATATTAGCTGAAATTACTTTGTAATTTGCTACATATTAATTTGCAATATATTTCATAAAACTTCTACGATTTTGCTACGAAAATAATTTTTACCATTTTTATGAATGTAAAAATAGAAACTAGGTTCAAACATACATTTTGTAACGTAATTCAGGTGTAGCACGAACAATGCTCTCTCAACATCTTTGATAGAAAAATCTCCGCCGTATATAAGCATAACTCTGAAATATATGATCTGTACCAACACGTTGATGTAGTGGTCAATAAAATTCAACAGACTGCATTGGCTGGGTCACATCCAGCGAACGGATCATCGAAGCCTGGAAAAGATGGTTGAGATGGCGGACACAGATTGAGGTTGCTGGACGTAGTGGGGGTGTACTGTCACACAGTAGGAGTCAAGAACTGCACGCAGAAGGTATTTAATAGGCAGTGTAAGCAGCAGTTAATCAAGGAGGCCAGGGTCCACCGTATGTTGTGATGAAGATCTATTATACAAGATGCAAAGATGCATTGTCATTTAAGGCTCATATTTAATGCATGCCCACAAGCAGGCACATTGTTATGTTATTTTAAATAACATATAAAAAAACAATCCCGAAGTGTGCAGTGTGTGTTTGTGGGCCGAACGGAGCCGAACGGTCACGGAAGCGGCCGAACTGCACCGTATGAACTAATCAGGCCGTCGTTCGTTAGTTCCCGGCAAGATGTCAACCGACTAAGACGTCAGCGACCAAGCACCAAGCGGTGCAAGAGGGGGTACTACAATGGAGCTCCCTCCCCCCCATCTACTTGGATTTCCTGCCAGCAAGGCACCCGCCTTGTGGACCAGAGGCATAGGAGCACCCAGGGGCTCCCACGTGTGGAGGCGTCCGCCTTGTGAGCCGCCGCTAGCCTGGGGCGCTGGCCCAGGCCTTCCGTTCGGAACACCAGGCAACAGAATAGGGAGTGTTCTAGGGACAACCTGCAGGTCGTGCCAATCCCTAAATTCCCCTTTTTCCCCATATTAGTAGATTAAATAAACCCTTATTTGTTCATGTTAAACTTATCTTTTAATTATACAACCTTCCCAAGATATAAGTAAGCAATACCAAAGAAAGAACCCCACGCCCTGAGAGTGATGCTGATGAGAGCTAGCCGGATGTAAGTATCCTGAAGATACATTTCAATCTTAACATAACAACATGTATTTTCGCGCTTACACATGCAGATGCTGCATGTGTACATTAGAAATAAGCCAAACCTCGTGAGGTGTGACACACACAAAAACGGCGCTCTCTTATCATTTGTAATTTAAAATAAATTAGCCTAATATTATTATTATTATATTAATTAAGAATCATTAAATTTTCAGAAAGTCTCATAATGAAAAAACTTTAAATTCAATTAGGATGATGCCTGAAATTTAAATATCAATTTTCACATGCCTGAGTTACCGATTGAATCATCAAGCCTCAAGTATTTTCCAATCTCCAATCTGCCCCGCACACCTGTACACATAAGTAATGTATACATAACATACGTCACCTTTATCCCACTTCATCTCCTGCCCCCGCCCCCCAAGAGTAGTGAGGAGGAGTGGAGTGCCGCCCGACGCATGCTACAATCAAATTATCCCCTAACGCCCCGCGCCACACCTCGCTCCGCCACCAACTCCTCCCATACCAAGAAACCAGGGTGACGCACCCAGTGAGGGGCAATTGGGGTATGCAAGTTTTGACATGCCGATTTTGTTGTATTCAATCTAACGTTGGCATTAAACATAATTTAAATCATTGTTTGTTCAAAGCGGAACAAGTTTTTCTGTTAATTTTCATTATGTATTTTTATGATGATGATGATGATTTATTTATCAGCGCCGTTTCGTAACTCAATGTCACTCCAAGGGCGCTTAGTAGTTTACTGGGCGGAAAAGTGTGTCTTCATCCTCCTCTTTAGCTCCTCAATTATCCTAGACCTCCGGATTTCTGGTGGTAGTTGATTCCAGGTCGCAGGGCCGGCCACCGCAAAAGCACGGTCTCCGAAAACAGTGGCAATTTTTCTTCTAGATTCATTTAGCAGGGTTTCCACTCCGTTCTCTGCTGATCTTAGTGTTTGCTCCCTTGAGCCCAGGACTTTTGAGACAATCAGCTCTTGGATGTAGAAAGGAGCTGCATCATGGAGAGCTTTGTATGTGATAAGGCCAAGCTTAAATTTGACGCGTTGAGGAAACCTCAGCCAGTGGAGTCGCTCTAAAAGCGGAGTTATGTGACAGTGTTTATGTCAAAATTACAACAGCAAAAATCCCGATGAGGATCTGAGGAAAACTTTTCTTCTTCTTTTTCTACTTCAGACTTTATCAGTTCACTCCTGGACATAGGCCTCCTCTAATCCTATCCATTTATGTCTAGTTGCTGCTGTGTTTCTTTCATTTTAGAAAATAAATAAAATCGACTATATCATTAATTGATGAGGCATTCACTTTGTAACCTTTCATTTTTAAAAAATTAAAATTAAAAATAAAAAACAAATTGTATAAGGCTACGCCCCGTAGCCTTATACAATTTGTTTTTTATTTTTAATTTTAATTTTTTTAAATCGACTAGTTTACGGCAACAGAATGACAAGGACGAAAAATGTATGCAAAATTAGAAAAAAAAGGAAATCTACCTAAAATAACAAGTGGGGGGGGCCAACAGCTCTTCTTGGATAGAAGTTGAGCAGGCAATGAGCAAAACAGAACGCTTCTCCCACTTTTCAAACCTTGCCGATATTTATATTTTGGGTTTGAAATAAACACCGAAACGGGAAATCATTTCTGACACCCTCGGTGAGGATCGAACCCGAGCTGACGGCATGGAATGCAAGCACTCTAACAACTGTGCAATCGACCGACCATTATTTCAACTTAAAATATCATGTATTTTGATCTGTAAAAATAAAAATTAAAATAAAAAAAACGGTTAATGTGGTCAACAAGTGGTCCGGTCACCTCACACTCATCCACCGACGCCCAAGGTGGACGCTACATTAAATAAGATTATAGTATGCCGGGACCGGAAATTTCTTTACGGATTATTCTCCTGGTTCATACGGCGCACACATCAGATACTCGGAGCTCTAATTAATAGTTGATTGCTAAGCTGGCTAATTGCTTTTCCTTATTGCTGATCAGGAATATTATATGCGAGCCACTATATTACTGGCGCGGTGGGGTCTGCCGTCATTTTGTTTTATTCATTCCCATATATAGTTTATTGGCGTGACCTAAATATCTAAAATTAATTTGTCCGGTCGATAGCTCAGTTGTTAGAGTGGTTGCATTCCATGCCGTGAGCTCGGGTTCGAATCCCACCTAGGGTGTCAGAAATGATTTCCCGTTTTGGTATTTATTTCAAACCCCAAAATAAAATACTGGCAAGGTTTACTCAGCCTTCACAAGAAATGAGTACCAGCTCCCCCGGGAGCTGGGAAACCCCCACTTCAACTGAAGTGATTGGCGTAAGGCCGGCCCACTTACCTGTAAAAATAAAAAGGTTCAACTCGCCACATGCGATCCCTTCGGAGATAGCGCGGCAAGAAGTTACACTATATGTGTAGCTTAGTTGTTAGTTGTTGTTGTAAAGGTAAAACCACAGGGTAAAACTGAATAATAATAATAATAATAACAGGCTGATTTATTTTAAATTACCCATGATAAGAGAGCGCCGTTTTTGTGTGTGTCACACCTCAAGGGCCCTCTCCGATCATGGATAAGACTTTCTAAACAAGTGTGCCTTGAGTGCTCCTCGAAATACACCCACAGATTTGGAGTTCTTCACTCCGGGTGGCAGTCTGTTCCACTCCACCGGCCCCGCAACACGGAAAGCGCGGTCTCCGAAGTTTGTACGAATCTGACGGCGCGGCTGAACCGAATTGACTACTCCATCACCCGCAGATCTGAGTGTCTGCCTCCTAACACCCATTTCAACAGGTGAAATCATATCAGCCAGATAAGGTGGGGCCAAGCCATTGATGGCTTTATATACCATTAAACACACACGGAAGACCACCCTCTCCGGGAAACGAAGCCAATGAAGTTTTTTTAACAGCGGGGTGATGTGAGCGAATTTGGGAATCCCGAATATGAGTCTTGCTGCCGAATTCAACACAGATTGAAAGCGATTAAACTGTTTCTTCGGCTGACCACTATAAAGCGTCGAGCAATAGTCAATCCGAGACATCACAAACGCACTCACCAGGGTCTTAACCGCATCTGACGGCAGACATTTTCTTATTGCCTTTATTTGGCGAAGCGAAAAAAAAGAAGAAGCTATTGTGGCATCTATTTGCCTATCCAGTGTCAGGTTACGATCCAGTAAGACTCCTAGAAGTCTTACCGAATCAGAAGGCTGGATTAGCTTACCTCCTATGGAGAGTGGTACTCTATTCACCAGAAGGTGGTCACGCCTCGATGTGGCTGCCCAGAGTATCTCCGTCTTATCCATGTTTAAGATTAGGCCATTGTTCCTCATCCACCCACCGACCTCCGCGATACACCCAGAGACCCTGCAACTGAGGTCCTCAGCCATGTCTGGCCGAGAATGAGAGTATATTTGCCAGTCATCTGCATATGAGTGTGCGATGAGGCCCCATTTTTCAACAATACTCTCAATCTCAGCAGTATACAATATGAAAAGGATCGGACCCAGCACAGAGCCCTGTGGGACCCCGGAAGACAGCGAGTAGGTAGGTGAAACACTATCACAAATACGCACCGCCTGTCTGCGCTCCACCAGATAGGAAGAAAACCACGCCAAAGCCCCTCCGGTCAAACCAAATGACACCTCCAATCTCTCAATAAGAATTGGGTGACTTACTGTGTCAAAAGCCGCACTCATATCAAGAAGCGCCAGTAAGGCTAGATTACCACACTCCACAGCTGATATCATATCCGATACAAGCATGAGCATACCGGTTTCTGTTGAGTGATATTTCCGGTATGCAGACTGCCTCTTAGGCATTAAGCCGCTTGCATCCAGATAGGATACCAACCGCCGCGAGACAATCCGCTCCAGCACCTTCGACAAGAATGGCAGATTTGACACAGGTCTATAATTTGAGGGATCACCGGGATCCAACTGTGGCTTTTTAAGGATTGGCGTGATGTGTGCTACCTTCAAAGACGGAGGAACAGTGGCATCCATTAGGCATCCATTGATTACCTTAACAATAAATGGAGCCAGCTGTAAGATGCATTCTTTGAGTACCCAGACTGGTACAGGGTCAAGGCCACACTGCTTGTTTGGCGATCCTACCACGATCTGACACACCTCATCTATGTCAGTTAAATCAAATACTTCGAGTCGCGAAGCACTTCCAATCCTTGAGACAGAAGTACCTGCAACCCAAGCAAAGTGCAATTGAGGTATTTTGTTTTCAAAATACGTGGCAAAATCGCAAGCAGTCGACGTCAAACCTACACCAGCCCGAGCACTCCCAGACAAGTTCTCCAGAAGCTTCCACACCTGCTGAGGGGATTTTGCCTCAGCAATCTTTCCACAATAAAAATCGGATTTCTTCTGGAGAATAGCAGACCTGTACACACCTTGAGCGTCAATCCATGATTGCCTAGTGCTACCTGGCTTACCGTTTTTAAAATTTCGCTCTAGTTTTCGCATATTGCGTTTCAGCGTACGGCATTCATTGTCAAACCAGATAGCACTGTTTCGCTCTTTGACTACTTTACATTTGATTGGAGCATGCAGCCCAATCAAATCGCCCAAGGATTTATTATACAAGTCTACTAACTCGTCCGGTTGCATTGAGACATAGGTTTCCGGACAGCAGACTGGTGAAACAGAAAGATCTTTTTTAAAGATCTCGAGATCGAACCCGTTCCAGCACCTAGAGGTTATGCTCTTATAAACAGGAACAGGCCGTCCCACATTAAGGCTAGATGTCACCAATCTGTGGTCCGACAAACCTATATCTACTACCTTCGTCTCTGAAGGTGCGTCCTCCTCTCTGGCTATAACTACATCCAGTAGGCCACCCGCATCATGAGTTGGTGCGCCAACCCACTGTCTGCAGCCATAGTCCGCTAACAAGGCGGTGAGAGCCACACTGTTAGTGTCGTCTCCACGCTCAAGCCTGACGTTGACATCCCCGACCACCAGAAACATCTCGTTGCGTAAGTGACATATAAAGCTAACAGGGTTTCTCAGATAAAGCACCTTTTTTCCTATTTTGTACAAGAGAAAACACTAAAAAAACGTGGGAAAATCCTGTAGTTTTTCCTAAGATTTTTTTTTTAATTTTTTTTTTTTTTTTTTTCTAAAACGTTGTTTTATTTTCACAATAATATTTTCTACCTCAAGTACTTTCGACCTTCAATATTCATGTCATTATCAAGAGTATTGAAGGTCGAAAGTACTTGAGGTAGAAAATATTATTGTGAAAATAAAACTACGTTTAAGAAAAAAAACTTTTTTTTAAATAAAATAAATTTTTAATGTGTGAATACACAAACCCTACAAAATCTAAGAAATTTTTCGTGAGCACTTCTAATTGGTTCACTTACCATAAAAAGTTACACCCAATAAACGCGTAAATCCACGATTTCTTAAATGAGTGAATAAGCATTTATTTAATTTTACCTTTAATACGATATGCAGACTAATCTTTGTTTAAAAGTATTATCCGAATACACAGACTGGAGAAGAGAGTGGAAGATCAAGCCATTTTTCGTCGAGGAAATGTTGGATTAATCAAACAAGCGAGATTGCACATGAATGGATTCTGCAGATAGAGAAAAATGAAGACGACGGTGTATTGTTTTTTTCCGCTCGATTACCGGTTACGATTCTGAAACAGGATCCAGGTTCAATGATTGGTTTGGTTATATGCATGGAAAGTTTTCAACACAACAAAGAGAATATTTTAGAATTGTAAGTGTTTTTTATGCTCCGCTGGGAATCGAGCCCCCAAGTTTCCGATCGCGTAGCGTTAACCACTTGTCTGTGAACCGGTGTATAGTTAACATAATCTGTGAAACATGTATGGAGAGATGCAATCACTTTAATGGGCGGGTCTTCTCAGAAGTTTGCCCCCGGATTAGAACCTGCAACCAATACTGCAAGTATACAACTGCGCGTAAAATCCCCACAATCGCGTTAATAGAAAATGTATGAAATATACTACAGCACTACTAGTGAGTGATTTACTTTCCAAACATGTTTCTATTCACACAAACGAGGTGAGTTTACGCAATCTTTTATCCTTGGGGTACAGTATTTCAAGTATATAACTTAACGTTGAAGCATTATACAAAAAAATGTATAAAACTAAAACGCTCGCTAGAGGCGCTTTTGTGGTTACGTACTGTTTTAGGTAAGCGCTACGGTTGAGCTTAAACTTGATGTTTTATACTTGGCATAGTAGCTAACCCTTTGCATACACGTAGCCACAACGGTGAAGCTGTTTGCTGTACAAATTAGGTGGATTGGGAAACTGGAGACATGGGGTTAGACACATACACGTACATAATATTATACTTACCTACAGTAATGGTGGGACATTACAAAAAAAACTGCATATATAGGACAACTTCTTACCGCGTATTCCCCAAAGAAGTCACATATGGTACATGAAATCGATTTACTTTTACAGGTAAAGGAGCTGGCCTTACGCCAACCACTTTAGCTGAAGTGGAGATCTCCCAGCTCCCGCTGGAGCTGGTTTTCATTTATTGTAAAGGCTGATTGAACATTGCCGTTATTTTATAATGTGTTTGAAGATAACACTGAAATAAGAAATCAGTTGCGACACCCTCAGTGGAAATAGAACCCTTCCTCTCGGCATGAAATGCAAGCATTCTACCAACTGAGTTATTGACCGGTCTTTTAACGAGCTTGGCCGTCACTAAAAAGCCCTAATTCTCAAACAAAACCTAATTGCTGTAAGGCTGGATAGACCTTTTGTCTTTTTTTTTCGCACCAAAAATTGTGCTCCGCTGGGAATCGAGCATACGACCTTCCAATAATCACTGGACTATATATAGACCGGTCTACCGGCCTCACTCGAAAAGTTCACTTGATTCGATAAAACTGGACATTCTAATTCATCTAGTGCCAGATGGGCGATTTTTTTTCTCAAGAAATACAAACTGAAGTCAAAACCTTTTTTTTGGTACCGATAAATGTTTTTCACTTATATTTAAGGTTAAACAACCTTTTTATAAACAAACCTGAGCAATAAACGGTCTCGGAAGGTCAAGCCCAAAAAAAAAAATTATAAAATTATAAATATAATTATGGTAAAAAATAATGTACCTACATCTATAATCCTACATAATAACGATAACGCAAATAAGTTACACTTTATGTATATCTTTGTTGCGTTATCGTTTTTTTTGTATGTAAATACGTCAAAACATAATTATTTGAAATTAATTTAAATCGTATTTTTTTAAATGTACAAATATGGAAGATAATCGTATGAAATAGAACGTGAAGAAACAAACTAAATACAAGAATAAATATTTTTTGTATTCAGAGTTTTATTTATTTGAAACGTACTTACGTAAGTACAATAATTGCAATTTTCAAGCATAAAGGTTAGTACGAACAAAGATTTTTCATTATAAAAGATGCATTGAAAGCAATAATTAAAAAATCTTCATCTATTATTTCAAACGCCATTATCTTGAAGACAATTATTCATTCATTTTTTAATGATTTCCTCATAATTTGAAAGAGGCGCCTCGTTGGATGAAGGTTTTGTCTCTGAACCAAAGAGAACAGTATTTCAACTACGAGTCATTTCGTTTTAACTCAACCGATACTTTTTTTTTAAATTGTAAATGAAACTAAAACAGCACCTCTTATGGCGTTTTAATTAACTTCAACTTTTTGATACCCTATAGTTGAACGACAATAGTACCACATTACATTCAATCTTAGTGATTCTATAATATTTTCACAATAGTGCCTCTTACGATCGTTTTAGTTCTACTGATTTTTGTAGTAAAACTGTATGTTTGAGTTGAGCATACGAGAACAATATTTCGAGTTTAAAACATCACGTTAAAACTTAGCAATTGTGTTTTCGCAATAATGTAAAGAAAACTAAACTAGTGCCTCTAATGAGCGTTTAAGTTTTGCTGTTTTTTTTTGCTGTGAAACTTTATGTCTGAGTTTAAACGTAGATAGTTACAGGGGACAATACATAAAGGAAATGTACTCGCAGCGTAATCAAGTTAAAGTCACTCACTCGGACAACACAAGGCTGGATTTAAGAGCTTTGTTTACTGCGAAAGAAATACTCGGTACCTACTAGCAGGGAGAAGGCTTATTGAGATCCTGGACAATGCGGTGCTGACATTTTTCATAGACAATGTGACGATATTTACAATGATATCCATGTCTTCAACGAGGTATTTGCGACTCTTGCTCAGAGCGAGTACTTTTAAAAAAGGACAATGAACCAAAACTGTATTGTACAATTTTTATTTTATCCACCTTCACAATATACCTAGCACGTTTAATAATAAAGAGAAATAACTCAAAAATTGAGAAAATGGAGATTTTGTAATAAAACGCAAGAACAATGCGAGAAGAATAGGTAGAATGCGACAGCCGTTCAATTTGGACGAATATGACCGAGATAAAACATCGGTCGCCTTTTTCATACCATACAAGTTGTACTGGTTGTCTGAACTTCAAACGTGATTTCCCAACATTCTTATTTTTTGAGTTATTGCTCTTTATTATTAAGCGTGCGATATAATAAAACACAACAATTTATAATAACAAATTTCACACCAGCCTGTGGCTGCAAGCCAGCCATTGCCTGCCTTCTTCAAGCCAAGCGAGCCAATCTCTACCCCCTGTCGATAAGCTTTTGTTTTTACGTCAATATTAAAAATTTCCTCGTATTCTTTATTTTCCCTACATACTTAATAATGAACCATTGCGTTATAACAACTAGCAGAAATGGTTATGGAAAGGGTGTTGTAAAAGCACAAAGCTCTAAATGAAAAAACACCTAAATACCTATTGTCCAAGCCCATCGCCACTCAAGCAACCTTGCAACTCAAGCAACTTGGAGCGATTACATCACTAAACAGCGCTCTAAGAAAGTCATCAACTCATCATCATTTTGCCAGATTCAATGTACAAAATATATGGAAAAAAGCGAAAAGTGGAGTGGAGACTTCGTGAGGACAAAAGAAGTAGAGGAATGCCTCGAACACGATGGCCAGACGATATACAAAGGATTGCTGGTCTAGTCAATAGCTCGATTGGCAGAATGCCTGCATTCCTTGCTAAGAGCCAGGGTTTGATTCCCACCAAGAGTGTTACAAATTATTTTTTCATTCATTGTTTATTTCAAATCAAAAATTATATACCGGCCACGTTTATTTATTTTAACTTATTGGATAATTTTTAAGCGCCGTATTGTGAAAAATCCCCGCAAGGGCACTTTAAATCATTTTCGATAAAAAAAATTGTTGATAGCTCACTCAACCTTCACAAGAAACAAGAACCACTCTCCTCGGGATATGGGAAAGCGCCACTTCAAGCCGACTCGCCCACCTGTAAAACCAAAGGTTCTTCACAGTAAATAAGATTGGAAAATTACATGAATAAAGATGGCGTCTCCTAAGCGACAGTGCCCAAGCATCTCATTCTAATTTTATTGTCCCAGCTAGGGCATCTCTCCAAGCGCTCGCTGACGCATTCGTTAATATCAGCTCTGTATATGTATAATATGTATATGTGTATATATAAGTTCATGTGAGAGTGTGGGTGTGTAATTACATCAAGTTTAATGCGCTATAAGGATGAAAGCCTTGGGGCTTCCCCTCTACCCCTTCCCACCCCCCCTATCTGGTTCTCATGTACCCCTTCCCCCCTCCCCGTCGTAGAAACACCCCTTAGACTTTATCGACCAATATTAATGCAAGTCAGATTATAAACAATACAGAAACATAGACAACACAATTAAGATGTCTTAATTATTTGCTTCCAACAACACCATATTTAAATCTACATCTAAAATCGAAAAACTATGTTGCAAAGATATATTGGCATTTGAGGCTCATATATTTATTTAATGCATTCCCACCAGCAGGCATGTTCACGCTTACACATGCTGCATGTACTGCGCGTGCATAGGGTATAGGCAAATACATTCCAGAATAAATATTTTCACCCATTCCTTTCAAATCCCTCATTATTGAAGTGCTAACGATGGTTCCAGTCGAACTTAAATTTTGAATTTTAAATCGGAACATCAAGCTTAAATGTTGTTTTTTACCATATATTGCCCTCGTATTAAGCGCATGTGCCTGTATGGGATGCACGCCCCTGTTGCATGTCTACATACCAACTAAACCAAACCACACATGAGCATGAACTTTGCAATTTGTGCCGCCTTTCCCTAAAACAGGAGGGGGGGGGGGCAAAATCTCATTATTCGAAATGTACTTAATGGTCACTTATTTGAGATTGTAAACATATGACAAATTTATTTATAAACTATAATCTACCTTTGCGAGGATAAATTAACAATTAAGCTCCATATTTTACGCACGCTCACAACCATCATTTACGAGTTCGCGATTACACATGCTTCATGAGTACTGAAAATAAATACATGAGGCTAACCGCAGGAAGCAGTAATAAAAACCCTTACCAGAGAAGGTAGGTAAAATTTGCAGGGTTAATGTTAATTTTTTTGTAAATGAACATGCAACTTATGTAAGCGCAAACACATATGTATTTGATTACAAGCGTATATATAACATAGAATCTTGGATCTTCATATAATTGGAAACTTTGATAATAGAAAGGTAATAAAAAAGGACAAACATCCATTTAGTTTTTGGTTTTCTTTCCATAAATTGACGTTCATCCTTGCTATTTAATATCTATAAAACAAAAGCACGAGAACACATCTATAGAAGTTTTACTCAAATTTCCTGATATACTTCATTCTACACAATCCTCTAGTAAAGGGTCTTATTTTATTATCGAGCCCACAGAGAGATAAGATGAAATCAGGGAACAAAGGGTTTTCCTTGCTATAAAGGAAACTTAATGAAATAATACTAAAGCTATGGTCGTGATACAGTAATATGGGTCGGCATTACATTCTGTAGGAGGAAAGACTCATCGCCTACTATGGCAGATCTTTATAAAGGAATGTCCAATCAAATATTAACCGAGTAAAATACGTACATACAAAGGTACTAAGACTATGGAAATTTCAGTTTAAAAAATGATTGTTTTTCTTGACTGATAGGTTGTGTGAGGTTGACAACCATACAACAACTAATTAAAAAAATTACAAGTATGAAATTCCGGTCGATAGCTCAGTCCATATGATTTTTGCTTTTGAAATATAATCATTAAAAATGAAAAACCATTTCTGATGCTTGCATTTCATGCCGAGAACTCGGGGTTGAATGTATATAGTTGTATTTTCACTGTTTTTTTTTAGTTCAAAGGCAGAAGCGCTACGAGATTTTATCCTCCTATCTTCAGTCCAATAGAGCTTAAGACCCCATAGAGCGAATACGTCCAAAACGGTGTTCCGGGTTTTAAATGTCCATAATGTTTACTTTTTTTTAAAAATCTTTTACTGTCAGAATACAATAAAGAAATGTATAAACTACAGATTGACCGTTTCCAAAAATGATAGAAGTTATTTGAATTCTGTCAAAATGAACACAAACTAATGAAATATTACGAAATAATGCTATCTGGGTTCAATGAATAACTTGAATTTTTTGAATGGAAGGATACAAAAAATATGTATAAATGGTAAGTTTATTAATCAAACTCAAAATTGATCGCATTTTTTTTTCGTAATAATGCATGTAAATTGTACAAAATAAAATAAACAAAACAGCTTCAAAAATCCCATACTAATTTTGTAGGGAAACAATTTGACAGAAAAACGCAGTGGTTTGCTCGGCGTTCCCGCCAGTCTGGAGCAAACTGTGAAGGCGAGAGGACGTCTGTTCGCTCCGCATGAATTCTAGCGCGCAGAAAAAAGAATACAGGCTTCAAATAAAAAAACCCGATTAGTATATAAAAATATTTTCTTCACGTAAAATATTATTTGTAAATAAATGTGTGTCAATTAATCAAAAATGTCTTTCGTTTTTTTTTTTAGAAAATATGGGAGTACGAAAACAAAAATACTATAATAAAAAAGTAATCGAAGATTGTTTAGAAAAAAAAAGGTAAATTTTTCTACTTCCATATGATAATAATAATATAATATAATAATATTAGGATGATTTATTTGGTGAGCGCTGTTTTTGTGTGTATCACACCTCAAGAGCCCTCTGCGAGCTTGGTCGTCGCTGTAGAAAGCGCCAATTCTCAAGCAAGACCCAGTTGTTGTAAGGTTGGATGGACCTTTCAGTGACCGGTCTTTGGTAAAGGTTTATGAATTTTTCAACTCAGCGAGAGCACATTCGAAATATAAATGGTATATTTTTGTGCTCCGCCGAGATCCGAATCCACAACCTTCCATTTACGAGTTCGAAGTGTTTCCACTACGGACTACGGACCGGTCCAAGATGCCAACGACGCGCGGTGTACGTGAGCGGTCACCCATCCAAGTACTGTCCGCGCCCAATGTTGCTTGATAATTCCCATGTTTTTTTTTGCATTATTGAACTATACACGGATGCATAAATGAACGTGATTACTTTTTTAAAATACAAAAATGTATTTACATAATGGCGCTGAAAATGCTCATAGCAGATATAATAATAGGATGATTTATTTGGTGAGCGCTGTTTTTATGTGTATCACGCAGATCACGGTCAAAACTTCCCAACTCTTGAAGCTTCAGTTACCATAGATCATGGCAGCAGTACCCCGAGTGTAACTTGTGTAAACTTATCTCGATTGTCTAAATCGAAAAAAAAAAAAAAAAAAAATCAAGACGTGCCGTCGTATATTTCATTCATTTTCGATTTACGCAATCGAAGGGAGTTTATATTATTATATACTCGAGGTCGAGGCTGCTCCAGTGAGATACATATTATAATTCACGCAAGCCCTACGCTACGGACAACGGAATTATTATTATTGCTGATGTCAAGCAGTCAGTTCAATGATACGAGTATAATATTATGACAATCAGGTACGGCTCGTAGCATACCGTGCAAGGTAGGCTTTATTCTCAAAAATATTTTAATTTGTATAAAAGGTTGGTATGAGGCTGACCACCCATACTGTAAATAATAGTTCACTTTACGAATGTCACCCCTGTTCTAGGGAAGGTCGGCAAGAGTTGCAGAGCTTATGTTATTTTGAGATTGGGTTTTTATGTTGTCCTTATACATGCCTGCTTGTGGAAATGCATGTTATAGGAGTTTTCAAATGTAAAATATCTTTGCAACTAAGATTCAAATTTGGATGAAATTTGATTAATGCCTTACATTGTATTTGCCCGTCTGAAAGATAGTACTAATAACAAATATAAAAAACCATTTGTGCAGATATTAAGACAAAACAATTGAAAATACATTCAAGGTTTTTTTATTTAAAAATTGTGGAATGCCACATTACTAAAGCATTCACCCTTTTTTATTCCAAACTTGAGATGTTAAGTTTTGTCGAAGTCTTTATTATCACATTTATTTTACCTATTGCATTTAGCTCTTCGTGTGTCCCGTGAAAAAAAGTAATGTTATGCTTTAAAATGTCAGAAAACAAGAAAAAAATCAAGTAAAAAGTGAAAAATTAGAGTTTTTCGTGTTTTTTTTATCGAGCAAACTTTTCAGAATCGTGCTGTCAAGCGATTGCAACTCTTTATTATAATGGCAGTAAAAAAGTCTGATGTGTATGAATAATAGTGTTAAAATTTTCATTGATTTGGATCCTTTACTTTCCGAAAAATGTAATTTGGTTAGGCAAACATGTTTGCCATTTATATCGCACGGCACCGCTTGACATTTTGCGCCGGGTAGCGCTTCGAGTTGAAAAGAGACAAACATATTCGATTCGAATAGATTTGCCACTTGCGCCAAGTATTTACTTTTTTAATATATACTTTTGACGTACCTTTACCCGCAAATGTATGAAAACTTAAATAGCGTTCCTAGTTAGCGTTCCAGTTTCCTTGTTTTTTTAAACGTTGTTGTTTAGTTTACACGTATGTTTTTTTTTACTTAAAAGGTACTTCTCTGAAGAGAAGAAAAATATAATAGATAAGATGAGATAAGAGTAAATTCGTTCTCGCATGCGATCGTTGTTTCGATAATAAAACTTTTGCAAAACGTAACAAGGAATTCTTCTTCTTCTTTCAGTAGGTACCATTTTTAACAAATATCGGCGATGATCATGGATATTTTTACTATGTATGCTACAGGTCTAAATAAGGATTTGGTGCTTTTGTTAACTACTAGGTAGGTCCATTTGCGGCATGTGTAAGCGCGAACTTATACGTGTCTACTTGTACAAATGCATGTTATATAAGTTCCTAAATGTACTATATCTATGCAACTTAGATTCTTATTTAGATATTGCCCTATATTCTAATAAATTGAACGGCCTGTCTACTGATAGAACACTTGAGCTATGATAGAAACAAAAACAATGCTTACCGAATAAATCATTCTGTAAATTTATTATAAATAAAAATGGAAATATTATTTGGTTATACAGCCGTACAGTATATATTTTATCACGTTGAGTTTACTGTTTGCATGTAATTCACATCTCAATGGCCCGAACTGAAATGCCACCGGTATAATCCAACTTTAATTTTTACAATAGGTATGTAACAGTTTACAAAAATGAAATTTATCTCTGTAAAAAAATTTATGCAGGCATCACACGCAGTATGTACACCTTTAACCTTATATTCTACATCCATATTCCTCAAATGTATGAGGTATATAAAAATGCAAAATATAAGCCATAATGATTATCAAAAATGAACACTTCCATTTATGTTATGATTTATCTGAGTTTGAGTGATCGCGCGTGCACGGAGCGGTAGAGTCGATGCGCGCGCCGCAGCGCGCGGGAACCGAAGCAATTAGAGGTCAAAACTCAAAGGCATATTTGGAAGGCGCCCTCTTAAGCATTTTGGTTTAAAAGAAACAGATGAAATAAAACCATGCGTTTTAAAAAAAAAACAGTGAAGGTAAAAAAATACATGAATTAAAAAAGTATTTTTAATCAATGTCTTTACACCTTACATTATAAAGTTTTTTTTAGTATTTTGCAAGCCGAAAACATACTGTAGCGAACTTCGAGTACATGCTCGTACACACATAGGTACATCAAAATAACTAGACACACCAATGCACGTAGTATGGAACCATCTTGCAGTCCCTGGTAGTGTGCGCAAATATTCTGATGAAGGAATAGTCCAGAAATTGAGAGAAAGATCTCTCCGTTTTACTATTTAAGGGGTCAAATGGTAGGACAGTGAAGCAGTCGCAATAAAGCACTTTGCTAAATAACGCATATAACCAGTGACTCTCAAGTGTGAAATAAATTGTAAATTGTAAAAATAAATTGTGAAAAATAAATCCATAAAAAATAAATTCCGGCATTTTTAATTAAAAATAATCCAGCAGAGAACGTAACTATACGTATATTATTTCTGTCCAAATATTCCATCTTTATACCTCATTTAAGAGTACAGCACAATTAAGGGAAGACTGTACGTTGTTTAGGTGTACTAAGAATGCAAATTGTGCGCAGTATCATGCAAACGCTTGCGGCGATACCTGAGACCTCGGACAGATATCGGCTGCACATTTCCGACAGGCCTAGGAGGGCTGCGGGTCTCACAGACCATTCCAAAGATCTTGTCCGTACATTGCTATATAAGTCGTGAACGTATCTGATGCATCTCTTCAAAGCATGAGCCTGCAATCAAGGATGTATTGTGTGAAATTGTGGACCCTATGTACTTTATACTGGATAATTTTTCTTTTTTTATTACAGAATTGTACATTGTTTAGTCTCGCAAGAAGCCGATTTTTAATAATATGAAAAGTGCTGGAGTGATGCTTTCCGGGATCTGTTGCCGTGGTCTGTGGGAGCTGGAGCTTGGAGAGAGAACTGTGATCACAGGTCTCATCAAGATCATCATCATCATCATACTTCACGCTGAAGAAGCCCATTGTAGAATTAGGCGAAACGTCCGGAAGCTCCAGCTCCCACAGACCACGGCAACAGATCCCGGAAAGCATCACTCCAGCATCATCAGCCGGCCGTGTAAGCCTAAAACTCTTTTTCAATGTGAAATGTTTTTGAGAAAATATGAAAAAACTGAACCTACTTAATTAATTAAATTTGTAGGCATTTGTATTTTTTCGTAACCTCTATAATTTAGATAAATAATTAATAAACACGCATGATTTTTTTCTTTACTTCCTCCCCCAGTTCTTGTTTGCCGTATGGACCAATTCTGTCAAATATGACTAATTTTTAATGCAGTTGTCTTAAGAATCAAGTTCTACACAATCTGAGCTAAGAAAAAACGTAAAACTCGATAATGTGAGAGTTGTTTAAAATATTTTTTAAATCAATTTCCTGTTTTCATAAGACACATTGGTCCAGTACACATGCAAACATTGCTCGTGTAAAATTATGTAGCTTAATGGTCTATACGGCAAACATTGACAGCAAACAAAAACTAAGGCAGCGTACTGTCAGTCTTTTCCTAAAACCATAAAGTTTATGAAGCAAAAATGACAGATTTAGGGTGAACAACATTCTTAAGTGTAAAATTTGTGTTCCATCTAAATAAATAAAAATGAGTGTTTTAACATAATTTTTGGTTTCTCTTGTATTGTTATTTCCTTTAAATTATATAAAATGTTTTTAAAAGTATGCAGGTATCAGAATAAGTCTCGCTATGTCTGTATTTGTTAATAGAGGGTCCCTAAAACTACTCCCGCAGACCTCCAAACTACCGGACCTCTACTATCTACCACCCCAGCAACCCCTCTCATTTCTTCCATCCAGATCCTTGCATGGTCCGGGGATTAAGCCATGGAAATCCTGCACGAGTATTATGCCTTGCTAAGCGCAATACTTTACGAAATTCCACCCTTCCTGTTTGCCGGGAAATCTACTTGAAAATAAACGTGTGCACTACACAGCATGGAGAAAATCTATCATGGTAAAATAATGAATTTATAATAGTTTTTTTTTCGACGGGCAAATGTCATACCTTTTGTGACAAGCTCTCTTTTTTAACCCTCTATGAAATAAAAACAACTGTCCTAATTTGTTTTTGAAGAAGACTAAAATCACATGTAATTAAAAAACCACAAGAAATTCAATCGGCTGTTAAAAATATTCTACCAATTTATTCATTTTATCCCAGTGGAACTCTACGAAGTTTTCCTCTCTACGCTAATCGTGAATACTGTACCTTTAGTATACAGCATTTACATAAACCCACCCCGTTCACGTTCATCAAAAGTGTATGAAAAATATGACGGCACTCCTTCTGAGTGGTTTAGATTTCGTACTGTTTTTCGATTAACGCAATTGAGAGGAGTTTACTCCATGTTTTATACTCGGGGTACTGAACGGCACTAAGCGAACTTGTTTTTGCATAAAAGGTTCAACTTATTAAAGCAACAGGTTAAAAATACGGGTAACCACCCACTTCAACATCACTAGGTTTCATTTTGGATAGCTATTAAAATATTCTTTTTTTTCTTTAATGTGTTTGATAAAGAAAAAAAAAATTTTTTAATGCTTACTAACCTTCTTTTTCTCATCTTGAATATGATTTCATTTTTTTTTCTTCTTTTATGAGGTCTTTATAGTAAAGATTTTCAATCATCATAACAATTAGCAATCATTATACTGCAACACAAAAGAGGGACCTTGTGTTTCTGCCAATCCACTGTCTCAGGGCTTTCAACCAAGATGTTTTCCTTCGACCTGGAGTTCGTCATGTTCTATCCTGTACGATGAGATGGAGGAGCGAATATTTCTCATTTCTCATTATGCGAAAAAAAAGCAATTGTGGCCTTTTAACAGACATCAGGAATTTTTTTCTGGTATCCTAAAGGTAGAAAAAACTCACCGGTGGAAATGAAAAAAACATGCCAAAATGTTAATTTCCAAACCTTTAAAAGCTTGTTTGTATTGTTTAATATTAATTATATTTTTGTACAAGTATACCTATCTGTAAAAATCAAATTATAAAGTTCAGATAACATCAAATTCTATTTTCTCATTGTTCAAATTTGCACATCATTTTTTCATGACATCTTACTGAATATTTTCAAAGGCTTACAGTCCTACCACGTTATCTTTTACTTAATAGCCAAGCAAATACCATTCTGCCTATTTACTTGTAGGTACCTACCCAGCAAATAGGGTCTATCCCTTAATTTCCAGTCTCCAGCCTTACTCTCCCTCCGCCCCACTCCTAGGAGGTCTTTCCACCCCCCCTAGAAGGTCTTTCCACCCCCCTTAGGAGGTCTTTCCGCCCCCCTTCCAGGTCTTCCCCCCCTGCAGGTCCCCCCCCGACACGTCCGCACTGGTAGGGCGCAATAAACACATTCCTTTGACATTTGTCCACGCGCCAGCCTCCGGACGAGAATACTAGAAACTAGAGATGGGAAATCAAAGAGTATCATAATTTTAAAAATGTTATTTATAGTGTATGTTCCTTGACTTAAAGGTTGGTATGCGTCTTACCACCCATGCTGTAGAAAATGGTTCACTTTGCCGATGTCACTCCTGTTTTAGGGAAGGTCGGCAAGAGTCGCAGGGTGTATGCTCATTTGTGATTTGAGTTTTTATGTTGTAAGTCCACATGCGACATGTTTAAGCGCAAAGTTATACGTGTCTGCTTTTGAAAATGCATATAATGTGAATTCTTAATGTTACTATCTTTGCAACTTAGCAATTTTAACTTTGCAATTATTATAACTATGTTGTTTATCACATATATTACATGTATGACTGTTTGTTTGTCTAATAAAAAATAAAAAAAACTCTAAAGCATTGTCCTGAGGATGCCTTTTTAGGCGAAAACTGTTAGACATATTTAAAATAAAATAATAAAAAAGTGAATTAAAACAGTATATTTATTTGATTAATTATACAATGGACTTTCACTGTGTAAACCACCAAACCCTGAAAAATATCTAAAGCTTTATATTATTTTAAAAAACAAATAAAGAAAAGTATAATAAACGACAGCTAAAATTGTAAAAATACGTTTCGTGCCTTGGTTAATCTCATACAGTTAATGCTACCAACTTCACTTTTATTTACAGGCTCAAAAGATTTCTGTAACTTCCCCTCGAATACATCCAGTCTTGTATCTAGCCACCACTCTGCTTGGAGTAGCCAATAACTCCGCAGAAGTGTCTCCATTTTGTCCTGTCCTTGTACACTTCCTTCATCTCCTCGGCATTCATCACTCTCTTCATGCATGCTCTTCTCTTTTTCTCACTCTGTACATGTTCCATTCAGATATAAGATATAAAGTTGAGGTAATATATACAGATGAATATAATTAACTCTAATTAATAAAAAATATATTTTAATGAAGCAAACTCTGCCTTACATACGACCATACTTATGCCTTCAAGTTTATCAGGAGGTATTATCAAAGCTCTACCAAAATCAACAGAGACTATTTCATTTTTTTCCCTTATGCTCTTTACAGCAATTACATCTTATTTTCTTCCACCTTTCGAACCGGTCTGTAGTCAAACAGTTGCGGACTCACAACCAGAAGGTCGCGAGTTTGATTCCATGTGGACCTTAAAATAGTGTAATTTTATTTTCTTCATTTGGCCAACATAATCATATGCCTTCACTAAAGCTTACAGCAACTGGGTCTTGCTTGAGTAAATTGTTGTTTTCACTAGCGACGACCAGGGCTGGAAGTCTCATAACCACGGTAATTCTTATCTACCGAATATCGGTAATATTTGTATGAAGACCTGTCAATCCACGATGGCCGCAAGTGAACAGCTTAATATTACCGTACAAATATTACGGGTATTCGGTAGATAAGAATTACCGTGGTGATGAGACTTCCAATGGGCTCTTGAGCTGTGATTTACACACAAACTGCTCCCCCAAAAATATGATCCATTTTTTTAAAGTATATTTATTATATTAAGTATCAAGTATAGCATCTGCATCGCATCCCTTATTGTATCTGGTGCCCATTCCAAGGGTAGTGTCGCCTCCCCAAGCAATATCTTCACGGGCACACTAAATATCTCCAGCATTGTTCCCACCCCAAGTATAAAGCAATACATTGAAACTCGCTCTCAGCGTTTACCTAAAAATACACGTAAACTGAAAATCTCACCAGACGCGCTGTTTTCGTTTCCGTACATTTTGTAATAAAAACTGTAAGGTTTTTTCTCTGTATCCTGAACTCAAACTAACTCACACAAAAAATCCGTGGTTCAAACGCCACCTAACGTGAATTTTCCGTACACAAAATACGATGATCCAGCTATGAGTCTAAACGTGTTTTGAATAACTCTGAAAGTGTACAACTTTACGTTTTAACTCAATTTTAACGTTTACTACAAAAAAATGCATGGAAAATATAACAGCGTCTCCAGTGAGCGTTATAGTTTAGTAATATTTTTTGGTGAAACTCTGCAAAATGTTTTATACTAGTGCTGGTACCGGCAGGGTCTGAAATTCCTTGTCTATACACCTACTGTCCTCGGCTCACTCATTCAAGAACAACAAAATGGTTATGAAGACACTCCCTTCGACCTTAGAGGGCTCTTTTCACGTAAAAATAATAGATTATAATATGAAAAAAATATTCATCTTCATATTATTCCTCATTGCGTACCGGTCGATAGCTCAGTTGGTAGAGTGCTTGCATTCCTTGCCGAAAGCCCAGGTTCGAATCCCACCAAGAGTGTCAGAAATGATTTCCCGTTTCGGCGATTAATTCTAACCCAAAATAAAATAGCGGCAAGGCTTACTCAGCATTCACAAGAAATGAGTACCAGCCCCCTCGTGAGCTGGGGAGCCCCTATTTCAACTGAAGTGGTTTGCGAAACCCTTAGGGTATCTAAACTAATCTAATTTATTTTGGATGGTTGGTGCATTAACACTGTGAAAATTCATCTTTATTTAGTTATTAAAAAACTGTTTTATTTTCACTTTTTATTGATAAAATTAAATAAAAAGTAAAAATAAAACAGATTTTTAATAACTTAATAATCTAATCTAAGTTGCAAGGATATGTAACATTGGGGGTTCACATTATATGCATTCTCACAAGCATGCACGTATTAGTTTGCGCTTCCACTTACCACCTGTGAACCTACAATATAAAAACCCAAATCTCAAATGAACATACACCCTGCAACTCTGGCTGACCTTCCATGAAACAGGGGTGGCATTGGCAGAAGTGAACCATTTTCTACAGCATGGGTGGTCAGCCGCATACCAACCTATGTGTCAAGAAACATTCACATCAAATTACTTTTTTGCATAGGGTGTAACGTGGCAAAAAGTCGCACTATATATGTAGCTTAGTTGCGTTTGTGTGAACTTACATGTGACTGTTTGTAGGGATGCATTAAATATGAGCCATAATGTTTATTACCTTATAGATAAAATTTCCATAGAATTACACAGATATTTCCATACAAGAGATTCACCTGAAAATTGGGGCCCGCCCAAAAATGATAGTATTACAAATTTAAAGGATTCCTTCTGTAATTCGAGAAGCTCAAGACCTTGGTTAGGGGGGGTGGAGTGAGGGTTAGGGTCCGTCGGGGGGGTTGGGGGTTTCTCTAGCATCATTATCCAAATACGTGTCGGAGGCCCCGAGCGAGTTTATTATTATACCGCCCCCCTTGCCAGCGCCACCCCCGACACAGCAATGGCGGCCATCGAATGCCGAGCAAACTTTAACGATTATGATTAGCATCTCAACGTGTATTATTTGACCCGTCCAGGCAAGGCAGGGGGGGAGAGAGGGGGGGAGCCTCAGAGCGTACAAGTTACAATCTGAGGTAGCGTTTGCCAAAATGCGTGCCGCAAAATTATTCCTTGACTTATACGTTGGTATGAGGCTGACCACACATACTGGAATAAATGGTTCACTTTGCCAATGTCCCCCCTGTTTCAGGGAAGTTCGGCAAGAGTTGCAGGGCTTATGTTCATTTGAGATTGGGTTTTTATATCTGAAAAAATGGTTCACTTTGCTAATGTCACCCCTGTTTCAGGGAAGGTCGGCAAAAGTTGTGGGGCTTATGTTCATTTGAGGTTTGGATTTTATTTGTAAGTATTTGTAAGCGCGAACTACACGTGTTGGTTTGTGGGCATACATCTGAGAGCTTTAAATGAATATATCCTTGCAATTTAGATTATAGATTATATTATAAATACTAGTGTGTATGTTCCTTGACTTATAGATTGGTATATGGCTGCCTGTAGAAAATGTTTCACTTTGTCAATGTCACCCCTGTTTCAGGGAAGGTCGGCAAAAGTTGAAGGGTGTATGCTCATTTGAGATTTGGGTTTTTATGTTGTAGGTTCACATGCAGCATGTACAAGCGCGAACTTATATGTGTTTTCTTGTGAAAATGCATATAATGTGAATCCTTTATGTTACATATCTTTGCAACTTAGATTAGATGAACTGTAACTGTTGGAGAGATTCCATCAATCTGATACAGACATAATTTACTCGGTCTGGCTTTTCCTCTTTTCTCTTTTTCAGATTTCCTCTGTATATGCATTTTGTAAGTCTTTCCTCGTCCATTTTCTACATGTCCAAACCATCTCCTCACATTATATCGTAGACCTCCTCTGATCCTCTCCATCTCTGTCTATCAGCTGCTGTGTTCAGCCATCCTCTACCTGCAGTTCTTTTGATGTCGTCAAGCCACCTCAGTCGGAGTCTCCCCACTCCTCGCTTAAAAATCCTGGGCCTCTACTGGACGATGTTTTTCGGCCACCCATGGTCCTGCCTTGCAGCGTGACCAGCGCTGCGCCACTTTAAGCAGGCCACTCGCTGTATGACATCAGTGACACCAATGCGCCTACGAATCTCCTGTCTGGGAAACCTGTCACTGAGGCTGATTCCCAGCATCCTCTTTTTGATGGCTCTTTGGCACGTCCTCAATTCTCAGTGAGCCTTTTTGTTTCCAAGCCATAGGTGGATACTGGAAGCAAACATGACACAAAGACTCTGCGTTACAGGTTAACCGGCATTTTCGTGTCATTGAGGATGTAGCCTAGATTTATTTTAATAGTATTTCATTCAAATTAATTTTCATCTATTTTTTTGTGAAACAACTTTGTGATAAATACGTCTTGAAGGCGTAGAAGTTAGGCAGACACTGGTCCACGGCAAAGCTCTATATTTGTAATAAATTGCCGGAGTTAGACGGGTTGTGTAGTCAGTACCTACATATGTACGTGACCGAGGCAAGTCTTGCGAATAATTATCCATGGAGATTGTAGGCAAATAATTGCTATCGTAGTTACTTTACAGTATAATATACTTACTTGACCGGTCCGTAGTCTAGTGGTAACGCTTCGGACTCGTAAATGGAAGGTTTTGGGCTCAAATCCCGGCGAAGCATTTATATTTTCAAAAATGCTCTTCTCTCGCGCTGGATTAAACAATTCATATACCTTTACCAAAGACCAGTTACCCAAGGTCTATCTAGTCTCACAGCAACTGGGTCTTGCTTGAGAATTTACGCTTTCTAAAGCGACGACTAAGCTCGCAGAGGGTTCTTGATGTGTGATTCACACAAAAACAACGCTCACCAAATAATTATTAGTATACTTTAATTTCGTATGGCTGGCAATCGCAACAAATTTCTTGGTCATTGAGCCGCGTCAGAGGTGAAGATCCAAGCCCTCCATCCCCTTCACTGCTCCTGGCGTGGCTTCATGGAGGTCTTTCAGGCCAGGAGGGTGTCTTCTGATGGGGCACTCCTCCACTATGTGCCGGACAGTCTGGTTCCCCGGCCAGTCACATCATGGAGATGGAGCTAATCCCCATTTATGGAACAAAAAGTCACAACGGCCTGCATATTAATTTACAAACTTAACTATTATGTGTAATGGAGCATCTCACCATGTTGTCCTCGCAGGGGTTGTTTTATTTTTTCTCACAGCTAAAGAGGTCAGCCTCACGTCGTTCACTTTACGTGAATTGGAGGTTTCTTGCTTTCGAGGGTTCTGACCTGTTCCCCGAGTATAAAACAACGCGTAAAGTCACCTAAGACTTGATTGAAAAATGTATGAAAACAAATCACACCCCAGTTGTGTGGTCGTATTTCCATACATTTTCCATTTACGCAAGCAAGGGGAGATTCACGTTATGTTTTGTACTCAAAGTACTAAACCCTGAGCTCCAATTTCTAGTAAAGGTTGAGCAGGTAAACCTTCATGCTCTTGTGGTTTTGGACTGAAATAAGCACCGAAAGGGAAAAACGAAAAATTCTGACACCCTCGGTGGGGATCGAGCCTTAGCCGTAGTAGCTCTTATGTAAGCCATCTCCACTGTACATCTATAATCTATAATCTAAGTTGCAAAGTTATACTAACATTTAAAATTCATTTTGAATGCATGCCCACAAAGAGATACGTGTAAATTCGAGATACAAAATGCTGCATGATTACTTACAAATTAAAAACTAAATCTCAAATGAACATAAGCCAAGAAACTTATGCCGATATTCCCTGAAACAGGGGTGGCATTGGAAAAGTGACACATTTTGTACAGCATGGGTGGTCAACATCATTCCAACCTAGTCTAGGGGCATACTTTACTTGATTCACTTTCATTCACCATCCATGTCTCACTTGCATCCATCAATGTGAGTAACAATTACTTACATTATTACATGTATTTCGACAAAGTCGTAACAGAGCTTTGCAAGGCCCAAAGAATAAATCATTCCAGATTCTATACACTATATTACACCCAAGGCTCTGTGTTCTTACTGAACATTTCTGCGAGTGTTTGCGCGGCTTGGCAACAACACAAACTCGCAATATTATAATTTGTGTGTATTACGCGAGAGCGAGCACCTACCCTAAAAGGCACCTACCCCCCCTACCCCCCCGGCCATCTTCAGGAAACGGGAAGCGGGGGGTGGTTCGGGGGGTTATAAATAATATAGAATAACAGCGCAAGTTGACTTAGCGGACCCAGCCCGGCTTGTATTCACACAAAACATCCCTTAACTTTGACCAGCACTAAGTTGACCCTCCCGCTACCCCCTTGAGCAACTTCTCAACCCCCCCCCATCACCCCACACCACCCCCTCCTGTAGATTGTACCGCTTGGGCCCTGAAACTTTGCCCGACCGAAATTGCTTATGAAAGCATTTGAGCTGCCGTCGTTATAACAACTGTGGAAGTAGTGCCTAAAACAGACGTGGTCATCTGGTAAGCTGTCAGTGGTTATTACTTAGTGTTTCAGTGAAGCAAGACAGGTTGGTGAAATACCCCACAGTTTCACATACGTAAATAAATGTCGCTGATACACAACACATACTTAGAGTGTCATCATTTTTCATACTTAAATTCCGAGTGTACCCACACATGGGTGAAACGTCCGGAAGCTCCAGCTCCCACAAACCAAGGCATCAGATTCCGAAAAAATCTCTCAACCACCAGTTGGTGTTCCTTTACTAATAAGTTGAGATGACACTGACCTCCAGTACTGTAAAAATTTGCATGTAAAAAAGAACATGATTCAAAGTAAGCCAACCTAGAGATTGAAAACCAGCGATGATTGGTGCAGCATGCGCTCTTTTAAATCATTCCAGTCTGCTAGGCTATTACACCGACAATGCGTTAGTGGCTGAATTGTCACATAATTTGGGGTTTGCAATTTTTTATGTCTACATTTTTTGAGTTCAATCCAATTGTGTACTTTGTCACATTTGCCGCTATATAATAATATTCGTGAAGACAGCAGACAACAGCAGGCACCTCGGTGGTTGGAGCACTGCGGACATCGCAGTCAAGAGAGAACTGGAGAAGAGTGGTTGTTTCCACACAGGTCACAACCCTCAGCGATGGGGAACAAGATTGAGAAGAAAAGAATATTTGTTTATTTTCCTGTATACTTAGAACATTATAATTATCACGACTGAAGTCATGAGGGATGCTCCGGATCTCTTGGATTGTTCAGATCAACAACTACGAGTTAGAAGACTTTCAATGCATGTACACCAAAAAAGACACCTGCCAACCAATGAAAAGTGAAAACCAATACGTTCTGAGGAATGAGGAATGAAAAATACAAGATTTTTTTCAGACGATAAGGACCCAAAGACCGGATCAATAGTTTACTATAAAGAAAACACCATCTCAGCAAATGGTGATGAATAAGCTGTTTTAGAAGCTGCAATCAATAGTAGAAGAAAAAGGAATTACTGTATGCTTGACCAGTCCGTCGTCTAGTGGTAACGCTTTGGACTCGTAAATAAAAGGTTGTGGGCTCAAATCCCTGCGAAGCATTTATATTTTAAAATATGCTCTTCGCTCGCGCTGGGTTAAACAATCCATATACCTTTACTAAAGACCAGTCACCAAAGGTCTTACAGCAACTGGGTCTTGCTTGAGAATTGGCGCTTTCTACAGCGACGACCAAGCTCGCAGAGGGCTCTTGAGGTGTGATACACACAAAAACAGCGCTCACCAAATAAATCAGCCTAATTTTTTTTTTTCTAAAACACGCACATTTAACAACTGTCCCGTTGTGAATTCCGTCCAAGTTGCGGCGTGGAACTCTGCGGCTAGGTCTAATGGCGTCGTCAGAACTTGAGCTGCCTTGCCCGGGTCTGCTGGAGGCGCACACAGACCTCCTCCCCGTCCCCCGCTCACCTCCAGGGTCCTCCAGTCCCTCCCCGAGGTCCAGCTAACGACCCACCGACAGACTCTTGCTAATCAATCACCGCAGCAACTTCGCCTATTATTCTAATGTCTTTTGATGGAGGCCAAGGAACGCTGCGTGCATAAACGCTAGCAAGCAAAAGTTGTGACTTTAGAAAAGGTTGAATGAAAGTGAAACCAATATGAAATGTATTACTTTCGTTTTCTTTTCTTTGATGGTGGTCCGCCCCAACTCAAGTCGACTCAATACTTCAAGGACTGGAAGAAGTGTTGGCGCATCGTGTGAACGGCATACTTCTTACTACAATGCGCCACCTCAATAAATCCAAGAAAATAACCCTGCAATGGGAATCATGTTTGTTAAACATTTGTAAGGCGTTTTCTTGATATTAAATTATGATTACGGTCGTTAGACATTTTAAAGAATGAAAAAAAACGGATTTTACTGACCGTGCAAAAGAGAAAAACGATTTTCTCTACGTTTCATTGGAGTCATATCTGATGTCTTCAGGAGACGTGTGTCCTCTACGTGTTCGTGGTTTCTCTTTGTAGAGGACACAGGTCTCCTGAAGACGTCAGATATGACTCCGATGAAACGTAGAGAAAATCGTTCTTCTCTTTTGCACGGTCAGTACAATCCGTTTTTTTCATTCTTTAAAAAGTTTTCTTGATAATTTTTGGTACAAATATTGTTATGATTTTACCGGTCTCAATTTGATAATAGCTGATGTTATTTGTTTGCACAATTTATTTTAAGATACTGTTTGTACACAGGGTTGCTTTTGAACTGTACTGCTCGACGGGTCAAATAAAAGTCTGGCTTCAAAGCATCTCTATTTATAGGTATAGGTACGTGTTATTCTCGAAGCATTGGGGACTGACCAGAACAATCTATTTAGAATATTCGAGCAAACACTCATTTAGTATCGAACAAATGCGAGTACAATTATTTCAGTACCTACATCTAGAGACTTCGCAGACTCACACAGACACACAATGGCAGACGAGTATTCGCAACAATATTATTATCCTCAGTATTTTGGCATCGCCCTTTCATCATACAACATAATATTCTTCTATCTCTGCGCATCGGTTAGTTGGGCCATATTCAGTCAATACCACTTGAATCAGGGGTGGAGTGTAACAGATTTGCATAAACGTGGCGTGGCATAAATTTGTTACGTACCTATTTAGGTACGTAATTAATATTGTTGTTTTGTTTAGGTACGTAACAAATTTTGTTGTCAAAAAAACCTTTGAAAACAAGTGGAGATGCGAAACGTAACAGGACCACACAGACTAAGACCAATACATACAGAGTTTCAGTCTCAGTATTTTCTTATGATCCAAAATTTATTACCATTAAGGTTTACTGGGTCTTAACAAGGAATTATAACCTGTTCGTTCAGGGAGCAGGGAAATTCTCAGTTCAAGGTTTTGGCGTAAGGTGCTTTCTTTTGAAAATAAATATGTAGGTTCTACACGCATGTTCTACATAAATGTTTAGATGTACAGAATATTTTTCCAAAACAGCGCTACGTCACAAATTGCCTATGACCTTAGTAACGACAAAAACAGATAAAAACTGAGGGCTACGTACACGTAAAAAAGCGATTATTTATTATAACCTAAGATTAAACTAATTGATCAAATCCGTCGCAATAGATCCGTCACAATTTTCCCCACCTTTTTTATCACGACTCTTTTGTTGCAACATTGCTACAAATACTCTGTATGCTCTTCCTCCAACCACTTCTTAATCATCAAGGGTCATCCAGCTTCCTGGTCCGGAAGTAGGATGACCCTCGTGTTAGTGGTCGGGTGGTCACAGTGGTCACACTTCCATTGCGAATGAATTAGCACGGATAATTGCAAAGGGTCCGCCTTCAAAGCCTTGCGGGAAAAACACGGGATTTGTATACAAAACTTACCTTTGTTTAGAGAACTGCATGTGCCAATATGCAAATTGTAAACAATGGAATATCCATGCATTCAATTTAATTTTGTTTCGATTTACGGGGTTCAATTAAATAAAAACTGCGGGTATTTATTTTGCACAATTTATTTCAGATACGGATCACATTCGTTACGTACACAGAGTTGCTTTTGAACTGTATAGCTCGATGGTTTAGATACTAGTCTCGCTACAGAGTATCTCGGTCTCTATTTATAGGTGGGAATAAGGGTTATTCTCGAAACATTGAGAACTCGCGCATGCATGATTTGGACTACATTCTATTCTAGACTATTCTAGTCAACACTCACACAATCTCGGTTAAATACAAATATATATATTTTTTAAATTCAATTGGAAAAACAAAGTTTTAATTCAATTATTTTTTGCTCAAATGTTTTAGCCTAATAAGGCATCTTCAGGAGCATCATTGTTACAAATATTTTAATAAAATAATTTTGAAAACATTTTTTTTTCAAAACGAAAATTCATAAACAAAGTTTTATAGAAATATAAGATTCAAAATGTATTATGGTTAGGTATAATTTAATTAACATTTTTAATTAAATAAAAATAAAATGTGTTAGTTTATATGTAACAAATTTAGCAAAAAATTAAATAAAAAGTGAATTAAAACTTTAGAAATAAAAATTGCTTTGTTTTAATTCACATGAGTTTATTTTTGGACACGACCAGTTTCGGGAGAAGCAGTACCTCCCATCTTCAGGTGTAAATAGAAACGAAGATGGGAGAAAAAACGAAGAAATGAAGATGGGAGGTACTGCTTCTCCCGAAACTGGTCGTGTCCAAAAATAAACTCATGTGAATTAAAACAAAGCAATTTTTATTCTATTGTATTAAAATGAACTTTCACGAAGTTACTGCTGAAAATCTAGATAATATAATTAAAACTTTGTTTTTCCAATTGATTTTTTTTTAAATACAATGGACTTTCACTGTGTGAACAGATAATTATTTAAGTATCTACATACATCTAGAGACTTCATAGACACAACTAAGACCTACTCACACAGGCACACAATTACACATTCGCGCATTCATTTATAAATGAATGATTGATTTAAAAAATGTACTTATCCTTGATGCCAACAAAATTGAGCTAATGTAGTCAGTCACATCCAGCGGCGATCTACTCCTCGAGAATGGAGTACCCCTCTTCATTGGGGGAAGTTTGATCCAGCCTTCTAACTCTGTGAGATTTTTAGGAGTTATGCTGGATCGGAATCTCACAATGGAGGAGCAGGTTGACAAAACGATGGCTGTTTTATTTCTGAGTATAGTATATTTATGAGTATAGTGTATATATTTCAGAGTATACACTAAATAAGGAAAAGTCAAACCAGGTGTCTTTGTATGGTTAAAACATTGGTGAGGGCTTTCATGATGTCTCGAATCGATTACTATTCTACTCTATGTATTGGTTAATAATACCTGTTTCTAGCTAGGCACAATAAGTTGATGAACTGCATTACTACCGCTTCACAAATAATTTTTTTAATAATCAATTATACTAACAGAGAGTAAAATGGCATTCAAGAATTTGTAGCAATTGTAGATTTACACATCGCAGGATGAGTATTATTCTCCTAAGTCCAATAATGGAATGACTTCCCTTATCAGCCTGCAGGTCCAGCGTTCTGCGAGCAATCCAGAAGGTTCCACATGCTCGAGGATCTTCCCTCCGCTTAAACCCACAGCCATGCCTGGCAAATAGATTCACACTAGAGATGGGAACAAGTGCAAAGGTTTGACGCTTAAAAGGCTGCCAAAAAATCGGAAAGATTGATGGTTGTTGAAATATTAATTAAGACACGTATTTCAACAACAACAAAAACATGTTTCTTACAACTCCGGTAAGAACTGGGTATCTTGAAAAGGGAAGTCTGATGCATTAACCGTTTATAGAATGTTGACTGGGTAGGTTGAAACAAAAGACTCTTGATACAGTACCCCGAGTAAATTTAAGCATTGCGTAAGTCTCATTCGATTGCGTAAATCGAAAATGTATGGTATATACGACGGTACCTGTAAACAGTGATTTAGTTTTCGATATTTCGTTTTTTTACAAATTAAAAAAATTTAAACTAAGGGAGTATTTTTGTCTTTTGCCAACTAAACTGTGTTTACGCAGATTTTTTTATAAAAAAATGTTGTCATATTCACAAAAAAAGATTTTGTCCCTCAATGACGGTTGGGGATAGTCGGGAAAAAAATCTATCGACACAATATCTTATTTTATTTTTAATAATAATACCAATTGGACAATTTAGTAAAGCGCCGTTTAGTGACACTAGCCACCCCAAGGGCGCTGATTTTCTAGATGCCCATAGTAATGCCCATGTAAAAAAGACCTCGAGAAAGCTGATCGACTTATAAAATTGTTGTCTCTTATTTTCTACGATTAAAATTAAAGTTCCCAACAACTAGAAAAGTAACTGTACCTATGACTCTATCATCATACCGCTAGGGGTGGCCAGATCCTCTACAAATTTTCCTCTATTTTTTACTATCTTTCAATTCATTCATAGCTATTACCTTTTTCAGCACAACCTTTTCATAAATAAACAAAATGTGAATTAAACAACGTTTTACATATATATTTTTAAAGAAAAGTAACCTTTGATAAGCAGGTTTCTGTTAAATAGACCATCTCTATTTCGCAGTCTCCCATTCCAAACAGACAGAGGACAATCCAACTTCCGGCCCGAGAAACGACCAAAGGAAATCTAGCTCTATAAGTCAGCGGCGGTTATATTAAGCCCAGGAAATTACTGCCATTATTACTGAGATAGCTTCACCCCAGATAGCTCCATCTCACTCCCTCATCCACTCTCGCCAAATGTCCCTTTCACTCGTGAACGCTGTGTTTTCTTACTATCAAATCGTTCAATAGTACACTCAATTGAATTTATACAAATATTTTTTGTGACCTAAATGATCTGAAAAGAACAATGAGGTTTGGTTTAAAGAATAATGTAAAATGTAAAATGTAAAACTTGTATTGTAGATTGTATGGTATTTTTTCTCCCACTTTGAATTATACAATTTATTTCAGTTTCGCTTTTACTTTTTTTCTTTGTTGATCATTCCGTAGTCCAGTTGCAACACTGCGGACTCGTAAATGAAAGGTTGTGGGTATGAATCCCGACGGAGCACAAAAAATATACCATTTATATTTTCAAATATGCTCGCTGGGTGGAAAAAATCAGAAAACCTGTACCAAAGACCGGTCACTAAAGGGCCATCCAGCCAACAACTGGGTCTTGACCTGGACTGACCATCCATACTGTAAAAAAAGGTTCACTTCAAAAGTTGCAGGGTGTATGTTCATTTGAGATTGGATTTAAATTTGTAAACTCAAACTTACACGTGTATGTTTGTGGCATGCATTAAATATAATCATTAAATGTTTATGTATCTTTGCAACTTAGATTATACTTTATAGGCAGTATTACCATCGTAGGATCAAAGTATTTCAAGGATCGTAGCACTCTAGTGTCGTAGCGTTTGTAGCGTCGTAGCCCCTGCATCTGACCGCGCTCAGCCACAATAATTTCATTTCCTGCAGACACTTTCTACGGCGTAGACCCTCGCCCCTTTCGGGGAAAAATAAAGCTACGCCATTCAATTCATAAATGTCAACATAATCGCGTAAATTGTATTACTTGACCACTTCATCCTCGACTTGGATAAAGGTGTACACTGTATAAGTGTACATTGTACATTTAAACTAAACAAGCATTTTTGTTTGTATACAAATTATTCGTCCAAATGTAAAGTGTTCCTAAAAAATGGAAAGAATCTTGAAGTTTCGTTGATGATAAACAATGATATTCAATAACTAATTCGATGCAAATTACTTATTTAATTATTATTTCCAAATCAAAGACGTCGCCCTTAACAAAATAAATAAAATAAGAAAATCTATTTTTAAAAATAAACCATTACGGAAATGGTAGCGTTTTATGTATTTTATCTGTAACTTTTACAATTTATTTTTTATATTAATTTCATTAGACCCATGGGCATAACCTAACAATAAATAACTAAATATCAATGGCATATAAACATAGCCTCAAATTTTAAGAAAATGGTGTTTTGGGAATCCTCAACTTTAACATTAAAAATTGTAACGAGAAAAAATTAAGGTGTTTTTTTTTTCATTGTACATTTATAACAAAATTGAAGAAGAAAGGGGAAAACCTTCTTCAAAAGGCATGTAAATTACCAGAAAATAATTTTACATATAAAATATGAGGAGATGATCGAGGAGTATAAAAAAACTACGTATACAAAAAAAATGGATAAAAAAGACCACTCTCACTTAAACTTTCACTCTCAACCTCAGGGACCATGTAATCCTTGCGATTCGATACGCTTTTCACTGAAAAAAGAGGCGGTATCGTTGAATGAGTGAGCGGTTAGTTGGGGCGGCTAAGGGGGCGCGCCTCCCGAGGATTTCTTTGAATGAGCACTGATTGCGCCCGCTTACCGAACATTAGCGCGCGGTTTGGGGCAGGTCAGGGCAGAGACCTTTTTGTTTTTCCTTTTACCCTCTTTTCCAACCCCTCCCCGCCACTCCCCCACTCCCCTATTTCCCGCTGTCTACCAGGGATGTTATGGATATCCGTATCCGTAACCAAAACTATCGCAACACACATAACGCTAACAAGCTACACATATAGTGCAGCATCTTACCGAGATTTCCCCCAAGGGTTTGCATGTGGCGAGTGGAACCTACTAATTGTTACAGGTCAGCCTTCCGCCAACTACTTTAATTGAAAAAGGGTTTCCCAGCTTTTGAGGGGACTGTTAGTCATTTTTGTGAAGGCTGAGTGAACCTTGCTGTTTTTTTTTTATTTTGGGTTTGAAATAGACAACGCAACGGGATGTCATCATGTCTGACACCTTCGAACCCGAGCTCTCCGCATGGTATGCAAGCACTTTACCAACTGAGCTATTGACCGGACATCTGAAACATAACAGATATACGAATCAATACCCACATACATTACCAAAACCAAACTAAATGTTTTGTATAATTACGGGTATTATTGAAAAATGACATAGACATAACGAATGTCAAATTTTTTTACATTTTTTTTGGCATTTTCATATGAAAAGCTATACTTTTCACTCATATAAAAAAAATAACAATAAGATAACCTAGAAATAAAGACATAAAATGTATGTCTTTGTGGGTATTCTTTTTTCAAAATTCTTTAAAAATTCAAAATCCGTACCTGAAACTATTCTAAATAGTTGCGTATCCATAACTGAAACTGAAATGATATTATTCCCACATCCGTATCCGTATGCATATCCGGAATTTCATATTTGTAGCATCCCTACCGTGTCTACCCCCGAGCAGCTAAATAAAACAGCGGTCCAATGGAAATCCCCCCCGGCCCCGTCGTGGGAAATTCCTGGAGTTTTTGTGCCGCTGCGACCGTAAGCGACTCTTCGAAAACAAGGACCGCTTTCTTTTCGATTTGTTTTCAGGGTAAATTGATAGTCTTACTTTGTACTTAATTAACAAGTTTTCACTTTAATTCAATGTTATTTTATACCGAGGGTTTGTTTACATTAGTTATGTTATTATTAGAATAATAGTATGAGAAAGAAATGTATAAAAAATAATATTATTAGAAATGTTCTTTTCGGTTTTTAGGTTTACCAGGTTATCCTAATTACAATGCACCACCACAGCTATCAATAAGGTGGGTGGAACTCTTTCAAAATATTTTCTAATGTATCTTAATTATAATTAAAAATATATATTATAATAATATTAGGATGGTTTATTTGATGAGCGCTATTTTTGTGTGAATCACACTTCTGCAAGCTTAATCGTCGCTATAGAAAGCGCTTATTGTCCAGCAAGACCCATTTGCTGTTGGACTACATGAGCCTTTGGTGACCTGTAAAGGTATTTGATTTTTTCAAACCAGCGAAGAGTATACCTAAAAATATAAATGATGTCATTGTTGTGCTTCGCCGGGATCCAAACCCACGATCTTTCACTAAGGAGTCTGATCCGCTAACCACTAGACTTCAGGCCGGTCAAATGAGATTGAAATATGTCAATTTTTGATTCGTTAATAAGTTGCTGGAAGAAGCACGTTAGTGCAAATAACAAGAAATAAATATTTGGATAATTTATGAACTGTGTGAATCACACGTCAACAGCCTTTACGAGGTTGATTTCTCGATACAAAGATTGCAAATTCTCAAGCAGGTTCCAGTTGCTATAAATGTGGATGGACCTTTGGTGACCATTTTTTTGGGATCGTTAAGCGGTAGACTACGGATCAGTCTAATTTATTTGCATGAATAAAAATAAATTATGGCTTTGTAAGCTCCTGCTGAGAGAACTGCACTGGCTGAGGGTCCGAAAGAGGGTAGAATTTAAGTTGTGTCTCACTGTACATAGGGCCCTGAACGGCACGGCACCCCCATATCTCGCTGAGCTATGCTCTGTCGATAAGACTTCAAAAAGACCACTACGCTCTGCCCTTACTGCTGTCAACAAGGTTTTAGTGCCCAATAGAGCAAACACATCAAATTTTGCAGACAGAAGCTTTGCGGTGGCCGGGCCGGTTGCCTGGAACAATTTGCCCATCGGTGTTCGCGCGAACCAGCCTACCACCACCTTCAGAAAGGAACTGAAGACACTACTTTTCTCCAGAAGCCATGGCGCCCTTGAGATGGTCCTGGACCATTAAATGGCGCCACAGGAAAGAAATCATCCATCGTCATCATCATCATCATTTAGCATTATTACTTTGTAGATGATATTTTTTT
The DNA here is from genome assembly GCA_951799405.1 of Agapetus fuscipes. Classification (NCBI taxonomy): domain Eukaryota; kingdom Metazoa; phylum Arthropoda; class Insecta; order Trichoptera; family Glossosomatidae; genus Agapetus; species Agapetus fuscipes. Next base: position 9,831,209 of record OX637349.1, on the reverse strand, counting down.
TTAAAACTAAGCCAGAGAATTAAATAATATTCCGATCCATCTATCTATAATCTAAGTCCCTTAGATAAATAAACATTAAAAAAATTAAAAATATATACTAAATGCATGCCCCAAAACAGACACGTGTAAGTTTGCGCTTACAAATGCTGCATGTGTACATACAAATTAAAATCCAAACCTCAATTGAACAAAATCCCTGCAAATTTTGCTGACCTTTCCTTAAACAGACGTGACAGTGACAAAGTGAAACAATTTTTACAGAATGGATGGTCAGCCTCATCCCAACCCATAAGTCAAAGAATGTAAGAAACAAAAAAGGAAGTCAAGAATCATAGGTTTAAGACGTTATGAAACACAAGCCAGAACGCTTACAATGCAAACGCTTAACCGATTGTGCTATCAACCAGGCTGGACTGGCATTATATATTTATTTAGCAGGTATATAAATAGTACAGAGTACATGAGTGATCCACTTTCAGAGAGTAATATCGGCGAGTTGTGTAACTCATGTTAGAGGCAAGTATAAGACCTTGCATTCAAACTCAACCCCAACATTTGTACGTAAATTAAAAAAGCGCCTCTAGGGAGCGTTAGATTTTTCATACATTTTTCGAAGAAACGTTAACTTACAGTTATAGTTTTCTACTTGAGGCATCAGCAGGCCATGATGTTGGAGGCACCGGCACACCAAGTATAGTAATAAAATTGTACCAAAACTAGAACAGCGCCTCTAAAGAGCGTTTTAGTTTGTATACAAATTATGAAAAATGCTACGGCTTAGTTTACGGTTGTAGTTTTGTACTCGGGGCATCAGAAGGCGCCGGGAGGCCATGATTAATATTCAAACTCGCCGTGGAGCAATCATAAATCTTATCATCATAAAACCCTGCTGGTCTACACGGGGGTAGGAGGGGGTAGGGTGGGGGCGGAGGAGAGTTTTGGGGGAGGGGGAGAAACTTCAAGATGGCGACCGGGGAAATCATTACACCCATAATGAAATCGTATAAAGTAGGTAGATACCTAAATAGTATATACTGTGTTGTAAAAGCCATTGTAGTGGCTGAGATATGTCTATAATCTATAATCTTAGTTGCAAGGATATATTCATTTACGGCTCTCAAATGAATGCCCACAAACAAACACGTGAAGTTCGCGCTTACAAATGCTGAATGTGTACTTACAAATAAAATCCAAACCTCAAATGAACATAAGCCCTACAACTTTAGCCGACCTTCCCTGAAACATGAGTGACATTGGCAAAGTAAGCCATTTTTTTACAGCATGGGTGGTCATGTCAAAGAACGTAATCTATAATCCAAGTTGCGAAGGTATATTGAAAATTAAAGCTTTTATTAAATGCACGCCCACAGGCAGACACGTGGGAGTTTGCGCTTAAAAATACTGCATGTGTACTTACAAATTATAAGCTCAAACTTCAGTTGAAGACAAACTTTTGCCCTAAAACCTACCCTGAAACAGGGGTGACAAAGGCAATGTTAACCAATTTGTACAGTAAGGCCCGGTGACTTTATACTGAATGAAAAAGACGCACTTATTTTAATCGTGTGGGTAGTTTTTTTATTAGTTGTAAGTCAGCGTCATTCCAAGGTATTAGAAAAAAATCTAAAAGCATAAAATACATTAAAGCCTGCATAATATACTTCAAAAACAGATCATCTATAAATCTATAATCTAAGTTGCAAGGATATATTCATTCAAAGCTCTCAGATGTATGCCCACAAACAAACACGTGTAGTTCGCGCTTACAAATGCTGATTGTGTACTTACAAATAAAATCCAAACCTCAAATGAACATAAGCCCTGCAACTCTTGCCGACATTCCCTGAAACTGGGGTGACATTGGCAAAGTGAACCATTTTTTACAGTATGGGTGGTCAGCCTCATACCAACCTATAAGTCAAGGAATCATAAATTGCAAAATATCCCTCTTATAAAAAAGAACAATATAAATTAAAAGTTACAAGCCTTTGCCGCCAGCGTTGCAGATCAACCATCTCTACAAGCTCGCAGAGGGCTCTTGAGGTGGGATTCACACAAAAAACAGCGCTCACCAAATAAATATTTGTTTTATTATTATTCTCGCAACCAACTATCTAGCGTACATGCGCAATCAGTATATAATCAACATTAAAAACAGAGTACAGTTTACCAAGATGTTTATTCTCAGCTCCTCCCTGCCGTCTAATCTAATCTAATCTAATCTAAGTTGCAAGGATATGTTACATTGGAGATTCACATTACATGCATTCTCACAACCAGACACGTACAAGTTCGCGCTTGCACATGCCTCATGTGAACCTACAACATAAAAACCAAATCTCAAATGGACATACACCCTGCAACTCTTGCCGTCCTTCCCTGAGACAGGGGTGACATTGGCAAAGTGAACCATTTTTACAGCATGGGTGGTCAGCCGCATACCAACCTATAAGTCAAGGAACACACACACACGACAAATTACATTTAAGCCTGCCCGTCCAAGAAAATAATATTTTACTGTCACAAAGACACAGTTGCGGCAGACTGTACCCCCTTCCCCCTGTTTCCTCAAATCCTCTTCCCCCTTTTAAGTCTTACAGCACCTCTCCCCCACAAGTTCTACTAACCCCCCACCCTGTAAGTTCTACAAACCACCCACTTTTTCTTGTCCCACGATCATATTCCCTCCCCCTGCTCACTGTTCTACAAAACCCCGCTCTCCCCTTGTTATCCTACAGCCCTTTTCAAATTCTACAAACCTTTCTACCCTTTCTTGTTCTACAACTCCCTACCCAAGTTCTACAGATCTTCTACCTACCCCCTTCTTATAAGTTTCACAAAACCCGCCTTCTTACGTTCAACAAATCCCCGACTCTTTTCTTTAGTACCTACAGCCCACCCACACCTAAAGTCCTACAAAACTGCCCCCTCAAGTTCTACAAAACCCTTCCACCTCCCTTCAGGACCTACAGCCGCCCAGCCCCTTAAGTTCTACAAACCCCTTCCACCCCTTCTTGTCCTACAACCCCCTCCACCCATCCCACGAGCGGTATACACGTTTATTAGTGTACACTATAATGTTTCGACAAACTAGCAATACAGCTCTAAAACTTATTCCATAAATTACCATACCGTGCACAGCGTAGAATATTCGCTGGCAGAATTTACAATGCTCGGGTCTAGAGGGGGTAGGAGGGGAGTTGGTGGGTAAAGATATAGTTGGGGGAGGAAGGAGATGCTGGGAAAAGAGGGGGTTGCTTATTCTACGAAAGTGAACGCAAACCTTCTTACATTTAAGGTCATCTAAAATGTTGTTCCAAAGATGGTCGGTAGATTGTGGGTAAGCGCTTACGTTATTTTCATAGGGCTAAAGTTCGATCCCTTTTGAAGGTCTAAGAAATAAAGAAAGAGAACCATTTTCTATAGTATGGATGGTCGGCCTCATGTCAAGCTATAAGTCAACAACTTGAATTAGGAAGAAAATAAATCTCGTAGAACATATTTATATGTAAGAAGGTGTACAAATAATTGTAGAACATAATATTTTAGTACGAATAAAAATCGCTTGCTTCCACAATAATCACAACCCTCAAGAACAAGATTAAGAAGAAGAAAAGAAAAAGTAATCTTGTAGAACAAAGCTTCTTTAGCACTATCGTAGAGGGCACAAACAGGGTGGGGGGGAGGGAGGAAGAACGGGCAGGCTAGGGGTGGCTGGAGAAGCCTTAGAGCTCCCAGCTCCCCGCGAGGAAAGCAATGGCCAAGTAACTCGACAAAAAACCCACCCCTACCAAGAGATTGTATTGAAAATTTATGCCGTCGCTCCTAGCACTTTAGTTTTTCTCTCTCGTGTGTTTTAATCTAATAAAGTGACAAATTGTTCTTGGAGATAGCAGTGACTTGGCTCCATTTTTTGCCAACTTTTTGCATAAAAATATCTTTGCTGTTTTTCCTGTTCAATTCTTGTTGTCGGAGCGTCTGATATTGAAAACACTCATGGTTTTTAATATAAAATGAGACAGTATATATATTTTTTTCTACTCCCATTTGGTAATTTACTAATTACAAAACGGCTAACGCAATCACAATGCCATACATTTCTACACCCGTTGCATAATGTTACATTATGCAACCGGTAACCGTGTTAAAATGAACATGTGCGCATGCGCATTGTCAGAATTGGAACCATTTTTTAATTTCAAATGTCAACCTTGTATGGGGGTATGAAGACCTGTCAATCCAAGATGGCCGCAAGCGATCAGCTGATTAGGCTTCATACAATATTAGTGATATTCGGTAGGTAGGAATTACCGTGGTGATGTGACTTTCAGCCCTGTTCAGATGAAAATAAATAAGTATATTTTATGTGTGGAGTCAAATAAAAATTGTTAATAGTGCTAAAATTTATCGAATTTATTTATCGGATTGCTCCAAATAAAGCTTTCCTTTTTTCAATGGAAAATAAAAGGCTTGAAAGGAAAACAATACAAAAAATTTCACCGCAAAAAATAAACAAATTCAAAAAGTTACTTGGTTAATAGGTGAGTATGAGGTTGATCACCTATGCTGTACAAATTTGGTTCACCTGCCAATACAACTGCAGGGCATATGTTTATTTGAGTTTTGGGTTTGAATGTTTAAGCTTATATGCAGGATGTAAAAGCGCGACCTTATACATATGTGTCGGCTTGTGGGCATGAATTCAATATGAAACCTAAATATAATTTATTTTTACAACTTAGGTTGGATTAGATAATCGAAGGGAATGATAAATCACACGTTTTGACAAAGGTAAGGTTTTAATTACTTCAAATGGACGAGTACATTATAATGACTATTATTCACTATTTTGTTAATTCTCTCATGGTCGTAGAAAAAGTATTGTATGCCACTGCACGTAATTAGTCTTTGTAACACTCGTGCTTTCTATTGTGCCATTCGGCTGCGCCTCATGGCACAAACTAGCACTCGTGTTAAAAAGACTATCATTACTTGGCAGTGGCATAAATAACTATTTCAACATAGAGTTTTGTTTCACAAATTGAGCCTTTATTTCACCTCAAGTTCCTTGACTTATAGGCTGGTATGCGGCTGACCACCTATGCTGTAAAAATGGTTCACTTTGCCAATATCACCCCAGTTTCAGGGAAGGACGGCAAGAGTTGCAGGGTGTATGTCCATTTGAGATTTGTTTTTTTTATGTTTTAGGTTCACATGCGGCATGTGCAAGCGCTCGTACGTGTTTGTTTGTGAAAATGCATGTAATGTGAATATCCAATGTAACATATCTTTGCAACTTAGATTAGATTAGATTAGAAGTACTTTAATTTTCAAGAGGTCATTGCGTTTGATTGGAAAACAACAATTTCGTTTTAATTAAATTAAAATATTTATTAACCTTTCTGGGATATAAATTTCTTTCTATTTTACAGTCACTTTGGATCCATTGAGTTCAAATTTATGCTCTTTTCTATTCTTTGTATCTGTTTTATTTATTTGGAAACAGACAAACAGCCGTTTACAACCTTAAAGAATTCTAGTAACGTAAAAATATAAAACACACTTAAAACTACAAAGAAAACTAAAATTAATATTGGTGGTGAGCAAAACCAGCGCTCAACCGCCACCTAAGGTGAATTTTCTATACAAAGAACCGATGATCTATCGATTAACTACGGATCAAACGTTATGTGAATAAACCTGTTTGAAGTTTCTTCTTTCCTTTACATATTTTCCGTAAGTCAACTTTTTTATACAACAACAAAAAATCAGTTACAAAAGCAGCTACGCATAATTCGCTGCCTTAGTTCTTGTTTACCGTATACGCCATTGAGAAAATTATGAGCAATGTTTGCATGTGTACTGGACCAATGTGTCTTATAAAAACAAGAAATTTAATTTAAAAAAATTTAAAAGAACTCTCACATTATCGAGTTTTACGGTTTTTCTTAGCTCAGATTGTGTAGAATCTGATTCATAAGACAACTGCATGAAAAAGTCATATTTGACAAGATTGGCGTATACGGTAAACAAGAACTGGGGGAGCGTTATACGTGCATCTATATATCATAATCCTCGTACTATCAATTTGTTATAACGCTTTCTTATGCATATCCCACTATTTAGTTGCCAGTCCCCTGAAAGCCTGTTTATTAAAGATTCACACGCCGGCCGGGTTGCTAACCCAACTCTGCCATAACGCGGCCCTGTTGCGGACCATAAAGTGAATTATTGATACTGATTTAGCGCCCCTGCCGTCTTTATAAATGCGACCCACTTTACCCACTACACTCTCGTATGAAAACCCCCGACCATAACTCAAGATTGCGTTCCTACTTTGAAAATGAGTTAAATACTTAAACTAAGACTAATGATTAATTTTATTTTTCTTTTCATGCCACTTCTATCGAAGATTGGCGATCTTCATTACTATTTTGATTTTTTTTAAGGAATCCTGTGCGGTAGGCTCCCCAATTCTTGAAAGTCTTGGGGGTCTATGCCACCCTGGAAGTGTGCCGCAGAGGTACTGCTTCAGTTTTTTATTCTGTCGTGAGGCGCTGCAAGGAAGTGGTGATTGATGTTGGTTGTGAATAAAATCGGACTAAATTGGGAAGGGAACACAATGCTGGTAGATCATTCAATAAACGGGCAGTTTGGCAAAGGAATGAGTCATGAAAACACCAAGTTCTCATAGTTTTGAGATCGACTGCAAAGGGATGAATGAGAGTCATGGATGCTACGGCTCGAAACAGGGCCTTGATGCTTCTGCCGAACCATTGTTGACGGTTTTTCAGCCATGTCCTTTGACGTCCCTAATATCTTCTTCCTTCAATCTTACCCTGTATGATAAAATGCAGAAGACGGTCATCAGCTTTAATGGTTTGCAAAAGTTGCTTTGTGGTGTTTATACGTCGGAGGATTTCTTCATTGGTGTCCCGATCACGCCAAGAGATCTGAAGCATTTTTCGGCGCTTCAATTTTTAATCCAAAATTATTGGTTCTGAGAGTCACTCTGTTAAAATAGAACAAAGATAATGTTACTGATTTAATTCATATCCTCTTTCAATGAATTTATATCCATCACCTTTTTCATATATTTCCTTCTTTTACATTAGCTTTGTATTGTTTGAACAAAACTACCAAATCCCTATTTACAGCTGCAGTATTTAAAGTAAAAAAAGCCGCGATGAGCTTAAAGACCAGGACAAGACAACTTGAAAAACAATCAAAGTTATTTTTTGTCTCAAATATCATAGTATCTCAAATAGCCTCACACAGATGATGTTTCTCTCCCATTTCTGTATGAAATCCTCAGCTAGGGTTGTTCCCTCCCGTCTCTATCCGGCGTCGTGACCGCAAGCACTTTGTTTACCCTTGGAGAGGCAGCGGCGCAACTTTACAACACTAGCCGCCGTAAAGTTCATAATATGAATATGGTAAGTTATTATCGCGGTTGCTTGCCCATCCCTACAATTGAGCCAACCATTCCAAATACTCGTGTTTCAACATCGCAACGCAACTAAGCTACACATATATTGTATCTTCTTGCAGCGTTATGCCCAAAGGGACCAGTCCGTTGTTCTGTGGTAACACTTCGGACTCCGGGTTCAATTCCCGGTGGAGCACAAAAAATATATCATTTATATTTTCAAATTTTCTCTTCACTGGGTTGAAAAATTCATAAGTTTTTACCAATGGCCGGTCACCAAAGGTCCATCCAGCCTTACAGCAACTGGGTCTTGCTTCAGAATTGGCGCTTTGTAGCGACGACGATCAAGCTCGTCAAAAGGTCGATAGCTCAATTGGTAGAATGCTTGCATTCCATGCCGAGAGCAAGGGTCGATCTCAAGGCTTACTCAGCCTTCACAATAAATGAGAACCAGCCTCCCCGGGAGCTGGAAAACCCCCACGTCAAATGAAAGGGGTTGGTGTCAGGCCGGCCCCCTTACCTGTAAAAATAAATAGATCCCGAATCGCCACATGCGACCCCTTCGGGGATAACGTAGTACACTATATGTGTAGCTTAGTTGCGTTGCGTTTCGCATGTGGAGAGTAGAACCTATTTATTTTTACAGGTAAGGGGGTGGCCGGTTAGAACAAATCACAGCAGTTTTAACTAAATAGAACCCGCGTAAAACATAACCGGATCATTAATTTATTTACATTTTTTTTGTAATTTCTAAGCTATATCTTTCAAAAAAATATGTTCTTGATTTTCAATAAAAAGTCGTTAAATATTCAAAAAATAATATTGCATGCCATCCTTTCGGGAGTTGGTCCGTGAGAAAGTTTCTGGATCTCAGCATCCCAGGAGATCAAAGGAACTGGTTAAGTTGACCTCTGGTCATCGCGCAGAGCCCAGCATAGTCGGGATGAAACCGGTTCCTCTGTCCACTACGAGGAATCCTAGGAAAGTCGTCTAGCGGCGAAGAGCTAAGGGATGAGTGGGCTTTGTACGGAACTGGTTTTGTGAGTCAATGACATAATACTTTTTTAAGTACCCATTAAGTACAATATACTTTTTTATATTATTTTTTTTTATACAAACAAAGAAAGACAAATAGTAATTACATTCATTTCAAAAATGTATAAAAAAAACATTTGGGTTCGGGAGTTCAGTGCTACAAATATAATTAGTAAATTAAAAAAAAAAAAAAAGTACTAGTAAAATGATTCAAACAAATTAATTTATAGTATTTTTTTACAAAAATATCTATAAAATTGAAACGTTTTAGCCTATAATTGAGTAATTTTAACTATAGTTTATTTTTAATATCGCGGTAAAAAATAAAATTGAACCAAATTACTAACACCATTAATTGAAACCAGCCTAAACGATTTTTATACTCGTCTTAATAAAATGCAAATAAAATAATGATTTCTTGAAAAACTTTTCTTATTATTTTAGTTTTCATATACGCCAAGGGTTTTGTATATTTTTGTATTTAATATTGACGAAATTGTGAGTAGAAATTTCGTTAAAAATATTTTTTACATTTGTAAACATATTTTTATTTTGAAAAAAGCTAAATAATATTATGTCAAAACATAAATATTTTTTCACCAAACTATTGTTCATAAAACTTCTGAGCATAGACAGTTGTAACAAATATTTATAAGGCTTGAAATTGAAAAAAATCTTGTCCCACTTATAAATACATATTTTCAACCTTCATTTCTAGTTTTAGATTTTCCAAGAAGAGGTCAAAGTTGACCTATCTTCCATGAGAATCCACCCATGGTCCCACGGTGAGGGATTCCGTCCGTTTCGGTACAGGATCTTCAAAGGGGAAGATGCTGATTGAATACCTTGAAGTACCAACCGGTTATTCATTCATCCATTGCCATCATTTCTCCAATAGAAGATTATGTTTGTAGACTTTTTTTAGATCAATAGAAATTTGTTTGGTCAGTATCTGTCTGAGTATCTTTGACAGTGGTTCAACTTTTTAATATTTTACGTAAATCTCACTTATTAAATTAAATGAAATAAGCCTAATTATTTAAATAAATTAAAAAGTGAAAGTGCTAATTTTTTATTAACGATGTGTTTTTAAGTGTTATAGGTACTAAAATTATTTTTTATGTTCGAAATAGTGCGGTTATGATTTTGTGATTTTTGTTATATAGGAGAAGGATAATTCAAAACACAGGAAAACCTTCATTTATTTATTATTTCTAGACTAGTATTTTTACATGTCCCTACCTAGAAAATTCTGTACATAATTTGCATTTTCTATAGCGACGCTCAAACTCGCCAAGGGCTCTTTACTTGTGATTTACACAAAAACAGCGCTTACTTAATAAATAGTCCTTATATTTATCATAATTTTTTATGGTTCGCGCTTTCATACATCTCTATATTTTCCTTCCTACCGGCGCCGGATTGAAAAAAAACATAGATTAACCGGGCAGAATGCTTCTAGTGTGAAATGGCTGTTCGAAGTAAAAAATAAATAGAACTTTCTTGAAATATGCTTAAAAAATTATCATTTATTGTCAATTCGTGACGAAAACGTTTCAACTCCATTTCTAACCTCCATATTACAAAAGTACAGATCTACAAATAAACACAATACACACATACAAAATAGAACAATCCACCCTCCCCCTATATTCATTGCTAGGGGATGAAATGGAGGGCAAGTTAGAAAGGGACGCCCTCACAGCCCCCTTACCCAACTTTCCGAGGAAGGAAAGAGACGGAGCACAGCCAAGAGTTGCTGGCCGTCATAATCTGCAGACATTGCGATCTTAGAGACCGGTCGCCATGGCAACGAGTCTTACTTCTTCCCTCGCGCGTTGCCATGACGATAAGGAAGGGAGGGGTCACTGCCCCATATATTGTACCGCCGCGAAACCCCTCAAATCTTAAGCACCATTTTAATACAAAGGGTTGGCTTTTTTGTTTGAACGCTCAATTATAATATATCCAAGCAAAGTTTTAGGAACTTCTTTTCTCTCGTGCATGCAATTCTTCTTCGTCTTTAAGTGCCACTTCTACCGGAAATCAGCCATCATAATGGTTATTTTTTCTGTATATTTTGCAGCTCGAAATAGGGGTTTTCTTTTATTCCCATTGTAAAGTCGTTGGCGTAAAGCCGACCTTTTAACTGTAAAAATATATTTCTTCCACTCGTCGCATGTGACTTCTTCAGGCAGAACGCGACAAGAAGTTAATTATATGCGTAGCTTAGTTGTATTTGTGTACAGGTACTTATGAAAAACTATTTCAAAGATATATTATCATTTGAGATCCATATTAAATGCAAGCCCACCAGGAGCAACTTGTAAGTTCGCACTTACACAAGAGGTATGAGAGTACAGACAAAAAAAATAATCTGCCCTGAAACAGGAGTGGAATTGTCAAAGAGAACCTTTTTGTAAACACCAACCTATAAATCAAGAAACAAACATTTAAAATAACCGTTTAATAAAAGTAACCTCATAGAAAACATGCAATAATGCAAAGAATCTCTGAAATAAAAAAATTTGGGTTTGAAATAAATATCGAAATGGGTGATCAATTTTAACACCTTTTTGGGTATCCAAACCTCGCCCTCTGGCATGAAATACCAACATTACAAACAAACCAACTAAGCTATCGACCAGACAATGGGCTACATTTCCTTTTTATTTTCCAAGTTAAATCAGGTAGAATCTCAATATAAGGGATGATTATAATACCTCCCACATGTGGAACTATCCCCCACCTTTGTCCACTCCAACTTTTAGGACCTATTGACGATTGAAGACTTTCAGAATATTCAGAGCGGAATGTGGAGTGCCACACGGGTAAAGGGGACCACCCACTCTTGCAAATTCAGGGGTGGTTTGGGCAAAGCGATCAATTGTAGCATTCACGGACCGTGTCTTGGTGCGGCTAGCTAAGGATCCCATTCTACCTTGTACTACCCTTATGTAAAGGTAGATGAAGATAATATCTCATCATCTGTAGATTAGATAGGGATTTTAAAACGAAATCTAAAAAAAATTATAAGAATAAGAATAATAAATATTTGGATGATTTATTTGGTGAGCGCTGTGTTTGTGTGACTCACACCTCAAGAGCCGTCTGCGCGCTTTGGCGTCGCTGTAGGAAGCGCCGATTGTCAAGCAAAACCTAGTTAATGTAAGGCTGGACGGTCTTTGGTAGAGGGATACATCCAGGTCGTATCTGACACCCTCGGCGGGATTCGAGCCCGAGCTCTTTGCATGAAATGCAAGCATTCTACCAACTGAGCTATCAACAGAATATTTAATCAATATGGCCCGCTTGGAGAACTTTGCATTATGTCATACCTGTAGATTTTTTGTTTATCTCTAGATTAAATATCAAGAATTCATTCTTTGTCAGATAAATACAAAAGATGATTTCAGCGAATCATCTTAACTCTAAATATTAACAACCTTTTATTCAATACAACTTATATTTTATCTATAGATAAAATATCACGCATGTATTATTTCTCAGATAAATATGAAAGATGACTTCACCGAATAATCTTTAGATTAATAATTTATTATCTATGAAATGTTATATATTATCATTAGATAATATAATTAAAACTCATCTCTCTCCCTATCCTGTTATTATTAATGTACCTTTTGTACTTGGCACGTGTCTAGGCCTTCCCGCAACTTACATAGAGCCTTCTAGAATAACAAACAATAACACACTCATCAAAATTCACGGTATTTAAGTAATTTATTGCCCACTTTTAGGGATGAATATTCAAAATTTAAGTTGGGCCCGTAAAGCATCGAAATAACAACAAACAATATATATTTTCCTTCGCTTCAAGAGAAATATTTGTGTTTGATCATAACAAAAAGAAAACATTAAAAAGTAAAAGTTTCTTTGTCTACATAATATATCAAGTTGAATAGAATCAAATACGGTAATCTACTCTAATATATGGAAATGATTTGAAAATATTTTCTATTGTTTTCATTTTCTTATCTCGTTTTCTAAAAAAACGTAGATGGCCGTATTTGATTATGTATGACTCATATATATTGTTATGTTCTTTTATCGGGTTCTATTTTATCAAAACTGTGGTTCATTTATTTTACTCAATTTATTTCTTACTTTCGATTCCGACAGAGCCTAAACATTCCAACATTACAACGGTTGATTGACATCTGCTCTTCCAAGGGATCTTGGTCTTAATTTATACAGGTTATTAAGATCATTCTCGAAACATGGAGAATCGTTACATTATACTTTGCTGAATTTCACCAGAATATTCGATTCAACACTTAATTAATCTCGAATACAAATCAGTATTAGGTACCTACCTAAGCTTCTATTTATTTCTTGAGATACCATAGGCTTATTATTAAATTTATACAGACAAATCAAAACACAACTACTTATATATTGTTAGGTAAATATGAAATATAAATATTAAAATAAGTAGGTATTAGTTATAGTTATAGGAATTCTGTATTGTATTGGTGAGTAGGATTGATGGTTGTGTGTGTACATGGAGAAATCTCTAGGCTAAGTAGGTATTTCGAGAAGCATCAAGCAAAAATATCTTCCAGAGTATTCGATTCTCTTAGTATAAAAAGGGTGCAAGTTGCTTGAACGAATCATTCAGTTATTATTCAAGCTCTCACCACTACAGTCTCCTGCCAGCTTTACAACTACATTGAACCAACTTGACTAGTGAACATAAACCAATTGTAGTGGAATAATCGAGACTATCTTTGTGAAAATAAATTATTAAAAGTAAAGTGTATAAACAACTGTAAAGAAGACCAGTGTTTTTTTTTATTGAAAGACTTTTGGAACCCTAAAATCGTAACAATATTATAAAAGTATGTTACGAATTTCAATAAAACGCTACTATATCTATCGCCAGAAATGTGAAACTTTTTGAATTTTGAATTACATTCTTATGTCAAAACGTTGGTAGGTCAAACTTATTTCACTCCTAGTGGAATAGAGGCAAAGTCACAGTAACAATTATTTCAGCCTACTTTTAACATATCAAAGATATTTTACCCGAATTCAAAATTTTCCTTTAATTTGTTTCGAGTGCTCCATGTATCAAATGCTTAATAATACTTAAATAGTGACTACCCTCAAAGGCCTCTACCTCGAGTTTAAAAATTGCGCTAAAACGCAATCATAGCGCTTACCAAAAAATGTACCAAAACTGAAACAGTGCCTCAAGAAAACGTTTTCATATATAATGTAAATCTTTATAAAAAAAAATGAAATGATAATCGTTGGTAACCGCATCAATTGAGAATATTTGGAGCATCACGGTTTTTTTTCATCTTTAATGAATGTTTATAACCTACTACTCGTAATACTCATAGTTAGTGGATACAAAGTTTATAAATTATCACAAAACATTTTCCAGTTCGATAAAAGCTTAACGTTATTTTTGTACAGAAATTTGAAATACCTTTTTCAAGGAAGGGGGTAATAATATGACGGAATTTGAAGAGGAAAAATGATGTACATCAGCTGATTTACGTATATGCAACCATTTTTTTTTATTTGATACAGGAAATCACACTGTTCACATTGTCACATTGAAGTTTGGTGCAACGACCCTAAACATTTTTTTTTGATATTCATCTATTCGTCACTATAAAACTTATAGAAAAAATTGTTTCACTAATCGTTCACTGTCAAATACTATTATTATTTATATTAAATATTGCGATTTAGACACGACAACGTCAACCGGGTCGGCTAGTATCTGATAAAACACCACGGTGGAGTTTAAAGTTTACACGTAGAGTTGTATACTTTGGGCCCCGCACGAGATTTCCAACCAGACACCTATCAAATTTAAGGCCTTGTATTTCAAATAACCTTTAGAGATATCCTCTCTTGAGATAAGCACGACCACATCCAAAGTTTCGCAGAAAGGTTGGCTAGTTTAATTATATCTGGATAGTTGGGTTGATTAGGATGGGAAGGGGGGGTTGTTAAGGGGGCGGGTGATTAAAGTTAGTCAGAAAGGAGGGGGCAGGGGGAGAGTTGCTATCGGCTTGAATAAGGGGAGGAGCTTGTACATAAGTTAAGGGTGCAAAATGATAGGGTGACATGGAGTTAACATTTTGGGCCTAAAAATGTATAGCATTTAGTATAAGTTATCATTATTTTTCTATTAGTGGCTTCTCACACTAAACGCATGTTTTTTTCTATCCGTTGCTGGGTCGTAAACCTAAAAGTGTATGAGGATGCATAAAGCTTTGACAAAGTTTGCCAGATGATCCAAAGAAAAACCGGGCGGAAAGCGTTGTGTGTGACATGGGACTTTTTGTATTCGACCGGTCTGAATTCTGTAGCTTATAAGTTAACGCTACAGGTCGTAATTAGAAGGTCGTGGGTTCTATTCTCGGCGGGTATAAATAACATTTCATTTGCACAATATGGTATTTTTTACGTTGAAAACTTCATATACTATTCCAAGGATTGGTCATCAAAGGTCCATAAATAATAATACTAATTGGCCAATTTCACGTAGCACCGTTGAGTGACAGTATACATATGTACGTAGCCACCCCAAGAGCGCTTCCAGCCTTACTGGAATTGGGTTTTTATTAAATGGGTAAAATCTTTATTCACATTGTTTTTTCTAATGATTTCTATTGTAAGATGGCTGTAGAATGTATACGTCTTGTTTTGTGACAATAAATTATGGATACTGTGTTAATATTCGCGTGATCTAGAAGATGGGAAAATTATGTATGTATACAATAAAAAGGTTTTGAGAAAAACAAGCGTCAAAACATTAAAATTTACAAGCAAACCAAACTTGTTAGTAACATCACATATGAAATACTCTTATGGTACAGCCATCTAACCAAATTGTTCGTCACGAGTTCTCCATGTCATTCTACCCTTATTGTTGAGGGGTGAAATGGACGGAACCTCAAGGAGATCAATATGACTCCCAAGAAGTATGGCTGTTTGTTTTTGAAACCCAAAATATTATTACGAATATGCAGGATATTGGTAGTATAGTGTGTTTGCTTTGTATGGGTTGGTTAGGTCTATGAGGTCTCTAGAAGTGAGTAGATACTTACGTAGGTATATGATAATAATTTGTATTTGTTTGAGATTAATTAAGTGTTGAATCGAATGGTATTATTATTAATACAAAATTTATACAGCGCCTTTTATGACAGTGTGTCACTACAAAGGCGCTTGTCCATATGATTGGACGAAGAGGTGAGTCTTGAGACGTTTTTTTGAACAGTCTCTCCAAATCAGTTCCCTCAGTGAGGCGGGAATAGCATTCGAAGTCATTGGAGCGGCCGCCTTGAATGTTCTGTCTCCAAAAACAGTGCGGGGCCTTCTTGCAGAGATGTCCAGGCAGCTGCAGCTGACCTCAGTGTTCTGGTGAAGTTTAGCAAGGTGGTATGTAACGATTCGAGAATGATCTCAATTTTGAGTATAAATTAAAGACTCAAATGCAGCTTCAGATATCAATCAATCAATACAGTAGAAGTTTAATTTAAAATAGATCCGCTACAAACATAACAATATAATATGTACTGATCTTCTATTACGTCATACAAATACAGATAACATTTAAATTACTCAGAGATTTTTGTCTTGTGTTAGATTAGAGTATTTCTACTAAGTAACAAAATAATTCAATCAATTTAATTTGTGTTTGTATTTTATAGTCTTTTAATAGTAACCCGTTAAGGCTCCACTCTCCCAGCGGCCAATCTCATCACTTAGGTAAGTTGGTTTAATGAATTCCCTCTGCAAAGCTACAAGTTTAAGCATTCACATATGTAGATCTTTATTTCTCCACCGCAAAGGGAAAGTAATGACTTTATTTTTAATCGTTTTGAACGGACGAGACTAGAATAACATGCCATGCGATGCTTGATTCGAGAGAAAAAGGGACGGATGAATTGCAAGTAAACAAGTGCGAGCGAGACGGAAATCAGTAAAAAACATTTTTTGCGTGCGTACACAGTTTGTTGAAAAGAATAACAATAAAAACACTTTCTCTCCACGGGGCAGGTTAAAATATGTACATAAATGTAGAAAATATATTTTTGCCTGCTTAAAAACTGCAAAAAAAGGCTTAGTCAGCCTTCACAAGAAATGACTTCCAACCAGCGCTTTTGGGAGCTGGGAGCACCAACTGTAGTGGTTAACATAAAGCCGGTTCCCTTTTCTGTAAAAATAAAAAGGTTCCATTCACCAAATGCGACCCCTTCGGGGCAAGAAGTTAAATCGCATTATTTTGTAACCTGGGCTTATCATTCCGACAATGATGAAATAAAATTCAACCCATGTTAATGACAAGACAAAAACTTAGAATTCAGTCTTGACAGACGCTATCTTGGTATCACAATACCGTTGCGTTGAGCAAATAAAGTGTATGGGAAGGATTGCGAACAGGTCTACGTTAGATAATCTCAGTAATGGGGTGTGAACTGCCCCGCAGTGCCAAGCAAAATAAAAGAAACACTGAGAAAAATAAATCGCTAAACTGGCAAATAAATAACCAACAAAAAAGTTATACCATCACTGAAATAAAATATGAAAAAAGTAAGTGTATTATTATTGATTATCAAAGTTGCAAAGATGTAGAAACATTCAAGATTCATATTAAATGCATACACACAAGCAGACCTGTTTAAGGTCATGTCGCATGTGGACTTACAACTTAAAAACCCGAATCCCAAATGAGCGTAGCCTTGTAACTCTTGCCGACCTTCCCTGTAACAGATGTGACATTGGCAAAGTAAAAATTTTTTTTACAATATGGGTGGTCAGCCTTATATCAACGTATAAGTTAAAAAATAGCCATCAGATGTGAAAAACATTTTTACAGGACATATTCTAAAATATGGTATTCAATAACATGAAAAAGCTTTTAACTTTTTCCTTATTTCTTTCAATTCTTTTTAATTTTATATTGAAAGCAAATCGACTCTTTCTTAAAGTTAATATTTCTAACAATGTTTTTCTAATTTACGTTTTCTTTGTGAGTAAACTTTCCCGAAACGTATTTATCATTAAATTGTTAAATAGAGTCGTAGCCCCACAGAACTGGGCGGGCAGCGCGCTCGCCTGTAGAATTCCTTAGTTATCTTAGTTACGGTCGTAGCATGCAGATAAGGCAGTCTCTACGCTCGTGATGTAGCGTAGCTCTCTTACTTACCACCACGTACAACAATGTATTAGAGAGCTCTACGATGGGTCTACGATAGTGACGTGCCACTTGTAAACCAACGTAAGTAACTTTTTAGCACTTTTTTAATTTAAATTTAATGGCATTTCATCAAAAGTAAGTACTTTATTAGAACACACTCTGAAAATTCCACTCTTCTTTTCAGATGAATTAAATCGGTAAAGTAAGTCAGTACGGATGGTCAGCGTCATATCAACATTTAAACATTAAACTTTTTATTCAGAGTTGGGAATATTCACTTACTTGAAAAAAATATATAAACTTTTTAGAGTTTGTGTTTTAATACAGAGAAAATTAATTAGTATGAAAAGGTACTTTTTTTTAAAACACGCAGACTTTTAGTTTCACAAATTTGGTCGATATGAGGCTGACCACCCATACTGTTAAAAAAAGGTTAACTTTTCCAATGTCACCCCTGAGTCAGGGAAGGTCGGCAAAAGTTGTGGGGTTTATGTTCATTTGAGGTTTGGATTTTATTTGTAAGTACACATTCAGCATTTGTAAGCGCGAACTACACGTGGTGGTTTGTGGGCATACATCTGAGAGCTTTAAATGAATATATCCTTACAACTTAGATTATAGATTATTATTATCATAGAGCATTTATATCTCCTCAAAAACTTTAGACTTGCTCACGTCATTTGTGTTCTCTTGAAAATGGCGTAAGCAAGTCGAAAGAACTAAAGTGAAATAAATGCTCAATTTGTGAAAATAAAACTGAGCTTTTTAAAAAAATATATGTACACTCTCATATAAATGTGAAAACAACCACAAAGCATAACGATCAATACCGACTTAACGTATCCAATAACTTCTGCAAGTATTTTTTTTTCAATTTACACTTACAGTGCTACGGCACTCTCTAGTTTCCACAGCTTACTACTAGTTGTTCTGCGGGTCTACGAGCGGCGTAGAAACGTAGAGGGTTTAATTGTGAGTGTTAGTTTCTCCGGCTACGACCGTACCACTGGCTACAGAGTCGTATGATGAAAACAAATAAAGACTTAATCTCCCGGGAATTCTCAGTACACTTGCAAGCGATTTCATTCAAGCACCGCCATCCCAAGTGCAAAACCATGCGTTTAACTCAACCGTGGCGTTTCACAGAATATATGCAAAAACTAAAACGCTCAGTAAAAAAAATGCTTGATTTTCTATACAGTTTTATAAACGCTTTAATTGAGTTTTAACGTTAAATACCCAACGCATGAAACAAACCACTTAAACTCACATATAGCGTTTACCATTTTTTTTAAAACAAAAACTTTTCAATAGAGGTGCTACTTTCGGTAACATACGTTTTTTGCTCAACTCTGTGGTTGAGTTTAAACGTGAAATTTTATACTTAAGGTGCAGTAAATCCACACTATGGCCGGTCATTAGACTCTAGGCTAGGATATTGTTTTTGTTTATTGTATGAAACTCACCACTCGTACATGCGCCGTTTCGTAAATCTATGTAATTATATTAACATACATCTGTACTTATTCTTGAATATTCATATGTTTTAATGCAAGTTGGACTCTTCAAATGTTCAACAGATTATGTTGAAGACTTAAAAGCTCAGAAAAATCTGAGACTGAGACATCTAACGCCAGATGGACAAAACTTTTATAGATTTAGTTCGTTTTTTTTAAATTGTCGAACACAAAATTATTGTCTGTAGTAAAAAGGATTGTATTTCTTTCTTAATTTCCGTACTGTAGTGGTTCGGTCGATAGTTTAGTTGGCAGAGTGCTTGCATTCCATGTCGAGAGCTCGGGTACAAATCCCACCTCGCCTCGGTGGGAAATGATTTCCCGTTTCGGTGCTTATTTTAAACCCAAAATAAAATACCGGCAAGGTGTACTCAGCCTTACTTATGTATAAGAAATGAGTCCTAGCCCCTCTAAGCTGAAAACTCCTCACTTCAACTGAAGTAATTGGCGTAAAGCCGGCCTCTTTACCTGTAAAAATAAAAAGGTTCCACTCGCCACGTGTAACCCCTTTGGGGAATCTGCGGCAAGAAGTTACTCTATATGTGTAGCTTATAACGATATAACGTGTTGTAATGGACTCTACATAAATTTAGGTATAGGTTTTTTTCGACGGGCAAACGTCCCACTTCTGTGACAATAGTCCTGAGCGATCAACATAAATATTCATTTGCGTTTTCCGTAGCAACCCGACAAAGTGATCGCTGGTGCTTAAGGCTAGTTCGCACAAGGCCACTGATTTAGTCAAGTAACGAGTAATTTAGTAGTGGGCGGGGCGCGTGTTCCCATTCCTAGACCTAAAAGGAATGTTCACTCAGAAATGCACACGGAAGTATCATACCCTAAATCTGCCGTTATTGTTTCTTACACTTTATGGTCTTAGCAAAAAAGTGACAGTAATGAAAAAAATCAAGCATGTTTATTAATTTTTTATCTTAATTATAAAGTTTAAACAAAATATATAACTTAAAAATTGCGACCACAAAAAAATATTTAAAAAAAATACGTTTTTTTCACTTCTGTAGCTACTTTCTCGTGTGTGCTATGTTTTGGAAATATTTTTTTTCATTCTATTTATAGAACTATACATTGTATTGTGTAGTATCGAAACCGTTTTTTTATAATGTCAATAGTTTTTGAGTAAATATGGAAAAACTGAAACTACTTGATGAATTAAATTTTTTCCGTGTGCTTGTCTGAGTAAACATTCCTTTTAGGTCTAGGAATGGGAACACGCGGGCGGGGCGCTACTCGCCCGTGAAGCGTTCGCATTACGGTCCAGTACAGTACACAAGTGCGAAGTTGGCTGCAGAAAGCCCTTTCTATAATGGCGGAAAATTTGAATTGGCTGCAGTTTGAAAATATTAATTGAGTACCTATTAAAATCATGTTATTATAAAGCCCTTTAAATTGGCTATGGTTTGGTAATATTAACTGATTTATGCCCGGCCACCTAGCTAGGAGCCTGTTTAGCAAACAACTTCGAAACTCGACTTTTGTAAATTCGAAATGTATTTTATGGTTTATAAAATAATATACACATTTTAAATAAAAACAACACATGACTATTTGATGTTTATAATAATATCTACCATTTACGCTGCAAACATTATTTTTTAATTGAATTTTTATCTTTTCAATTATGTGTACAAAGTATATTTTGTATGCACACACTATAATACGGCTCGTAGTCTGCAGCTGCATTCAGATGCAATTCTCTGTTGCGTTTTTCGTTGTTGACAATATTAACATCAATATTCAACATGTAAAATCGGCATTTCAAATACACGGCGGTCACCAATCAATTATCAAGTTAAAGAAGAAACATGGTTCAACTTTTCAGAGGCTGACCGCGAGAAACTTGTTCAATCCTGCTACATACGCCTCTCACGTCTGTCACAGATACCAGCTGATGGCTTACAGTGGCATAAAATTGTAATGCCTCTAATCAGTTATCCCCGTGTGTCACTGAATTGTTTCTGTACAAAACAATAAGTAACAATCCATCTGAAGGATATCATAAGGCCTGTGATATGACAAATTTATGGTAGGTACCTATAAACATCGATCAATGTAAAAGATCGATGTTTTTAAATACGTAATAAATTAATGGACGATAATAGTTATTTCCACAACATTCTTACCAAAACTATATTTGTACAGCTCTATTGTCCGAAAACTTAAAAATTACTACAATTTCATCCAGCAAGGAGCTACATGATTGTATTTTTGACAGCTGATATCCGCACCAAAAATCGATGTCATATTATTCTTATCGAAAAAAAATTACCTTTCTCAAAACTTTTTGGACGTAGATAAGTCCTAGCAACTTCTATATTCTCAAGAGTTTCTAAAAAACCAAGGATATCGGTATGCATATCCACTTATTTACAGTTTAAACATGACATAACCTCACTGACAGGTCGCTAAGTTTAGGGAGCGGAACATCGGGCTCGCAAATATAAGAAGTTCTTAAGTACTTAAATATTTTTAAACAGCACTTTATCTTTAAATATTCTAGCTGAAAACGGGCATTATCTTTTCAAACTGCAGCCAATTTAAATTGCCGCCATTCTTGCATTTCCGTTTCTCCGCCAAGAGTGAGCGGCCAATGGCGCGGCCGCTAATACACTCGACTCGGACTCGGGCTTTTCCGTGGCTCTTCGGACTCGGACTTTTCCGTGGCTTCTCGGCAACACTCGCCCACGGACGGTGGGCGGGGCCGCTACTTGCCCGAAAAAATAGAATGAAATGGATCGGCTTGACTAAACCATTGACTTAACTACTGGACTAAATTTTTGTGGTTCGCACACGTTTAGCCACTAAATTACTCGTTACTTGACTAAATTACTCGCCTTGTCCGAACCAGCCTTTACTCAAGCGAGCGTCCGTAAAGACAACGAAGACCACCCCAGCGCAGCGCTTTGATAACTCGCCTCGAGAATGCTTTCTAATCGTGAAAGTGAAACGTCGGCAGATGGAAGAACTGCAAATAGAACATGGTCAAACCCGAAAGAATACAAAAATGATTTGTTAATTAACAACGACCATGAAAGTGAAAGGGAAATTTTATTGATTGTAGAGGCATTAACTTTGTGATCGTTCATCTTAAGAGATAAAAAAAGGAAAACCACTTTGTATTCGATTACTATGAGTATTTTATTTTATTTAATACCACAACCGGTTTCGCAAACATCCGTTCGATGCCACCTGATGATGCGAACGGATGTTTGCGAAACCGGTTGTGGTATTAAATTAAATTAAATACTCATAGTAATCGCATACAAAATGAAAGTGAAAGTTTGAGAGCCTGTTGCACAAACCTCTAATCAATATTTGATTGACACATCAAATTTGATTGCTTTATCTGGTAAGAACCTTGGCTATATTAAATATTTCTCGGAAGTGGGTAATAATATGATGAAATTGGGAAAGATGATGTACATCAGCTGATTTCCGTATATGAAACCAAATTTTTGATTTGATGGGAGAAATCACACTTAATTTGTCTGATTTTTTCTCGTAATTTCCGTAACAACGACTATAAACGCAAAAAAAAACAAGTTTCAAAAACTTTTGGTAGTTTCTGTTCAATGTCAAGCCACCTAGACCAGGGGTCGGCAACCTGCGGCTCGCGAGCCACATGCGGCTCTTTAGGTGTGAAGCCGCGGCTCTTTAGATACATACGCTAATATTATTTATTTTATCCTTCCATTACTTAAAGGTTGGCATGAGACTGACCACTCATCCTATAAAAAAATCACTCTGCCAATCTCACCCTTGTTTCAGGGAAGGTCAGCAAGAGTTGCAGGGCTTATGTTTATTTGAAATAGGGTTTTTTATCTTGTAATTTCACATGCATGTGTAAGCTTGAACTTATACGTGTCTGCATGTGGGAATGAATTTAATATGAACCTCATATGAAGCACTTAAAAAGCGTTCTGAGTCGATTAACGAGGATTAGGCACTGATTCTATCTTTCAGACACTTGTACTCGCTTTTCACCCCCTCCACCCCCTCGTCCACGGTATTTATAAGAAAAGATTTGTGGCTCTTTACACACTCGGAAATTTGTAAATTGTAATTTTTGGCACTTCCGACTCAAAAGGTTACCGACCCCTTGCTAAACCAGACCTTAGTCGCTTGCAAGCAGCTTTAGGAGACAAGCAAATGCAATCGCAAGAATTATCGCTTCCAGCGGTTTGAGCTCGGGAGACGCGCCCATTGTCTCAATTGCCCATTCAGACTATTGCGGCGTCTGCACTCTCTCTCTTTGTGCTGGGGGGAAGTTATTACCTTTACAAATTATGAGCCATCGGAGGAGTCAGGTAATTGGAGGTGGGACCAGCAGCCTGAGGTGTCTGCGCCCTGATTTATACACCCAAGGCTGGGTCTGATTTGCATAGATTTAATAGCTTCTTGAGCGAGTCAAATATTGAAGGTAATGATACTAAGCAACTAAGCCACACATACAATGTAACTTCTTGCCACGTTATCTTCGAAGGGTTTCACATGGGGCGAGTGGAAACTATTGTGTTTTTATAGGTAAGAGGGTCAGCCTTACGCCAGCCGCTTCAGTTGAAGTGGGGGTTTAACAGCTCCCAAGGGGGCTGGTACTTATTTCTTGTGAAGGCAGAGTAAACATTGCCGGTACTTCATTTTGGGGTTTGAAATAAACACCGAGACGGAAAATCATTTCTTGTACCCTTGGTGGGATTCGAACCCGAGCTTTCGACATGGAATGCATGCATTCTACCAAGTAAGCTATCGACCGGACTTGAATAATGACTTACAATATTTTGGGCTAAGAAACCATCTACGTCCATTGTCAGCTTCAGAGGGCAAGTCTTGAGAGCATAATATGTAAAGTTTCTCTCGCAAGTGTAAAATAAATTAAAACAATATTTAAGTCTTCATTTTTTAAGACTTGGACCATTCGCCCAGCTGCAGCAGTTCATTCTTCCTGGAATTCTCCCTATCCTTTGAAAACCCTCTAATTTTTTTTGTCTAAAATAACTTAAAACAGTATTTAAGTCTTCATTTTTTAAGATTTGGTTCATTCGTTCATTCTTCCCGGAATCCTCTCTCTTATACTTTGAGAACCCTCTCATATTCTCTGTCGAGAATAATAATTTAAAACAGTATTAAAGTTTTCACTCTTTAAAACTTGGACCATTAAAAAAACATTACATTCTTCCTAGAATTATCTCTCGTATACTTTGAGAACCTTTTCATATTCTCTGTCTAAAATAATTGAAAACAGTATTTTAGTCCTCTCCTCACTTTTAATACTTGGACCATTTGACAAATAGTTTATTCTTACTGCAACCCTCTCTCGTATACTTTGAGAACCTTTTCATGCTCTCTATCTAAAATAATTGAAAACAGTATTTTAGTCCTCACTTTTAATACTTGCCCCATTCGAAAAACAGTTTATTCTTCCTGGAATCCTCTCGGCTATACTAAGGTAGCCCTCTCATGTCCTCGCTGATCTCTTCTGGCTGGCATCTAAGCCATAATAATTGATGCCTCGCCTTTCTCGCCAGCACAAGTTTCAGTCCTGCATGCTGCATGTATGCACGTTACAGGAGCAAGGCATTAACTGCCGAGTGTACTTAGCGCAAAGTTACATGCTGAACGTACAAACAAGGATTTACGATGAGAACTGCTTAAAATTTAAATTGATCCCTTAAATAATGGGTTTGTGTGGAGTTGAGTTCCTGTAATTTATATATTTAAATTGAAAATCATATTTTCAAAGAATACCTAAAGACTTTCCGCGTATCGCAAGATATTTATCACTGGTTTAGCTACCTTGGATTTAAGTGTATCGACAAAAGACTTCGGTCTACGATAGACCTTGGTTTAACTTGTAATCCGTAGAGTCTTACGTTTCCGTACAAATTTGAGTGTAACCTGCCTCAGAGCTTCTTTTATTGATTACTGTTACATTTTGACTTTAAAAAATATTGCGTTACCGATATTTCTATGTATGTTACCGTATACTTGTAAGTACACTTGCACTATGTGTGAAATCAAATGCCGGAAGTCTATAACTATTTCCATTTACTAGGAAAAAAGATCTTGTATATAAACATAAAGTTTTCTGAAACTCAGATTATACATTGTACGCGTAGGTCCTTTTTAAAGATATGTGTGAAAATTTGCGTAAAATTCAAGTAAATTTATGACAAAAAACAGAAATCAAAACTCTACGCGTGAAAATTCAACCTTTTGTGTAAACGTGTCTACATAAATATATATCACTTATAAAATGAGGTCCGAACATTTTTTAACTTGAAACTTTTTTCTCAGCGAGCAAACGTCAGTCTTGTAAGGGGGCTTCTATCCTTGGCAATCAATCACAAAATATGCGTTTTCCCTAGCAGCCTGGCCGGGTGATCACGTTTATTTTCACGCACTTTTCAACGTTCCGACCCCATTTCTTCAATGTGGTATATGATAGTAGTCAATCATGCATTTAAAATTGTTAAAAATGTCATAAATGCACATGTTCTTCAGAATACATAAGTATATTTACATACATTTTTCTTCGCCCAGTAAAATACTAAGCGCCCTTGGAGTGACATTGAGTTACGAAACGGCGCTTATAAGGAAATCATCATAATCATCATCATCATCATATTACCATCTAAAGATCGTAGAGCTTTGTTTATATTATTATAATGTTTATCTATTAATTAAATCTGCAATATATTAAAGACATACATAAATAATAATAAGATCATTTCCTTCATGTTGCGCTAGCTAGCTCTAAGTTCTACGGATTCGTAGCCCGCGGGATATTTGAACAAGGACTGTTCATACAACAAGAGACCGGTTGTCGGTCGTAGCTACCAGGAAACGGCTACGACGCTCTGTGTTACACTCAATACAAATTGGCATTGTCTCTACTCCATCTCTAACAGACCTCTACAGTATATTACACGTATTATATACTATCATTGTTAGGGTGCAAAATTTGGCCAATGCAGAAATACGAAAAGAAACATCTAAAAGCCTTGGAAATGTGGACTTGAAGCAAGATAAACGTGGCACCACACATGGCTTGAAGACACATAATTCTAAGGTAAAGGTGTTGCAAGACTTAAAAGACAGAAGAAAGTTTTCAAAACCATAGATTTATGATGAAAATCAATCTCGTAGAACACTAGGTAGGCATAGAATCTTCGTTGGCGATATCTTTGTAACAATACCCATAGAATTACAAACTTAAAGTCGCCTAAGAACGTCAGACTGCTAGGATTTTAAGTGGCTAATAGATGTCGCCTCCCAAAAGAGGCATTCATATACTTTTATAAACGGAAAATGGTTGTGCATTATCACAATTGTATTTTTTTTCAATGGCGCTTTCCCACAAACTTCATATTGAAATAAACATCTATAACCCAAAAACGCTACAGTATAGTAGACCCACATAGTAAAGTAACCACCCACACTGCAAAAAATGGTTCACTTTGCCAAATGTCCCCCCTGTTTCAGGAAAGGTCGACAACAGTTGCAAGGCATATGTTCATTTGAGATTGTGTTTATGTTGTAAGTCCACATGCAGCCTGTGAAACGTGAACTTATACGTGTCTGCTTGTGGGAATGCATCTAATATAAATCTTAAATGTAATATATTTTTGCAATTTAGGTTATAGACACCTTAGAGTTGCTAGGGAAAACGCAAAAACATATTTGGTTATTGTTTATTCAGGAGGAAATTAACTTCGACGTGTGACGTTTGACCGCCGAGGAAAATAACAATTTGCCCAAGTAACCTTTTAGGTTTTAAAAAGGTTACAAAAAGGTTAAAAAAGGTTTTGGGACCTTTTTGCAACCTTTTTAACTACTTGGGTGAAAACTTGTCCACATAAATTTTATTCTAATTGTATAGTTGATGAAAGTACCTCCATCCTGGTTTGCAACATGGGATATCGGGTTTGTAGGTAGGAATGTCTCTTCTTCTCCTTCCCCACAGTGCATCTAACTTACATGGCTGCTGAGAACATCTCTCTTTGCGGTCCGCTTAACAAACTTGGATCTAAAGTTTGTTGGACACTTCAGACGGGCAGAATCTGAGGCTGACAGGAACAGCTTCCTCGTCTCCCCTTGTGCATCCACCTCGTCTCCACAACCCATTTCCAATCTCTTCGTTCACCTCCCAACTTAAATCTCTAGTACTCACTTACTCTTTCTCACAATTCAGTATCAACTATTTTTACCCTGGGAGGTTACTAAAAACACATTTTCTACCTTATATTTTTTCTTCTCTCTTTTCATCACCCTTTTTGCACCCAAACATATCACCAGAATGTATTTTATTGCTTCTTTCTCAACTCTCCCTTTCCTCTCTCCTAGCAACTCTCAACCACTTTTCATCTCTCCTCCGTCACATTTATTTCTTTATAATATTTTTTCTTACACTCTAGAAGACAAGAAAAGGGTTTCTTACCGCTACCTCACTACTTTCACTACTCTTCCTTACGTTTTCTTTCTCAGTTTTAAATCATTCCTTTTTTAAAACATTTTTTTTTGCGTTAGCTAAACTCATTTTTAAACTTTTATACTTTTAAGTGTAAATCTATTTACACAGTGAAAGTTCGTTTGTATTTATTTAAAAATTCAATTGGATTAAAACAGAGTTTTAATTCAATTATTTATTTCTTTTTTTTCATTTTTAAACACTTTTTCTTTAAATAAAAATATCTTCCTTTCTCACAACTACTTAACACCTCCAAATGAAAGATCTCTAGAAAGGAATTTGTATCACTCTATACTAATAGCCCCTTCTATTCAAGACTCCTCTACTCCCCCTTTCTCACAACCCTTTTTACCCCCTTTTTCTCAAATTTCCTTCGTATCCTTTTTTATCTCTTTTTTTTACTTTCCTCTCATCATTCTTCTCCACCTTCTTTTTCTAACTCTTCTCTTTCTCCCTACCTTCCTTCACTTCACTTTTCTAGCTCTTTATATTTCCATCTCCCCTCCTCCGCTCCAGAAGACACCCCCGCAAGAGTTCCTGTTCAACTTTACTCGGCAAACAGGTAGTGGAGTGTTTACCCCGTGACGTAATTAAACAAACTGAACGCAAGTAAACACGAGGTACATTATGTGCAAGCAAAAGAACACACTCTGCAAAACTTTGAGTAAATAAATAGGTGCAAAAGTGTACAGGAAACTAATTAAAATTCAAACACCCTTAACTATTTAGTTTCAGAGTACTTTCAAGCGTAAATATTTTTTTGCAAAGCTCCATAAAAAATATTTTCCACTCTTTACTAAAGCTTTACTGAAATTACATTCATTGTATTTTTTATGGTTTGTGTATTAACACTGGGAAAATTCATATTGATTGATTAATTTATGTTTAATTTAACTTTTTTTGTAATCCTACCTGATGATGGCCTATAGAATCGAAAACGTTGGTCATCCATAATTTAAATAAATTGATATATTGAGTGAAAAGAAACAGTGTTTAATTAGTAATTTGTTTTAAAGAAAACATAAATTAATCAATGGAATTCATTAGTCAAATTGTTATATTTTTTCTAGCGATTTTATTTATTATTTCACATATTCATGACTTGGAGGGTGTTGCTTTAATGTTAAGATCTTAAAACTGATAAAATAACCGTGCATTATTCCGTTTTATATACTTCGACAACATACTTCTTAAACTTTATCAAGTCAGCTTCTTTCACATTAAACTATCAAAAGTGACGTTTTGGAAGATGGCGGTGAAAATTCAGATTTTTACCACGTTTTGTTAGGTCCGTTAAAATACATAGAAATTATTTTTACATTGAGAAACAAACAACCTTTGCAGGATATTCTTTGTCTGCATCGATATTCTTCATTTCCCACATTATTTTAGATATGCAATAAACAACATCGTACATCGTTCTTTTCAATAACAAACAACTAAATTCAATTACACACATCGATAAAAATTTCAGTTCGTGGTTCTTCTTTGTAGAAGACACACGCCTCTTGAGGACGTCGAATATGACTCCGACGAAACGTAGAGAAAATCGTTCGTCTCTTTTACACGGCCAGTAAAATCCGTTTTTTTCATTCTATCAAATTGATCAAATTATTAATTTCATGATAACAAATTCATATACCTTTACCAAAAACCGGTCATAAAAAGGTCCATCCAGCCTTACAGCAACTGGGTCTTGATTGAGAATTGGCGTTTTCTACAGCGACGACCAAGCTCGCAGAGGGAATTTGAGATGTAATACACACAAAACAGCGCTCACCAAATAAATCAACCAGATTTTTAATTTAACAATAATAATACTTGTGAACAATGTACTTTCATGTACATGTATTTTTATTTATAGTAAGTACACTAATGTAGCAGGTATTTTGGTTTATTTATCACATAAATGTGTTTATGTGTTTAGTTTAGATTACATAGACCGTCGTCTCTCCTCTTAGATAGCAATACCACAAGTATAAAACATGACGTCTACACTCAACCACCGCGTTTCACCCAAAATAAGGAGAACCTCTGGTGAGTGAGTTAGTTAGAGTATATTTTTGTTAAGTTTAGTTTACACGTGGAGTTTTGTACTCGCGGTACAGAACACGTCTCACTGGCTGGCGGAACATCTTTCAGTACATTGAGTTGGGCCCCTGGAAAATATACAATCTGTACCTCGAAAAGGACTTTTAAATATATGGAACACACCCAATAATTTGTTTTTTATTTTTTTTTATTTTCTTATCTTTTATTGTGAACACGTCCCCTCCGTTCTTATTTGGCTTTGCTACCATTTAATTCAAACATGACCTTAAAATGAAATGGTCTTAAAAATCACCTTTTGCACAACCTGAAAAAAATAAACGTAAAACACGATAATGTGAGCATTCTTTGTAATATTTTCAAAATCAATTTCCAATTTTAATTAAACATATTGGTTCAGTACCTACACACACAAACATTGCTCATGTAAAATTACCTCTTGTGGAGATAAAACAAACAAGGACAAAGGGGACTAACAGTCCTGAAGGCTCATTTCATAGTTATGACTCTCGTTAGAACGTTTTGGGTCCGAGCTGAGCTTTGGCCGTAACACGGTCAACTAATATTACATAGTCCCCACTTCTAGCAGGTATACTTGACACTGGCGCCCCTGCTCTCCGCGGGATTCACCATACAGAAGAAGAATAATATTACATAGATATTTTTTTGTCATATAGCTACACTCAAAGCTCCTCTCGGACCAAGCACGGTCTGGCATGAACCATCCCAAGATTACGAGTGAAAAATAAAAATGGAAGCAAGACTTTCCACTCAATTGGCTTAGCTGGCTGGATTGGATGAGCAGACCTATGATCTATAAAGTTACAAATATTAAAAATCAAGATCCATATTAAATGCTTGCTCACAAGCAGACACGTGTGAGTTGGCGCTTACACATTCTGCATTTGCACTTACAAAAAATATAAACCAAAATCTAAGGTCTATCGAGTCTTACTTAGAATTAGTGGGGTCTTGTTTGAGTATTAAGTGGTTTCTATACTTTTATACATTCTAGTTTCCAGAGGGCTGTTGAGGTGTAATTCACACAAAAACAGCATTCACCAAATAAATCATCTTAATTTATTTACTACCAATTTACAAGAAAGTAAAAACCGTTTGTCATAACATCCATTATTTTTAAATTTATCCATCCATCATTATTATTTATTATAACTATTATTATTATCCATCTGTCGCATTTCTACGATCAGTATCCTTAGTACGAGTTGCAAAACTTGAGTAAAGTAAAGTTACAGAAAATATTAAAGAGTGATTTCTCCCGAAATCTGCCGTTTTTGTTTTTTTGAAATTGATTTTCTTCATCTCTGTAACTTTTGCTAAGACCACAAAGTGTAAGAAACAAAAACGGCAGATTTTGGGAGAAATCACTCTTTAATATTTTCCGTAAATTTTACTTTTCTCAAGTTTTGCAACTCGTACTAAGGGTACAGGTATACGAAACGATTACTTTAAAAACTGGAAAAATCTTCATAACTTCCATTACAAGGACGATTCCAATAAAACCGCCGGTCCATTTTGTGTGAGCGTTCCACCCTTCACAGAGCATCCTCCTGTTCACCCCACCCCGTCCCTCCACAGCCTCTGGCCACCCCTAAAGGCTTACCGGGCGCCCAAATAAGATACCGGGCCCGCACAGAAACTTAAAACCCTACTCCAAGGAAGGGTGCGGTTTATGGGAACAAGCACAGCACTAGAGAGCTCTCGAAAGCTGAACAAAGTATTAATATTTTATTTAATAATTTAAAAATAAAACACAGTTTTACTTCACGAGTTGATTTATACTCGTATCGAGCGCTCTCGATGTTATCAAACCATTATCAAGAGAACAACAATTTATTTTTACGTTATTATCAGTCTTGAAGGTCGAAAGTACTTGAGGCAGACAAAATTATTGTGAAAATAAAACTACGTTTTGAAAAAAAATATTTTTGTTTTACATTAAACATTTATTAATATTTAATTAAAAATAAAAACTCTTGATAATGACCTGAATGTTGAAGGTCGAAAGTGCTTGAGGTAGATAAAATTATTGTGTAATAAAACTACGTTGTGAAAAAAAAATTTTTATTTTAAATTAAAATTAATTTTCACTGTGTGAATACACAAACCCTACAAAATTAATATTATTTAATGTGAAAAAATATTTGCCGAAATATTTTTTGTTACTTCAAAAGATTTGGTAAATTAAAGATGAGTTCTGTATTTCATTAAGATATGTTACTTTTAGGATTATATATTTGGGGAGCATTTTTTATAGTATAAACCAAACCTCGAGAGCCCTCTGTGAGCTTGGTCGTCAATATAGAAAGCGTCAAGTACTAAAATCAGGACTTAGATGTAGTTAGAAGTTCCATTCAATTGGGGTTGTTTCATTTAAATAAAATTAATTCATTGAAATAAAAAAATGGGGTTCTTTTAAAATAAATTATTGCAGTTTAATTCAAAGAAAACCCGATAAAATCATAACATCTTTAACCTTCCCTCCCCTATGCAGTGTAGGCAGTACACTTGCTTATTATAATCTTTAATATCTCTATAAATATAATTTACATGGAGCTCAGATTCTAGGTATTCCTCCCTCATACATTTACGAATTTAATTAAAAAATTTTTTTTTAATAATCCACACTAATAAGGGGCAGCAGAGCTGTTTTGTAAAAGTCGGAAATAAATTCACCAATACAATAAAACAAATGGCACCAATACAATCACACAGCGTAAGGCGCTGTAGCTCGCGTCATGCATGTAAAGTGTGCGTGGTGAGTGCGACGCTATTCACATCTCACTCTCACATATTTTGCTACGATTGGAGCACACGAAATGGCGCATCTCCGTCGCTACCATTGCAGTCGTATTTTATTCTTCAATATTGCTGGAACTTGCAGGGATACTAAAGTGATTTATTATTTCCGATAATAAAATAAATAAAAATTCTTTGGTTTGGTAAGTATTTTTTTTATGTGTTTCTAAATAACTATGTAATCATTATTTTATATTATTATTTGTGTGTAATACGTAGAAACACATATTTATTTTGGATTGAAAAGTATCCAGAGTAGGAAAAAAAATAACAAGCAAATGAAAATGCTTTGTAAGAGAACTTAGTTTGGAGTTGGCTAAGCCTAATATTATAAGAAGAAAAAATAGTATGGTTAGATTCCATAAACAACAGCAAGATGCTGTTGACACGGTTGTATCCTATTATCAGCATAATTATATCACCCGCAACTGCTGTTACAGATGCAAATACTCCAACTTATCCGCTGGGCGAATCAACAAGGAGTGTGTCAGTGTCCCGGCCACCTTCAAGAATTTGTAGATTTTGAAAGAATGGGATATACAAAGTGAGCGTAAAAGAAGAAAATGCATGAAAAAGGTGATGGATATGAAGGAATTGAAAGAGGTATGTCAGGATAGGAAAAAATGGAAGCAACTCTGCAGAGGCTCTGGCCACCCCTAGCGGAATGGCGACAGAGTTACAGTTACAGTCCATACAATTAAAAAAAAGAAACACAATAGTGTGTCTTATTTGTCAAAAAAACTGTGTGTGCTAGTCACAGAATAGAAAAAAAGTACATTTTTTGCAGCAATTGCAATAAAATTTAGAGATTGTCTTTATTTGGTTTTTATATTTCTATTGTTTTATGTTTTTCTTTTAACTTACCTAATTTTCGTTATTGTGCTTTAACATAATACGAGTAATGTGGAAATAACTTTGAATGTTTTCATTTGTTGTTCAATTTAACATTATTTTGGTACATATTATTATGAACTTTTAATTTTCTGAAATATTTCAAAAGGTTTAAATTCCCTGGATAGCCGCTGCCCGTCGCCTTTCCCATATCACGTGCCTAAGCTTCAGTCGCTGTCAGGCGCTCGCTCAGAGTGGACCTGTCGTCCGCTATATCGGCATCGGCCGATGATTTTTTATGTTTTTAGCATTTAAATACTAATTATTGTCATTTACTTCTTCATTCGACTTCAATTATACTTTATTAAAGCGATTAGCTATTAATATACATCATTTACCGATCATAAATCCGACTTTTATGAGCGTGTAGTCACTACACAGCACCGTTGCGCGTGTAATTTTTTTAGCACAGATTGGGGAAG
This sequence comes from Agapetus fuscipes, assembly GCA_951799405.1. NCBI lineage: Eukaryota > Metazoa > Arthropoda > Insecta > Trichoptera > Glossosomatidae > Agapetus > Agapetus fuscipes. The sequence continues at coordinate 9,797,371 of OX637349.1, read as the reverse complement.
GTTAAGCAATAGTTTGGGACACATATTATAATTTAAATATGCGAAATAATCCCAAATTTATCCTGACTATCTGTCATTTGGAAAACGTATGAAATATTCAGGGTAGCTCTTTCCCTTAGGAGCAGGCTTCAAGCAAATGGGATGAAAAGACCAAGGCAGCCTCTAGAAGCTCGGGGGGGCGGAGGGGAGGTAATGGCCTGGGGGGCTGTGGGGGTGGGGTGGGGGGAGGGGTGAGTTTAAAGCCCTGGAAGTAACCCTCGGAGAAGGTCGCTTTATGCTGAAGGCTTAGGCTGTACCGACAACCCACCCGGTAATGATTATACCGCGTGCCCACATACATTTTAGATGCCCGGCCTCTTCTTCTTTTCTCATAATAATAATAATACAATCTTTATTTCTGCCTAGTCACGCGAACGGCGCAATACGTGACCAAATAAGTTTTAAAGTTAATGCAGAGGAAACAAAGGATAACAATGTAATAGCACGCATATAAGAAAAATAAATTAAAGAAAAGAAAGAAACTAAAATACAGGGAAAGAGGAATCAATGAAAAAACATTATGTGAAATTATAATGCCACATTTATCGACGATTGTCGTGGCATATTCGAAACACATGTGTTTACATGCTGCAGTTAAACTATCTTGACTCATAGTTTGGTATGACGCTGACCATCCAAACTGTAAAACATGGTGAGCTTCACCAATGTCACCTTTGTTTCAGGGAAGGTTGGCAAAAGTTGCAGGGTGTAAGTAATTGCCACATGCGACCGCTTTAAGAATAATGCATGCAAAAAACTACACTATATGTGTAACTTAGAGTTGCGTTGTGAATAGGCCGAAAACTTATCTATATATTTTTTACTCTTCACTGCTAAAAAAAATGTTTTTCAGGCAATATTCATCGATTAATTTCCTTACACTTATTTATGAATATTACATCTACTTCATCCTTCAGGTTGGCGTAAGATGAATCTCTGGTAGCTCCACTATTCTGTGCTGGTTTTTAATAACCTAGCAGGCAGGCTCATCATATTTACAACTCAGAAAATTCATGGCCACCAATAAATACCACTGGTTTCCCTCTACAAGGGTGGGAAGGTACTATAGCAGTGGCGCAGGGCTGATATTGTTTTATGAATGAATAGTTTATTAAAATAAGGTACTATTACGAATGTGTGGTTATGTGTGTGTTTTACTTGTGTGAGTGTATGAAAGTGTTTAAATAATTATACTTGCATTCGCTCGAATCTTCTAAGTAAAAAGATTCTGGCGTGGTCTGGCGAGTGCCAAAATAACTCGCAGACCCAATAACAGAGGCGCCGAGCTGAACTAGTAAAAAACAGCTATGTTATTAAACCAAATATGAATGGAATCTTAAAATAAATTGTGTGAAATAAATTAACCGATGTTTCTATTAAATTGAATCCGAAAGTTCCCAAAAGATTAAATTTTAAATGAAGTAGGTATGGAGAATGGTTCTACATGCCACGAAAAAAACTTGAATATGACCTCAAGTCCCTACAAATCTTTTTTCGTAATAAAAACAGGTTTAAGCACTGAATTGAATTTTCTAAGTTGAATTAACTTAAAATTATTATCAAACGTTATTCCCGAAAGAGTCACATGTGGTGTATGGAACCAATTTATTTTTACTTCACTTGAAACTGGGGCTTCCATTTTTCGTGAACAAATCTAATTTCATGTGAAGTAAGTATCCTTGCCGGTATTTTAATTTTAGGCTTAAATTAAACACCGAAACCGAAAATCATTCTTGGCACGCTTGGTGGGGATGAATTCTAGATATTTGCCATGGAAAACATGCATTCTAGCAACTGAGCAATCTACCGGACAAGATTGTTTTGTATAAAAATAAATGTTTTTAATAAAAAAAAATTAGGGAGCTTTAATCTAAGAAATAATGACCCTACGCCACAGGTTCATATATAACTCAGGAACTGTTCACAGGGCGGCTCCTTCCTCCTTCCGGTCCCTTTATATAATAAACACCCAACAAATTAAACTCAAACCTACAAGCAAACCCCACCTCTACCAACAACCAACCTAAAGACCAAAATCCCTTCAACTACCTCACTCCACAAAACCCTTTTTGGAGCTAGAGTCTTTGTAAGCTCAGAGGAAATGTCTGAAAGAGTAGCCCAAGCATAAAACAATCAACCATTGCGTTTAACAAAAGTATTTAAAAATTCAAACGCTCACTAGATGTACTGTTTCAGGTTCAGTACATTTTTTTTGTTAGAGTGTAAACGGAAAATCTAATAACTTGGATGAGAGTTAAAGTTTCTCCATTTTTCCGGTAAGAAATTGTGGGTAGAAATAAGGGTAGAATTTTGTGTTGGTAGTTTATGGAAATTTCTTATACAAAAGGTGAAACACGTAGAAAGATGATGAGTGGGAGCCGGTAAAACGCTCAAACTGATTTTCAAAACATAAACGTTGCTTACATGGAAAATAATCCGTTTTATTTTAGGTTTGAACATTTTTGTGGTATATAAAATTCAAAAACTTTGGAGAAAAAATTTCTTGTTTAAAAATTGGCGTTATGTAGCGAAAACGAAACTAAAGGCTCTTGAGGTGTGGTTGACTCAAAAACTGCGCTCACCAAATAAATCATCTATGTATTGCTATCAAAATGATTTTTTGAATGAGTTATCCTATGGCAGTTATAAGCTGATGAGTATCAATACTAATGTACTATGATCTAAGTTGCAAAGGTGTATTAAAATTTACAGTTTTTATAACATTGAACTGATAAATCCATCCTCAATCGTCGCGCAGAAATGGTGTCTCCTGAAGACGTTGACTGCGATGCCAGAAAAACGGCGAGAATAATGCGAGTGCTCACGTAACGGTTCGTCCAATAACCGAAAGTGTATCAATTTTTAATTTTAGTTAATTAAGATATTGATTTCTACTTAACTTGATAGAACTTCATAAAAATTCTAAGGAAACACTGTTTTATTTTCACACATTATTAATTTTATTTTAATTAATAAATATAAACGTTTTCGATTTCTCGACCATCTTCAGGTAAGAAAATCATATGTTTCTAATATAAAGAAGAAAATAAAACAGTGTTTCATTGTAACTGTAACTGTAACTGTAACTCTGTCGCCATTCCGCTAAGGGTGGCCAGAGCCTCTGCAGAGTTGCCTCCATTTTTTCCTATCCTTACATACCTCTTTCAATTCATTCATATCCATCACCTTTTTCATGCATTTTCTTCTTTTACGCTCACTTTGTATATCCCATTCTTTCACAATCTCCTCAATCTGATCACTCCATACTTTTCTCGGTCGTCCCTTCCCTCTTTTTCCTTTCACACTTTCTTTGTATACATACTTTGTCAGTCTATCATCGTTCATTCTTTCCACATGCCCAAACCATCTCATCACATTCTTTTGTACCTTAACTTTCACATCCTCTTTCAAATTACATTCTTTTTTTACCCATTCATTCCTAACTCTATCCCTCAGAGTTTTTCCTGTCATGCTTCTCAAATGCTTCATTTCACCGTACATACTTTACTCATTTCGCTATCATTCACTGTCCATGCTTCACTTCCATACATCAAAGTCGGTAACAATATGCCATTGTGTACCGCCATTCTCAGATCCATCGTCAATCGCTTGTTCTTTGCTATTCTTCCTATTGCACCGACCACTTGCTTGCCCTTACACATCCTATTCTCAAGTTCTCTTGTCATCTTTCCATTCTTCTCAAACATACTTCCCAAGTATCTAAATTCATCCACAATTTCAACTTTCGTACCATTCAACATGAACGTGCATTCTTCATTTTTATCCATTCTGTCAAAAATCAGTACTTTCGTCTTTTGATTTGATCATTAGTGTTTTGTATTCTAAAAAGTTTAGTAGAAATCAATAAATATGAATTTTCACAGGTGTAAATACGCAAACCATGCAAAACTTAATTTTAATGCGTTCCTTTTTCCTTCAAAAATAAAAACGTAAGCTTAAAAACTTAATAAAAAAACGACATGATTCTAAGCCTTTCAGGTTTTTTCAGAAAGAAAATCTTCTTTAGAATAGCCTTCAAAATGGAATGAAAAAAAAATCTTTACTCCAGCGGCTAAAAGAGTTATCAACTCATCTGAGCAAGGGAAAGCTCTCTCTAGCGGCCTAACGAAGTTAAAGCGGTCTTCAGCATAATTTACCCTTTTTACAGCTTTTTCTCCGCCAAGTCCCCCCAAGTCTAGACAATGCTAATTCATTTTAATACTTGCAACTTTCATAGTTGCAAATGTTAGTTGCTAAACTTATTAATGATGCATTTATTTGATTCGTTTTTTTTCGAATTCTTTATTACTCTTTGACTTAAAGTTTGGTATGTGGTTGACCACCCATACTGTGAAAAATGGTTCACTTTGCAATGTCACCCCTGTTTCAGGGAAGGTCGGCAAGATTTGCAGGGCTTATGATGATGATGATGATGATGATTTGTAGAGCGCCGTTTCGTGACTACTGTCATTCAAGGGTGCTTTTAGGCTTGACGCGGTGGTGAAGAAATGGGTCTTCATTCCCTTCTTGAAGTTCTCGCTCCCTTCCTTGGCGCGCACTTTAGGGGGTAGCTGGTTCCAAGTGGACGGTCCCGCAACGGTGAAAGCGCGGTCTTCGAAGACTGTGCTTATTTTTCTGCATTGTGTGCTGACAGAGGTTAGAGCACTGTCGGCAGATCGCAGAGTGAGCCCCCTCTCACTCAGACTCCTCGGTATTATCAACTCCTGCAAATACTTTGGCGCCACTCCATGCAGCGCTGTATGTACCGTGAGACCCAGGTTAAATTTGATCCTTTCTGGGATCCTCAACCAGTGGAGCTTCTGCAGGAGTGGGGGCTTATGTTCATTTGAAATTGGATCTTATATTGTAGGTTCACATTCGCCATGTTTAAGCGTGAACTTAAACGTGTCTGCTTGTGGGAATACATTTGAAGTAAATCTTAAATGTTATATACCTTTGCCACTTAGGTTATAGTCTACACCTAAGTGGTCTATAGTTAGTAGTTTGATCTATAACTTATAGATCAAAGATTATAGACCTCTTCCCTAGATCAGGTGTTGCATTGGCTAAGTGAGTCATTTTTTACAACGCCTCATAATGACACATTTCCATATTTTCGATAAAAATCCCAAATTTTTTTTTTTTCATTCTACACAACTCATTTCTTCCCCTTTATGTCAGAGTTTTTCTGTATGGCGTGCTCACTTGTATACTAGTAGGTATAACATAGAGAGATTAAAATCTCCTCCAATGACTTGCCAATATCCGTCAAGAATTTCATCTCAGCTAGGTTTTACATCCCCTCCAATTCCAACAATGAAATTCAACATTCTAGCTGCAGTCTCCAGCCCATAATCCTTTTATTGCGTTAGTATCCCAAATTATAAAATTCTTGTTTAAGCTCAACCACACCGTTTCATCAAATATCTTTGGTAATTTAAACGAACTGTAGAGTTGATATTTTAGTTTCCCATAAATTTTACATCAATGGTTGAATTTAAATCTAAAGTTTCTGTACTCGGGGTAAAACCAGTGGCAAGATCTCAATAAATGCAAATAGTTGTTGCCATATTTAATTGAAAAAAAAAATCCTGGTAGATTTAAATGGCTCTGTAATGATTTTAATGTTCCAAAGAAAAATGTATAAAAGATCCAATAGCTTCTTTAGTGACTGATTTATTAGCATACATGTTTTTCTATCTACATAATAATATTTGGATGATTTATTTGGTGAGCGCTGTTTTTGTGTGTATCACACCTCAAGAGCCCTCTGCGAGCTTGGTCGTCGCTGCAGAAAGCGCTAATTCTCAACCAAGACCCAGTTGCCGTAAGGTTGGATGGACCTTTCAGTGACCGGTCTTTGATAAAGGTTTATGAATTTTTCAACCCAGCGAAGAGCACATTTGGAAATATAAATGGTATATTTTTGTGCTCCGCCGGGATTTGAGCCCGTAACCTTCCATTTACGAGTCCGAAGTGCTGCCACTAGACTACGGACTGGTCCAAGAATCGAGGGGAGCTTACGAAATGTTTTGTACTCTAGGTAATGTATCTAGTTCCTTGACTTATAAGTTGGTATGAGGCTGACCACCCATACTGTAAAAAATTGTTCACCTTGCCAATGTCACCCCTGTTTCAGGGAAGGTCGGCAAGAGTTGCAGGGCTTATGTTCATTTGAGATTGGGTATTTATATTGTAGGCCCACATGCGGCATGTGTTAGCGCGAAATTATACATGTCTGCTTGTGGGAATGCATTTAATGTGAATCTTAAATTATATATATCTTTGCAGCTTAGATTAGATTAGATTAGTTGCCTACCTATTCTTGAAATGCTGTACACGTCTCTGGTTACAGGACCAATGGATCCGTGAGGTGCAAGGGGAGAGCAATCAGTGTAGTCCAATAGTCCAATAGACCAGACCCTGGAGTGTCCAGAAGGGGTTGTGGTCACATCACTCAGCGGGAAATAAAGGGAGGACCACTCGATCAATTTCATTAGATGACATTACACCTAATACTTCCTCCCTCTTCAAACTTATGCGCCAGTATCCTGAGTATCAACTTTTACTTAGTGATCGAGTAAGTTCTGTATGTCCGTAAAGAAGATCGTCATCCTAGTACTTGATTGGCTTATCTACCATTTGAATCAAATATGACTTTGAATTAAATTGTCGAAATGATTTCTCGTTTCGATGTTTATTCCATAGCCCAAAATAAAATACCGGCAAAGTATACTCAGCTCTCACAATAAATAAATACCAGCCGCCTCGGAAGCTGGAAAACCCCGGCCGCAACTAAAGCGATTCGCGGAAGGTCGGCCCCTTTACATGTAAAACAAACAGGTTTTCACTACATGCGAACCCTTCGAGGAAAACGCGGCAAGACGTTACTCTATATGTGTAGCTTAAAGCGTGGCGTAGCGTAGCGATGATGAAGACTTCAGCTGAATGTCACCAACATATTTCAGTATATTTTTTTGTAATTTGTACCAGTACTGTGTCTCGGATAGTCTTCTACCACACAACTTTCCGACAGCTATCTGTACGTAAGTTGGTACGGTAGGTGTAAATTTGTACGGCGATGTGGTCGAGGACCTCAATTAATCATGTTCTTGTCACCACCCTCCTCCAAACCCTACCCCCGCTCCCATTTCCTCCCCCTCAAATGTTTACAGACAGACTTACACTCTTTTTTTAAAATAAAATTATTTTTTCTTTAACGTAGTTTAATTTTCACAATAATATTTTATATCTCGAGCACTTTCGACCATCAATATTCAGGTCATTATCAAGAGTCTGAGTGAAAACCTGAATATTGATGGTCGAAAGTGCTCGAGATGTGAAAATTAAACTACGTTAAAGAAAAAATAATTTTATTTAAAAAAAATGATTTTTTACTGTGTGAATACACAAACCCTACAAAGACTTACACTCTATCGAAGAACATATGAGTCTAGAAGTTACTATAATATGGACGATCTTAAACCAAGAATAATATTATGGACTTTTAAAAATCAAACAATAGTTTTTTTCACGGCGGGTAAACGTCTTATTGTGGCTAAAGTCCGTAGTAACTTCCGACAAAATATTATTCTCATGAACGACCCAGTTTCTGTAAGGCTAGATGGACCTTCGATGACCGGTCATTGGTAGAAGTATACGAATTTTTCAACCTACTGAAGAGCATATTTGATAATATACCTAAACGGTATTTTTTGTGCTCCACCGGGATTCGAGCCCGCTACCTTCCATTTACGAATCTGAAATGTGTTAATCACAAGAACTATCCTAGCAGGGAGTGGGGAGGCCCCAACTGAGGTGGCTGGACGATATCAAGAGAACTGCAGGCAGAGGATGGCTGAACACAGTAGCTAAGAGACAAAAATGGGGAGGATCGGAGGAGGCCTGCGTCCAGGAGTAGATTGAAAAAGTCTGAGGAAAGAGAGAAGAAGAAGTGCTAACCACTAGGCCACGGACCGGATACTTATATCTCAAATATTCGCTATAAATTAGAAATGAATTTAGCAATGAACTCGCTGCTGGGAATTGAATTCTAAAATGTGCTAAAATACCAACTAGAACACAGTATTTAAGTACAAGAAGCTGAAGGCGCCCATGTGAACATTACTTCATCAAATTCACGCGTCTGATATTCAGGCTATTCTCAAAACATACCGCTCGCCAGAGTTATTTCATCTGAAAGGTATTCCTGTGTGGTTCTACACTCCAAGTACAGAACAAGACGTAAATACTCAACGATCTCGTGAACAGTACCCTGAGTACGAGATGCAAAACTTGAGTAAAGTAAAGTTTATGGAAAGTATTAAAGAGTGGTTTTCCCCAAAATCTACCGATTTTGTTCTTACACTTTATGGTCTTAGCAAAAGAGTTACAGTGATGAAGAAAATCAAGTACAAACAAACAAAAACGGCAGATTTTGGGGAAAACCACTCTTTAATACTTTCCGTAAACTTTACTTTACTCAAGTTTAGCAACTCGTACTCAGGGTACAGCACCCCGAGTATACTGAGTGTACAACACTTACATAAAGTTCCCTCGATCACATTAATAGAAAATGTAAAGAAAATACCATGACATTCCTAGTGAGTGATATAGTTGTCATACTATTATGTTTTTAAGCGGGTTCTATATAATAAAAAACTATATTTATTTTATCACTTTCGGTTCAGAGTTTCATTTACACAGTATAGTTTGACGGTGGATTGATTTCTCCAGCTATATTTCCGTTCTGAGTTTATACTAAAAATAAGCGTTTACGGGATGGTCGAGTATTTACGCAATACTTTATATCCGGGGTACTTTACTTTACTTTTTTAAACTCAACTATAAGGACTTATCAAAAATATCCGATCGTTCAGTAGCTCAGTTGGCAGAATGCTTGCATTCCATCCTGAAAGCAAGGATTTTATTCACGCTGAGGGTGACATAAATTATTACCCGTTTCAAGTTTATCTCAAACCCGAAATAATAAATCGGCAAGAACCGTTTTAAAAAAACCAGCCCTTTAGAGAGCAGGCAAATCCTTACTTCAACTGAAGTGGTTTGCGTAAGTCTCAACCCTTACCTGTAAAAAATAATAGGTTCTACACGAAACATGGGACCCCTTTAAGAAGAATTTACACTAAATGTGAGCTTAATTGCAAGTTGCGTATAGAAAGCGCTCACAGTAGGCGCTGCTTTAGTTTCTATACATTTCTTTGGTTGAGTGTTTTATACGTGGGGTACAGACCTCTCTCCCTTCCCCCCTCCCCCTCCCAGGCCTCATGTGGTCTGACTTGAGATTAGAAGCGTTCCTGTTTAATCTATCGGCTTATTTTCAATCAGCTTCCAACGCCTATACACAATTTCTCTTCTTATATGTTAGCTAGTGTATGAATTGTTTAGATTGGTTACGAAATACTGAGAAACGTAAAAGACTGGGAGGGAGTGACATCATATCAATATTCCTTAACTTATAAACTTAACCAAAAATCCATAAAGTTTATGAGTTTTAATAAAATGTCAATTTTTAAAATGCTATTTATGATCCCCCGGCACACAGGCAAGGGCGCTGCAGAACCATAACTTCGCCTGAATAAACGCACTTTTAAATTTGGCCTAAATATATTTGCAGCTTACGAAGCTCGTGTGTTAAGCCATTCTACAACAGAGGACCGGCAATGCAACAGGCACGTTCCAAGTAATACATTATACATGTGGAGGCAATCCACCTTAACAGAAACAAGAAGTGCTATAATTACGATCTAAGAATAAAAATCATCCCTGAATTGAGATTATATGAGTTCTTACTTTATAGATTAATTAGTATTTGTTGTTTGTATTTATTCCGCCAATAAACACGTATCCCCTTCACCCACACAAGCAAGACTTATCCAAAATTTAATGCTTCAGAGAAATACCTTAAAGCGAGAGAGTAAGCAAGCAGTATTGATCTGCAGGAAAGGCTCTAAAGGAGGTGAGCCCTCCCCTTTTCAACCCCTTTTCAAACCCCAACCAACCCCCTATTCCACCTTCATCTCGTGAGCCAAGCTTTCTTAACTGCCCAAGTGTTGGCGACCCCCTTTTACCCCTCGTTTGCTTTCAGTGGCAGACAAACCCACCCCACTTAACCATTATTTGACAAAAACATTAGATTTATTTCAATTAATGATATAATATATGACAGTTAAAACTTGATGCGTAGAAAAAATAATTACTTCAATAAAATAAAATAATACTTTATTTTTTGGCCCTTCTTGTCGGAAAAAAAATAAAAACGAAATCAGCTTAGCAGAAAGGTAAAACTTTAACCTAAGTACACTTTTAAAAAATCAATTAAATAAACAAACTATAAAAGCTTAACAGAAACGTAAGCTTCTGTCTAAGCTGATTATCACTCAGGTGGTAGATATCAACCAAAGAGGAGATCTCATTGAGCATAGCCATTGCCCTCCCTACAAACTTAATCAGGTTAGTTTTGCATTTTGGGAGTAACAAAAGTTTATGCTCACTTTGCATACAATAATTGTCTAGAAAATAAATATAAATTTATTTCCGAATAGCAGCATAGAAAATCTAAATCAAGCTTTTTCTTCCCCAACAAACCCCAGTTCTATCTTCATCTCTTGAGCTAAATTTTCTTAACAGCAAATTGTCGGCGCATGCTTTCCCCTCCTCTCGTTCTTTTTCGTTTCAAAGTGAACCTACTTCCATCCATCCCTTTCTAACCCCCATCCAACCCTTGTCCTGCCTTCATCTCGTGAAGCGAGCTTTCTTAACTGCCCAAGTGTTGGCGCTACCCTCCACCCTCCCTCTAGGTTGCTTTCATTCCCAGGCCACCCTCACATCACCCTTGGAGGATTTCACCCCCTTTATTTCACCCCCCCCCCCCCCCTCCCAACGCCCCTTCTTGACCCCGCCCAGGCACCCTACGCTCAGATCTGCTACGAAAACTTATCATTATTATATGACTTCGCATTTAAGGAGGAAAACGAGGAGCAATAAAATATATTTAATTATTACTATACTATTGTGTTATCTAAAATGTTATTGATTTAAAATGTTATTATGTAATCTGTATATATGTTAATACGCTGTAATAAAAAAATAATATTATTGTAGAAGAGAGAATGAAACAAGTTTTGGTAATTGCTGTGTATTGAAAATTATTGTTACCTTATTTCGTAAATTTGCGGAACAAATTTCGTCAAATAATAATTATTAGATGTAAAAATATTCAAAATAAAAATATATTTTTCAAAACGGAGTTTTATTTTCACAATAATTTTATCTGCCTCAAGTACTTTCGACCTTCGAGGCAGATAAAATTATTGTGAAAATAAAACTACGTTTTGAAAAAAAAAAAAAAAATTAAATTAAAATGAATTTGCACTGCGTGAATACACAAACCCTACAAAATCTAAATCACGCTTTTATACATCTTCAAAATGGGGATAAAATAGTTCCTTTAGAGTTTAGTGGTGAAAGTCAAAATAACAATACTCATTAACTAAATAAAAAAACGATCCAAAATCTACAAAATATAATTTTATACAGATTTTTTTAAAAGAATACAAAGAAAAAAAATACAAAGAAAGTGTGAAAGGAAAAAGAGGGAAGGGACAACCGAGAAAAGTACGGAGTGATCAGATTGAGGAGATTGTGAAAGAATTAAAATAAATCTTAAAAGAAGAAAATGCATGGAAAAGGTGATGAATATGAATGAATTGAAAGAGGTATGTAAGGATAGGAAAAAATGGAGGCAGCTCTGCAGAGGCTCTGGCCACCTCTAGCGGAATGGCGACAGAGTTACAGTTACAGTTTTTTTAAAAGCCATAGCCGTCAACACTGTAGATCAACCACCATTTTTCTGTTCTCGCATACTTTTTTATTTCATCTAGAGCCATTATCTATTTTATATAATTTCTTCTTTCATTATGACCGCACGTAGTTGAGTTTAGAGCAATGTTTTATACCGTCTGGGTGTGGCGCCGGTATGGTGAATTGACCCGCTGCATCATCAGGAGTTCTGCCAGTTCCAGGGCGACAAGAACAACGGTCTCTCGATAATTCAACTGAAGATATCTCTGCGCTCTCTCTCTGAAATAGTGATGTCAGGCTGTGTGCGCAGTGGGAGGAGGACGTACTTGTTCCAGAACTATCAGCTAGCAGGGCAGACCAACCCTAGTACATTACAGCAAAACGAATGATTTAGATTAAGGTACAAACAATAAAAACTGTAATATTGTCATAATTTGTGACCTGAAGATAGAGGCTCTCCGAATATGTAGTAACGACTCAAAAAATTACAAAAAGGGAATGAAACAAAGTTTTTTTTTTAATTTATAATTATAACACCTTTTAAAAATGGTTTTCCTCAGCGTTACACAAAAATCTTTCGAAATTTTATTGATATCGACACCTTGAAGCTAAAACTGAATGAATAACGTATAAAATTGACGTGAGTTACTCAGGTAAATGCACCTTTTTCCTAATTTCTACGAGAAGAAACACTAGAAAAGTTTAAAAATTCTGAATTTTAAAAGTTTTTCATGTTAGGTACTTACTCGTAGTTCTCTTAGTATGATAAATTACTCACTATAAAATATAATATCCACGATTTCTCAAATCAGGTAATCAACGCTTATTTAGTTTTATCTTTAATGTGGCGATATGTTGTGTACAAATTCATCTAATCTAATCGAATCTAATCTAAGCTGCAAAGATATATATCATTTAAGATTTATATTAAATGCATTCCCACAAGCAGATATGTATAATTTCGCGCTAACACATGCCGCATGTGGACCTACAATATAAAAACCCAATCTCAAATGAACATAAGCCTTGCAACTCTTGCCGTCCTTCCCTGAAACAGGGGTGACATTGGCAAAGTGAACCATTTTTTACAGTATGGGTGGTCAGCCGCATAACAACCTATAAGTCAAGGAAGTCATCGATCAATATAAAAGACATAAATGGCGTACGTCTGTTTTTTTTTGTAGTAACAACCGTTCCATGAACTCATAATTAAAAGGTAACAACAATAAAAATGAGAGGTAAAATATTAGCGTCATACGCCAAAAAAAGACATAAATATGATGGTTACCTGGAAACTGATTATAACAAGATCTTGTTTCTATGAGGGTGGCGTCCTGGGGCGCACTCTTTTTTGGCACACGAAGCGGCTCAGGTGCTCCATCATATAGGTACTCTTATGTTTTATGTTGATCGATGGTATGCGGCTGATGCATGTTTTATTTGCAGCTTTTATATCTGCCGATGTTTCACTTTCACAAGCAGAAAGCATTGTCAAGGCGACGTTGCAATCTTTACGTTCGCTTACTGTCGGTAACAAAATCTCCCCCCATTCCATTTACATGTTCGCACCAGCATCGTCTTAGTTGTCTTCCCCATCTAACAATATATTTCGCATTAAACTTTTTTTCTTATTTTCGTACAAAAGAAGATGTAAATCAATTTTATTTATCACCTGCTGGAAGATTGGCAAGCTCATAGACAATAATTTCGCAATGGTTGGGAGTCCGTGCTTATATTCCCGAGCAAATCCAATATAATTAATATGCAATCCTGAATATATTGCTGAAACTTGGGAACGGTGGGGAGACCTATACGGCCGGACCCAGAGCTGGTGCATTCCCTGTTCAGTGGGGGAACCTGTAAGGAAAAAACATTCTTACGCAGGAGAATATAAGTAAGGAATTTAATGTAAGTAAGAAGTTTAATATAAGTAAGGATTAATTTAATAAGATGTAAAAAGAATTTCCTTGACTTATAGGTTGGTATGCGGCTGACCACCCATGCTGTAAAAATAGTTCCCTTTGTCAATGTCACCCCTGTTTCAGGGAAAGACGGCAAGAGTTGCAGGGTAAATGCCCATTTTAGATTTGGTTTTTATGTTGTAGGTTCACATGAGGCATGTGCAAGCGCGAACTTGTACGTGTCTGGTTGCGAGAATGCATGTAATGTGAATCTCCAATGCAACATATCTTTGCAACTTAGATTAGATTAGATTAGATTAGAAGGAGTTGTATGTAGGTAAGTAAGGATTTTTTTATGTAAGTAAAGCGTTTTATGTAAGTAAAGCGTTTTATGTAAGTAAAGCGTTTTATGTAAGTAAAGCGTTTTATGTAAGTAAAGCGTTTTATGTAAGTAAAGCGTTTTATGTAAGTAAAGCGTTTTATGTAAGTAAAGCGTTTTATGTAAGTAAAGCGTTTTATGTAAGTAAAGCGTTTTATGTAAGTAAAGCGTTTTATGTAAGTAAAGCGTTTTATGTAAGTAAAGCGTTTTATGTAAGTAAAGCGTTTTATGTAAGTAAAGCGTTTTATGTAAGTAAAGCGTTTTATGTAAGTAAAGCGTTTTATGTAAGTAAAGCGTTTTATGTAAGTAAAGCGTTTTATGTAAGTTAAGCGTTTTATGTAAGTACTAAGGAGTTTTATGTAATTCCTTGACTTATAGGTTGGTGTGAGACTGACCGCACAAACTGTAAAACAATATTCACTTTGCCAATGTCACCCCTATTTCAGGGAAGGTCGGAAAAAAGCAGAGTTCATGTTCATTTGAGGTTAGTATTTTTATTTGTAAGTACATATTGAGCATTCTAAGCGCAAACTTACGCGTGTCTGTTTGTGGGCATGCATTTAATATGAATTTTAAATGTTAATATATCTATGCAACTTAGATCATAGATTATATGTATTAATGGAGAAATGAAGAGATTTATCTTAACCTAAACCTAGCTATTTCGAACAATACAGGACAGATGTTTTCCAAAGGAATCGCCAACGCCTTGGAAACCTTACAGGGCACATAGATTCATATTATAAGTTTTCCAGCAGAACTTGAATCTGCGGTTCCGTCTCTGTAATGTTGAATGCATTAAGGGTGGAGGTGTAGAGGGATGGGGGAGATGCAGCTGAAGAGAGGCGCGGGGCAGATAGCCGGGAAGGTTTTGCACAGTCGGCGTTATTGTTCTCAGGTCGGGGGTGGGTGGGTTGATGAGCTGAGGGGGTGGACACTAAGACCCCCTCCCCCCCAGGCTTAGCATCCGATGCCATTATATCATCTGCGACTTACTTCAAGTCAGCGGAAACTTGTAAGCGTCTTATGTTATGAATCACAGAAAATTATCACTGAAATACACATGAATTTTGATGAAAATAGTTTTTAAGAGATCCTGATGACCAGTCCGTAGTTCAATGGTAACACTTCGAACTTTGAATGGAAGGTTGTGAGCTCGAATCCCGGCGGAGCACAAAAAATATACCATTTATATCTTTAAATTTGCTCTTCGCTGGGTTGAAAAATTCATAAACCCTCACCAATGACCGGTCACCAAAGATCCATCCAGCCTTACAGCAACTGGATCTTGATTGAGAATTGGCACTTTGTAGCGATGACGACCATGCTCGTAAAATGGTCGATAGCTCAATTGGTAGAATGCTTGCATTCCATTCCGAGAGAAGGGTTCGATCTCAAGGCTTACTCAGCCTTCACAAGAAATGAGAACCAGCCCCCCCTCGGGAGCTGAGGAACCCCCACTTCAACTGAAAGTGGTTGGTGTGAGGCTGGCCCCCTTACCTGTAAAAATAGATAGGTCTCGAATCACCACATGCAACCCCTTCGGGGATAACGCAGGCAAGAAGTTTCACTATATGTGTAGTTTATTTGCATTCCAGATTTCTGGAAATCTGTATGTCTATGAGTATGACACTTGCTGGAGATGTTTAGATTTTCTACGGCAGGTGTGTTAGCTGCGAAGTGTTGTGTTGCTTTTCTTGTCTTTAGGAGCAGCGATTATTATTGTTTTTAATAGGAAAGAATGAAATTGGTGTGGAAATACAGATACCGGTAATTCGTATCACAAACAGGCAGGCACAGAATGTTAATCGTTCTACGAGTGGTTTTTATTGTGATATTTATTGTTACAATTCATAAATAACGATTAAATCATACTTTTTTTTCACAACACTTTTTACTGATCTCTCAAAAGATGTTGTTCTTTTTTTGAACAAAAAAAAAATGTAAGTACTTTGACGCCGAATCCTGTTCAGCTCCTATATGACTTTTGAATGGAAAACACGTGGCCATTTTTTTAATTAATGGACTCCGCCCACAATCTGTTTTTAGAATTTTTCTTTGTCTATTTTTTATCGCTTGCTATCTACCATTATGATCGCTAGACAAGTCGAGATTTCAACGGTTCCTTCATCAACTTCTAACGACATTTTCAACCCTGGAATAATTAAATAACAAAGTAATTCAGGAAAACACCTGCACGGAGTAATGGCGTACATGAGGGGTTGATACTTCACACCATTGAGTAATAACATAGAGGAGCAAAAACTAAGCTCCTGAATTTATACACACTATCTACCACTTTTGTCTCAGTCCTGTCAAACGTTGCAGTTGTATAGTCATAGAAAACATGTTTTTACGTTGCAATTTTTATGTTTTCTTGCTTTCTCCATTTTGTGTTTAGACACCCAATTACATAATAGTACGCAACTAAACGTAACTAAGCTACAAATATAGTGTAACTTCTTGCCGCGTTATCCCCGAAGGGGTCGCATGTGGCGAGTTGAACCTATTTATTTTTACAGGTAAGGGGGCCGGCCTTACGCCAACCACTTCAGTTGAAGTGGTGGTTTCCCAGCTCCCGAGAGGGCTGGTACTCATTTCTTGTGAAGGTTGAGTAAACCTTGCCGGTAATTTATTTTAGGGTTTGAAATAAACATCGAACCGGGAAATCATTTTTGACACCCTTGGTGGGATTCGAACCCGAGCTCACGGCATGGAATGCAAGCACTCTACCAACTATTGACCGGACATAATGTTTTCAAATAATGACATTTTCCTTTAAAATTCATAAATTTTTATCGATCACAAAATTTATACAGCATGCGTCTATGTTCGGACCACGTTTGGACTGCTCCGGGCATAGTACGCACGCGGCAATGCTACCACCTTTCTAGAAACATTTTTACTTTCGCCCGAGTTTTTTTGTACGCATGGAAATGCAACTGTTAAGTTTGTTGTTCTCTTTCTTACTAATGACAATTTTCGTAAGTGGGTTGAAACAGATATATATTGTCTATTTTCGTTAAAATAATTTATATTCTACAGATATCATAAGTCAATGCTTCACACCCTGTCTGACTTCGCCCTTGTATAATATCACTAGGGGGATGGCGTCTTCAAAGACACGCCGCCCTCCGCTAGGGGCTGAATAATCAATCACCTTATGCGACTAAATAAATCACACCGATGGCTGACCACCAACCACGTTATAGGCAATAGAGTACGTTTCCCATAGTAACAAATATGATTTAGTATATGGGTAATAGACTCGACGCTAAATTTAAAACCCAGCCTTACAGCAAATGGGTCTTGCTTAAAAATTAACGCTTTCTGTAGCGACGACCATTCTTGCAGAATGCTCTTGAGATGTGATTCACACAAAAACATTGCTCACTTAATTAATCATTCTAAGAGATTTACAAAAAAAAAACATCTTTACCGTTAACTTACCGTTAACCATTTATTTTCACTCTTAATGTAAAAAAAATTAAAAACGCTTTCAGTCAGATCGTGATTGGTTTTATTTACTGTAACTCCGTCGCCATTCCGCTAGGGGGGGGCCAGAGCCTCTGCAGAGTTGCCTCCATTCTTTCGTATCCTGACATACCCCTTTCAATTCATTCATATCCATCACCTTTTTCATGCATTTTAATCTTTAACGCTCACTTTGTATATCCCATTCTTTGACAATCTCAATCTGATCACTCCATACTTTTCTCGGGCGTCCCTTCCCTCTTTTTCTTTTCACACTTTCTTTGTATATAAACTTTGTCAGTCTATCATAATTCATTCTTTCCACATCGCACGTTTAATAATAAAGAGAAATAACTCGAAAATTGGGAAAATCGAGATTTTGTAATAAAACGCAAGAACAATGCGAGAAGAATGCGTAGAATGCAACAGCCGTTCAATTTGGACGAATATGACCGAGATACAACATTGGCCGCCTTTTTCATCCCATACAAGTTGTACTGGATGTCTGAACTTCAAACGCGTTTTCCCAACATTCATGTTTTTTGAGTTATTGCTCTTTATTATTAAACGTGCGACATGCCCAAACCATCTTATCACATTATTTTGAACCTTAACTTTCATTTAACTTTGCGATTACTGTTTATAAATATTTACATGATTTTATCCCATGAAAGACTAAAAATATCGGCACAATTGCATCGACACCTACCATAGACCTATAAATAATCCTAATCTCCACCTCCTACAAAGTATAGGCCGTGCTTGGATTGGAAGGCACGGAAGGCGTCCGCCTGGGCTCATTCTTTTGAGTCGCCCTCTCGCCTACCGCCTCAGGGGTGGCGAAGCATCGCACCATATGGCCGCCCCTTCCCTCTGCAGTACGCTTACGGTCCACCAGTCACACACCCCTTATCCATGCACAGCTCTGATGTACATGAAATGCTTTGAAAATGATTACCTAATATCTATTTTCTTTTGCAGAGAAAGGCTGCAAAAGTTTAAGAGTGTATGTTCATATAGGGTACAAACTTTTTGTTGTAAGTGTTTTAATTAAGTTATGGAAAGGTAAGCGTGGAAGACCTAGGAAAGAATGGATTGATCAGATAAGTGAGATTGCGAATGAATGGAATTTACAGAGTGGAAACAAGAGAAGAGCGTGCATGAAAAGAGTGATGAAACTAGTTAGCTGAGATGAAAGAAGTATGCAAGGACAGAGTCAAGTGTAGGCACTTGTGTGGAGGTACCGACCACCCCTAGAGTAATGGCGGCAGGATACAAGACAAGACAAGATAATGGGTAATTTTACTTTTCAAGGGAAGACGTGAATAATAAATTTAAAGTATTCAGTAACAATAGATTTGAAAGACAGCAATAGAGATGGAGAGCTAGTAGAAAAAAAAAAAAAAAAAGAGAGGGATTGAGATCACGTCTTTTCATGTCTTTTTTACATTGTAACTGGAAATAAAATATACATATTTTTACCAAATTAAATGGGTTTTTTTATAGAGAAGTAGTAAAGTAGTAAATTAAAAACCAAAAAACAAAATGAGGAGAAACAATATGAGTCGTATAACTGCAAACGCCGCGCCGTCTTCTCCAAATTTTATGATTTTTCAGATAATTATTAAATTTCATTCTGCGTAGTGTAACAAATCATTTGCTGTGTGCAATGTGATGAAAACCTCACTTAATCCTTCGTAATTTTTTTAAAATAAAGCTATTTTTTGTTCAACGTAGTTTATTTTCACAATAATATTTAATATCTCGAGTACTTTCGACCTTCAATATTCAGGCCATTATCAAGAGTTAAATATTATTGTGAAAATAAACTACGTTGAACAAAAAATAGCTTTATTTAAAAAAAATGAATTTTCACTGTGTGAATACACAAACCCTACAAAATCTTCGTAATTTTATTTGAAAAAGTATGATTTCGTGCAAACGCCGTCATCTCCAACTGGGAAAAAATTGCGTTCAGAACACAAGTTTATTTTTCTCAAAATCATCGCGTAAGGAGTTGACGGCGTTTGCATTTATACGACTCATATATACCTACAATAAGTTACGGAGAGCGAATGTCGAATTTTAATCCGTCTATGTTACTAACATTACTGAAAACCCAAACATGTGGAACAAACACGCAATTAATTTCTATCTAACTAAATCAATGTATTACACACTATTCACAGGAGATTACTTCACGTATATGAACTAAATCAATCGTCAAAGAAGTTTATTTGCTATTTGTGTAGCATGCAACCCCTTTGAATCATTAAACCTATAATGAACTTCAATCAATCATGTATCAATCATTAGCCACGATGATGATATTATGAACCGCCTACCTTCTTTCTTTCCTCTTTAGTGCACCGCCACCTACTATAATACAGACCCGTTTGCTGCAGGGTAGGCATGGCGGGGTGTCTGCGCTAATGCGGTGATCAAAAGCCTTCCGAGGCCTCAGTCTAGGGTCGCAACGCCTGCCTCGAGCAATAGGCGATACAGCAAACCCCATCCGACTAAGACTATTATGATAGTGGGTGTTGAGAAAATCCTTGAAGACATGTGAAAAATAAGTATTGTTATTCATGTACCTGTGCACGGTGGAAATAACTTATTTGAGAGAAATGACTGGTAAGAACTACACAGTAAAATAAATATTCAAATATTAGACTTTGGTCTTGGGGTCTTGCTTGAGAATTGGCGCTTTGTAGCGACGACGATCAAGCTCGTAAAAAGGTCGATAGCTCAATTGGTAGAATGCTTGCATTCCATGCCGAGAGCAAGGGTTCGATCTCAAAGTTTTACTCAGCCTTCACAAGAAATGAGAACTAGCCCCCCCGGGAGCTGGGAAACCCCCACTTCAACTGAAAGTGGTTGGTGTGAGGCCAGCCCCCTTACCTGTAAAAATAAATAGGTCCCGAAGCGCCACATGCGACCCCTTCGGGGATAACGCAGGCAAGAAGTTACAATATATGTGTAGCTTAGTTGCGTTTTTTTTTTTAGACGACCCTTTATAAGAGAACTTACATTATTCTCGACGTTTCGTTAGAGACGTAGCCAACATCTCCAGGAGACACCCTCTCTGCAGAAGAATATATATGAAGAGAATGAGGAATGTCGAGGAGATGAAAGAAATGTGTAAGGACAGAACAAAGTGAAGACGCATCCGCTGAGTTCTGGCCCCCCCTGGCGGATTGACGGCTCGATACTCTAACAGAACAGCATATAAGTTATCGACGGAGGTTAGTTAAGTTTGTGGTCATATCAAATGAACATCCTTAGATACTTTGAGAGGTTGGTTATAAAGAAGCCTAACCGGAAGCATAAAAAGATTTAGATCTTACGCTCCATGGATCAACCAGATAAAGGAGGTCATGGTTTCTCCTATAAAAAACATTAAATAGCGATCCAGTGCAGAGGCTGATTCATCATCATGAGCCCGACAAACTTGGGTGGACCTTGACTGAATCCAAGATACTCCTTCACTCCCATCTGTCCATCACCCTTGATCTCCAGCTATGTATATCTGGCTCAGCCCCAGACCTTTAAGTCATCTATAATCTAAGCTGCAAAGATATTTTAACATTTAAGGCTCATATTAAATGCATGCCCACAGACAGGCACATGTAGGTTCGCGCCTTCACATTTTGCATGTGTGCATACAAATAAGCAAAACCTCACATGAACATAAACCTTGCAACTCCTGCCGCCGTTCCCTGAACCGGGGGGGCATTGGCAAAAGTGAACCGATTTTTACAGCACGGGTGGTCAGCCTCATACCAACCTATCAGTCAAGGATCATTTCAAGTACCTGCGAAATCATCATAATTCATTTCACACACTCATTTTCTCACACTCAATTCCTTGACTGATAGGTAACCATCTGAAGTTGAATGCAAGTAAGACGAAAGTATTGATTTTTGAAAGAGATGATGAAAGTATGAATTATGAATTTAAAATTAATGGAATGAATGTTGATGTCGTAAATGAGTTTGTATACCTGGGAAGTATGTTTGAAAAAGATGTAAGAATGACCGGTGAATTTGAAAGAAGAGTAATGAAGGGCAGGTGTGTACTGAGTGCCACAGCTTGTATCGCCAAAAATCAAAACATATCAAAAAATGCTCGATTGGCGGTACGCAGTGGCATACTTTTACCCACCTTGATGTATGGAAGCGAGGCCTGGACGGTGAATGAAAGTGAAATTAGTAAAGTCCATACTGTTGAAATGGACTTTCTAAGAAGTATGATTGGGAAAAAACGGAGTGACAGGGTGAGGAATGATTTTGTAAGAGAAGAATGTGGTGCAAGAGAAAGTGTGAAAGTGAAGATTAAAAGAAGTTTGTTAAGATGGTTTGGGCATATGGAGAGAATGAATGAGGAAAGACTGACGAAGAAAGTATATGTTGGTAGAATAGATGGATGTCGTGGTAGAGGAAGACCGAGAAAGGTATGGATGGACCAAATATCCGAAATTGCGAATGAATGGAATATCCAGAGTCATAATAAAAGAAGAGCTTGTATGAAGAAGGTTATGACTCTGGAGGAAATGAAAGAAGTATGTAAGGATAGAAAGAAATGGCGGTTGATCTGTGATGTTGGCGGCTGGGGTTTGTTAAAGTAAAATTGGTTTTGTGATTTAGTTTTTTATGTCAATGTATAGGTATATTGTTGTTTATTGATTTTAAAAATGTAATTTGTCATGTATGTTCCTTGACTTATAGGTTGTTATGCGGCTGACCACCCATACTGTAAAAAATTGGTTCACTTTGCCAATGTCACCCCTGTTTCAGGGAAGGACGGCAAGAGTTGCAAGCCTTATGTTCATTTGAGATTGGGTTTTTATATTGTAGGTCCACATGCGGCATGTGTTAGCGCGAAATTATACATATCTGCTTGTGGGAATGCTTTTAATATAAATCTTAAATGATATATATCTTTGCAGCTTAGATTAGATTAGATTAGATAGGTTGGTATGCGGCTGACCACCCATACTGTAAAAAATGGTTCACTTTGCCAGTGTCACCCCTGCTTCAGGGAAGGTCGGCAAGAGTTGCAGGACTTATGTTCATTTGAGAGTTGGGTTTTTTATATTGTAGGTCCACATGCGGCATGTGTAAGCGCGAAATTATGCATGGCTGCTTGTGGGAATGCATTTAATATGAATCTCAAATGATACATATCTTTGCAGCTTAGATTTAGATTAGATTAGATTAGATTTGACAAGCAAAACCTAAGCACGGAAGTTAAGTATTTTTTTGCTTTATAAATAAACCGATCTAACCCGCGACTGGATGGGTTTCGTGCACTACCAATACCAATCCAGATTTGAGCATTGCTCGTGTGTAGGTACGGTCCAGCAGTGTAGAGGTATTATGTATGGCTGATCCAGTGCATCCGGGCGCCTAAAGAGACAGCGTGGAGTGACACCTGCACCTGCCACTCTCTTCTCTTCCACTGGCACGACCCAACATAAGGGGATGCGGATTACACCAATACAAGCCAAAGAACCAGACAATGAAAGCTCTTCATCGTGAGATCTATAGCCATTGGGAAGGCCTTGGCTGAATCAAAAAATATTCTTCACTCTCGCCTGTCCAGCTTTTAACACGCTGCCATGTTTTATTGCGCTCATCATCACAGTTTCATCGAGATTATCTTGATCATTTAATTTTCACGCTGAAGAAGCCCATCGTAGGCACGGGCAAAACGTCCGGAAGCTCCAGCTCCCACAGACCACGGCAACATATCCCGGAAAGCTACTCTGTAGTGAATGTATTTTTATTGCTTGGTAAACAGTAAAGACCGTAGCCTCATACAGTGTTATTCATACACAGAAAATTCATAGCTCATCCGCCGCCTAGGGTGAATTTTCCATGCAAAAAAACATGATCCACGGATAAGATTCGGGGTAAATGTTTTGTGAATCTATCTATAATCTAAGTTGCAAGGATATATTAACATTCAAAGCACACCTTACAAATGCTGAATGTGTACTTACAAATTAAAATCCAAACCTCAAATGAAAATAAGCCCTGTAACTTTTGTCGACCTTTCCTGGAACGGGGGTGACATTGGCAAAGTGAACCATTTTTTACAGTATGAGTGGTCAGTCTCATACCAACCTATAATTTAAGGAATGTTCAGTGAATAACACTGATAAAAGTTTGCTCGTTTTCCCACCTGCCGAGAAACAGTTCTTAATTCAAATTTGTCCATTATTTTGCAAAAATAATCTTGGACAACCTTAAAAAAACAACCTTTTTGTCGGGGTTATAGCCGCGGGAGCTAAGAGGTCTGATCTTTCTAGCGTGTTTCGAATGGAACAACGCTGGTTCGATCCCCGCTTGGGTCACATGACTTTAACTTTGACCCTGGTTCAACAGATGTTATTGGGTAATTATTATTTAATAATTCATTAATAATAAACAATAATGAATTATTAAATGATGATATTAATACCTGTTTCTGGCCAGGCAAAATAGGTTGGTGAATTGCATTCCTCTTCACAAATCTAATTTAAAAAAAAAAAAAAAAAAAAAAAAAAAAAAGATAGAGTTACCCAAAACATTGAATAACAAAAAAATATTGTACATTCGGAACACAGCTCAGATTGGACGGACACACAATATTTCACCCCCTAAATTTTGATTCCCTGACCCCTGCACACCAATTTGACCAGGTGAGCATCACAAAAAAACCCCTCGGCCGCCTGACCCCGTGGCGGGCTGACCTTGGTGACCCGGCGGGTCGGTGTGAGGGTCGCTGCCCCCCAAAAAAGGAAATAAACACGTTTTTCACTCCCCACCCCGCATCTAAGTATATCCTAACAAAATATAATAATGAAAGTTTGGGTCATGCGAATCACAATATGTGTACTTACATGGTACTTACCATTGTGGACTAGAAATTATTTTAAGGAAAATAGACATCATATATCTGTCTCAACTTACTTACGAAAATGGTCATTAGTAAGAAAAAGAACAAAGAACTTCACAGTTGCATTTCCATCTGTACAAAAAAAACTTGGGCGAACGTAGGTAAAAACGTTCGCCCAAGAACCGGCCTTTGCCGAATTCGTGTTGAAAATTTACGCTTTTTAGTGATGACTGCGCTCGCAGAGGGCTCTTGAGGTGTGATTCACACAAAAACAGCATTCACCAAATAAATAATCTTAAAATTATTATTTTTATATAAGGTCCACCATAAGAAATCGAATAATTCTTTCACCTGCATTTAGCATGGACAAATTAGAGAATCCTTGATTCAGCCCAAGTCTGTCGAGCTCATGATGACAATAATGATGATACCCAAATAATAATTAAAATTCAAAATCCATTATTTTATTGATGGGGCTCAGTTTCATTAGTCACTAAGTCAACGGTCAACAGTATATATAAAAAAACCGCTGACCGGTGCATCTGTACCCACAGCGGTCTTAAGTAAACTTCTCGAGTTGCACACATTAAACACGCTGCATATCTAATCTGTTTACTTTTTAATCGTCTATCTGTACCGCAAGTATAAAACACTGCGTAAACTACCCTCGATCGCGTAAATAGAAAAAAATGTATAAAAACTCAATCACTCACTAAGGGTGCTATTGTATATTTCATACATTTTTGTATTAACGCGAACAAAGTGAGTTTACGCGACGTTTTATACTCGGGATGCTGTTTACTTATTAATCAGCTCTCTGTTTGCTGAGGGACATCACTACTAGAGTTACCGCCGACTGTCCCATCACTGGCTTTCGTTAATTTTTTAATCAATAATCCGAAATTTTGTTATGTCATTATAACAATAATAAAAATGAAAATAAATTGCCGTGATAGTTGGTGCAGTCGTTAGCCGAGGACGAGCCGAAGGACTACGGAAACAGTCGTGTTCTTTCGGCGCAGCCCGAAGTGAAAAGAATCCCCACGCCCTGAGAGATGATGATAATGAGAGCCAGTCGGAAGTAAGTAGTATAGGTATAATCCTAAAAGTACCTCTCAATTTAAACATGACGATGTTGTATCCTGCAAATTGACCCCTATGGAAATTTAACTATTCAATGATATTGAAGGGTTTTAAAAAAGATCAGAGGAATGTCGCACGAATTCCATAGACAAAAAAAAACTTCGCACGATCTGGTGTTTGACCAGTGAAGTGGTTGACGTGAGGCCGACCCTCTTACATGTGAAATTAAATAGGTTCCACTCGCCACGTGGTAAAAAGTTGGACTATATGTTGCCAAGGGCTTGGGTCACAAAGTCTTGATGTACCATTTAGATAGCACGTCTGGCAGCGATTTTTAAGCGAGCGGGAATATTTTTATCACAAACTTATATACACACATTTTTTGGCCTGCACCGAGTCTGTGTCGCTCTGTTGTTTTTCTTTCCTACAAACTGTGCACGCATGAAAACCATAGCATGTGTAGGAGTGGATGTACGCATGTGTGTCTGCTTGTGGACACGCATTAAATATGAATTTCAAAGTGAATAAATCCTTGCAACTAAGATTACAGATTACAGAATCCTTTTGGTTGAATCGTCTCGTATTACACATTTCCTAAGAGGCGATGGTTCTGCCAACAGCCTGCTTCTACATACCGTTGACAGAGTGTCGGCTTACATACAGTCCTTCATCTCCACAGTGTATTCGTCAGTGTATACACTGATGAATACAGTATACATGCCGAGTGTAAACAGACGCTAAGAGAGTACTTGACATGACTTATGATCCCATACTGTAAGGTACCTACTCATCGTGTAGGACAATACGAGTAGAAAATAAATAGAATGACGGGTTGTCTGTGTAAGCCCATAGAGAATCACACATGAAGCTGCAACAGTAAGAAAATAATTTAAGATTAACTAGAAATTAAACAATATATTGAATACAGTGGCTTCAAAGATTTTTTTTTTAATTATTGTTACGAATAAGTAGGTATATACTAATATGCAAAATATTACTATTTTTATATTTATATATTTTTTTTATATTATTTAAAATGTAACTAGTATCCCGCCCTGCATGCGCACAAGCATTCTGCTTTCAGCATGAGGGTAAGCAAAAAAAAAAAAAAAAAAACATTGTTAAAAATATATGTAAACCTAATGTAATATGTAATTTGATCAAATAAAAAAAATAAAAAATAATAAAAATAAAATTAGGGTTGTTTAGTTGTGTGGTTTTGTATAGTTTGTATGTTTTAGTGTAATAATAAATCTCTTTGGAAATAAATAGATGCTTAGGTTGGTACTTTGTGATATAATTTGTATTTTATAATAACTTGTATTTGTTCGAGATTAATTAAGTGTTGAATCAAATTTTCTGGTGAAGTCTAGCAAGGTGGTATGTAATGTTTCGAGAATGATCTTTATTTTAAGTATAAATTAAAGACCGAAATTCTCTGCAGCTTCACAAGTGAATCAGCCGTTGTACTACAATGCGCAAATGCAACTCTGAACCGAAAGTGAATAAATAAATTGTGGAACACAAATAAACCGCAGTTTGTATTAAATATAGCCCGCTAAAAACATAATAGTATCAAGCATATTTCAGTTAAATTCGCAATGTGTCATCCATGAATTGTTCCCA
Organism: Agapetus fuscipes; assembly: GCA_951799405.1. Taxonomy (NCBI): domain Eukaryota; kingdom Metazoa; phylum Arthropoda; class Insecta; order Trichoptera; family Glossosomatidae; genus Agapetus; species Agapetus fuscipes. The sequence goes on along the minus strand of OX637349.1, from coordinate 9,770,167 downwards.
ACGACAATTTTGCTAAAATTTCCCATACTGCATTTTATACGGTGGAACAAATCATGTTCCTTCCGTAATCCCATCATGTCGGGCCGGCGCGGCGACGCTCTCAAGTCCGTGTCAATTTCCCGCTTTAATTTCGCCTTTCATTCTTGGGACTTTAATTGGTTTACCGCTGCACTGCTGCCCCCTCCCGCCCCTTCCCCTGGGGGCGGTGGGCGGTAGGGGGCAGGGGGAGGGATGCGCCCCGCCTTTCTTCATCCCCCTCCCTCACCCCGCACTAATCTTATTTACTCGGCCATCTTAGTTCGCGCGAACATAGGGGAGACCAGAAACGCACCCTTTTATTTTGTGCAAAATCCCAATGGCTGCATACTAGTAGCAGTATGTAAAAATATACAACAATGGTTTCAGCATATTTTCAAATGGAAGACGGTAAAAGTTGCAATGCTCATGTAAATTTTAGATTTGGTTCTTGAAATTTTAGTACACATGGTTTCTTTTTTCTTTCCCCACATCAGTACTAACCCTAATGGAGGGGAATGCAGCATGTGTAAACGCGAACTTATCTGTTACGAACGTGTCTGTTATTGGGCAATGGGCATGCACTCAATATGAACATTAGATGTAAATATATCTTGCAACTTAGATTAGATTAGAAGAAAGAAAGGTGATGCCATTCAGTCAGGTATATATGGAAAAGACAAACAAATATTTTCTATTGGTAGCTATAAGCACTGTTGTCCCAAACAAGTGTGACGTTTGCCCGCCGAGAAAAAAGTTCTAAATTCAAAATAGCGCTGACTCGATTGTACGCATGCTTTACAGTACCTACTCACTATGCTTAGGTTTACAATGGACTCACCATCTATAATCTATAATCTAAGCTGCAAAGATATATTAACATTCAAAGCTCATATCAAATGCATGCCCACAAACAAACACGTCTAGTTCGCGCTTACAAATGCTCAATGTTTTCTTACAAATAAAATTCAAACCTCAAATGAATATAAGCCCTACAACTTTTGCCGACCTTCCCTGACACAGGGGTGACATTGGCAAAGTGAACCATTTTTTACAGTATGGGTGGTCAGCCTCATACCAACCTATAAGTCAAGGAAATCAACTTGAATTAAGTGTTTGTTTCTCTTATCGGGTAAAGTATTTTTTTTGTCTGGTACATAAATTGTATAGATTTTAAAATTAAGACACATTTTGTTTTTAAAAACATTTTTCGGACGAAATAATGAACGTTATAATTTGCATACATTTTAAAATGAATTTAAGCTGTGTTTTAAATTATTTATAGTCGATTAATATAGACTCTCAGTGTGCGAACCATCAGACCTTGAAAAAAATCATATTTATAATATGTGTGTCCTCTTGTACAATGAATACTTACCTACGTACTCTGTGTACTACTCTGAGACAGAGCTTCAGTAGCTTCACGACGCGACGTGTCTTTGTGCTGTAAGGAGATATTATTGATCGTCCAGTGGTCCGTAGCTCCGTAGAGACGCCACTGCGCGAGGAGTCGCAAGAAAGGGGAGAGGGGAGAGTCAAGTCTGGGGAGGAGGTCATCCCCCCTCTCATCCCTCCCCCCCCTCTGACCAAGGTACACCCTGAACCATCTACAAGGTACCACAGTCTATGAAAAGTACAAAGTAATTTACATCTGATGAGATGGTTTGGACATGTAGAAAGAATGGATGATGAAAGACTTACAAAGTGCAATGTGAAAGGGAAAAAAGGAAATGGCAGATCGAAAAATGAATGGATGAATCAGATTGGTGAAATTGTGAAAGAATTGTATGTGCAAAGCGAATGTGAAAGAAGGACATGTATGAAAAATGTGATGGATATGAATGAATTAAAAAAGGTTTGCAAGGATAGAAAAAAATGGAGGTAAGCTTACAGAGGCTCTGGCCGCCCGTAGCAGAATAGTAACAAGAGTAACAGTTACGGTTACATCTACGAGATATTTTTATATTACATCTACAAGGTGTTCTGTCCTATCTATCATCTACGAGGTACTTTGTACCATAAACCATGTACCATCTACGAGATATTTTTTATCATCTACAATCTACGAGATATTTTGTACCATATTACATCCACAAGGAACATATTCTGTACTATCTATCATCTACGAGGTACTTTATACCGTATACCATCTACGAGATATTTTGTACAATCTACCATCTATGAGAACATTGTACAATATTACATTTACCAGGTACATATTCTGTACTATCTATCATCTACGAGGTACTTTGAAGCATGTACCATCTACGAAGTACTTGGTACAATCTACAATCTACAAGAACATTGTATCTTTAAACAAAATACCTTGAATCATCTACGAGGGAGGGGGTGAAACTATCAACCCCTTTCTTACTGCTTCAATTAAAGAACAAACAGTCTGATATGATAATCTGCTTTAACACTTAGGGGAATATGATTACAATACATACATAGACGCTTAATTAATGTTTTCAGTGATAAATGTACCTATGCCTTTTGTTAACAAAGTCTACATTTGCATACATCTGTTTAGCTTTTGAATCTATAGGTATTTAACGTAAATTCAAATAAAACAAAAACTTTGTATAATTCACTTTATAAGTATAATTTATTTAATACACTAGGTACTAGTTTCGGAAGAAACATTACCTCTCATCTACAGGTGTAAATTGAAACTGAAAAAGTTGATTTTGTATTAAAATTTGTAAAAATGAACTTTCTCAAATTTACTGCTGAAAAAATCTTCATAATATTGTGGTCTCACACGGCCGGGTCAAATCAAATAGTCTGTCATTGGTTACTAAGTACCGCAGTCCCATACAAATGTGACCTTTGCCTGATGAGAAGAAAGGCTAAATTAAAATTAGTCTACCCGGCCGTGTGACGCCACAATTTTGTCTGAATCAATTTAACCTCATTGTCACCATTACTGTCACTATATTTCATGGTGGATCTTGACTCCTGACCACCTTGATCAACCGCAGCCACCGCTGCCTATCCAGTACCATACTCCTACCGCACGACAGTCTACCACCACTTCGCCAAGCCATCAAGATCGTCCAACGATCAATATAATAGACATAGTTGGTAGCTTACGTCTTTTTTCCCACATTAACAAACGTACCATGAAACGAAATAATAGGTAAACAACGAAAACGTGAGATAGAATGTATTATTTTCATCCGTCAAAAAGAGACATAAACATGACGATCGCCTGGAAACTGATTATAGCAAGACTCAGTTCCAGCTCCATCTATATCTTTCATGTTGATCGATAGGGTCTCACCATTGTCCTTCGCCCATCTGGGGTCATAATAAACTTTAAAAAATCTGTAAAAAATAAAAGTTTGGGGCTATATTTGAAATAAAAAAGTAAATCAATGATTTTTTTTATTAAATATATTTGTAAAGAGGAATACAATTCACCAACCTATTCTGCCTGGCCAGAAACAGGTATTAATATCATCAATTAATAAATAATTATTGTTTTTTTAAATGAATTATTACCCAATAGATAAATAAATTACCAAATGTTGAACCAGGGTAATAGTTATGGTCAAGTGACCCACGCGGGGATCGAACCAACGTTTTTCTATTCCGAACACGCTAGAAAGATCAGCCCACTTGGCCCCCTCGGCCATAACACCGACAACACGATGATTGTTTTTAAAAAATCATTGTTGCTTTGTGCCAAAATGACAGTCTTGGTTTCAATATCAAAAAGTTCATACGGAAACACTGTTGACTTATATGTTTTCAATGATTTATGATCTCTTCTACAGTTATTTTAAAAGTGTTAACTAAAGCAGAAAAGTAAAAAAGTAATGCTTAAAAATATAAAATAGTCTATTAATGACGTAAACATTAAAACAAAAGCAACCTTTACGGTGTGTTTTTTTTAATGCTCTATATTTTCCAAATTAAAAAAAATGTTACAAAATTAAAAAAACGTTTTTTTACCTACCTATAAAAATCTTTCGTCCATTTCTTTAAAATTTTGTACCAAAATTTGTAATAAAAGAACGAAATAATGTATTTTAACCCATTTTTTTCTGTATTCAAATTTCTTGTATTTGTATGAAAGGGTTCGTCCTCAGGATTGAAATTTCATCCCTTATTTTGGGGGTTCTAACGACATCTATGATTTAACGGTGAATCGAAATAGTTTCACTACTCCCCGAGAGATGGCAGTATACCGATATGAAAATATTTACCTGAATTAAAAAATATAGTTTACATACTGACTCCTAAAAATCCAACCAACCTTACATTTTTATCATAGTCTGATCTTTTTTGTGAATTATTTTCTCAATATCATATTCATACAACATTTTTATTTTATTTTTTTAATAAAACAAGATGAGACAAAAAAAGCATTATCCAACAAAGACCATTATAAAGAACTTGAAAACGTCACAGGTTTATGTAATTAAGGTCTTTAGCAACCGTTAACCAACAAAATATAAGTGAGCTGTGTTACATTTCGAAAAAAACTTTGATTTCCGTCTTTGATTCTATACTACTCATATATTCAAACTGATTGACTTTGCCAATGTCTCCCCTTTGTCTAAAAGGTTGGCTAGAGTTGCAGGGTTTGACATGTTCATGTGAGATGTGTTTTTTTTATTTTTTTAATAAGTTTACATGCAGCATATGTAAGCGCAAACTTTCACGTGTTGGCTTGTAGGTATGCGTTAAATATGAATCTTGAACGTAGTATTTTTAAATTATAGATTCAGAAAATAATTTAAGGAGTTTAGTTTTGAGTATAAAATGGGGGAACATAATCGATGCCAAAGGGTAGTGTGTATCCAAAACCGGTTCTATCAATTCTTACATATTTTGTATTATTGAAAAAGGCACCCAAAAAGTAGAGAAGTCTTTGTTAATTCTATTTAACTTGTCACTTTTTTGATTCAATACACTTTTCTTTTAATATTTTTTTATACAAAACTCCTTTTTATTACCAAAATGAGCCACCAAGTACGTATACAATGGACAACAAATTCTTAAAACAGCAAATAAAACGTGACGTCACACAGCTGGGCTGCTAGGAAAATGGAAGTCCAAAATTTTGTTATCTATTGTGTAGTCCGGTCGATAGGGGAGTTGGTAGAGTGCTTGCATTCCATACCGAGATCTCGGGTTCGAATCCCATCGTGTGTGTCAGAAATGATTTCCCGTTTCGGTGTTTATTCAATTTAAGTGGTTGTCGTAAGGCCGGCCCCCTTACCTGTAAAAATAAACAGGTTTCACTCACCACTCACCTTTTCGGGGAAAGCAGAAGTTACACTATACGTGTAGCTAAGTAGCGTTTGTACCGATTGCACATACCTTAAAAATTCCAATTTAGAAATTTGTGCAGAATCGGTTGAGTTTAATAGAATCAAAGGAGCCAATGAGATGAATAAGACAAACGATTTTTCATGTTTTACTCGTATATGTTTAAAAACGTCATTTTCGATTTTCTTCAAAAAAAATCTTCCACATTTCGTTAATGCATTCACTCTTGTTTCAGGGAAAGGCGGCAAAAGTTGCAATTGAGTTTCTACATACAAATACATATAATATCTATTCATATTAACTATTTGTTTAGATATAGCCACTTTAAAGGTAAAACTGAACTAGTGCTGATTCACTGATTTGAGAAATTGTGGATAAAACATTATATTAAAAGTAACTTCTCATAGTAAGTGAACTAATTATAAGGAAATACTCATGACAAACTTCTAAACTTCAGGATTTTCACTCTTCTGGAATGTTTTCTCTTCAGAAAATATGAAAAATGGTGCATTCGTCTGACAAACCCATGTTAACTTAATATGTCACTTATGTTGGTATGAGGCCAACCATCCATACTGTAAAAAATGGTTTACTTCACCAATGCCCTATTTCAGGGAAGGTTGCAGAGCATATGTTCACTTAAGATTCGGATTTTAATCTGTAAGAGCACGCAGCATTTGTACGCGTGATCTGTTTGTGGGCATGCATTAAATATGAATTTTAAGTGTGGTTCCTTGACTTATAGGTTAGTATGCGGCTGACCACCCATGCTGTAAAAATGGTTCACTTTGCCAATGTCACTCCTGTTTCAGGGAAGGACAGCAAGAGTTGCAGGGTGGTGTATATCCATTTGAGATATGGGTTTTTATGTTGTAGGTTCACATGCGGCATGTGCAAGCACGAACTTGTACATGTCTGGTTGTGAGAACGCATATAACGTGAATCTCCAATGTAACATATCTTTGCAACTTAGATTAGATTAGATGTACCTTAGGTGACCGGTCCGTAGTCCAGGTGGTAACACTACGGACTCGTAACTGGAAGGTCGTGGGTTCGGATCCCGGCGGAGCACAAAAAATATACCATTTTTATTGCTCTTGGCTGGGTTGAAAAATTCATAAACCTTTACCAAAGACCGGCCATCAAAAGGCCCATCCAGCCTTACAACAACTGGGTCTTGCTTGAGAATTGGCGCTTTCTACAGCGACGACCAAGCTCGCAGAGGGCTCTTGAGGTGTGATACACACAAAAACAGCGCTCACTAAATAAATCAGCCTATATTTTTTTTTTAATCTCTTTGCCACCTAGATTATAGATTATTGCAGAAACGGCGTCATCGGTAACAGTCACATTTTTATAAGCTTAAATGTACAGGAGCAAAAAACGCAGCTGTTCTCACAATTTCAATAAAAAAGTGAGTGTCCGGCTACTGGACAATAAGAACTAGTTATTAGTGGATATCATGCCTGCACGCAGCATCCCTTCTTCCCTTTAACCTAGTTCCCGCTACCAACTAACTCTCCTAGCAGGCACGGGCGTAACCGCCGTAGAGGCAAAGGTGTCATGCACGCTTTATCTTACCTAAAACAAAAATTAAGAAAAACTTTTAACAGAGTGGGAAAAAGTTCCAAATTTGACATACATGACTTCACAAGCTGAATTAATAAGATCTACAATCTTTAAAAAAAAGTTTGTTTAAAAAAAATATGGCTCTGAATGAAATGAAACAAGTGTGCAAGGACCAAAAAAATGGTGGTTGATCTGTAATGTTTGAGGCTACAACTTTAATTTACCTCAAAAATTATTTGTTATTCTGTAGGTACTAATTTCAATGTTTTTCATAAGCTTAGTTGTATATTTTCTACTGTAATAATTTATGACGTTTTTTTCCTTGAAATATCGAACTTCCCCGAATCAGAGATGGCATTAGCGAAGTGAATGATTTTTCACAGTTTGAGTGGTCAGCCTCATACCAACATTTAATAAGTCAAAAAACAAAAATAGTGATCATTGAATGGCCGGAATGCCAAAAAGGTTTATAAAAGTAAAGATGGACATCCTAAACTCAGGATTCATGAGCTGATACGAGTTTTTTTCATGGATCCTAATCTAATCTAATCTAAGTTGCAAAGATATGTTCCATTGGAGATTCACATTACAGGCATTCTCACAACCAGACACGTACAAGTTCGCGCTTGCACATGCCTCATGTGAACCTACAATATAAAAACCAAATCTCAAATGGACAAACACCTTGCAACTCTTGCCGTCCTTCCCTGAGACAGGGGTTACATTGGCAAAGTAAACCCTTTTTACAGCATGGGTGGTCAGCCGCATACCAACCTATAAGTCAAGGAACATACACGACAAATTACATTTTATAAATCAGTAAATAATAATATCATCAAAACTAAACAGAAAACAAATTCCAATTTAACAAACCCTAGCCGCCAACATTACAGATCAACCGCCTTTTCTTTCTGTCCTTACATACTTCTTTCATTTCTTCCAGAGTCATCCCAGTCGTCGATCCCAGATCGAAAAATCTCAATCAATTAGAAAGACAAGAAGAAGAAGCAGTCACTTGCTAAAAATTCTACGAACGCCACTGCTTTTGGGGTCCAGACACCCCTCTCGATTCATTTTAAAACATAATACTCCTATGAACGCACTCAAACAACAAGTTTTCACGGACTTTAAAAATTTCAAAAAAACCTGTTCTCACCCCAGAATCCAACGTTTTTCTACAAACGTGATTTTTAACAACAAAACTATAGGTTCAGGACCAAAACGGATGCTGCTGTACTCTTTTACTGTCTTTTGATACAACTCCGACGAAACATCTGCGACCAGTTTGTTGAGAATAATAGACTTTGACATGAATAAAATATGAAACCGGATTTAGGACTGTACGTTAGTAAAAAAGGAGATGAAAAATTACTAAAAAAAGAAAAAAAACTCTCAGTTTAAATTATACCTCCGAATCAGTTAGAAGTATTTTGATAAATTTATCCTTTAAATAGTCTTAGTTTATTGTTTCTCTGAATAAAATTTAATGTTCTATTTTGAATTTAAATTCATTACGTAATTAAGATATTATAGTAAATATTTTTTAAAAGTAAAATAAAATTATCTTCGGCTGGTGTTAAAAATATTAGTTCTCATTTTATTGTATTTTACATATTTTGAAATATGGTGTTATTTTTTGTAATCGAATAGTTTGAAAAATAAAATGTGAAATGAAAATTGTGTTTTAGTTCTGATTTTTTCAAACGCTCTCGTGTTGTTTTTATATTTAAATAGTAAATAGGTGAGTAAAAGCTTATTTTTATAGAATACATAAATCTAAGTTGCAAAGATATATTAACATTTATAATTCATAACAAATGCATGCCAACAAGTACAGATACGTGTAATTTCGCGCTTGCATTTATTGAACAGAATAAATACCCAAATCTGAAAAAACATAAGTTTTCCAACTTTTGCCGCCCTTCCCTAAAACAGGTGATGCATTGGCAACGTGAACCAATTTTTGCAGTAAAGCAGATCATTTTCATACAAACCCACAAGACAAGGAACAAAAATCATACAATACATCCATGCACATCATTAATTGTAAATTTTAAATGTTAATATGTATGTATAAGTACATAAACAAAATTTTACTAAAATAATGAAAGTTACAATTTCACACATAAAATTCTTCAAGTATTTCATTTAGTTGTTCTTATGATACTTATTATTAGCTCACATTTTGAGTCTTTATTTATCCACTTATGTAACAATAATAATAATAATAATAATTGTTCTCGGTTTCCTAATTTTCCTTCCGGCGGTTTGTGTTCAGCCGACAGAAGAACCTTATCCATATAAAATAGGGATGTGCAAAAAAACTAAAGATTCACAAATATGATATTCGAAAAAATATTCGAAATCACGTAAAAGATTAACCATTTTTCAATTCGAAGAAAGTCATGTTCAAGTGATTTTTTTTATAACTCACAAAAAATATATACAACAAGAAAAAATTTACCACAAAAAAGTATTTAAAGAAACAGGTTTTCTTTTATACCTATTATTTGCAATATTTTCTGACGTCATATGTTTTGGAGGTGATTTTTTTTCTTTTTAATCAAAAAATGGTTCTTTATTTATTTAAAGCTTGAACGGATGAATGATATGGAATAAGTTCTTGAGGAAATTTGGAAATTTTGAGAAAAAATGGTTTATAAAGAAATTATAATTAATAAATTAAGATATTTTTGATTGTTATTTAATGAAATAACACTTTTTAAATTTCAAAACACTGTTTTTTTTCCACAAATCTATAATATATTTAAAAATTATCAATTTTTAAATATTTTAAATAGTACAAACGTTTTCGATATATAGTCATCTTCAGGTAGTAATTTTTTTTACAGAGTTTTTAAAATAGTCAGTAGGTAAGTCAAATAGGTAAAATGAATTAAATTAATAAATACAAGAATATAAAAAAGTCCAAAAATAAAATAAGTTGTACATTAAGATAAAATTCATCAATAAAATAAGAGTAATTTTTTTGAAAAACAATAAATCTTACAAATCATACACAAAATATAAAATAAAATCTTTATTTAGGTACTCGTAGTAAGGTACTAAGTAATATCAATTGTGATTAACATTAATATATAAGCACCTAATAAAATTCATACGATAGGCAATTACTATGGATACAATTAAAAAGAAGAAGAAGATAATTCATCTGTCAAAAAACTTTATGTTAAAAGGAATTTAAACAAAAACAATGAGATACTCTGACTTTACTTATACTTTGATTATCTCATTGTTTTTGTTTTAATTCCTTTTAATTTTTTAACTTTGATTTGTTATGCATCATATATTGTTTTTAAAATTCAAAGAAAATGATGGATTAACTCTTAACACTAAAAACATAAATTTAAAAATAAAAGTGAATTGTTGGGCACATACATAGTCGCCAAAAATGGACTCAGCACATGAATTGACAAAGCAAGAAAATGTGACGTTTGCCTGCAGGGAAAAAAACTTCTAAATTCAAAGTTCATTCAACAATAAAAAGAAATGGAACATAAATATTTAAAAATATAAATGGTAAAACATTGTTTTAATTCACTTTATTTTATTTGTTTATGCTCGAATATTTTCGCCTAATGAGGCATCTTCAAGAGCAGAATGGTTACAAATATATTTTTATAAAATAATTTTCAAAACAATTTTCAAAACAACTTTTTTTCCCAAAACAAAAGCAAAATTCATAGACAAAAATTTTTTTAAACACAAATGTAAGATTCAAAAATGCATTATTGTTAGGTATAATGAAATTAAAAGTTTTAATACAATAAAAATAAAATATGTTAGTTAAATAAAAATAATAATAGTAATAACAAATAAAAAACAAATTATTGCAATATTGGTGAAACATAGGGAATCTGCACATTCACTAAGTCTTTATTTTTATTTTTGTAGATTTCCAACGCTTCCAGATGTGAGGGTTTTTCCTCTGTCCTGCTGATTGACACAATTAATAATGTAACAGCCACTTTAATATGTTTACTTTTATTCCTTTCACAATGTATACACAATAAACCACAGCACAATAATATTAATTAACATTAGGCGAAAATATTCGAGCATAAACAAATAAAATAAAGTGAATTAAAACAATGTTTTACCATTTATATTTTTAAATATTTATAAAAATGGACTTTCACTGTGTTAACAGATCAACACTAAAAAATATTAGAAATGGAACAATCTAAAAATCAAAAAAATATGTTACTTCCTAAGGACCTGTCGCACCAACCTCCAATCAATATTTGCTTGGCACATCAAATTTGTTTGCTTAATTCTGGTAAGGACCTCGGTTAAATATTTCTCAGAAGGGGGTATTAATATGATAGAATTTGAACAGGAAAGATGATGTACATCGGCTGATTTACGTATATGCAACCAAATGTTTTATTTGTTGGGTGAAATCACACTGAATTTTGATTTTTATCTAATTAGAGTTGGTGCGATAGGCCCTGATACATTTTAAATTAATTCGAATATTCTTATCAATTCTTTCATCCCTCCCATCACGCTCGATGTTTGGGGAAGTAGAGGCTCAGGGTTTCGTTTGCGCCCAACTTGGTTTTAATGGCAGTTGCCTTCGCAATTTATTCGCCAAAGACAATGTGGCGACATCGCATGTGCTTACATGCGAATAATTCATTAAATCACTGACAACTCTAGACATATCTATGGCTCACTAAAGCAGGGAGAGGATAATGAGAAAACTGTCTAAGAATTAAATAATTTATGGATGTTCTCTTCAATAAAACACAACTGAAACATTTTTTTCGTATTATTTTACTTTAAAGACTTCCATAATATCGTAACTATGTTTGATTTTTTTCTCGGCGTTATGAGGTTGACCACCCATACTGTAAAAAATGGTTCGCTTTGATAATGCCACCCCTGTTTAAGGGAAGGTTGGCAAGAGTTGCACGGCTTATATTCATTTGAGATTGGGTTTTTATGTTGTAAGTCAACGTGCGGCATTTATAAACGCAAACTTATACGTGTCTGATGATGAAAATGAGTGTAATATGAATCTCAAATACGATATACCTTTGCATCTTAGGTTATAGGTTATAGATAGTGGACAAACGTTACAGATCTGAAATATTTGTGTGCTTAGGAACCAATAAAAAGTATTAAAATTTTAAGATTTCTTTGTGTTGACATTGTGAAAATTCATTTTAAATTAATAAAGCAGCAACGTAAGTAATACAGCAACCGGCCAACATCACTACGATTATTTGGGTGTAAGGTGGTACAATGCACTTTTTTCCAGGTATAAGCATGATAAGCACGCAGATCCTAAGGCCATTAAGTACATGATCAGCAAATATTTGAAAGAGGTGTAAATAGTTGAGTGTTTATATTTATTTGGTTTTTCGTATATTATTCTTATCATTATTATTTTTGTTATTTTTTTCATATATCTACATATGTATGTGTATATATGTATAATTCCTATTTCTTTATTTTCTATTTAAACATGTTACCTATTTATATTATTTTATTTTATTTTTTTTCTTCCTGTTTTTGCTAAGTAAATGACTAAATGGTGTATATATTGTTTTTTTTTGTTTTTTATGATTTTTATCTTTAAGTGATTAATTTTAAGTTAAGATAAGTTGGAATCCTCCCCAAAACACAAGCTATGCTTACTTTGGGGAGTATTTATTGTAATTAGATTTTTAAAATTTATTTTTATTGTAATACTTTGTACATATTGATAAAAACAATAAAGACCTTATGAATTATGAATTATGAAAGCAAAAATTAACACAAAGCTTTTCAGCGCAAGTTGAGTTCTCTTGAAAATGGTTTGTTAGCACTCCGAAGCGCTCAAGATAATACACTCAACTCGTGAAAAAAAGCTTTATTTTTATAAAAAGAATATTAGTTCAATTATCTAATTCACGAATAAATACTAACATTTTAGGCTTTTACTATTTTAAAGCGAGATAAAAAAATAACAAATTAATCTTTACAATTCCAAAATAACACTGCTAGTTTTTGTATAAAAAATATTTAGATTAAAATACATCAAAAATTATTTATTTATTTATTTTATTTATTTATTTTATTTATTTATTTAACAAATATATACAGGACTGACAGTGAGACACCAAAACATCACAATACATATATTTATACCTGATGATGATGACCAAACGATGACCAAAAACGCGTATAATTGTTTTTTACTAAAAATAGTGAAAATAATCAGTATTGCGACTACATAATTACTTGTTATATCTTTCTAGATATTTCAACAAATCTACAAGATACTAGCATAAGAATCTACATAAAATAAGAGGTTTTATTATGCACTAATTGTTTTTCAATCAATTCCACTAGAGTCCCTCCCAGGGGTGCTCTCCAGCCCCCCTCCCGCCTTAGAGACATGTCTTTTGCAAAGACTCGAGCTCGTTTCTCTGGTTTTATTAGACTTTGTGGATTTATGTACATCGAGGCAGATAAATTCAACCGCAGGCCGCACACCGACCCCGGACCTCGGGGCGGGGGAGGAAAAACAATATTGCAATTGACACTTGGAGGTCTGGGAGGGCGGAGGGGGGGCACGTGAGATAAACACGTGATGTTGTAAAACTACGTATTTCTGTTGAGCTATAATTGATGACGATGTGATAAAACTACGTATTTAAATATAAATTGAAAATATATTTATTGATTTTTATATTTTAGAAACAAAATTCTAATTAAGCACTGTTGGTTTTCACAAATATTGAAAATATATTTGTGAGGGTATGCTGGTTCACACAGTGAAAGTCCATTGTATTTATTTAAAAAAATAACACAGTTATAATTCACTTACAAATTTTTTTTGCTCGGTTATTTTCGCCTCAAAAAGACATCCTCAGGAGCAGTGAAAAGTTAAAAAAATCAATTTAAAAAGTTAAAATTAATCTAGGTGTGCAGGAAAAAAAATGTGAATTTGCAAATAACACAACTAAGTTAAACATTTAGTTGAACTTCTTGCCACATTCTTCCCGAAGGGATCGCATCTGGCGAGTGAACCTCTTCATTTTTACAGGTAAGAGGGCCGCCTGACGCCAACCACTTCAGTTGATGTGGGGGTTTTTCAGCTCTCGAGGGGGATGGTACACTTCTGTTTTGAAGGCTGAGTAAGCCTTGCTGGTATTTTACTTTGCTGGTGTTTTTCTTCACGCGTTGATTTATTTCCTTGAGCGCTTTCGATATTATCAAATGATTATGTTTTTTATTCGTAAAATTTAGTTTCTAATCTTCGATTTCTTATTTATTATCGTCTTATTGATACTTTACATAATACAGCAAAATAAATTAATTTATAAAATTTTGCTACATTGGTTATCCCTGTCGTTCGCAGACCGCCGCTTGGCCCCAGATCAGTGGTAACCAACTCCTGTTAATTAATCTCACAAAACCGATGTAGGAGAAAATTAGTCTTTCTACAGTTGTCGTAGCGTCTACAAGTATCTGCATACACACATACATATCTGTCTACGAGCGTAGAACATCGTTCTTCTACGATTGGACATCTCCTCGCAGATTTAGGGGAAGACATAAAATGCACAGGGGTGAATATTTAAAAATATAATGCAATAAAACACAATCTCAATGGTTCTCTTTTGTGATATAATGTTGGAATAAATTTGTACAAAAAAATCTATTTCAAACAATAAATATCTTCTGAAATTAAAATGTAAGAAAGAATATGAGTACGTTAACAAATTTAAAAGTGGTGTTTCAAACCAGCGAATAGCATTTTGAAAAAAAAAATTCTGTGCTCCACCGGGAATCAAACTCACAACCTTCGGAATACCAGTCCGTAGCCTTAGCCACTAGACTCTAAAGACTGGTCATAATTAGAAAGGTACAGTTTTTTCGGCATTGTGAACATAGTCACAATCAGTAAATAAAATTTAAATATTCGGATTATTTATTTAGTGAGCGCTGTTTATGTGTATATCACACCTCAAGAGCCCTCTGTGAGCTTAGTTGCCTCTGTAGAAAACGCCAATTCTAAAGCAAGACCCAGTTTCTGTAAGGCTAGATGGACCTTTTAGTCACCAGTCTTTGGTAAAGGTTTATGAATTTTTCAACGCAGCAAAGAGCCTATTTGATATAAATAGTATTTTTGGGTGCTCCGCCGTTATATAACTTTGATAAAACAGTTATAACATTGTATTTGTTAAAATTATTTAACAACAAATTTACTCGACTATAATGAATTCATCCCTCTTTCTCAAGTTGTCGCTAATTCTCCATCAACTGATATTTATTTGGCAGAGCCTAGTTTCATAGTTTCCGTCCCGGCCGGAAGGGTGTACCCAGCCTTCTCTAACCCCCGAACCCTCCCTTACGCCCCCCTCGGAGCCGCCCCGCCCCTTACAAGTCGCGAGGGGACATGTGATATAGGGGAGACGAGTAGGGGAGAAATTTGTGTATATTTGTGTACTGCTAAGTAGGTATGGATATTGCAAAAATAGTTATCGAATATATTGGAGAAAAATAAATCTTGATGTAAATAAATATGAAAAGGATATGAATGATAAATAGTTCTTAAAACGGCAATAACAAAACAATTTTTGGAATATTAAAAATAAGATATTTTAATGGATTTTATGTTAACACTAAAAATTCAATCTAATCTAAGTTGCAAAGATAATGTTACATTGGAGATTCACATTACATGCATTCTCACAACCAGACACGTACAAATTTGCGCTTGCACATGCCTCATGTGAACCTACAACATAAAAACCAAATCTCAACATTATTTCAAAAAGATTTTTAAAAAAGTAGGTGAGGATTTTTTCTCGAAATCTCCTTGAATTAAAATTATTTTGATTTTGTTTTAAAATACGTGTGAACATTTAAGATATAATTTTATTAATTTCAATTTATTTTTTTATGATGTTTTTTTTTTATCTTTTAGAAATAAATAAATGGATTATATAAAAAAAAATTGAAAAAAAAAATAATACAAATAATACAAGAAATATATCTATCTATATGAAACTTCTAATACAACAATAAATATTGCACTACAGAAATATTACATTTCATGTAATTTATGTTAAATTTGGTTGAAATATGAGATATTTTTTCAATTCACTAATATATTGTAGTGTTAAAAATCAACACACAGTCATAAAAAAATCCTATTATTATTTTTTCCTAGACTTATAAGTAGGTATGATGCTTACCATCCATACTGTAAAAAACCGTTCACTTTGCCAATGTCACCCCCGTTTTAGGGCAGCCGGCATGAGATGCAAGATGTATGCCTATTTGATATTTGGGTTTTATTTTCTTTGTACACATGCAGCAAGTGCAAACGTGTACTTGCACGTTTCTGCTTGTGGGAATGCATTCAATATGAATCTAAATGTAATATTTCATTCCCTGCCCGTGACCCTCAGGGAGCTGAAGACTAAGACAGTATTTCAAATAGGACTGAAGACTTTTTTTATTCAAACAGTCTTATTCACAGAATACTTGATCCATAGATTATCGTTATTTTTGCATGAAAAATTCAGTTTAGGCGATAGATTTACATTATTTAAGCTTTAGATAGATTTTTAAGCCATAAATTTGCTGTGCGCTTATAGCACCGAAACACTTCTACAAAGCGCCTTTGAAATGAGTAGGTACTCACGAAAAGGCCCTATGTTAATTAAATGTACTATAAATTTTACATATTTGCAGCAGAAAAAACACTGTTTAATTCTACTGATATAATTGGAGTTTTACTAAGTTTCCGCTAAAAAAACTCATGAACTACAAAAAAAATCATAGATAGCTAACAGAATTCATCCTTCAATCTAAAAGAAATTTTCTGTATGAAAATCTTATTTAAGGAGTGACCCCTAAACTGGCTATAACTCACTCACTCTACGCTCCGGGGTTTCTCTCCCAGTTAAGGCCTGTCCCCACTTCTCTACAGTTTCTTGGCCTTCATCAAGGAGCCGCGCGATCGGCCTATTGAATGCTCTTTTCATTAATGGCTCTCTATTGAGTCCCAAGTCACCCCCTCCCACCCGACTTCTGCATAAACTCTACCTGGAACAGAGCTGGAAGCATCTAAAGTATCTTATACTATCAATCTATCTAATAAATAATAATCTATACCTGATGAACATCTGAGAACCGAAAATATTTTCAGTTTAAAAAAAAGACAATACTTTAATAAGTTTCTGTATTTACACAGTGAAAATGACGTAAGCAAGTCGAAAGTACTCGAGGGGAAATAAATGCTCAACTTGTGAAAATAAAACTCTGTGTTTTTTTTTAATTTTTTTTTTTTAAATATTAGTAGGTACTTTGTTACATAAATACAGATTATTAAATTCAAAATCTATGAATATAAATTTGTCGCGATTAAAGGAAACTATGTTTATCTTATGTGAGATACTCCTCAAAATATGTAGTATTTTTAAACGTTGTATCTGGAATACAAAAAGTAACTGTTATTTTTTTTTCAAAGTATACTTTAGAATTGTTACTAAGGAGTTTTTTTTTTTCTTTGAAACTTGTGTAAGTCTTTTTTCAAGACACCTACAGTTATCTACAGTTACAGGTATCTGGTATCTTTAGTATCTTGTATACAAAAATATAATTTGAAAAGTACTATGTATTCAAATTTAGATTTTTAGAAAGCACTTTCAGTATCTTTCGAGTAAATTCACAAGACGGCATGCACTTTGAAAATTGACTTATAAAGTTACTTGTTTTCGAGACTAATTTTAAAAGCATCAAGTATCTATTACAAATGTGTTAAGTATTATCGTGAATACTAATTTCTTTGAAACACTGGGAACTCAAGTACATTTTTAGTCAAATACTTTTCGAGATTTTCTATCTTTGTAAGGCTGTAATCGAACGATTATAATTAGATTATAACACCCGTATAATATTTCTTTATCAGATTATTTTATCCCCTCGCTTCACTTCAATTCTATTCAGTATCTAGATACTTTTACCTTCAAGTATCCAGATACTTCAGCGAATATCTCTTCCAGCTCTGAGCAAAAGATACAACTTTGAAGTTGGCACGGTACACTCGACACTTTCAAGATAAGTAAAGGGAATATTTGAGACGACCACTGCTTGGGTCACCTCCTTAACATTTAATGTTCTGTTTGACTGATAATAACTTCTACCAGCAATAATATCTACAATATTTTAGCCCATTTATTTTTTAAAAAATATAAGAAGAATGACTGATATCATAAGCAGTCATAAGCCTCAATCTTTACACAACCTGGCCGTATGACGTCACAATTTTTTTGGCAACTAGGATACATTAATTTTAATTCTTAATGAAGATACATTAATCGTCGGCGCTAAGGCAAAGAGGTAAAGTCACTAAAATCAACTAGCGTATTTAAAATTAAATAACCATGATTCAATTCTCGTCGGACACTTGACATTCTTGACCCTAGTTTAACAGATGTCATTGGAATATTAATAATTGATAGTTTAATCAAAATAAAATTGATGATTTAATTGCCTTTTCCCTAGCGACCCAGCAATTGGACGTCACAATCTTCTTATATACTGTAGTCCCTTTTATTTACTAGCTACTTACGTAATTTCTGTACAAATAATAATCCAAGTTTCGTACAGTTTCGAGAGGTTTCATTGAATGTACAATTATTAAAGTTTTCATTCAGAAAAGTTGCCACTATCATCGGCCAAACTTTGCAGCGCCACATTGTCTTTGCGTCCATCTTGATCGTCCCGTGCTCTTGGAGATAATCTTCAATGGTCCGACTCCAATCCTAATCCAACTAGCGGGAACAACCCACCCCCCCCCCTACCCCCGAGAACTCCCCTAAAAGGGTGGGTGGGGATTCTCCCCCCCTCTCCCCCATACAAATAATACACAGGGGGGAGTTTGTGAACCGTTTTCAATAATCTGTCGCGAGGGTGAGTTATGTATTCACAATTATCATTCGTTCTTTTATATCTGTTGAAAAATAACTTGGGTTAAAAATATTGACATATTACATTTACCCTGTTCTATGAGTTTAAAACATTACTCGTACAAGAAAAGAATAAGAGAGGAAATGGATGGAACAAATACAATCTGTAAAAAAAATGGCGTGGCAAGGCCGGGTTGCTAGACGCAAACAAATATTTGTTATTTTTTGCTGAGTGCCGTAGTCCTATACAAGTGTAATATTTGACCGCCGAGAAAAAATCTCTCTTAGAGTTTATGCTGGGTGTATGTTTAATAAATAAGTCGTTGGACTACTTAAATAAAAACGTCGTAGACATATTTACAGCATGAGTGGTCAGTCTCAATTGTACCTGCTACCCCTGTTTCAGACAAAGTAGGTAGGTAAGAATTGCAAGATTTATGTTTATTTGACTTCGTGTATTATTTCTGTAAGCAGGTACACATGCAGCATGTGTAAATACAAACTTACTCTCGTTTGCTTATGGATGTATTAAAGAAGAATCTTACTCGATCAAATCAAAATTTAAGATGAATATTGAATAACTAGAAGTGCGTAATGGAAGTTTGCGAGCGATCAATAAATTAGTCTTCCCCTATTTTTGCTCATATTGGGGGGATGTTCCTGGAGTAGTATAAGGGCTGGAGGGGGGAGGGGGGGCAAAGCAATGCAACTCCTTACCACCCCCCCCCCCTCCTCTCACCATGCGACCCCTATTAGCGAGATCTCAAGACGCCATCATGAATCTTAACTAATGTAAGTACGAATGCAAACCGTGTAACAATAACATCTAATATCTGTTTATGTATTTATGTTGCCTATGGCCTCTCAAACCGCTCATAACTATTCAAATAAAAATTACAAAAAACATTATAAATAATCTTGGAATGGTTCCTGTGAAGTTTGGAGCAGATCAAATTAAAAACGGCTCCTTAATTTCGATGCTAACAACACAGTTTGTCATCTCTAAAACCAACCAGCAGAAGGAGACTGTATTCACATCAAAGATGATGCTTGAAACCATCGGGATGTGTTTTTTATTCATTTTGTGAAGATATCTATGTACATTTATTTTTTTTAAATTGTGAATGGTTCCTGTATAGTTTGATGTGGATTGTCAATTATGTAGATGCTTACAAAAAAATCTTTGATTCATATATAAAATCAGTAAAAATTATAAAAAAAAAGTGTCCCCATGCCTCCCCATGAGCAGCTTATGCACATCAAATTTTAGCCAAGTTTTCAAGTAACGTGTGAACTTCGATATCGATCATTACAAACAAACAAACAAAAACTCAGCCTGTAAGAATCCCACCTCCAAAGCCCTCTGTAACCTTGTTCCTTGCTAGTAAGCGTCAATTTTACCAGCAATACCCAGATATTGTAAGACTTGATTTTTTTAAAGGTATCCTATGTGGGAGACTCACTAGATTTTAGAGACTCTAGGGGTCTATGACAATTGTTGTAGTGCCGCAGAGGTGTTGGCGACGTGGTGGTTGATGTCATGAACCTTTGTGACCTGTTTTTCTACCAGGTAAAATCAAATGAATTATTCAACCCAGCAAATATTATAAAAAAGTGCTTCGCCAGGGAATCAAACTCACGACCTTCCATTTACGAGTACGCAGCGTTAATGTTCATTGTTTACAAGTTTTAACAAAGCGCTGTATCTACTTTTCCTTAGACATTGTGTGAGTATCGTTACTATTGTTGTCTGAACAGTGCTGGAGTTGTAAGCCGGCAGGAAACCTCTAGGAAAGACAGTGGCTTAGTAAACTTACAGCCTCGGCTGTAGCGGCCCCATTCCGTACCACTTAGGCGCAACTAAAGACTTATACGCTTAATAACTTACCCCATGACGCAAACTTTAAAGGAGCAGTCTTAAATATGTGGAGAACCAGCTTCCTTAAGTCGATATCGCCAACATAAAGGTAAAACTTATACTAAGATATTGTTTGCCAACAAAATATGAGTTGATGATTTGTTTTATTTTTTCATTTGTTTACTTCAATTGTGGCTCTAGTGTTTATATAGTTAAAAAATGCATTAATATAAATATTTTATGTATGTAAAAAGCTTTGGACGTTTATTGTTTAATAAAAAAAAACTGAATAGTAAGAAGTGTTCAAAACAAAAATCTTAATTACAGGATTTTCACACATTTGTTGTGTTTCCTCTCGTACAAAATAGGAAAACATGTGTATTTATCTGAGAAACCCATGTTATCTTAATATGTAACGTAAGTATTCAGCTTTACCTTAAAGGAATCGATATGCTAAAACCCATTTCGTATTCGTTACGTATTTACAGAAACTGGGGCCAGAATATTGGTCAATAAGCCTTTGTAACAGTGTTTGGAAAACGTGCTTTTGCAGTGGTGGCTCCAAGGGCATGGAACTGACTCCCACCTATAGTCCGAGAGATTATCAACAGCAGTCACTTAAAGAGACGTTTTAAGACAGATTTGTTCACTGAATCTTTTGGGGCACCCTTGGAATGGCCATTTTGTGAACCGGCGCGGCGTCAATGAAAAAATTCAACCGATTCGTCATCATCATCACATGAACGCTCATACAACGCTAAATTTAAATTTTGTTTGTGTTTTATTCACTTTATTTTTTCGGCCTCTTGGCCATCTTCAGATTAACTAAAGTCTTAAAAATAGTGTGAGGCTATATAAAGCAAAATGAAATATTATTAAATAAAGTATAATTGCAATGTGAAATTTATCAGGATAAAACAAACAAAATAAAGGATTAACGAAGAGTAGGTAATTTACCAAGAATAACTTATGTAAATTTATAAAACTAAGTCATTGAGGAAAAAAGTATTCAGCTTGAGGTTATCTTAGACTAGTAGTACAGAGTGGGGTGATTGGTGGTGAAGGGGAAGGTGAAGATTGGGGGGGAAGCCCGTAGCCGCCCCTGCAGATATCCATACCTCAAAGTTATTATGACGGGGGTCGTGTTTGCCCGTTACAACTATCTGCGAACTCAAAAACCTGGCAAGACAAGTTCCTCGGAGATGGCTTACAAGGAGCTCACGGCAGATAATCCGAGACGGCCCCCAGCCTTGCGCCACAGCTTCCCAACAATCAAGTGTGGCACAGGCTTTTAAATTTCAAAACAAAAAATATTATATCAAGTGGTGCAACGTGAGAAAAAGAGAAAAACACGCATGAGTAGATTGGTGAATATTGAGGTGAATGAAGTGTTCAAGGACATAACAAAGTTAAGACACATCGGTGGAGGTACTGGCCACTCCAAGCGGAATGACGGCTGGATACAAGTACTAGGACAAGTACATGCTTACCATAAAAATAAAAGCCTGTAATCATACCTGATGATGACCTACTAGGTCGAAAACGCGTTAGTAATTTGTTGAAAGATTTTAATCTTTTTAAATAAATTTTATAGTGAAAATAAACAGTGTTTTGTTTGAATTCATCCAAAAATTATAAAATTAAAAAATAAAAGGTATGATATTGACGGTGAATATGATGAATTAATTTGAATTTTTAGATAGATAGATTTATTTTCACACGGTTAAACCAAATGTATACAATAATTAAAAACATTCATAAGTAACCGAAATCAGCTTAGGAGAAACGGAAGCCTCTGTCTAGGCTGATTTTCACTCAGGTGGAAAATATCAACCGAAGAGGAGATCTCATTGAGCATAGCCATTGCTCTCCCCACAGTCATAACCCTAGGTAGGTTAGTCCTGGATCTTGGGAGTAGCAATAGTCTATGCTCACGATGCCTACAATAATTGTCGGGAACATACAGATCAATTTGTCCCAGAAGAGCGGGATTGCAAATCTCCCCACGAATCAAGCGGATAAAATGAACTATCAAAAATTCATTTCTTCTTGCCTCCAGGCTACTGAAACCAAGCATGCCGAGTACAAACGCACTTGGATATAGCCAAGGATAATACCCATACGTCCTCATGTAGAGAAATCTCATGATTTTTTTCTGAACCCTCTCCAGCATGAGAACATCTTTGGCACTATTTGGGGCCCAAACAAGTGAGCCATACTCAAGCCTGCTCCGCACCAGTGCACTATACAGCAGGTAGGTGTGTTAATAATTTAACACCCACAACATAAGGGTATTAAATTGTTAAATATGTAAATTCTAGCTGTTTTAAGGTAACAGGATTTATATTTCGTATTATCTTATTTCCACAGCCTCACGGTTTGAGATTCCGTTGCCAAAGGAGCATCTAGTCTTACCCAGCCAAAGCAAATCCCCTCTATAACATTTCCCGCCCAGCTAACTTGTACGTAAACTCTACATTCTACACCAGTGCCTGCCAAACTCTGTTACTTCAAGACACAAAAGGGGGGAATGGGACTCAAAGCTCACGAGCATTTCTTCAAATTTTTCAAAACATGCAGAATGGATTGGTAAGAGAAATGGGTAGAGAGGTCGGACAAATTAATCAATTTAAAAAACAAGACAAGAGTAATTATAATCGCAGTAAATGTAAAATACTAATTAAGAATCAACATTCGAAATATTTCAGCTTATAAATCGTTTTTTTTAATTATAAATTGATATTGTATAAGCTTCATCATAATTACAAATCGTAAGTACGAGTGACCCTTTAAAGCCTTTAAGCTCCTCAACACAGTATACAAAAAAAATTGCTAAAAAGTTGGAAAAACTCCCGTTTATTTTTAAACCTTCGCCAAATATCATTTTTTTCAGTCATGATTCTTTAATTCTTTATATTCAGTGATCTGTGTTTAATTCATTGACTATCTGTATACAAGAATGAATTTAATGCGATTTTTTTTTGTATCATTTTAGATCAAAATAACAATTTACGAAATTCAAGAACTCCGTTTATTTTTTTATTATTATTTATTGATTTAAAAAAAATGTAATTTGTCGTGTATGTTCCTTGACTTATAGGTTGGTATGCGGCTGACCACCCATGCTGTAAAAATGGTTCACTTTGCCAATGTCACCCTTGTTTCAGGGAAGGACGGCAAGAGTTGCAGGGTGTATGTCCATTTGAGATTTGGTTTTTATGTTGTAGGTTTACATGAGGCATGTGCATGCGCGAACTTGTACATGTCTGGTTGTGAGAATGCATGTAATGTGAATCTCCAATGTAACATATCTTTGCAACTCAGATTAGATTAGATCAGATTAGACGTAGATTCCATCGTACAGACGCTATTTTCATTAATAAAAAAAGGAAAATAAAAACTCCTCAAAACCCATTTATAATTCCACAACTTTGTAGTAAAAAACTTTAACTTAAAAATTCTTGATTCTTTTTCTTTTGGCTTTTGATTGTATCCTTTTCAAAACACCGACGACTTTCAGCGCACAGTTTGTTTGTCACTGGTGTTTTGTCCATCGCTTTGTGAGCGCACGCACACCACCGCAAAGGTAAAGCGCCACAGGTACAATCACTCCTGAAGCATTTAACTTTCACAAGTAAAACATCGGCTCCAACATTTCTTGGTATTATTCCATCGATCGCCCCAAGAAGTTCGCTTTGACCCAAGTTGGGGGATTATAAGGAAAGTTTGCAGGCAGGGAAAAATCTTAGCAGAATTTCACTGAATATTAATGATTAATGTAGGTACAAGTTACAAGTTTAGGGTTGCCTTTGGTAACTCAAGTTCTTTAAATAACCATTTCATCAGGTATCAATAATACTCCGAAACAATCAAAGTTGCATCGGTATTTTACTAATTCTAAATTTATACCTATACCTAAAAAGCACATCTTTTTTTATTATGATAAAGATTTTATACATGTTGATGATAAACATATTCCTTGATTAATGGGCTGACCACCCATAATGTCAACAATTGTTCACTTAACCAATGTCACCCCTGTTTTAGGGAAGGTCGGCAAAAGCTGCAGGGTTTAGGTTCATTTAATGTTTAGATTTTAATTTGTAAGTACACATGCAACATTTGTAAGCGCGAACTTACACGTTTCTATTTGTGGGCATGCCTTTAATATGATTTTTTAAATGTTAAAATATGTTTGCAATACACACTTGTACTTTTATTCATATTTTATATCAATTGTGTTCTACGTAAAAGTGCCCGGTCGATAGCTTAGTTGGCAGAGCGCTTATGTTCAATTTCAGAGGGCTAGATTCCTATCCCTTCTTGTTTTAAGAATGTTAATATCGGCAAGGCCTACTCAGCTTTCACAAGTAATGAGAACCATTCCCCTCGGCAGCAGAAACCCCCCCTTTCAAGGAAAGGGGCTAGCGTAAGATCGACACGTTTGCCTGTGAAAATAAATAAGTTCCACTCGCCACATGAGACTCTTTCGGAAATAGCGCAACAAAAAGTTGTAGAATATGTACTGTTACGTTTGTGTAAGTATAATAAAAATGTATTTCTGAATTAGGTCCGCAGGTTTAATAAAAACAAACGAGCTATTTTTTCAGTCCTTTCATTATTTTATTTCATACACAGTCATATTGTTTTTTGCCATAAACGAATCCACCTATCTTGGTTTCCTCTACCACGACATTTTCATCAATCTCTCATCTCTCATTCTCTTTTTATCATCATTTTCACACTTTATCTTTCACCACTTTTTTCTCTTACAAAATCATTTCTCACCATCTTCTTTCGCTTTTTTTATCAATCATTCTTCTTAGATAGTCCATTTCTACATAATCAGTGGACTATTGATAGGTAGTATGAAAACACAAAAAACACACGAATAACAGCATTAACCCCTACACATTGTAACTAAAAAGTTTAAGTAAAGAAAAAATCATTCAATATTCAAATACATTATTTGACAAGCAAATCCATTCCCCATTCACCTATTTATAAGCGTAAATCAACTGAAATTTTGAATATTAATTCACAGACTTGTAAGTCATGTAATATAATGTATAAGTTATCCCAGCTAATTCTTGAACTGCCTAGTTTCCTTCCCACCAGCTATGATTTAGTAAAAGGCAGGGCGGTACAAGTGGCGCTGGGCACCCTCAAGTCCAAGGCGCACTTCAACCGGATTTCAGATTTCTCAATAGTTACCAATTCTCAGATGTCCCAGCAAGGGCGCAACAAAAACATTATCACATTTTCATTTGTAAAAATTTCCCACAAAACACACTTATTATTATACCATTCAATCGACCACTCGGCCATAGCCCATAACACGGACAAAAATAATTTAAACATTACACTTTACGACAAGAACTCGAATTTGCGTTATTGAAACAATCGCCAGTTCGAGCCCCGCCCGCACTGTGGAATCGTACGCCAATAACTTCGATCCTGGTGAAAAAGATGTCATTGTGTACCTACTTACAAATAAATAACTCTGATATTGGTAATGTTACCTGTTTCTGGCCAGGCAAAATAAGTTAGTGAATTGCATACATCTTAAGAAGTTTATTTTCAACAACAACAAAATACCAATCTCCACATACGGCATAGTGACTAGAGCAGATTCCTCTAGGATAAAATCCCTTCTGAGAACTTCCGAAATGAGAATACTGCGATGCATTACTGGAAACACACTACTAGATAAATACTAACACTAAAATAAGGATAAGTGGAGTACGGAAGACATTGTAAGACAGCGAAGAGAATACTGGTAAGAACATACAAATAGAATGGGAAACGAAAACAAAACCCAAAAGGAAAAAGTTCCACAAGAAGACCTACGAAGAATGGCGTGATAGCTGGTAGTCTGGATCACCCGAGGAAGTAGCGGCACAAACAGATGCATCGGATCTATAAAAGGAACAAGAAGACTTTAGGACAAAACAAAAGGATAACGCTAGCAAAGCAAAAATATTGTTTCAAATATGTAAATGCATGTTTTGCTTGTCTGTGTTAGTGTCTATGATAAAGCTGTGAAGTCTCTAAATGTTAGGCACTTATATAATTTGTAATTGACAGTTTTATTATTCGAGATTGCTCGAGTGTTTGATGCTCTAGTAAAGGCTCGCATGTTCTAATTCTCAACGATTCGAGAATTATCCTTGGTCTTACTATAAATAAGGACCATAGCTCTTTGTAGCCAGAGAAGCCAAGCGACCGTTGTATAATGAAGGTGTAATGTAACTCGGTATGTGAACCGTATCTGAATAAATTGTGTAAAAATAAATCACAGCGCTTTCAACTTAATTGAACGCGCACATTAAATAACAATATAAAAAATACAGCCTTCTCACAAACACGCATTTGGAAATTGAAATTGTTTAAACCTTAAAAACATTTCAGTTACGGCAAGGTCTACGCCTGAGGTAAATGAAATGCCGCCCGTATAGAGGCGAGGCGGTACCCAGTACATGGGCACCAGATACTCGTGAAATGTAATCAGGAATCGAAATTAATTTCATAGGAGTGGGCGTCCTCGCCGCCCCTATAATGTCTCTGGGGGCGCATCCTGTCTGCAGGGACTAGCGCCCATCTGGGGGGCGGTAGAGGAGGAGGGGCGCAGTTTCTTATAGAGTGCCGACAGTCTATAAAAATAATCTATAACCTAAGCCAAAAAGCCGATTAAAAAGTCAATAGATTATATACCGTTTATTAAAGACGGCTGTGGGTACCGCACTGACAATCAGCGGTTTATTTTTCATACTTTTGGCCGTGGACTTGTGATTAATAAAACTAAACTCTATAATTAATCTATAATCAAAGATGCAAAGATATTTTAACATTTAAGATTCATGCCCACAAGCGGATTCGTTTTATTTCGCACGTGTTGCATGTGTGCTTGTCCAAAATAAAAACACAAACCTCAAATGAACATAAAGCCTGCAAGTCTCGCTACTCTTCCTTGAAGCAGAGATCACATTTTTACAGGATTACACACACATTTAATAAATAAAACAGAAAACAAAAAAAAAACTGTGAAATTCAATTTAACAATGAAAATTAAACGAAAGGAAAAAACAAACATTGCAATTCAGTCGTCAATTTTTACGGTCCTTGCATGCTTCTTTGATTGAATCCACAGTCATCATATATTTTATTAAATTTTTTCAAGTCTGTGAATAAAATTTGGAATATTTGACATAAAGATGTTTTCTTGCACCCGAGGACTATTGTTACAAGAAGTTTAAGCTTCATAACATTTTGTCGTGTTGAATGGTTTACGTTCAAGTTGTAGGAAAACTTGTGAATTATTGAGTCTATACTTGTATAACTGGGAGCAAAGAGTCATCAAACATTCAGAGCTGGTTCCAAGTGAGCAGTGAAAATAACGTCACCTTAGAAATCCAGAAAAAAAGTTAAAAGATTCAGAAATATTGTAAGAATAATTATTCTATTCCTAATTATATTTAGGTACTTTACGATACTTAGGTATTTGAATTCGCATAGGTTGAATGGTTTTCATGTGGGTAATCATTGCATTATTTAAATAAAATTTTATAATGTTTGTTTTTGACTACCCACATTGTAAAAATTGGATAATTTCTGTTTACGTTTCAGGAAAAGTAGGCATGAGTTACAGGGTTTATGTTCATGCAATATTTAGATCGTATTTTGTTCTTACACATGCAACATGTGTAAGCACGAACTTACACGTGTCTGCTTGTGGGCATGCATCTTAATCTAATCTAATCTAATCTAAGCTGCAAAGATATATATCATTTAAGATTTATACTAAATGCATTCCCACAAGCAGATATATATAATTTCGCGCTAACACATGCCGCATGTGGACCTACAATATAAAAACCCAATCTCAAATGAACATAAGCCTTGCAACTCTTGCCGTCCTTCCCTGAAACACGGGTGACATTGGCAAAGTGAACCAATTTTTACATTATGGGTGGTCAGCCGCATAACAACCTATAAGTCAAGGAACTTAAACTTTTATATTTCTTTTAAATTTAGTTTAAATATAAATCTGTGCCTCCTGTGAAAAGTGATACAACTCAAAAATCATCATTTTACAGGAGAGCAAAAACAAGATTTAAAAAATTCTAATTCATGAACTAAGTGGGCTAGGTTACACATAAGTACCTTATTTTGTAGATAAAAACATTCACTTTCACTGTGCATTCTAATTTTTATGTTTACTATTATAGTTTACAAATAATTTATTAAACTCTGTCAGTTGTACCTTTTTTTTGCCTGTACTTGTATCATTTATTACGTGATAAATGATACAAGTCGAGTTATATTATATTGCACCTATAAGATGTCTTTGAGTAAAGTGATACACAAAAAGCTTAATATTTTTTAAATTTAATAACTCATAAGATAATGGTCCAGGCAGAATGTTGCTCAAACTAATTATAAAAATACTACCCCAAAGACACAATTGTTGTACTTAAAATAGTAGTATTTTCATAATTTACCTGAATCGTATAACTTGGCTAAAATTCCAGTCAAAAATTGGTGTAAAGTGATATAAGTCGAGATGTATCAATATTCACGATAGATTTGTAAAAAACAATGTGTGGATCAATTACTAAAAGGGATACAACTTGACTTATATCACTTTTCACGTTTTTTTGCCTAAATCCTGCCAGTTATATTTCCTAAACTATAGCAGATAGAAGAATGTGAGTAAGACCAAAAAATCGCTAATTTTTTTCTGATTATTTCTATATAAAAATCTCAAAAAGGGTATAACTCGAGTTGTATCACTTTTCACAGGAGGCACAGAAATATAGTTCACAGATTATAAATTATAGACTTAACTAATAATGTAATAATTGATACTGAATAATTGACAAACTAAACTAACAGGGGCTTTTCAAGTAAGCGCATATTATTTTCTATTTTCTAAGAGAGAAAACACTAAAAAACGTGAGAATCATGTAGTGTAGAAGTTTGTCATCTAAATCTAAGCTGCAAAGATATATATCATTTAAGATTCATATTAAACGCATTCTCACAAGCAGACATGTAGGTATAATTTCGTGCTAACACATGCCGCATGTGGACCTACAATATAAAAACCCAAACTCAAATGAACATAAGCCCTGCAACTCTTGCCGACTTTCCCTGAAACAGGGGTGACATTGGCAAAGTGAACCATTTTTTACAGTATAGGTTTACAGTATATTTACATGAGCACTTTAATAAGTTTTCTTACTATGAGAAGTTACACCCAATAAAAAAATATATCCACGATTTCTTATATCAGTGAATCAGCACTTATTCAGTTTTACCTGATATGGCCGATTAC
Organism: Agapetus fuscipes; assembly: GCA_951799405.1. Lineage (NCBI taxonomy): Eukaryota > Metazoa > Arthropoda > Insecta > Trichoptera > Glossosomatidae > Agapetus > Agapetus fuscipes. Next base: position 9,740,166 of record OX637349.1, on the reverse strand, counting down.
AATTTCTGAAAGAAAAATAACAGTTAACGAAAATATAAATTGAAATGGAAAACGAAAAACAAATTCTTATATGTAGCTAAAACTCAAATTCCCAATAACTTAAGTAAGTATGTGCCTACTTTAGTATTCCCTTACCCAATATGTTACCTATGTACGTCCCATTATAGGTAAGGCTGGGTACACCTATTAGGCAGGTCTTTCAAGGAGCCTGCCGCCTTGTGGTCGGTCCGTTGGTAATCTCATTAGGCTGGGAGCTGGGAGAAGAAGTCTGCGGGTTCGTATCCTTGCTGGGACCTTCTTACGACTCCGCCACTGTCTGAGGCCCCAAGAAAACGGGGGCTGGAGGCGTCTCTAGGGGTGGAAACAGAGATAGACAACAATATAGGTGAGAATCTAAAAAATTATATTCCCACTCAATAAAAAAAACTGCTAGAGGTGCTATTTCAAAATCACCCCTTGAGTTTGATTTTTGAAAGAGATTATGAAAGTATGAATTATGAATTTAAAATTAATGGAATGAATGTTGATGTCGTAAATGAGTTTGTATACCTGGGAAGTAAGTTTGAAAAAGATGGAAGAATGACCGGTGAATTTGAAAGAAGAGTAATGAAGGGCAGGTGTGTACTGGGTGCCACAGCTTGTATCGCCAAAAATCAAAACATATCTAAAAATGCTCGATTGGCGGTACGCAGTGGCATACTTTTACCCACCTTGATGGATGGAAGCGAGGCCTGGACGGTGAATGAAAGTGAAATTAGTAAAGTCCATACTGTTGAAATGGACTTTCTAAGAAGTATGATTGGGAAAAAACGGAGTGACAGGGTGAGGAATGATTTTGTAAGAGAAGAATGTGGTGCAAGAGAAAGTGTGAAAGTGAAGATTAAAAGAAGTTTTTTAAGATGGTTTGGGCATATGGAGAGAATGAATGAGGAAAGACTGACGAAGAAAGTATATGTTGGTAGAATAGATGGATGTCGTGGTAGAGGAAGACCGAGAAAGGTATGGATGGACCAAATATCCGAAATTGCGAATGAATAGAATATCCAGAATCATAATAAAAGAAGAGCTTGTATGAAGAAGGTTATGACTCTGGAGGAAATGAAAGAAGTATGTAAGGATAGAAGAAAATGGCGGTTAATCTGTGATGTTGGCGGCTGGGGTTTGTTGAAGTAAAAAAAAATGGTTTTATGATTTAGTTTTTTATGTCCATGTATATATTGCTATTTATTGATTTAAAAAAAAAATGTAATTTGTCATGGATGTTCCTTGACTTATAGGTTGTTATGCGGCTGACCACCCTTACTGTAAAAAAAAATTGGTTCACTTTGCCAATGTCACCCCTGTTTCAGGGAAGGACGGCAAGAGTTGCAAGGCTTATGTTCATTTGAGATTGGGTTTTTATATTGTAGGTCCACATGCGGCATGTGTTAGCGCGAAATTATACATATCTGCTTGTGGGAATGCATTTAATATAAATCTTAAATGATATATATCTTTGCAGCTTAGATTAGATTAGATTAGATTAGATTAGAGTTCTTGAATAGGTACTACAATAAAATAATATATATAATCTAAGCTCCAAAGCTCCACAAATTCAAGATGTACACTTCCATTGTTCGGCCAGTTGTGACTATAGGTTGGTATGACCGGCTGACCACCCATGCTATAAAAAATGGTTAACTTTGCCAATGTCACCTCTTATTCAGGGAAGGAAGTTTATGGGTTTGTGTTTTGATATAATGAAGATTCATGTTAAATTAATAATGTAAAAATACAAAGTTGTTCGCTTGATAATGGTGTGATAACATTGAAAGCGCTCGAGGAAATAAATCAACTCGTGAAGGAACACTAGTGTTTTACTATTTTTAATTCTAATATATTTTTGTTCGCGTGCCAATGTTTACAGTTCTATGCCATTCACTATTCGCAAACGATCAACTTATTGCCTGAATTTTCGTTCCTTTGATCTGCGACGGGGACCTACAAAGTGATTTCATTAATATTAATTAAAGTCTCCCGATGACGTCACGAATAATTCATTCCACATCTCCAAGAAGCGTTTAGGTACATACATAAGAGGTTAAATACTCAAGAAAATGTATAGGTACTTATTAGTTACAGTACCCAGGAGCGAGAACGCCGTAGCGAAAAAATATCACTGAGAAAAATCAATAATATTTTTCAATTAAAATTAAAGGATATTAATAGAAGATATTGGACGCACAAATAATATTGAGATTTCTACTATATGTGAAACTAAGCGTGTCCCGAAGTGCCCCCGAAGGGCGCACATGTGCTCATTTTTACAGGTAAGGGACCGGCCTTACGCCAACCCCTCGAGTTGAAATGGGGGTTTCTCAGCTCCCTAGGGGGATGGTTTTCATTTAATATGATAGCTGAGTAAACATTGCCGGCACTATTTTGAGATTGAGATGAAAATCGTTTCTGACACATTTGGTGAGGTTCGAACCCTAGCTAGATGGCATAGAAAGCAAGCATTCTACCGACTGAACTATCGACTTTTGAATTTGGATTAGAAATAAATACTGAAATGGAAAATCATGTCTGACACCCTCGGTGGGATTTAAATTTGTGCTCTCGGCATGGAACGCAATATAGGGATGACATTGGCAAAGTGAACCATTTTTTACGGTATGGGTGGTCAGCCTCATACCAACCTATGAGTCAAGAAAATTTGAAAACATTTGTATTTTCTTGTGCTCCCCTGGGAATCGAACTCACGACCTTCCGATTACGAGTCCGTAGCGTTAACCACTAGCCCACAGACCGGTCTAATTGGATTTGCCTCAAGGACGCACCAGTCCACCAGCAGCTCGCGCTGTTCATTTATGATCTTGCTTCACGCGGCGGTTCAGCTCGGCACAAAATGAAGACTGCAAACTTTGGCGAACATAAGCATGTCCAATTTTGCAGCTCGGGTTTTCGGAAATGCAGCGGGCGAAGTCGTGAAAGTGCAGTCGGGGCGAGTTCGGCCAAGTTGGCAGTTTACATGGGGAAACTTTATCGGGGGAATCGCCTCGGCGATACAAAACGACAACATGGAAGCAAGCAGGGGCCTAATTTTGCCAGCACACCTAGCTGCAGAATTTAAGGAATCTATATACATTTTTACCAAGACAAATGCATTTTACGCAGACACTGGGAACACTGTGAGAATTCATTTAATTTGAATCTTAAATGTAATATATCTTTGCAACTTAGATTAAAGATTGTAGACTTCAATTATTGTTGTGTGCCCAGCGCTCACACAGAAATCCCAAAAATAGCCTACCAAAATTAATTATGAAACGTAGGGAAAACCAATTTTTAACATGATTACTAGGTGAACAAAATAAACAACTGTCAAAGAAAGCGAATGTTTTTGTTTAAGTTTCCACATCAGTGAGAAAATGTCGATAAGGATCATTTGTTACATTGACATGGTTCGATTTTTCTTTCTTGACGCGGTTATTGTGTCAACTTGTCATAGCACTGCTGCTAATCCTCACTGGCAACGCTATCTGTCACCCTTTATTCTCATTTTTTACAAAGCTCGTACGAGCGTAAAATATAAACCATGAGTAAAAGTTTATCGTTTTGTTATTCATCTTCTTCACACATGCTTACTTTGGATACATCCACCCTCCTTCTACGCGATAATCTTAAAAATGACAGCCATCGAAATCTTGGCCCAGGCTTGCAGCTGGACATCGTATCAAAACATCGACCCGCATCGGCGAGTATCGCAGCGATTGTATTGCTTGAGAAGTCTCACCTCATGGACTATAGATATCTTCATACTTTGCACAATATTTTACTACTTGGTTCTAAAGCTAGCAAGAATCTTATAGTAGCCCTGAACGACACCACGAGCGCTAGATTCTAACTAGATTTGTGTGTGTATATTGATTATAGATTTATAGATCTTATTCCTAGATCCAAAGTGCCAAAAGCATTGATGCCACGGCCACAAGTCAAATTAAGAAAAATGAGTTGGAATACTTGCAGGAATATAATTTAAACAAAATAAGGCGCCACACATTTGTATATGTATCTCCCATTTTATCACAAAAACCTCTTTGAGTTATGGCAGTTTATCAACACTTAGCACGTACAGAGTATTAAGATTTGGCATATTTGATCCAATATACCACGCCTTAGATATTGGGATACGATGTATTGTCTCCGTTGTGACAGTACATTACTTACTTACTTTTTTTTTAACTTATTATTTACTTAATCCGAATCTTGAAGGCTCAGGATCTCTAGCACGACAATCCTCCAGGACTGTCTATCATGTGCTATTTCCCTCCATTGTCTCCTTGCTTCTAGGACATCCGAGTCGGCCTCGACATTTTCTGCCTACCATGTTCTGGAATGTCCTATATCCTGAATAGTCTGACATCGGTAGGGGCCATCAAAAACATTTCTGATTATCCTGGAGTCTTATACACGTAGCTCATATCTGGCCCATTGAATCCTTCTTTAATCACTAAATTTGACTCTTGAAATATGGACCTTAGCTCCGCGTTGGTACGGCTAATACGGGCATCTATCACTCGCAGGTACAGGTCCAAGAATGGAACGAATCATTGTTTTCAAAGACCTGGAGTTTCTGAGTCAGACTCACTAATTTAAAAAAATGGGGTTTGAGTAAGCTGCATCCAAATTTTAGTGTTCAAATTAACGATATGGTAGAACCCGCTGTAGAACGCAAACGCTGCATAAAACGGACGATAATAAAAAAAAAAATCTAATGAAAAAAACATTTAGGGTAAATAGAATAAACATGTAACAGTTTTTAGAGTAAAATTTATACACAAACTAAAAGCCATCATCTAGATTGATTCTTGTATTTCCCTTGCAACAATATATTAACCTTATTTATGGGTTGTATACAGATATGGGCACAGAACCTACAGCTTGATTTATTTCATTAAATATTGGGCGAGTCTTTGTTCCACGCACACCGATGGTGTTTATAGATAATTGATATCGTGAACAAAGCCCCGGGGGGCAGTTATAAAACGAAACTAACAAAGTTAACTGGAGGGGATCTTAGGAAACCACAATATCTCAACTGGCAAGAGAAACTATCCTGAAAATTAAAATACCTATACAGTATACATCATGCCATAACTCCAATATTAAATACAAGTTTCCAGTTTACATTATATATGTATTCTATTTATAATACAAATGTGTGTATGAAGTATGGTACGAGTATGAAGTCATTAGCTTTAGCTACACCAACAAATACGCAGACATCTTGAATGCCAAGAACGTAAATGACTATTCTCTGTGGTAAATTTATTATCTTATATATATAATGTTATGTAAATATAAATATTGAAATAAGTATGGGTAGTTATAGTGTTATGTAAATATAAATATTGAAATAAGTATGGATAGTAATAGTTATAAGAATCCTCAAAAGTATTGGTAGGTAAGATCGATAATTATGTATAAGTGTAGAATTCTCTAGGCTAAGTAGGTATTTGTTATAATTATAGGAATACTGTATTACATTTGTAAGTAGGATTTTGGTTGTGTCTAGGTAGTACGTGAATCATCGAGAAGTAATAATTGCTCTGGAACCGTCTAGCGACTTTAGGTCTAGATCATACTACTCTAAAGAGTATAAAGGGTGGGAATGGCCTGCAGAGCGGCAGTATCATAGAGACTTACAAACACATCGAAGTCATCTGATCAGTGAACCAAAACCAAGTGGAATAATCGAGAAAGTAGTGTGGAAATAAATTTTGTAACTGTGTAAAATAAATAACTATTGAAGAAGACCTGTGTATTTTTAATTTGAAGACAATTGAACCCTAATTTCGTAACAATAATCTAAGTTGCAAAGAGTTATATTAACATTTAAAAAAAATATTAAATGCATGCCCATAAACAGGCACGTGTAAGTTTGCGCTTACAAATGCTGCATGTGTAGTTACTTACAAATTAAAATCTAAACCTTAAATAATCACAATCCCTGCAACTTTTAGTGACCTGAAACAGGGGTGACATTAGCAAAGTAGTAAATTATGGAACCAAAGTTTTTTTAGTTTCTCCCACCAAATGAGCAAAAAAAGTGTTGGTTTCCTAGTAAAAACGTGAATGACTTAATTTTCTCTTCACATTGTCTCAGAAACGATGAAGATGTTAATTGAAATTGTGTACCAGTTCAGTCGGTAGAATGCTTGCTTTTTATGCCAGAAGCTAGGGTTCAATCTTCACTAAAGGTGTCAGAAATGATTTTCCGTTTTGGTGCTCATCTCAGTCCCAAAATAAAAATACCAACAAAGTTCTCAACACTGCATCACAGATGTAGGTACATCAACAAACCCCTGCCCTTAAAATATATTCCGCATTTTTTTTACATAATTATCCTTATTATTACACAAATGTCAAAAAGTAAATTTCCTCCACCATTGTCGATGTTTATTACTCGAAAAAAACACATAAAATAAATCAAACGAGTACTTAGATGGCCTTTAGATACTGTATTGAATACATCCCGGCGCCAGTGCATTTTCTTCCTATATATAAATATTTCATCCCTTACTGGCTTGAAGAAGACAATGTTATATCAACCAACCCCTGTTTATAACTACAAGTTACTTCTTAGAACTGCTTCAGATAGGGTTAGTTAATGAGGTGGATCAATTATTTTTTTCGTAATTTTGATTTGGGATATTTGCCAAAATATGCTCTGTAAGGACTGTAAGAATACAAAAAGTGGATGGCGCAACAAGAAATGCGAATTATTTGATTTAGCAGGTACTGCCCCGAGAGTTGAAAAGCCATTAAATTGAAATAAAACGGAAATAGTTTTGACAAGAATTGTCGCTTATTAATAAAGAAATAATTGTATGAAAATGAAAGATAAATTTAAGCACAATACATGTTTTAATGAAAATTACATTGAGGAAAAAAATATTTTAAGAACTTTCCACAGAACTTTAGAAAATGTTTTTTGACTTAGATGGAATTAAATATTGTAATCACACATTGAATGATGAACTGTCCAGCATAATGTATCAAACACACGGCATCTCAGCCTTTATGAGACTATGCAAAGGTTGAGGTGGGCTAAACAAATCCACAGGTACACAGATTCCCAAAAGAATCATGACAGGCCATCCAGGAGGAAGAAGAGTGGGAAGACCCAGACTGAGATGGAGAGATGAAGCGCCGAGAATTGCAGCTCATCTTCAAGTTGCAAATTGGAGAGCGGTGTCGGAAGACAGGCGAAGTAGGAGTCAGAGGTTAAAAGTTGCAAAAATTCGAATCGGGCCGTATTGAAGGTAAATAATAGACCCTCAAATTCATATTATACCTAGGCCATTAAAAGATAAGGTATCAAATATAAACTAGCAAGACAATTTCTCAATGACAAGTTCATATTTTTCAAGTGTCGTTGTTTGTATAATGGAGCAATGGCGTATTTTCTGTTTACACACACCCTCTACAACTATCCTCGTCTGTTGTTTCCGCAACTCCCATAGCTGAGAAGTCCCCCCTCTTCACGTTTCACCAGCTGCCCCTTCCCTCCCCTAGGGGCGATTGTCGAGCGGTATTTTTTCCAACCCCTAGTATATTATAAGCCCTGATTTGCATAGAAATGTCTCAAGTTTTGCAGAGCGGAGGATGCGTAAGTAATCGTGTTTGTATTCATGAAGTAAGAAGTGAACTGGAGGGAGGCTGACGGAGGGGGGGATAGACCCTCGACTAGACGACACAGCCGGAAGCGATTTTCAGTAGTACTTACCTACGCAACTTAGCTCCAGATATAGTGCAACTTCTTGCCGTGGTGTCCCCGTGATGAGTGGAACCTTCTTCTTCTCCTCCCTTTCATGGATCAGAAGGATCTGTTTGTATTTGTGATGTGTTTGTACTTCCTCCTGTGATCCAGACTGCCAGCTATCACGCCATCTCTTCAGAGGTATTCCTGGGGCTCTTCTTCCAGTCAGGTTCTCTTAAAGAACAATATGTGAGATCCTATCGTTTCCCATTCTATTGAAATAAGAAGAACCCTTTGGAAGCCTTTTTTCAACCTTTGGGATGATCTAGTATCATGAAAAGGAGCTATAAAAATTTCTGATTTAAATTTAAGCCCTTAAAAAATACCTAAATAAGTATTAGGATAATTTATTTGGTTAGCGCTGTTTTTGGGTGAATCACACCCCAAGGTCGACACTACAGAAACCGCCAATTACACAAGCAAGCCCCAAGTTGCTGTAAAGTTAGATGGACTATTCAGTGCTATTCACAAAACATTTCATCCACAGTTGATCTACGGATCATTGGTTTTTTTGTATGTAAAATTCACTTTAGGCTGCGGATGAGCCATGGCTTTGCTGTTTGAGATTAACACCGTCGGTGATCAGTCAAAGATATGGGGGCCAGCCTTACCCCAACCACCTCACTTTATACAATAAGTATAAAAATAAGTTAAGTGCATATTTTCGAATCTTAAAGCTATAATAAAGTAATAAATTTATCATTTCATATATTTTTTATTAATTTACTTAGTTTACATCTGGTGACTGAATCAACCACTATAATAAGTATAGACATCATGCCGTGTTATAGCTTCAGTTAAATATTTAACAAAGGTAACAGTGAGTCCCTATTCACACAATCCTAATGTGCTCCCAGCTCGGAAGTCACAAAAGCTATCACATGATCTGAAATGGTTTATCTGGCAATCCAATACACTTAGCAACCAGGCAGACGCCACCATATTGTGTGAAAAGGAAGTAAAAGTACAAAATATAAAGTAGTAATGTATGTATAACAGACACGCAACGCTCAAAATGTTTCACGTTAAGGCGTGTTATAAAGCTAAATTTGCCGTTTTTGTTTCTTACACTTTATGGTCTTAGCAAAATAGTTACAGTAATGAAAAAAATCAAGAATGTTTATTAATTTTTTATCTTAATTATAAAGCTTAAACAAAATATATAACTTAAGAAATGCCACCACAAAAAAATATTTATAAAAACGCGTTTTTTTTTACATTTTTAGCTTTTTTTTCGTGTGTGCTGTATTTTGGATTTTTTTTTTGCTTTTTAATTACAGAACTATACATTGTTTAGGTTCCGTACTTAACATTTTTTTTATAATGTCAATAGTTTTTGAGTAAATATGGAAAAACTGAAAGTACTAAATGAATTAAATTTTAATTAAATCAAAGAACACAGTTTTTGTATAAGTTATATATTTTGTTCAAGCTTTATAATTAAGATAAAAAATAAATAAACAGGCTTGATTTTTTTCATTACTGTAACTATTTTGCTAAGACCATAAAGTGTAAGAAACAAAAACGGCAGATTTAGCTTTATAACACGACTTAAGAAAAGTTTAGATTTCAAGTATTTTTTTAAAGATTTCAACTAAAAGAAATGTTAGTTTTGAATAGAATTACATGCTTGTGTCATAAGGAGAGTATTATAAACATTATATTGCTTTTTGTGATCACACCGTAATCTCTCTAAACACCCAAACACTTTTTTTAAAACCAGTCCAACCGATCACTTGTCTAAGGGCAGATTTTTGAAAAGCTGAATTAATTGTTTCCTATCAAATTCAGATTCAAGTTATTGTTATTCGGCAAATAATTATTTATCATGTTCCGACTTTTATTTCATAGAGAACAGCTGTTTCTAAAATTCAGAATTTTGTATTAATTAAATCAGTATTTTGATACTGTTTTTCCGCATCTTGATCCCCTGACGATGCTAAAATGTATGTTTTCGAAACATAAAATTCATACAAAACATTTGATTCTGAATATTAAGTTATACTCAGGAGTAATAAAAAAACAAAGATGTTTTACTTCTATACATTCACAATTCTGTTATTGGAAACAACTGTCATGTCAAGAAGTTGATTATTTGACAAACAACACATTCAAAATTTTGTTATCACACAGAATAATGTTTATCCTGTTATTCAATGTCAAATCTATGGAGAATTTTGTTACTCGACGACAATATTCTATGATATTCAATATTATTATAAAATTACAACTTCCAATTATGTTCAGCATGTTGTTATTTGACCGAAATTTAACCGCTTTTCAAAATCCACCCCAAATTTACTAGATAAATAATAAATTCAAGAACAATAATTCATTTATCTTTCTCACTACCTCTTCAGGGCAAATACTTAAATAGGTAAATTATAATAGCATCCTGTGTGTCATCCAGTACCCTTAGTACGAGTTGCAAAACTTGAGTAAAGTGAAGTTTACGGAAAGTATTAAAGAGTGATTTTCCCCAAAATCTGCCGTTTTTGTTTCTTACACTTTATGGTCTTAGCAAAAGAGTTACAGTGATGAAGAAAATCAAGTTCAAACAAACAAAAACGGCAGATTTTGGGGAAAACCACTCTTTAATACTTTCCGTAAACTTTACTTTACTCAAGTTTTGCAACTCGGCTCAGGGTACAGAAGACACATGTGGTGAAACATTACATTAAAATAATAAAAATTACATAGGGGTTGATAGAAATAAATAGGACGTAAAGTTTAATGATATATCTTAATACTGTTTTAAATTTTGAGATTTAAAATATCCTACAATGAAAATGAACATAGAAGTGCATGTTTAAATATTTAGAAAACAAATAAAATACAAAAATGTAAGTACATTCCAGTTTGGACAATAGCTCTATTACTGGAGCGTCTGCTCACTGAACGGAAGGCCTTTGTTCAACTCGACCAATGTCAGAAACAATTTCCTATTTCTGCATTCTTTAAGCTCAAATTTAAGAATCAGCAAGGTTTACTTAGCCTCCAAAATAAATGAGCACTTATCTATTCGGAAACAGAGAAATTTTCCACAAATGACGAATGAAATAGGTTCCATATTCCAATGCCTCATGTAGCTATCTTATAAAACATCGCGTAAATTCCCAACCATTGCGTAAATATAAAAATGTATGGAAGATACAACGGCACTTCTAGTGTGGATTTAAGTTTTCACACATTTATTCTATTCACACAATATTTTGTACTTGAATAAGCGACTTAAAAGAGACATTGATTCTTACAAATTTTGTCAAGTTTAACAATATAAAATTTGAAAATATAGTTTCTCTTGCATGCACCTTCTCTTTTAGGTTAGTTAATAATATTTGTGAAATATTTTTATGTTATAAAATGTATGTGGGTTATGTAACTATATAATGACAACAAAATTTACAAAATGAATGAATAAATAACCCTAACTAAGAGAGGATGAGGTACATAATAATATAATATTATACTCTTGTTCTTATTTTATGTGTTTCCATTTCATTTTTTTTTTTTTTGTATTCACGTCATTCACTTTCTCTAATATGGACTCGGCACAGATTCCATAAATGAAAAAAATTCAAAGTGACACGGCTGGGTTGCCAGAGAAAAGGGCAAACTTATTATATTATGTTATCGGTTGCAGAGGATCCTAGTCACGGTAGACCTGTGACGTTTGCCTGCCGAGAAACAATCCAATTTAAATTGTGTGCAGATTCCATTGCAACAGTGAGTCGTGTAGAACCAAAAGATTCTGTTGTGATAAATATAAGATCCAAGTAAAATAAAATCATACAATTTTAATAAACATAATTTTAGAGTTAATTCAGATTACAAGGAAATTAATGGTGCCTCTTCGTGTGTCACTTCTACCAAAGAATGGAGCTGGGGCAAGGTTCCACACTTTTCTTGGCAGGGTGATGTCACAGGTCTTGGGATCGAAAGAAACCAATTACTAAATGAATCGTTAAGAACCAAAACCACAATCTATTTTTTTCTGAAAATGAGAAAATGACATTTTTTCCACGTATTTATCTTAATTTCAGCAAAAATCGTAGATTGCCACCTTTGATTCTATATGCCTCAATATAAGTAGTCCCTAGCAACACGGTAGGGTGACATCACAATTATTTTGTCAATATCATTTGTGACATCAAGTCCGGTCGATAGCTCAGTTGGTAGAGTGCTTGCATTCTACCCCGTGAGCTCGGGTTCGAATCCCACCGAGGAGGGTGTCAGAAATGATTTCCTATTTTGGTGTTTATTTCAAACCCCATAATAAAAATACCGGCAAGGTTTACTCAGCCTTCACAAGAAATGAGTACCAGCCCCCTCGGGAGCTGGAATACCCCCACTTCAACTGAAGTGGTTGGCGTAAGGCCGGCCCCCTTACCTGTAAAAATAAATAGGTTCAACTCGCCACATGCGACCCCTTCGGGGATAACGCGGCAAGAAGTTACACTATATGTGTAGCTTAGTTGCGTTTTATTTGTGCCGAAGACCTAGCGATGTTTCCCTTAAATGCTGCCACCCTAAACTGGAATTGGTACATTCAGAAGATATTTTAGAAGAAAAAAGTGCACTTTACGATATATTAGATGTATGCCCAATACCACCAACAACTCCTATGTTTTATATTCCAAAGTACAATTTAAATGGTAAATATAATGCCATTTTAAAGACAAAAATATGCAGATCATGTCAATGACATGACAAATGTTAAGACCTGATCTTTGACACAACATTGTGAATTGGCAATGACCACATGCAAAAAGCCTATGAAATAGAGGACATAGCAAGATGAAGCAGATCCAGGAGGCGAGTTTGGAGATGTTGCCTTCAGAATGAGCCATTACAGACTCACACTCATCATAGCTTGATTGGCTGCCAATCGGAAAACCTTCCAAAGATTGGAAAGATAGCTGGACATTCTCATCTCAAGATTTATGAGCCGATATGAGTTTTTTTTGTGAAACACAGATCTAAATGCACATGAATTGAAATGGTCAAAATTGAGCCATCACACGATGGGGTTACTAGGGAGAAGGTAAACACAAATATAGTTCTTGGTTGCTAAGGACCGTAATCCCATACCATAGAGAGATTTGCATGCCAAAAATTCCAAATTAGAGCTGTGTCCTTGCTAAGTCAAATTCGTCATGAGCCCTTTACGGTATAAGAGGGGTTGGTGAAATTGGGCATAAGATAATGTGATTTTGAAAAGCCACCAAATACACGTTCAGCCACTACCCAAATGATAATATAGAATTGAATGGTCTATGCGTGGTGTGTGGCTTAGAGGCCGGCCAGGATGCAGCGAGGATCCTCCACGGCGTCCTTGATCTTCCTGAGGAACAGCACAGCCTCGCGACCGTCAATCAGCCGGTGGTCGTAGGTCAGGGCCACGTACATCATGGGGCGGATCACCACCTGAAGGACAAACCATGCAATCCTGAGTAATGGAAAACTAAAAACTAGCTGCTAATATTTAATTGATTTTACAGGCATCAACTTTGTAATCATTCATTTAAAAAAGATAAAAATGAAACAAACATTGTTCAATGATTACAATCAGTATAATTACATATCCATGATAGGTTTCACAAACATACCGTTTGCATATTCAGGTGCTACTATTTGCGACTCCAGTATTAATTAGACCATCTGAAGATACAAACGGTATGTTTGCAAAACTGGTCGTGGATATATAATTATACTCATCGTAATCAGTAAAAAAAATAGTTTCATTTCTATCTATTAAGGGCTCATTTGTTTAGAAGTAATATTATTATTCTTATTATTAAAAGTATATTTCTTTCATACATTCAGTATGAGTTCAAAGCATAAGCAGGAACCAAGGTGAATTTAAAAAGGTGAGAGAATTAATATAAAGCGGGAGGGTGATAATTGATTTTCTGAGTATCCCATAATCAAAGTACTTCATACCAACACCACTCGCAGTGCCTGACCAAAAGCAAACATTCCTAATAAAAATATTTTCGTAAGTATATTTTCTAAATAAAAGTGCTTTCACACATTTATCAAACACTAACTGCTCAACACATGACAAAGCAATAATAAAAAGGCAATAGTAACCTGTCCATTGATGGCGACGGGTCTCTCAAAAGTGCCGTGCATCCCAAGGATGGCAGACTGGGGGGGATTGATGATGGGGGTGCCCATCAGAGATCCAAACACGCCTCCATTGCTGATGGTGAAGGTGCCTCCATCCATGTCCTCAATGGCAAGCTGGCCTGCAACGGAAAACAAACCTCATTCAATTGAAATAGTCTACTTTACTTGAGAGGAATGCAGATAATAAATTAATTTCTGCCTGCGTAAGAAACAAGTGGAATCCAATTACATTTTTCAAGATTACTTACCGTTTTTTTATTGAAAAAATGTATCCCTAGTATTAAAAAAACTAGTACACTCACATATCGAGGGGTGTAAAAAAGTATGAAAGTTCAAGATTCCATTTACACTCACTGGAGGTAATGGTGAATTTCTCATACAAGATTCAACAGCGCCTCCAGTAAGAGGACGTCCATAACTTACGTCATCGATTTTGGCCGATTTTCGACCCCCCCCCCCCTTACAATCATCCTATAGTCATTATCTAATGACCTCCCCCCCCTCTTGCTGTAATAATGGATGATCTTAATAATTAATAATGTTATATTACTTACATAATATTTTGTATATTTTGTAGAAATTGGTATTTACAAGAACGATGTCACTTTTGGTACTCGTACATCATTTGCCATCATCCGCAGACCAGACTCCCCCCCCTTTAATGCGAATGACGTAATATACGGACAGCCCCTAAGCGTAAATAGCAACGAGAACTGCCATACATTTTTACTTCCCACGAGATGTGAGCGTACACTAGTATGTTTTATACTATGGGCAAAGATCAATTAGTAATATATGTTAAGTAAGCATGGGAGTAGATTGCGTTCTTACCATTCTTTGCCTTCTCTCCAAGAGCTCCGATTCCCAGTTCAATGTCAGCATAGTTCATGTCTTGCACGTTTCTCAATACCGGCACCACCAAGCCTTTGGGGGTCGCCACAGCTACTGAGATATCCACGTAATCTCTGAACAAACAAGAAGTGAAATACATTAGGTTCAAGCAATAGGGATATAATGTTTAAATAGTGCAAAGATACAAGACAAAAGATTTCTAAACAAAAATACAACTTTCAAGGTTTCCAAAAAAATGCACAAAATCATTTTTTTACCAGAGACAAAATAATACCCCAGTCTTATGTTGGCATATTTATGCATTCATACGGTTTGGTATAGAACTTGGCCTTGTAAAGCTTTTACCTTTAGAGCACGAGGCCTGACATTGAATACAATTATTCCATGTTACAGATGATTAGCATTAAACTTGGGATACGTTTTATAGCTTCACTCCTTAATAAATAAATAAAGTGTTGAAACTAGAAGAGGGACATAATAAGATAAAAGGTACTTCCTGAAATCTGTATTTATTAACAGATAAACCTTGCAGGGAACTTTCCATATTTATGAAAATTTGGGAGTCCACAACACCAGTACCACAGAGACGTTTTTTGAATCGTTGCCATTGCTTTTTGTATTTGTACTTGTACCCAGCCACCATTCTGCTAAGTGTGACCAGTACCTTCGCAGATGTGTCTCTTCTTTCATCTCCTCGACATTCACCACTCTCCTCATACATGCTCTTCCCTTTTTCTCACTCTGCAGGTTCCAGTGAGACAGTCCAGCTATGTGAAACTGTATTAGAGACTAGCACTATTCAACATCAATAAGTGGTATGTTTTGTTTGCAGATCACCTGTAGATGACATCTGTTCCATCAATGACTGCATTAACGACGGGCTGATCCTGGAGAGCGTAAGCGGCTGCCTTCACAAACGGAGACATGAATCCCAACTTGAGTCCGTACTTCTTCTGGAAAGCCGGCAGGTTGGCTTTGCGGAAGCTCATTATTTGGCTGGAAACAAATCACACAAAAAGGCCATCAAAGATAAATAATACACTAAATGCCACCAATACAATCATCATAGTACAGATCTTTTTTTCGCGCAGCAGTATCGATGGTGTGAATCCCTATGATGATCGCCAATCTTCACTGAAGAGGCACAAGAAGACAAAGAAGTTCTCGTCTAAATTTAACAGTGTGAAGTAATAATGGGAATTTGGAACACTGCCAAGTGTATTTGTTTTCATAAAAAAAGTTGGGTTTTAGCCACAAAATAAAAAAAAGTGATTTGACAAGGACACAAAAGAGTATTTCTAATTAATAGGGCAGCCATAAGTCCCGTTTTGAATAAGATTAAAATAAAGACTTACAAATGTATTCTGTGAAAGTATTCTCAAGAAATTTTATAACAAGTATATTTCAAAAGACTCAGAGCTACAGAAAAATAAAATTGTCTTCTATTGCTTCATTATTGACAATCTTAGCAAATGCATTGCAGAATAAACAATCTCTACTTTGACTTTAAAATAACACAAATTCATTTGAGCTCTAAGCATGACTCAAAATCTTTCTCTTTGGCACAAAGATCAATCTACGACCCAATCTATGGAGCCTCAACTGTTGCAGGTTTGACACATTTAGTGAAATTCTTACCTCATGTCAACCTCATTGAATGTGGTGAGCATGGCGTTTGTGTTCTGGGCCTCCTTTAACCTCTGCGCTATCCTCTGCCTCATGCGGTTCATCTTTACTCTTTGTTCGGTGCGGGTGCCGGTGATCTCTTTGCTGTAGTCCGCGGGAGGAACCTGTCATGAAGAAAACTATAATGAATAAAACATAAATTGCAAAAATAGGTACACTCTCTGAAGAGAGAATTGAAGAATAGCACTACAGCCCAAATGAACTCATATCCTGCGTTTCTAAAACAGCCTGTCCCTTGCAGCTATGATGAATCAGTTGACTTTTTTCATTGGCGCCATTTTGTGAAATCGTCACTCAAAGAAATTGCAACTCCAAAAGATTTGGTGAACAGATCGGTCTTGAGACGTCTCTTGAAGTGGCTGCTGTCGGCAATCTCTCGAACCATAGGTGGCAGTCGGTTCCATGCCTTTGAAGCAGCCGCTGCAAAAGCACGCTCACCAAACACTGCTTTGCTGACTTATGCAACGGATCACTGACAAATGTTCTTGCTCCAAATAAGCAAACTGAAGAAGCTGTATAGGTATCTACATAAATAAATGTGATCCAACAGTGCATTACTACAATAGAAGATTGTAATTCATAAGTTAAAAATATTAAATACTTGTCCGATCGATAGCTCAGTTGGTAGAGTGCTTGCATTCCATGCCATGAGCTCGGGTTCAAATCCCACCGAGAGTGTCAGAAATTATTTCCCGTTTCGATGTTTATTTCAAACCCCAAAATAAAATACCGGCAAGGTTTACTCAGCCATCACAAGAAATGAGTACCAGCCCTCTCGGGAGCTCCCCACTTCAACTGAAGTGGTTGGCGTAAGGCCGGCCTCTTAACCTGTAAATATAAATAGATTCAACTCGCCACACGACCCCTTGAGGGATAACGCGGCAAGAAGTTACACTATATGTGTAGCTTAGTTGTGTTTGCGTTGCAGCATACAGATCATAATCTAGATTCTAGAAAATTTTAGACTGACAAAATACACCAGATTATAGAAGTTTTCAGATAATCAAGCAGTGGATTATCAAGAAATGTAATTATTTTGTGACCCACCTTGACAGATGCGGAATCAATAGCCTGGGCATGACGAATAGCGGCAACGGGAATTGATGAGACTGGTGCGGAGCTCGGCTGAAATAATGCAGAAACAAACAATTCATACATCAATTTCCATACAACCTGATGACGAAGCAAAATCTTAATTTCGTGGACAAGTTAAAATGTGTAAGATATTTGATAAGATAAATGCTACATTGACTAAATATGGCGCATGAGAAATACAGGTTAAATATTCAAACAGCAAATTTAAAAAGAAGCAATACATACATACATGTATACTTTGTTCAACCTCAACAACCGTAACTAATGATACCTATGTATGTTATAGTCACAGTGAACAGATACTTTAACAGCACTTTTATTTAAATTAGTTGAAAATTTGTACAGTTCATTTCTTCAGTCATGCACTAATGTAGCATTCAATTATTCACAATAGCTGTTAATTTTAGTAAGAGAGACAAATATAGATCAAGTAAAAAGCTCACATTTACTTTACACTCAAATTCTGTCATACAAGTAGAGAAACAAATAGGATAGTCTTCTTAATCGATAAGCCGAGTCCTCACATTTCCCATGGATCAACTTTGCAACATTTTTCAAGGAATATCTAGTTGTGGCAACTTCCAAGTCGTTCCTGGTTTGTAAAGAGCCACTTTACAGAAGATCAATCGAGCCCTTTCTTTCCCTTTTCTAGTCGCAAAGACATGAGATGGGTTTATAATGTAGCTCTTTTTTCCTTTTTTTGTAGACCATTGATCTGCTGCTTCGGAACTTGCTTCTTTTGCTAAGGACCAGCCATACAAGAGTCTTTTTTGTAGATATTACTTATCTCCTTCTTCTTCAATGGCGCCTTGGCCTCTGTCAACCTCTACCTCCAATTCTGCCTGTCTTCCAATGCCCTGTCTAGTATCCCGACTATAAAATATTTCATAAATCTCATCTCAATTGCATAAATCGAAAATGTATAGAATATACAAAGGCACTCAGATTTTTACTCTACGACAACTTGTTGAAAAACAATTGTCGGTGAGGCGGAAGCTGTTCACGGCCTTTGTAGATCTGGAAAAGGCTTTTGACTCAGTAGACAGAGGTATGTTATGGGATGTTTTGAAAGCATACGGAGTGAATGGGGCTCTCCTAGGTGCGGTGCATGCAAACTATGAAAATAGTACAGCATGTGTTCGTATTGATGATGAGTATAGTGAATGGTTTGAAGTTTTTAAGGGTGTAAGGCAAGGATGTGTGATGAGCCCATGGCTATTTAACATAGTCATGGACAAGTGTGTTCGAGATGCTAGACTTGATGATTGTGGATTAATGATAGGAGAGAGCAAAGTGAGTGTTCTACTGTATGCGGATGATGCTGTTCTTGTATCGGACTCAGCAGTAGAATTGCAAACGATGCTCTCTAGATTGAACGAAGCTCTGCTAGGTAATTATTTGAAATTGAATGCAAGTAAGACGAAAGTTTTGATTTTTGAAAGAAATGAAGAAAATACGAACTACGAATTTAGAATAAACGGAATGAATGTTGATGTGGTAAATGAGTTTGTATACTTGGGAAGTAAGTTTGAGAAAGATGGAAGAATGACAGGTGAACTTGAAAGAAGAGTAATGAAGGGCAGGTGTGTACTGGGTGCCACAGCTTGTATCGCCAAAAATCAAAACATTTCTAAAAATGCTCGATTGGCGGTACGCAGTGGCATACTTTTACCCACCTTGATGTATGGAAGCGAGGCCTGGACGGTGAATGAAAGTGAAATTAGTAAAGTCCATACTGTTGAAATGGACTTTCTAAGAAGTATGATTGGGAAAAAACGGAGTGACAGGGTGAGGAATGATTTTGTAAGAAAAGAATGTGGTGCAAAAGAAAGTGTGAAAGTGAAGATTAAAAGAAGTTTGTTAAGATGGTTTGGGCATATGGAGAGAATGAATGAGGAAAGACTGACGAAGAAAGTATATGTTGGTAGAATAGATGGATGTCGTGGTAGAGGAAGACCGAGAAAGGTATGGATGGACCAAATATCCGAAATTGCGAATGAATGGAATATCCAGAGTCATAATAAAAGAAGAGCTTGTATGAAGAAGGTTATGACTCTGGAGGAAATGAAAGAAGTATGCAAGGATAGAAAGAAATGGCGGTTGATCTGTGATGTTGGCGGCTAGGGTTTGTTAAAGTGAATTTGGTTTTATGATTTAGTTTTTTATGTCCATGTATATATTGTTATTTTTATTCTTTGATTTTAAAAAATGTAATTTGTCATGTATGTTCCTTGACTTATAGGTTGTTATGCGGCTGACCACCCATAATATAAAAATTGGTTCACTTTGCCAATGTCACCCCTGTTTCAGGGAAGGACGGCAAGAGTTGCAAGGCTTATGTTCATTTGAGATTGGGTTTTTATATTGTAGGTCCACATGCGGCATGTGTTAGCGCGAAATTATACATATCTGCTTGTGGGAATGCATTTAGTATAAATCTTAAATGATATATATCTTTGCAGCTTAGATTAGATTAGATTAGACTCCTAGAGAGTGATTTAGTTTACCCAATGTAAAAGCTGAGCCGCATCTTTCAACACTTCATCCCTCCATCTCAGTCCGGGACTTCCGACTATTATTTTCCCTGCAGGTTGGGTATTAAGTACTAATAATCAGGATAAAATTTGAAAAGTTTCAAACTCACTCTGGGAGGTGGTGGTGGTGGGGGTGGAGGCGGGGGAGCGCTGGCAGCAGGGGGCGGGGGGGCGGCAGCCGCAGCGGGCTGGGGGGGAGGGGGCGCAGATGCCGGCGCCTCCTTGGGGGCAGCTTTGGCGCCCGCCGCCCCCACTTTCATGCGGAATATCTTCTGTGCGGCCTTGACCGTGTCGCCGCTCTGGACGTAGAACTCCTCGATCACCCCGGCGCAGGGGGCCATCACGGGCATGGCCGTCTTGTCGGTTTCGATTTCGCAGACGACCTCATCTTCCTGGACACTTTCTCCGGCTTTGCGGTCAATCCTAAAAGCAGAAAGTATTTGAGTTTAAATAAAGCTTTATACTTTAACCTTCACTTTCACAGCCAGCATTAGATGATGATGATGTAATAATAAATAATAATTGGACAATTTGTATACAGCGCCGTTTAGTGGCACTAGCCACCCCAAGGGCGCTTTTATGTGTTGAAGCTTCTGTTAAACAAATGTGTCTTAACCTTTTCGATTCTGAATTTACTTGCTACATACGCACCGCCAGAACGGAATACTTTTTTGAGGTTATTTTTTTTACACATAAATTGATTTCCTACCTTAATTACTTAAAGAAACTTCAAAATTTATGTTAAAAGTATATTCATTAGCTATCCAGGAACACAAATCACAAACTTTCAACACATGTTTTCACTTGTTGTTTTATAAAACACATTATATCCACTCGCAGGAAACAAACAGTAAAATTTGCCATACTGCGCACAAAACACTATAGTCTATTCACCACAAATATACAAAATCTATTATTAATTTAAAAATTACGAAGGATAACAGAAAAACAGCTTTGTTTTCGATTACAAAAAAACAAAAAAACGTAAACTGTGATACCTATCTGAATAGAATATACTTGCCTGGAGTTTGTTAACATTGGTACATACGCGCGGGATGAGAGGTCGAGCTGTTCTGATGAAATATTTGAGATATATAATATTTTCAAAATATGTATAATATGAGATTTTATTAGTGTACCTATAATTAAGCAACAAAAAAGTTTGAAAATTATTAACACAGATGTCAGGGGAAGCTTTAAACTTCAATGACATGGATAGATGCCAGCCGCACTGTATGCAAGTTTAGTCATGACATCTATGCATGCCAGCCGCAGCCAAAGAGTTAAGCAACTTCCTGAAACTACCAACACTGGTCTCTGTTCTCAACTCCAGAGGTAGACTATTCCAGCAGGATGGACCAGCCGAACTAAAAGCCCTGTCTCCGAAACCAGTTCTGTTCCGTCGAAGAGGCAGTTGAAGCCTGTTTACGGCGTCACTCTGTGCAGAACGAAGAGTGCATCGTTTTCCACCTATCTGGTCGACTCTGCACAATTCACACAAGTACGATGGGGCAACTCCTCTGAGGGCATTAAAAACAGAAACACATATTTTGTACTCAATCCTCTCTGGGACTCGCAGCCAATGAAGGCGCCGCAACAGAGGAGAGACATGGTCAGTTTTTCGTCCTCCTAAAAGTAATTTGGCTGCAGCATTAAAGACGGACTGCAGTCTAGACTGCTGAAACCTTGGAAGACCCCAGAACAGACCATTGCAATAATCCAGTCAAAATGTACAGAGCGCTAGTTCATTTTTTAATGCATTTATTTCTTTTACATATTTTTTTTGTGCACAACAGGTTTCCCTAATTAAAGTGCACCCTCTCAGCCATCAACACGCTGGAAGGAAATAATTAATAACTCCATACACCACACTCAAAAGGTTAACATTCTTATCTCAAACAATCAAGGGATATGATGAATGTCACTCATTATTTCTACAGATTTAATACCTTAGTTACCTCTGGTTTGAGCAATTAGAGCAATTAAAAAAGATAACAAGGCCTTGTGTGTACACATAATCTAACAAATAAGTAAAAAAAATTGTAAACAGTGAAATGATACAATAAATCAGAAAAAAATCACACATTTAAGTATCCATGACAGTTATCTTAAATAAATAATATGTATTGGTCATACATAGATAAAAAATAGTATGCCGCATGCCTTTTCATAGATAAATATACATGGAACCTGTTAATACAAATGAACTTGGAATGGACATTCCAAATTTGATTTTCTTATTCTGTAAGTGCACATGCAGCATTTGTAAACGCAAACTTACATGTGTCTGCTTGTTAGCATGCATGTAATAAGAATCTTAAATGTAACATATCTTTGCAACATAGATAATAGATTACAAGGAAGTGTGAAAGGAAAAAGAGGAAAGGGACGACCAAGGAAAGTATGGAGTGATCAGATTGAGGAGATTGTGAAAGAATGGGATATACAAAGTGAGCGTAAAAGAAGAAAATGCATGAAAAAGGCGATGGATACGAAAGAATTGAAAGAGGTATGTCAGGATAGGAAAAAATGAAGGCAGCTCTGCAGAGGCTCTGGCCACTAGCGACAAGAAGAATAGCGACAGAGTTACAGTTACAGGCGTCTAGGGTTGTTAATAATAAAGACAAAATATTTTTTTTCTTTTCGGTTAGCAACCCTATAGGGTCGCATCAAAATCCTTTCTCCCGGCTTCCTCCATTCGTTTTTTACGGAATAAAAAAAGTAGGATGTTCTATTAAAAGAAATAATAAATAACATACCATTGTATGATAAAATTAGAATAAAAATATAAGATTAACTTACTTCACATCGCCCTCAGAGACGGAATCTGGAAACGTTGGTGCGAGGACATCTCGGGATTCAAAGGAAACCCGAGAAAGATGAAATTTCCTGCTGTGGCAACTGACATCTGAAAACCTGAAATGAAAATCATGCATTAGTGCATTACTAGACTTAACAAGTTGCATGCACAACCATATCTAAACATTTTACATTGAATGGTTGTAGGGGCACTCAGCACATTTGAAATGAGGGGAAAAATGTGAGTCACATGGCCAGACTAGAGACAAGACAATCAGTCATAACTTCAATACAATATTATGACGGTCGATTGGAAAGACACCAAAGTCCTACATACTGCATTTATTTGCCACTTTCACATTCATACAGATATTTGACGAGGTATACAACGTTCCACTCAATCGTGTAAAAAGAAGAAATGTGAGAATGTTAGTGTTCGACAAGTATGATAAAAGGAGGACGAACGTCCGCACTAGAATTAACATAGATAAAATTGTGACGGCTGAGTTGCTAGGGGGAAAAGGGGAAAAGGCAAAAAGTTATTGATTGCTACAGACCGTAATCCCATGCAAGTGTGAAGTTTGCCAGCGGAGAAAAAGTTCTAAATTCAAATTTGTGGCTAGTCCATTGTAGACAACTGCAAAATTTGAAGTTATTTTTTATGCACGGAACCACACAGAAAAGGTATTGATAAAACGAGTTTCACTTCTTTAGGTACCTATCTTGTAATTGTTATAACTTGTGTATTTAAAGATTAAAACTTAATTCAAAAACAAGGTTAAGGTTATTTATGATTGAAAAAAAGGTCTCACTTTCCACACGTCAATGCCGACAGCGCTCGCGTGCTGGATCCTGCCAAAACTGCCGGGCCCCTCCGTAACACCGCCACACAGATACTCCGTCCATTTCTGTCTAATTGTCTACTAGCAGTCGAGGACAAGAATTTATGGACCTGGCGGCGAAAAAAATTCAATTAGTTATTGTAAAACCATATGCAGAAATCATTACATAATGCCAGCTAGAGCAATAATAACACCGCACTCACCCCGGATGATAGCCTTAGAATTCTCACGTTACTCGAGAGAAGGGAAGTCGCCATTTGAAATATTTATCTCACAAAATTAGGGCAAAATTTATTCGAGTTACGTTTACTTATATTTCACCCCTCCGCACCTTCATTTCCAAAAATAAAGGACTGAACACAGTGCATGCACTTTGACGTAGCCACAATAATTTTGACACATTGATTTTAAATACCTATTGTACATTTTCCAATTAAAAAATATATTAAAGCAAATAAAATTATTCAGATTATACTCAGATCTACAAAGTTTTGATAACTTTTATAAAATCTTATTTTTTAAGCATCGAAACTTATTTTTCGTTGTGCTATCGTTCTTATCGTTCAATGTGGTAACATCACTTCTGTGGGCAGTGGTTTTGTCTATTGTCTGAAATGCCGCCATTATTATTATTTTTTGTATTCAGCCGTCAATGTGCTTGCTAGTGCCGCGGTAACCTTTCAAAAAACATTGATATCGTCTTTTAAGTTTCATGTCATATTGTCTAAATCATCATGGATGAGATCGACGCGTTTTTCAACAATTCGGCAGAAGAAACTGTCGAAGTTGTTGGTTCTCAGACCCGCGGTATGCTTCAAATAGACCCGGGTGATTTTGAAGAAATGTACCCGCGGACGGAAAGTTACTCCGAGTTGGGTGAATCTTCTGGGACGCAATATGCTGAGGACTACGTGAGACTGGATCTCGAAGAGAAACTGGAAGTAAGGGGATATTTAATAGCCATAAATGAAATCCTTCTTTTTCTTCTTTTATCACTATACCTAAGTGGTAGTCAGCATTCTTTTCTTAAAATCTTTAAACATGTTTTATGAATAAGCGATTAAATGAAGTACTGTAAGTTATAAACAGTTCACTGAGTATGAAACATTGCGCAAATACTTACCCATTTGATAAATATAAAGATGTATGAAAGTAAAAACACTCACCAGAGGCTTTATCATATCTTCCATACTTTTTTTCTGTTACACAATGTAGAATACTTGGGATACGTATCCAAACTCAAAACTTTCATTTGGGAAGGCAGATGTGTCATTAAAAAAATATATATTATGACTTGCCATTTCCCTTTATATTTTAAACCCAAAATAATTACCAGCAAGGCGTACTCAGCCTTCACAAGAAATGATAACCAGCCCCCCGGGAGCTGGGAAACCCCCACTTCAACTGAATTGGTTGGTGTGAGGCCGGCCCCCTTATCCGTAAAAATAAATAGGTCCCAAATCGCCACATGCCACCCCTTCGGAGATAAAGCAGGCAAAAGGTTACACTGTATGTGTGGCTTAGTTGCGTTGCTTTGCACAACCTGTTCAATGTTTGCATGTTTTGATTGTTTTAAGAGATTAAATATTGTCTTCAGTTTTATACCTTTTCAGCGTAGCTTTTTTATTCTAAACATTCATGCCAACTTTCTACTTTATCTGTATGGAATGTCGTTCTCTTTTGGGAACTCATGTCTTGCTACATGAAATGAATGCCCAGTCTCCGTACCATGAGACCAGCTGCGTGGAATGATCTCCCAGAGAAACTGAATCATTGACGAAGTAACATTCAGGACGAAGCTGGAAACAACTCTGGATACGATAACTGAATACAGCTATTATTATTGTAAAATAATTTGCAATTGCTTATTTATAAAATTGCACTGTATTTCTGTTTTCCTTATCATCACCGCAACGAAGGATTTAACTGGGCCTCCTCGATCAACTGCAGTCACCACTGCCTCTCCAACCTATTCCTCCTCCAGTCCCATACTCCTACCTCACAACAGTCTTCCACCACTCCATACAGCCACCTTAATCTGGGTCTTCCCACGGCCCTGGGCCCCTTTAGGTCTGTCACAACTATATTTTCTAGGTTCTGATGGTTCATTCACGGGATGTGACTCAGTCAATGCAGTGGCTGATTTATTGACCATACCACATTGACAGTTTAGTACAGCTCACTGCATTCCCACTGTGTTCCCACGCCAATTTAACCTTGTCCCATGAAAAACTAGTATCAATCGCCACTTTCTTTCAGTGTCTCAAAACAAAGCCAACGCAACACACAACACTATGCAGCTAACAACAGCCCTGCTACAAAGGACTAAGACATCAACCGGCACTACAACAAGTGTCATAGACCCCTAGAGTCTCTGAAATCTAGGAAGTCTCCCACACAGGATTTAAAAAAAAACTGTTTTATAATATTTATTTCTTTGTTCGTTTCAATCCAATTTTAATTTAAGCGTAAGTAAATAATAAACATTATTTATCCAATATATTTTGGTTTTTAAATTTTAGAGAATGCGGATTCCGAACCAGGGTATGAATGCTCTGGAAGACATGACGTCAATTGGTGAATCTGCCCTTCTGGATGACGAAGAAGCCCTCGCAAAGATTTACGAAAAGTATCCGTTCAAAATAAAAGCTAAACCAAACTTGACAATAAATGAGTACAAATCAAAGGTAAGTAGATTGTTCTACTGCTATAAATTTCTGTAACTACATATTTGAAGATGTATTTTTGTGCAATCTCTTTTTTCAGTTGTTTTACAGGATAATATTAGCATGCCGCAATGTTATAGTTTATGCAATTCAGGCTTTGAAATGGTGCACCATTAGTGCTCTTCTGTAAAACTGTAGTGTGATGCTTTGATTTTGTGCGGGGAGAGATGCGACTCAGCTTCTACAAGTTCCGAACTGGAAAACCGCATCGGAGGACAGGTGGAGTTTGAGGCAGAGGTTAAAGGCGGCCCAGGCTCGAATTGGGCTGTAGCGCCATGTCAGAAAAAGATGCTTTGACTTCCATTTTATACATAAAGGGATGGTTATCCCTCCCTCACTCTCATGCTGCTGCACCTCAAATTGAACCTTGGCCTTCCAAGTACTGCGCCCTCAACTCCTGCCCCTGCAGGCTTCCTCCGTATTGCCACCTGGAAAAGCTGTGGGGCGACTTTCCTCAGTATACTCCAAATAATCTCAGATAATAAAATGAAAAGTATGTTCCCTATGGACGTCTAAGCCCCCTAACCTGTTTTAAGCAAATTTTCAGGAGACATGTAGATTACTCTCTACATGAATCGTATGAACTTTGGTGTCAGATTACAAAAAACAAAAATTTGGCCTTGTTGCATAAGTCTACCTTCCTTACGTATGGAAAAAAATGATTCCATATACCCAAATAGCGTAGTGAAACATGCAGGGTAATGCTAGTTGTGTTTACTTGACTAAAATTCCCATATTCTTTTAGATCCTCTCGCAAATCAATTCTCAAAATGTGACTATAATTGAGGGTCCGACGGGCTGCGGAAAGACAACTCAAGTGCCCCAATGGATCCTGGAAGAGAGCTACACCAAACGCAAGCACTGCAATATAATCGTCACGCAACCTCGGAGAATAGCCGCCATCTCGATTGCCAAACGAGTGTGCGAAGAAAACAACTTTAAAGTTGGATCAATCGTTGGACATCAGGTGAATTGTCTTATGCCAATTGGTTCCAAATTTAAATTTAAAATTGGAGTAAGTTTTATTTTTTTGGTTTTTCCAGGTTGGTTTGAATAGTCAATTGACAGACGATACAAGACTGCAATATGTGACAACTGGTGTGCTCCTTCAAAAACTGAGTAAGTTAAATTCAGGTGTAGGGATTTGATGTTTTAATGTACCTATCCATTTTCCATGTGTCATTTATATTGCATTGTTTTGTAAGATTGTTATGAGAACCAAATGCTTTTAGAAATGTGATAAAATATCTCATCTTACAAATTAATAGGAATGCCTCTGTGAGTATCTATATTGTTTGCATGATATATGAAGCTTACAGTGTAGATATACTATAATGTGTTAATTTTTGTTTCCTTAGTGAAAGAGATGATGAAAGTATGAATTATGAATTTAAAATTAATGGAATGAATGTTGATGTCGTAAATGAGTTTGTATACCTGGGAAGTAAGTTTGAAAAAGATGGAAGAATGACCGGTGAATTTGAAAGAAGAGTAATGAAGGGCAGGTGTGTACTGGGTGCCACAGCTTGTATCGCCAAAAATCAAAACATATCAAAAAATTCTCGATTGGCGGTACGCAGTGGCATACTTTTACCCACCTTGATGTATGGAAGCGAGGCCTGGACGGTGAATGAAAGTGAAATTAGTAAAGTCCATACTGTTGAAATGGACTTTCTAAGAAGTATGATTGGGAAAAAACGGAGTGACAGGGTGAGGAATGATTTTGTAAGAGAAGAATGTGGTGCAAGAGAAAGTGTGAAAGTGAAGATTAAAAGAAGTTTGTTAAGATGGTTTGGGCATATGGAGAGAATGAATGAGGAAAGACTGACGAAGAAAGTATATGTTGGTAGAATAGATGGATGTCGTGGTAGAGGAAGACCGAGAAAGGTATGGATGGACCAAATATCCGAAATTGCGAATGAATGGAATATCCAGAGTCATAATAAAAGAAGAGCTTGTATGAAGAAGGTTATGACTCTGGAGGAAATGAAAGAAGTATGTAAGGACAGAAAGAAATGGCGGTTGATCTGTAATGTTGGCGAATAGGGTTTATTAAATTGGAATTTGTTTTTGTTTGTAAATGGATATTTTGTATTTGGATATTATTATTTAATGATGTATAAAATGTAATTTGTCGTGTGTGTGTGTTCCTTGACTTATAGGTTGGTATGCGGCTGACCACCCATGCTGTAAAAATGGTTCACTTTGCCAATGTCACCCCTGTCTCAGGGAAGGACGGCAAGAGTTGCAGGGTGTATGTCCATTTGAGATTTGGTTTTTATGTTGTAGGTTCACATGAGGCATGTGCAAGCGCGAACTTGTACGTGTCTGGTTGTGAGAATGCATGTAATGTGAATCTTCAATGTAACATATCCTTGCAACTTAGATTAGATTAGTGCATTGTGTTATACATTATTATATTTTGTCAGTGTATTTTATGTTTAAATTTCTGTACTCCTCACTTTGCCCAAGATGTAACTGTAATTCTGTTACCATTCCATTAGGGGTGGCCAGAGCTTATGCAGAGTTGCCTCACTTTTTTACTTAGATTTTGATATATGATTCCTCTACTATGGTATACTGTTCCTAGGGAATAATTTTGTAATTTTGATTATGCTATTTTTAATTAATTTTATTAATAATACATTCAGATCAAAGTATTTTTATTTTATTCTATGTTAAAAATAATAAATCAATAGCTCTTTAAGTGATTAGTTAAGTTTGTATGTATTATAAAAGGAAAGTTTGATAATTTGAAGTTTTTCAGAGATGAAAACCACTTTACATTGTCTCTTTACATTAAGTAGTAACTTTTTGCTGTAAGTACTTATTAAAGATGTTTGCAGTTGTCGCAAGAAACCTGAACAAGTTTACTCACATTATACTGGACGAAATCCACGAGAGGAACCAGGATATGGATTTCTTATTGATTATAATCAGAAAGATGCTCAGTACTAACTCCCCGTCGGTCAAGGTATGTTATTGGATGCCTCATTTATGTTCGTTTTTTCAGAATATGATTCTTTTTTTCTCTACTACAATGCTTATTAAGCTCCTGTAATGGAGATTGGAGAATGAAATCTCCTTCATTATATTTGTTAGGGTTTGGCCTCTTCTCCTTCATCTCCTTTCATCTTTCTTCTAAGCCTCTCTAGGTTGTCCAGGGGATCTACGTGCAATGTGAACAAAATAACTCAAAGATTCGTCTTTGGCACAGAGTCTAGAGATCATCTACAATCCCCATCTGCTGCAAGATTGGTAGATTTCTCCTTTTCTTCATCCATGGAATTTTCACACAGTGTAAATGTGTTTTGTTTCTGAGTGCCTTTTCACGTGATCTGGTTTCTGCTAAGTGAAGTGTATGGGATCGCCAGGCGTGTGTGAAAGCTTACATATACACCTTGCCGCTTCCAATTTGGTACCGGACGGATCATGTGAATTGGGACCAACGCTTTACAACTCTCAAGGCTTAGACTTCTATCACATATTTACCAATTAAAAACATTAACACGTTGGATGTATTTTTATTATATTTTTGATCTTTTTGTTTCTCTATATATTTCTCAATCTCCAATGTATGCAACCATTTCATTATCATAATTTTTAGTACAAAAACCCAGGCTATATCTATCACAAACCACTGCCAGTGATGTTTATCCATCACCTTTATTCTCAAGTCTTACACTCCTTCTACACAACAATCCACCACTCCATTAAGAGTTATAAATACAGCCAAAAAGGAACAGGAAGACTCTTCACTCGAAGCTCAGCAAACTCTGAACCACCTACACTGTTGCCCCTCCTGTTCGACAAGCTGCTCCATGGCTGAGCTCTATACCAGAGAACCATAGACATCACCCGTCACTGGGCCAATACGGTGTGAAGGTGACTCAAAGAAGAAGAAAAATACAACCACTAACGGAAATATTGTTTATGTTTCAGATTGTTTTGATGTCGGCCACATTTAATACAGAGCAATTTGCAGAATACTTTACAATGCCCAATGACCTCAACTGCACTATACCTGTGATCAACATAACGAACCAAAGGATATTTGAGTGCCGCATATTCTACCTGGATCAACTTGAACAGCTTGGACAGGTCCTAAAATAAATTGTATTATTCCTCTTCTTCCTTTGCCTCTTCAGTGAAGATTGGCGATCATACATTTGATACTATGGCACTGAAGAGGCATCTTGTGCTTCCGCCAAGCCACTGTCTCAGGTTCTTCAACCAAAATGTTCTACTTCGACCTCATCTTCCCTCGATTCTTCCTGTTTGATGAGATGCAGGAGTGAATACTTCTCATTTCTCATTATGTGGCTGAGATAAACCAGTTTTATTGCCTTTTGATGGGCATGCTAATTTGGCTCTGGTATTTATACGCACAAGAACCTCGGCATATATGACTCGATCCATCCAGGAAACCCTCAAAAATGAACGTAGACCAGCATTTCAAAGGCAATGATTCTGTTCTCCAGGCACTGTGTAAGTGTCCACCCTTCCATGCCATAGAGCACAATTGGAAAGATGTAGCATCTCATCATATGCAGTCGCAGATGTAGCTCTTGTTTTAGGTTTCTGTTAGTCGGTATTATTAAAAGCCCTAAACAGCACAATAACCCTAAATTTAAAAATAAGTTCTACAGTTGAATTTTAGGGTCACTGTCTCGCTCGGGACTCCCTGTAGTACTATAGTTACCACACTCCCTTTTCACAGTTTCCGGTTTCGGTCGGGATCCGGTCACGTAGTGCACGAGATCGACTGTTAAACCACGCAGAATCGTGTGAAAGCTAACATACATCCCCATACATTACCCAACTTCCAATCTGGTACCAAACGGGATTGTGTGAAAAGAGATTTAATTTCTTGTTATCTGTTAAAAACATATCTTTATGCATAATTGCTCTTAATTTTCAGTTGCCTCTAATAGAACCAGACAAGCCGAGGATTTCATTAGAAATTCTCGAATTCACCGTTAAGCTGATTAAAGCATTCAGCTCCATTGATGAAAAAGAGGAAGAAGATGGTTTCCCGTCGGTTCTGATCTTCTTACCTGGACTGTATGAGATTGAACAGCTCTACAACCTGCTGAAGGCGTCAATGGCTAAGTAAATATATGCAATTAAATATCCATTCATTTTATGTAATTATGTTTTTGTGTCCTTGCACTTCTAGGTTGGTATGACGCTGACCACCCATACTGTAAAAAATGGTTCACTTTGCCAATGTCACCCCTGCTTCAGGGAAGGTCAGCAAGAGTTGCAGGGCTTATGTTCATTTGAGATTGGGTTTTTTTATATTGTAGGTCCACATGCGGCATGTGTAAGCGCGATATTATGCATGTCTGCTTGTGGGAGTGCATTTAATAACATCAGCCAAAGTTGTAGGGTTTATGTGCATTGGAGGTTTACATTTTATTTGTACATTCAGCATTTGTAAGCGCGAACTACACGTGTTTGTTTGTGGGCATGCATTTGAGAGCCTTAAATGTTAATATATCTCTGCAACTTAGATTATAGATTATAGCACACTTTTTTCGTGACTGGATGAAATGAAAGATGTATGCAAGCACAGAAAAAAAATGCTGATTTATCTGCGTTGTGGGGGACTAAGTAAGGCTTTCAATTTTAAATGTGAATTTTAATTATATTGTGTTTTATGCAAGTAGATTTTTTTCATTTACTATTGGTTTTATATTATTAATTATATATTATTACTTTTGTTCCTTGACTTATATAAGATAGTATGACATTGACCACCTAATCTAATCTAATCTAAGCTGCAAGGATATATACCATTTAAGATTTATATCAAATGCATTCCCACAAGCAGACATGTATAATTTCGCGCTAACACATGCCGCATGTGGACCTACATTATAAGAACCCATCTCAAATGAACATAAGCCCTGCAACTCTTGCCGTCCTTCCCTGAGACAGGGGTGACATTGGCAAAGTGAACCATATTTTTTTACAGTATGGGTGGTCAGCCGCATACCAACCTATAAGTCAAGTCAAGGAACATACATGACAAATTACATTTTTAAAATCACTAAATTATAATACATATGTATGGACATCAAAAACTATTACTGTACTATAAAAAATTATTCATTTCACCCTGTTGAAGCGAGCAAAACCTATATGCTGTTAATCAATCACTGTGGCAAAGGTTTCGCGGTCCTGCGCTGTCCAGAACAACTCGTCCTATGTAATACACTTTTTGAATGTTACAGAGATCCTGAAGGTAAGCAATGCAACTGGTGGATACTCCCCGTACATTCCACAATAACGACTGATGAGCAGAACAAGGTCTTTCAAAAACCACCGCCTGGACTCCGGAAGATAATCTTAGGTACCAACATCGCCGAGAGCTCCATTACGGTTCAAGATGTCAAATACGGTAATTCTACTTCTTTCTTTTTTAACTGTCTCCATTCCACTTGGGGTTTTTCAATTCATTAGGCCCGCAAACCAGAAAGCACAGTCCCCAAAATTAGCGCATATCTGATGGTATGTCTCGATCAAGTCGACTGCCCAATCTCCCTGCAGATCTGAGTGTATGTCTGTAACTGTTACTCTATCGCCATTCCGCTAGGGGTGGCCAGAGCCTCTGCAAAGTTGACTCCATCCTTGGATACCTCTTTAAATTCATTCATATCAATCACCTTTTTCATACATTTCCTTTATTCACTCGGTATATCCCATTCTTGCAAAATTTCACCAATCTGATGCTGTACTTTTTTTGGTCTTCGTTTTCCTATTTTTCCATCTCTTGTCACTCTTTTGTCATCTTTTCTTTCTATATCGCTCCCTGCGTAATTTCCACCACCCTAAGGACCAAAATCGTCCCTAGGTTGGGTACTCATGACATCCCTTTGTACCTTTACTTTCTGTCAACGTACATTTCTCTTTCTAATGTCCATATTTCATTGCAGTCATTGATTTCTGCTTGACCAAAGTCGTCATGTCGGACTTGGATAACAACTTTCCCTCGCTGCACACAGTGTGGGCGTCTCACACCAACTGCACGCAGAGGGCGGGACGAGCCGGTCGAGTCAGGTCTGGTCGAGTCTATAGACTCGTCACAAAAGAATTCTATGTAAGTATATACGTAGATAGTGTAAGTGCTTTTAGGTCGAAATTGAAGACATGTTCGTTTCGGCGATGTTACAGTTGAATAGTGCCCTTGCAGTGATTTATCACAAAACCAAACTATAAATCGCCACCTTAAACTTTAAACTGAATAAGTACTGATTCACTGATTTGAGAAATCATGGATACATCATTTTATTGGGTGTAACTTCTCATGGAAGGTGAACTATGTAATTATAAGGAAGTGCTCATGAACAACTTATACACTAGGGCAGTGGTTCCCAAACTTTTAATTTCGCGTACCACAAATGAAATTATAAATCAGTGGCGTACCACTGAAGTGCAACAGTTAAAAAAATCATTCAAATGGTGAAGTAATAAAAACTGCAACTGTTAATGAAAACATTATGCTTATTTATTTATTATAGAAAAAAAATACAATACTCTTAGTTCAGGGGTGTCCAACATAATATTGTGGAGGGCCAGATTTAGTATTTTTGTAATCGTGGCGGGACAGGCCTGTCTTAGTCTGAAAAATGGTGCTGCATGTTCGAAACAAAAGAGGAAATATTTGGCTCAGTTGTACTTAACTTGAAGCGCGAAATTGTAAAACGTTTATCTAATTATTTACTATGTATTTCCTATGGCCATGGCTGCTTGCGTACCACCTTAAGAAGCGTCGCGTACCACTGGTGGTACGCGTACCATAGTTTGGGAACCACTGCACTAGGGTTTTACACTTTCTTAGTGTTTTCTCTCATAAAAATTAGAAAAAAATGTGTATTTATCTGAAAAACTTATGTTATAATTTGTGACTTATTCAGTTTTACCTCAAAATATTGTCTGTGTTTTTTTTTATTATCGTTGATTTGTATTATCAATTATATTTTTTTTTCAGCACAATTATCTACCGATTGATTGTACGCCTGAAATGTTGAGGTGCCCTCTAGATCAGCTGTTCCTGGCTGCAAAAATACTCAACATGGGATCTCCCAAGGCCATCCTGGCTTTGGCCATGAACCCACCCAACTTATCACAGATCAACAGGACCATACAGAACTTGAAAGAGGTCAGTATATGGAAGCATTATACAGTAGTGAAGGGTGAGAATCTTTTAAATGGAAATTGGTTAAAAGAAAGGTATAGTATTAATAAATAAAAGCTTTTTGTGAAACAGGCTAACAGATTAACGGATTTAATCAACTCGTGAAGAAAAACTTTGTGTTTTTTTTTTCCTTTATTAATTTAAGTGGATACTTATTTTTCCTATTTCACTCATAGGGATAATCCCCTTCATCCCCTAATGACGCACCGCTGTTGATTTCACCTAATGGAATGCAATATTGAACATTTTTTTTATGACTGGCGGTCTAGCTGATAAATTTTGCCTCTGGTTTTTTTTTGTAGTTTTGCGTCTCTCTCTTTCACACATAATGTTTAAGTTTCTCTCTATCAATATTATACCCATGGTTTTAGTTTGAGCCAATATTACCCAGAGTAAAAAAGAACAAAAAAAAAACAATAAATGAAGAGACGTGCATCCTCTCTCATGGTTCATTTCACACTGGAGCCGATTTGTTAAAAATCACCATATTGATTTTGTCTCACTGTTTATGCTTAGGTTGGTGCCTTACTGAAAACTGTCTCTGGAGTGATATACACAGATGATGGTGACATAACCTACCTGGGCAGGATAATGGCTCGTCTTCCAGTGGACGTCAGGGTATCCA
Organism: Agapetus fuscipes; assembly: GCA_951799405.1. Taxonomy (NCBI): domain Eukaryota; kingdom Metazoa; phylum Arthropoda; class Insecta; order Trichoptera; family Glossosomatidae; genus Agapetus; species Agapetus fuscipes. The sequence continues at coordinate 9,704,868 of OX637349.1, read as the reverse complement.
AGCTCATTGTTCTGGGATACGTTTTCGGCTGCATGGAGGAATGTGTCATCATGGGTAATAATTAATAATATTCATCCAATCGATCATTCGGTCGATAGCTCAGTTGGTAGAGTGCTTGCATTCCATGCCGTGAGATCGGGTTTGAATCCCACCGAGGATGTCAAATGATTTCCTGTTTTGGTGTTTATTTCAAACCCCAAAATATAAGACCCGCAATGTTTACTCAGCATTCACAAGAAATGAGTGCCAGCCCCCTTGGGATCTGGAAAACCCCCACTTACCTAAACTAACCTAACGTCAGTTTTTCATACGAAGAAACGATGATTCATGGATCAGCTGCGGGTCAAACGTGTTGTGAATAACCCTGTAAATGACTGAAAAATGTGAGACAATAGTTTATCAAAAGCACCAAATCCCCTTTTCAAGCTGCAGAATCTAAAGTAAAAATCATTACGGATCTTCGTTACAAGTGGCACTCAAAGAAGATGAAGAAAAAGCATTTATTGATGTTGTGCAAAATATATTTTTATTTTCAAAAAGTGCCTGTTTTGAAATGTAATTATTAATTTCAGGTGCTGCCATGTCTGTGAAGAACATCTTCAGTACCCCGTTCCAGGAAAGCTTCATCGCCTACAACTCTAAGCTCACATGGGCGGATGGCTGCAGCAGCGACTGCCTGGCCTTCATAAATGCCTACAGGGTGAGCAAGCCATAAAGGAGAGGCCCGTGATCTCCTTTGCCTGGTTGTTATCATGAGTTAGAGACCTACCTTTTGTTCTCCAGCCTTTCTAGCTTCTACATCTCTCAGAGAAGAACGGGTTTCTGTATCTGACCTTATCTTCTTCACTGAAAAAGTGCAAACTAAATTGTCAGAAATAATTGTTGTTGCTTGTGTTTGAAGATTGTAGGTACATCAGATGATGTCTCTTCTTCAATAAAGAAACATGAACTTATTGACAGAAATATTTGTTGTCGTGATTGAAGATTGTAAGTACATGAAGGGACCTCATAATTCATCAACAAAGGTGATGCGAAAGACTATGCTCTTTTAGTACAAAAGCTACTTATTGTATTGTTTTCCCGACGAGTAGATGACTGTTATGACCATGGATTTGCAATTGTTGGTCCTCTGTCCTGGAACCACCTCCCTCATGTGAGAGAGCTAGAGGACCGTGGAAAGTTGTGAAATGGACAGAAGACTAGCAGATTTCTGGCATTTGCACAAGCGCCCTTGGAGTGAGATCATGAAGCAGCGCTATAAAAAAATAATCAACTCATCATCATCATGGATGCGGGAACGGTCTCCATACACTGTATAAATTTTATTCTGTATAAAACAGATGAAAGAAAATATGTTGTATCTATTTTAGGTGTACTCACATTTGAAAAGAACCAACCAATTTGGGAACTACAGGCGAGGCGAGAGGGAATGGGCCAAAACCATGTTTGTCCAAATCAACGCTCTTCATGAGATGGATCAGCTGATCAGAGAACTAAATCATCGTCTCGAGCATGAGCAGCTCATTCCAATGGAATCTCAGAAGAAACTTTGGAGCCCCAGTGAGCTCAATCTAGTCTTAAAGGTACGAAAAGTTGTTTTTATTTAATGTCTACAGCGTACTATAAAGTTTAACTCTTCAACTGCGGGTGACACGCATAGGCGTCAAGTGTAAACTTGCATACAGTGCGGCTGTCAATCATAGACCTCATCCAACTTTGAACTTATCCCTGACATCTATGTTCAAAAATTCAAAAGACTGCAAGTGGAAATATGTGCTGAACCTTTGTGATTTTTGTTCTTGAATAACTAATACATGTGACTGTTCACATACTTTGAAGTGTCGTCAATCAATAAATGTTTTAAAAAATGTGCTTGAAAAAGTATTCTGTCCTGGGGGTATTCATATAGGCAGAATATTCAGAAGCAAAAAGGTTAAAGCAGCGTGCGAAAGGCTGCAAAATGAAATAATAACTTCATCTATTTTTTGGTAGTATTGAAAGTTTCATATTCCCAAAAGAACATGTTTCATTGGAAAGCAGTTTACACTTTGCTGGTACTTTGGCTGATACATCTTGGATAGAAAAAGGTACCAAAACAGCAAATCATCTGTGAATTCAAGTGATTTCCCGTTTCGGTGTTTATTTCAAATCTGAAATCAAAAAACCGTCAAGGTATACTCAAGTTAAAAAGCTTTCACAAGAAATAAGAACCAGCAGCGCCTCAGGAGCTGGGAAACGTCTATTTCGACCCATTACCTGTCAAAATAAATAAGTTCTATAGGCTCAGAGGACAACGCGTTAAGAAGATGCAGTGTATGGCCCTCACCACACAAGAGCTTCGTCTCTTTTTGGTAAGGTATAGCGTAACAGCAATTTAATCAACAATGGAATAGATTTAAGGAAAAAAATGTATCAACAATTTTTTTTCAAATAAAAAATGTGTATCTTTGTTGCATTTTTTTTTGCGTTGTTTAGTTGCGTTTCAATTTTACATAGTTTTAACCTTACAATCAAAATGATATATTTTTTATTTGGGATACATTCCTTTGTAACAGTTCCTCCTAGCCGGAGCCTTCTACCCCCACTACTTTGTATTCTCCCGGAGTGACGATGAAGAGGAGATGGCAGCCACCAAGATGCTGGCAGGCAGGGACCCCCGCAACACCATCTACCTCACCAACATGGACAGCAAGCAGCCCGGAGTCCTGTACACCGCGCAGATCAAGCAGCTCTTCCAGGACTGCACCAAAGGGAACATTGTGGTCAACTTCAACATCTCCGGTGGAGGGTAAGCGTTTTTTTAAGAAATCCTGTGCGGGAGACTCCATAGATTCCAGAGAATCGTTGCAGTGCCCCAGAGGTGTTAATGATGTGGCGGTTGATTTCCTGATCCTTTGTAGCAGGGATGTTAGCTGTGTTGTGCTGCCTTTGTTTTGAGCCATTGAAAGGAAGTGGCGATTGATATTGGTTTGAATAGGACAGGATTAAATTGGGGTGGGAACACAGATACCGGTAATTTATATGTGCCGGTGTCTTTTATTTCAGAATGAATTCTTCCATTGGTGCTTGAGATATAGCTTGTACGCATTCTCAATATAATTTTAAAGTATTAATGTGTCATATAAAACTCTTCTCTAAGCTCCCAAAAAGGTCAGTCATGAGCTGGGCATCCCGAGGTGGGCCGTAGCTGAATCCGGAATTCTCCTCCACTCTCGCCTGTCCATTGCCTTTGCTCTCCAGCCACCTATGTCTGCCTTGGCTGCATCTGCATTGACACCATCTTTCCAAGACATTTTTGACCTTCCTGGTCTCCTTTGGCCTTGTGGTGCTGAGTGTTAGGCCCTGAAGGGGATTGGCGTCAAATATTTCAATTATGTGATCAGCCTCAAAAAAACAGCTGGCTACAGGAACAGAGCTTTTGATTCGGAGGGTCCATTCTGCTGGAACATTTTGAGAACTCAATCCAATGCTAAGATATTTTGGGGGTTGCTTAGACTTGAGATATCTTCAGAAATCTCTTGGAGAGCCTCTTTACAGCTTAATCTATGCCGTAGAGCAGTTCTTTAAACCATATTCTACTGTCACTCATTCAAGAAATAAATGTTTATCCTAATATTGCCAGATCACGGTTTTGCAATGTTGTTGTCAAGAATTTTAACATGTATTCTAAAACTGATTCTTTATATTTCAGAAAAATATTTATTACATTTTGCGGGGAAGAATCTGGTGCGGACCAAAGATCTGGACAATACGTAAGTATTCATTCATTAGCACAACTCTCCATTTAGTAATCATTGAAAATATTAACAATTCATGTTGTTTCAGATGGCGAGAGCTTCAGGAAATGTTTCACTCGCCATTTACAAAGCCCTAAAGTTACGGCAACTCAAGTTCCCATTTGTGCTTCGTGTGATGCCGTAAGTATTAAAAAAAGGCCAAAACATTTGTAAATCTTGAAAGCTTAGGTCATGTACCAGAAATACCTAGATTTTCAGCAGCACATTCTATGTTGCCCCTCCGCTATCTTCGCGGGGAAAGAGATTTGACGTTTTCTGGAATTCCTCCCCCTGGGAGCTAGTCTTGTTTGTTTCGGTATATAAAGCCATAAATGGCATTGCTCCACCTTATCTCCAGCTATCAGTTTTGTTTAGGTGTGCCATCAGATACCCACAAATTTCAAAAGGTGCCTTGTATCGCTCCTACATTCATGCTGTGCCGATTGAAGTCTTTTTTCATTTGGTTTTTAGTCCCAGCTCTGCGCAGACGTACATGCAGGACCTGGGGCTCGGTGACACTCTGTTCCAAGGGACGCCTCCCCTCATGGACAGTCACAATCTGTGGATCAAACCCATATTGCCCGGCGTGGATGAGAACTACATGTATGTCAAAATATCTCATGTAAGTTCATTCACATTTGCATTTTGTGTTTTGATTATTTTTTGTTTCTGTGTTTTGGTTTCAATGTATGATTTTATTTTATTCCAGATCGATGACTGTCATCACTTCTGGTGTCAAGCCATTGACGGCAAGAGCAACTCCAGGGTGGAATGGCTTGAAGCCATCATCAACCATGAGGATCTGGCCCCCTTGTCGGGACCTCCTATTGAGGGGAGGCTGTACGCGGCACCGTTCAAAGCCAAAGAAAACCTTCCTCCAAGGTACTACAGAGCTGTGATCAAGAAGATGAAACCTCAAAACCATGTCTTTGTAAGTCATTTAAATGTTTTTGAGCTTTCACAGCTGGATTCAGACGCTTGAAATTGTGCTTCCGGGTCTTGACCATGGTGCACGCTCTTTTCTTTTTTTCTTGTTACCATACCAAAAAAAGCAGAGAAAAATGAAGTGACGTATCATATAGATACTGGATACATAACACATTTAAGATCGTGAAGAACAATTTCAAGAAATTTTATGTGTATTTGACGGCAGTCAGTTTTTCCCTTCATTTTTCATGTAGGTATCATCTAATCTAATCTAATCTAATCTAAGCTGCAAAGATATATATCATTTAAGATTTATATTAAATGCATTCCCACAAGCAGACATGTATAATTTCGCGCTAACACATGCCGCATGTGGACCTACAATATAAAAACCCAATCTCAAATGAACATAAGCCTTGCAACTCTTGCCGTCCTTCCCTGAAACAGGGGTGACATTGGCAAAGTGAACCAATTTTTTACAGTATGGGTGGTCAGCCACATAACAACCTATAAGTCAAGGAACATACATGACAAATTACATTTTTCATTTCTGTATTTTGAACATTTTCCTGAATGTACGGGATACAGCTTTTTGTATGCAGGCGATAGTAAAGGGATTTATCAGGTAGGTTTGAATGGGTATGTTGTTTAAAACAAAAAGAAAATATACTTGAATTACTGGGTGAGAAGTCTCGCCATATCTACCGATCATAAAGGTTGATAGAAAGCAATGAAACCACAATATTGCAAAATCTATCTGTCAAAATTTTCTTTTTATAAATTTGCATTAATTGTAAAGAGAACATTTTGACACCCTGATCAGCTATTCACACGCGGCCATGTTTAAATGCTTTCTATCTACCTATAGACTGCTGGGCCTGAATCAGAATCTTAAAATGAAAAAGCAGCCCAATGTCATGGAAGCTCGTAACTGCTTTCTAATGTATTTTTTTGTAAATAACTTTTCAGGTGACATTCATAGATTACGGAAATAGCAAATTAGTCCCAATACAGCAATTGAGAATGTTTGCGAAGAACACTGAGATTGTGTTTGAAGTGGAAGCGCTGGCCTTCCAGTGCACCCTGTCAGAGATAGCGCCTTCTGTCATGAAAGACGAGAGAGCGGTCTGGACAGCGGCTTCTGTGGAGAGGTTCGGACAACTGGCGTATGACAAAAAATTGCAAGCCAAGGTAAGAACACAATTATTTTCCATATATTTTTTTTAATTAATGGACTCAGAACAGCACTCGGGTCCAAACCTTAAATATGCATAAACCGTCTTGACTTTGGCCAAAGTTAACTGATTTTTTAAATATGGGAGGTTAGTCTCATACCAACCTATAGGAAAAAGGTATGTCTTCTCTCTCACAAATAATGACTACGTTCTGGACAGTATCTAGTGCACGTGATTTTTTTTTGTTCTTTTTTGTATCCAGCTGCCATGCCGCTAGGTGTGGCCAGTAACTCGACAGATGTGTCTCCACTTTGATATATCCTTCTTTAATCTCCGACATTCTTCACTCTCCTCATGCATGCTCTTCCCTTTTCCTAACCCTGCAGATTCCATTCATTGGCAATCTCGCTTAAATTTGATCAATCCCAAGCTTACCTTTGACTTTCCCATTGCACACTCTTTTTGGACGTTGTTCATCGTCCATTCTTTCTAGATACCCAAACCATCTCATTGTACTCCTTTTCCATCAGAAATTTTATTTTCAGCTCCTTATTTGACTTTGATTATTGTGTAAAAGAAAGCTTGTTTCCTTTCAGATCTACTCTGTTGTATTCGATGTGGTCTCAGTAGAACTGTTTTTAGAACAAGCCAGTGTCAACAAACGACTCATTGAAGAAGGATTCGCCCAACCAGCTGAAGAATCTTTCAACTCCAAGGTAGGAATATCATCATCTTAATTAGATGAACCGTTGTCTGCAAAATAAGAAGATTGAGAATATGATTATTTGATAGCTTACTGTTTTATTAGTGAGCTTACTTTATATAGTGATGACCAATCTCACAGAGGGCTTTTGAATTGTGATTCACACAAAGACAGCGCTCACCAAATAAACCATCCTAATATTATTATTATTATTAGCATTTCCAAGAGCACCCTTGGAGTGATCACATCACAAAATAACACTAAAATAAATCATCAAGCTGTCATATCATTTTCATACCCTGAAATTTTGAGTCTTGAAATAATTTCAGTTGAACCATGATCAACGGGAGAATGCTGAAGAGATGCAGCCCGCCCAGAAGCTCGCCATCAACAGGAAGCAAGAACAAGAGCTGGACAGCGTCCTGAACCTGACTACCATACCACCACCCAACTCTAACCGATGCACCAGAACCATCAACTTGCATGGCCCTTACAGGTAAAATGCTATAATATTAATCTAGCCGATTCGCTCGATAGCTCAGTTGGTAGGATATTTGCATTCCATGCCGAAATCTAGGGTTCAATTCCTACCAAATGAGATCCCGTTTCAGTGTTTATTTTAAGCCCAATATAGAATACTGGCAAAAATGAGACTTTATACCCCCTCGGAAGCTGGCTCACTGAAGTGGTTGGTATAAAGCTGACTGACATAAGGGTGGCCACATACCTGTATAAATAAATAGGTTCCACATATCACATGTGACTCCATTATGGACAACGCGGTAAGACAAAGTGCTATTTGTGCAGCTTAGTTGCAGTCTAAGCATAAGATGTACAGAGTTTAAGATGGTAATATAATGTTATCAGAATGACTATGATACTTGCAATGCTCAATAATGATACTTATATTAATTGAAATATAATGTGTATGTGTATAAATTGATGTTATTATTTTCAGTCCTCTGGAGACCAACTTGCACAGCCTATTCAATGGCATGCAAACGAGCGTGAGGATCGAAAACAACTCCGTGAATTCCATCTTACTAAACACGGAGCCTCAGTGCCACAACGAGAAGCTCGTAGTGGCAGCATTCGTCGACCAATCCCCGAGCGGAGACAATCTGATGCTTCGCCACACCACGGTCATGCCCAACATCGTGGGTCTTCCCACCCTGCTGGCTCTGATCTTCTGTCCAACGGCAGAGTTACGTCATGACCCTGCTGGGACGAAGTACACTACGGCATTGTGTGGCCTCGGACACCATAAGGGTGTGTCACTGTTTCCAGAACATGACATTCTGCTCAACATAGATATGGATCTCAATAACGACGACTTGGATAATGTAAGTAACATTTACTTCTTTTTCTTCAATGGTGCTACAGCCCATCTCGAGCCGTGGCCTCCTTTAACTTCTGCCTCCAACTCCACCTGTCCTCTGATGCCGTTTTCCAGTTCACAACTCATAGAAGCTGAGCCGCATCCCTCCCCATATCATCTCTCCATCTCAGTCTGGGTCTTTCCACTCTTCTTCTTCCTCCTGGATGGCCTGACATGATTCTTTTGGGAATCTGTGTTCCTGGCATTCTGTGAACATATCCCTACGACCTCAACCTTTAGAGTGTTATAAAGGTTTAGATACTGGATGTTCGGTATATGCTGGAAAGTAACATTTACACCACAATTTAAATTACATTTCAGTAACAATCTGCGTTAAATTTCAGAAACAATCTGCGTTATATTTCAGAAACAATCAGCGTTATACTTCAGTAAAAATCTGTGTTACATTTCAGAAACAACTGCGTTACATTTCAGTAACGGTTAGAACCAAGAAAAAGGTGTATGTAATTATTGTTTTCAGATCAACTATCTTCGTTGCACAATAGATTCAATGTTGATCACGGAAGAGGAGCAGGATATTCCCATGGTTAGTGAGGAAATCCGGCGCAGAGTTCCAGAAATCATCAAAAGTACACTCCAAAGGTAAGTTAACTAAAAATGCTATATACCTCTTCTCCCAATGGCTCTACAGCCCATATCTCTACTTGGTCTCCTGTAGCATTTGCCTCCAGCTCCTTTCCTCGGCAGCCAACTTCCAACTTTTCACCTGGATAAGCTGGGATACAGGGACCTGATATACATTGTACAGTTTATTATTATCCGGAATACGCCAGTGTTCACGGTCTTTCCCAAGTCTACAAATTCTTCTCAAGACTTCTCGGTGCTATGGCCAAGGGAGTCAAGTGGCTGATCTTCCTAGCGTATTTGGAATAAAATAATGTTGGTTCGATCTTCGCTTGGGTCATTTCACCATAACCATAATCCTGGTTCAACAGATCGCTGCCTTAGTTCTTGTTTATCGTAAACGCCATTGAGAAAATTTTACATGAGCAATGTTTGCATATGTACTGGACCAATGTGTCTTATAAAAACAAGAAATTTATTTTAAAAATATATAAAAGAACTCTCACATTATCGAGTTTTACGGTTTTTCTTAGCTCAGATTGTGTAGAATTTGATTCTTAAGACAAATGCATGGAAAAGTCATATTTGACAAGATTGGCGTATACGATAAACAAGAACTGGGGGAGCGAGATGTCATTTGGTAATTATTAGTTAATAATTCATTAAAATATACAATAATGAATTATTCATTTAAGATATTAATACCTGTTTCTGGCCAAGCAGAATAGGTTGGTGAATTGCATTCCTCTTCACAAATCTATTAAAAAAAACCTTTCTCTCGAAAGTGTCAATTGCAATTTAACCATCCATGCTGTCAGTGTCAGCTTCAAAAATGTGTCATAATGGATTTTTTCTACTCCCATTTGGTAATTTACTAATTACAAAACGGCTAACGCAATCACAATGCCATACATTTCTACACCCGTTGCATAATGTTACATTATGCAACCGGTAACCGTGTTAAAATGAACATGTGCGCATGCGCATTGTCAGAATTGGAACCATTTTTTAATTTCAAATGTCAACCTTGTATGGGGGTATGAAGACCTGTCAATCCAAGATGGCCGCAAGCGATCAGCTGATAAGGCTTCATACAATATTAGTGATATTCGGTAGGTAGGAATTACCGTGGTGATGAGACTTTCAGCCCTGTTCAGATGAAAATAAATAAGTATATTTTATGTGTAGAGTCAAATAAAAATTGTTAATAGTGCTAAAATTTATCAAATTTATTTATCGGATTGCTCCAAATAAAGCTTTCCTTTTTTCAATGGAAAATAAAAGGCTTGAAAGGAAAACAATACAAAAAATTTCACCGCAAAAAATAAACAAACTCAAAAAGTTACTTGGTTAATAGGTGAGTATGAGGTTGATCACCTATGCTGTACAAATTTGGTTCACCTGCCAATACAACTGCAGGGCATATGTTTATTTGAGTTTTGGGTTTGAATGTTTAATAGATTAAAATAAAAAACTTATTTGTTACAATTCACATGAGCTTTTATTATTTTTAAACACTACCGGTTTCGGGAGAAGCAATACCTCCCATCTTCAGGTGTAAATATAAACTAACATACAAATACAATACATTATGACGTGAGGATTTGAATTACTGAGGGGGAGGGGGGGGAGTGTTATGTGGGCGGGGTGTAGTAGGAAACATAGAAAGTAGGGGAGAAGTGTTAGGAAATATAATACTATTTAAGAGGTTATTTACTGAATTAATATTTTTTTGGATTTCTAGGTTTTCAAAATTAGTAGTGTTTAAAAATAATAAAAGCTCATGTGAATTGTAACAAATAAGTTTTTTATTTTAATCTATTAAAATGAACTTTCACGAAGTAACTGCCAAAAACCTAGATAATTGAATGTTTAAGCTTATATGCAGGATGTAAAAGCGCGACCTTATACATATGTGTCGGCTTGTGGGCATGAATTCAATATGAAACCTAAATATAATTTATTTTTACAACTTAGGTTAGATTAGATAATCGAAGGGAATGATAAATCACACGTTTTGACAAAGGTAAGGTTTTAATTACTTCAAATGGACGAGTACATTATAATGACTATTATTCACTATTTTGTTAATTCTCTCATGGTCGTAGAAAAAGTATTGTATGCCACTGCACGTAATTAGTCTTTGTAACACTCGTGCTTTCTATTGTGCCATTCGGCTGCGCCTCATGGCACAAACTAGCACTTGTGTTAAAAAGACTATCATTACTTGGCCGTGGCATAAATAACTATTGCTTTTCTTTTTCAAGATAATAAAATATACTGAAACAAAGAACACTTTATTTTATACCTAAATAAAATGGATTACCACGTGTTTCACTAAAAAAAATGAATTTTCAACTCATTTTTCACTTTTTAGAATCTTATCGGCTCCCAAAAAATACTGTGATACGTCTAACATCAAACGCAGCTGGAAGTGGAACTACCATGCCAACAGTGAAGTGCCAAAGCTGGAGACCAGAGAGCTGTTTGGGACCCGTGCCATATATCCTGTTCACAGTGGCTTTGCTCTCCGGCCCATGAGCCAAGAGGAGATTATAGCGCTCAGCAACGAGAACAAGAAACTGCATGCCATGAAGCACTCGTAAGTAGTCAATGATTCATATTAACCTTCTAGCCAGTGCACTGTCTTTGTTGAACTGACCACATGGTCATCCTGGATCGTCCCGCAGAAAGGGTGCATCCTAAAGACGTTGGCTTTGTCGCCAACGAAATGTCAAAAATAATGTAAGTTTTTCCATAACAATTCATCTAATATCTTATTAGAATATGTAAACCAGGTTAGTGTTGTCAACAGGAGCAAGCTTAGTGACTATTTTGCCTTGGTAAGAAGAGTTAAAACAATGTTTGGAGAGCGCGCTTTTGCAGTTGCTGGTCCTCTGGGTTGGAACCATCTGCCTAATCATGTGAGAGAGATATAGGACTACAAAAAGTTCTGAAATGCACTGAAGACATGCAAGTTTCTGGCAGTTGTTTGCAGAAGTGCCTTTGGAGTGACTACATCACGAAACGGCGCTGTAAAGAAATCATCAACTCATCATTATTGGCTGTCAAAAAATGCTGAACACCCATTGTTCCTCGTCATTTTAACGAAGATCGCTGTTTCCCTTTTTGCTCAGGCGCTGCGAGTTTTGTTAGTTCTGCATACTATGATTGTGGGATACGCAGACAAGGCCGTAGCCAGGGGAAGGGTCAAGGGGGATTAATCCCCCCCCCCCCCCCCCCCCGAAATAAAAAAAGTTATTTATTTTAGACTTTTCATTTAGATATTCAATGTAGAGATTTCCTTGCATTGGACGTGTAAGGTTTGACCACAGAAAAATTCCAAATTTGAACATACAAACCAATTGAAATTTGGAAAGGGAAACACAAGTTTTCTGTTCCTCAAAAGATGGCAATCATCATTCAGTTAAATGACCATTTCTGTGTTACTTTTCAGGACCGTTCCTCTGCCCCAGGATGTTGTCTGCAAGCTTTGCAATGTCTCCATGGTAAACATGGTTGGTCTGCGTCTCCATCTGGCATCTCACATGCATCGTGAAAGGGAACTCCGGCTTCTAATCGACGACTAACATTCCAACATACTACCTTTATCCTAAATACAAGCTTTTACCACATAAGACAGTGTGTGTATTCTAAAGAGTACATAATTTGGAATATTCACCGAGTAAAAGTTCATACTTGATTATTTTACATCTCGTGTAAAACACTGGAAACTTCCCTATATCAGTAAATAGAAAAATGTATAAAAACTAAATCACTCACTAGGGGTGATGTTGTATCTACCATACATTTTTCTATTTACGCGATAGAAGGGTACACGCGATACAACTTTAATATTTTTTTAGTTTATATTCAGTTATCTATGAACAAAATATTTTGTGAAATGTTGCAAGTGATGCCAAAATAAAGCTCTACTTTCAAAGTATTTTTAATGTTGTTTCATTAATTTAATCTGGTGTGGTTCAACCATTGGTGTGCTTTTGTGATGTCCCGGATCAATTATTGATCTACACCAGTGGCTTCCAACCTGGGGGCATTTAGGGGGGCAATGAAATGACATTGATAGTTGAGCCTTACCCCCCCCCCCCTACCGTGGCGCTTTTAAGATAAAATCATCAACTGCTGCCAAAACTATCCGTCAAACATCTTCTCTGCTACGCATTCACTCTGCAAGGAAATCAACCTCTGTCTAACCAAACTGCTCCGAGTCTTGCCACTGCCGTGCACCTTTCAGAATCTCTCATAACAAACTTCTCCAGTCTCTGATGGTCCTTCTAGGTGAAACAGGAATACAACTGCAGATTTTTACAGTAAGTCGGCAGCGAGATTACAAAGAACAATGCTCTACTCACTTCCTCGGGGTTCTAAGTATAACTATGAAATATTTTTCCTTTCAATTACATAAAAAAACATCCGACACACGAAATCAATGTTTCAGAGACAATGACTCTCTGGACAAAGATTGCAATCAGCCCAATTATATTTTATTGAATAAAACTTAATTTACCTGGATAGTATTTTTTTATTACAGCTATTATTGTTAATCATAATATAAACAATTGATATCAGGCCTGCATTAAGGGGGATTCAAGCAGCGCAATCGCACAACGTCCAAAGAAAAATATTTTACAAATTTCGCACATAATTTTCTTTGGACATGGAAGCCACAAAGAATATTAGTAAATTAGGAATTAGTGATTCCAACATAAATCTCTTAGAGGACCTTTTTCTAAATAACTAGATTTTTTAATCCACAGCACATTGTTGTAAAGCAAAGTTAGCCATGCATTTCAACAAACAAAATAAACTTTTTAAATTTATGGAGATTTGAAATGATTGCATGAAAATTAAACTGCTGCTATTGAGTTCACAGTAGGTAAAAAAATATAGGGTGGGGGGCATGTCTTTCCTACCAGGACCCCAAGTGGACTTAATCCGGGCCTGGTAACTATTATTATTATTATTGATCATTAACCTATGTTTGTTGGGTGTTCAAAAAGGTTATCTTTAATTTTATACAAACTTATTATGCTCATATAATTATTTACAAGCATGGAATGTACTTCATAGGATAACATTTTAATGAATTGCCACTTTCTTACTACAATATATAGTATCTATATGAAATTCTTAAAGCTTTAGGTACCTACTTATATGGTCAACTTTGTTTTGCGCGAATCACACCTCAAGGGGCCTCTGTGAGCTCGATCATTGCTAGTCAGCTACAACTCAAGTCATTTTTATAATTTATTCCTTTATAGAGTAACTCAAACAGGCACATATAAGTTAAGGCTTGCATGTGTCTCAATCACTTTACTTTTTTACAAAGTAAATTTGTGAGCATGAGTGTAATTCACCAACATATTTTGGTCTGGCCAGAAACAGGTGTTTGCAGTGTAAATTAATAATTCATAAATTTATTTCATAAATTATTAATTCCTTGACTTATAGGTTGGTATGAGGCTGACCACCCATACTGTAAAAAATGGTTCACTTTGCCAATGTCACCCCTGTTTCAGGGAAGGACGGCAAGAGTTGCAGGGCTTATGTTCATTTGAGATTGGGTTTTTTATATTGTAGGTCCACATGCGGCATGTGTGAGCACGAAATTATGCGTGTCTGCTTGTGGGAATGCATTTAATATGAATCTCAAATGATACATATCCTTGCAGCTTAGATATTTTAGATTGTAGCCCAATGACTCTGTTAACTGATGGTCACATCTATCTTGGTTCTTATTTCGATATCGGAAGAAAAAATTATGGATGCTTTGAAAGTAAACAAGTGCAAAGTAGACAGATAATTATGTGAAAAGTGTTCACGATTGGTTTATTGTTTATGTGCATGCACAGCTTTAGAAATTAAGAACAATGGAGCTACACAGACTCCTGACAGAGCGGGTCCAAAAGATATGTATGCCCCTGCTAGGGTTACTAGTCACATTTGGTTCAATTACAGGGTGGCTTTTTAATTGTTCTTAATATATAATATCTTTGCAACTTAGATTATAGACTAATGTATCTTATGATCAGTAGTCCACAGCATTAACCACTCTACGTCTCATTACTACATAAACGGTAAACATCTTTAAGTTTTATCAATAGTCAATATTATTTATTTATTTGCTTAGTAAAACCTATGATCCCTTAGATAAGGCACTTCATGGGGAGCAAATATTTTGTTCGCCTATATTGACGCAAGCAGGAAACATGCAATAGGTACATAGTGTCACATATTTAATTGCAAAATTCAATGGACTCTACAGTAAAGACTCATTAATCATTCAGTATTGAAAGAAACTTAATCTGTATTATCCTTAGTATGCTTTTAAAGCTCCCAGGCATTGGCCTGAGTATAATTTATACGTCTGCAAGAATATTAAGTTAGTATTTGAGCTATATAGAACCAAAGACGACAATCTAGGATTTTTTCTGAAGATAATGTTACGAATATGTAATTGTGTATTTTGTTTGTATGTGCGAGTTGTGTCTGTATGAGTATGTGAAGTCTCTAGATGTGGGTACTTAAATAATTTGATATTTGTATTAGTTGAGATTGCTCGAGTGTTTAGATGTTCTAGTACAGTCTCGCATGTTACAATTCTCAGTGATTCGAGAATAGTTCTTATTCTCTCTATAAAAAGGGCCAAAGCTGTTTGTAGTGGAGAATCGAACTGACAGTAATTTGACCCATATCTGAAATAAATGGTGAAAAAAAAACACCATTTTTATAAAATTGAACCTAGAGAAATCAACAATATATACCTAAATATATGGCCACACAGATAATGTCATTTTCTTGTGCCTATGCCCTTGGGATTGTTAGTTACTCCGCAGATGTTTCTTCACTTTGTTCTGTCCTGGCAGACTTCTTTCATCTCCTCAACATTCATCACATTAATGCTCTCCTCTTCTTGTTCTTCTCTTATTTAAAAAACCTGATTTGCCACCTTTGGATTGTTTATTTCCGAAATGTAATTTGTTGTGTATATTCCTTGACTTAAAGGTTGGTATGCGGCTGACCACCCATGCTGTAGAAAATGGTTCACTTTGCCAATGTCACCCCTGTTTCAGAGAAGTTCAGCAGGAGTTGCAGGGTGTATGTCTATTTGAGATTTGGTTTTTATGTTGTAAGTTTACATGCGTGTCTGTTTGTGAGAATGCATGTAATGTGAATTCTCAATATCTTTGCAACTTAGATTAAATTAGATTCTATGCGACTCAATTGAAAAAATAGATTTCAAATATAAATTTAAACTGGAATTATGATTGTTGTTATACCGATCTGCTATTAACAAGTTAAAATTTGGATCTCAGAAAAACCATTATTGCTGAATTAACTTAATTCTCGACATTTCATTGGTGTCATAATTATTCATCCATTGTTCATCTTTGCTCTCCGCGCAACAAGATTGTCCCCTCAAGACTTTGGTCACCACCAATGAAATATCCAATACTAATTTAATTTGTAATAAGCACACTATTTGCTTTCTTTTCCCCAGCAACATAGCCATGTGACGTAACAATTTTTTGCCTTCTACACATCCAATCTGACAACGGATAGAAAAAACCATTGACAAACCGGACAGGCTTTCTTCTGTGTGAAAAAGTTGTTATAGTAATTCTCCTTTCTTTTAGAAATATTTTTTCTCACATGCATACAACAACAAATTTCATCAAGTAATTTAGTAGAAGTGCACATATTTCTGTGTTTGGTTGTATGATAATAATTATTGGAAAGTTATCTATTTGTCGTAGCCTCTAACCTCTGATTATTTTTCTTCCAAAAACAACAATCATAAAGTTGTGTTGCTTTATTTGGTTTAGTCTGTATATGGGCATGTAGATGATATCTACTCTCCATACTTCTTAATATAAAAATACATATTTTACAGCAAGAAAAATGAACACAACTACAAGGGGAATTATTTTATCTGGCAAGGAACTGGCTGAGTAAGTTTTTTTTCTGATATTCTTTTATGAAATTCGTATCATCATTTAAATGATATCAAAAAGAATTTATCTATCTAATTTGTATGTATTTTAAACTTTCGTAAGCATCAAGTTTAAACTAATAATAAAAAGTGAAGTTTACATTATTAAAAACATTTCCAAAGGTCAAACTGAAATATGAATTCAAATAAAGAACATATTATATTGGACTCTGTACTGAGTTCTAAATTCAAATATTTCTATGTGGAAAAAAGTTATAGGTCTATGTGACAAGGGTCCTAACAATCGATAATAAAATAATAGTTTACATTGTTCCTAGCAACCCGACTTGGTGACTTTACAATTTTTGCTTCTCCAATTTCATTTGCGATGACTCCATTTTTAGTGTACCTACCCGAATGTTTTTATAAACAAAGAGGTCTGTACCTAATTTAAAAATGACAAAATTGTGACGTCACACGGCCGGGTTGTTGGAGAAAAGGCAAACAAATATATTGTTGTTCTTTGCTAAGGACCGTAGTCCCATTCTAATGTAACATTTGCCGTCAAGAAAAAAGTTCTAAATTCGAATTTGTGCGGACCTTTAAAATACTGTTCAAATTTTATTCAACGAGAAAAGTGTTCTTACTCTGAATTTAATTGTTAATTTGATGCTTGTAATACCCTTCCATAGATTTTTTTTCAATGAATTAATTGAGATAGCCAGTTTAAATTTTTGGTAAAATATACAGTGGGTAATAAAGATATGAGAATGAGATATTTTACGCACATTTATAGGGAAATTCAGTCAAAATTACGCAATGATGTGGTTGCGTTGTCGTCAAAGCTGCCGGGTTTTAAGCCCGGCTTGGCGATTGTTCAAGTCGGAGGCCGGGAAGACTCTAATGTGTACATCAGGATGAAGCTGAAAGCTGCCAAGGACATTGGGATTGAAGCCGAGCACATTCAGTTACCTAGGTCCATCACGGAAGCCGAGGTAAATCCTGTTTTTTTTTTTAATACCTATTACCAACTAGCAAGAAAGTTTGTGCAAAAATTTTATATTGTGCTATTTTTGGAAGCACACACTCGGGACAAAGTTTATGGAGAGAAAAAGGTGGAGGCAACTCCTCGAGGAGGCCACCAAGGTTTGTAGCATCAATGATGATGATGATGGACTCGGTGCAAATGCCAAAGACAATGAAAATGTGATGGCACACGGCAGGGATACCTACTGAGAAAAAGGCAGTCTAATAGTATTTTGTTATTGGTTGCTAAGGTCAGTACTCACAAAGACCACAAATAATTTTGTTTGTGCCGAGCGTAGTGTAATGTCAAATGTTTACAAATGTGAAAATGATTTTAATATGTGGATTTTGTCGGTGTTATATTTTGTAGGGGGCCAAGTGGGCTGATCATTCTAGCGTGTTTGGAATAGAGCAACGTTGGTTCGATCCCCGCCTGGGTCATTTGACCATAACTTTGACCCTAGTTTAACAGATGTTATTGGGTAATTATTAATTAATAATTCGTAATTAATAATTCAAAATAAACAACAATGAATTATTAATTGATGATATTAATACCTGCTTCTGGCCAGGCAGAATAGGTTGGTGGATTGCATTCCTCTTCACAAATCTATTTAAAAAAAAAAAAAAAATAGAATGAGACAGAAAAAAGATGATAAATTATGTTTTTGGTCTAACGCTCACAGCAGTGGCCTAAAAGCATGGAAAATCACTTTGTTCTATGTTTTACCTGCACAACAATTTAGAATATTTTTCTTTTGTTCTAAAACTCTGAAGATGCCACACGCAGCAAGCGGTGAAACGTCAATGAAAATTACAAATTGTGAACCACAGCCAGCAAGTCAAAAATGAGAAGCTCCTAGATTAGATTAGGTTAGATTAGATATATCAAGTGAGAGTTTAATAAAACTGACAGAAAATACATTGATGTTTTCTTTAATGTATTTTTTTCGATGTGATGATTATCGTCAAATAATAAAACTATATTTTTAGCTCCTCATCAAACTGAACAAACTAAATTCCGACCCCAACGTCCACGGAATCATAGTCCAGATGCCTTTGGACACTGTCAACCCCATCAATTCTCATCTTATAACCGACGCTGTGTCGCCGGACAAGGATGTTGACGGGTAAAATATGCTTAATCATTTATTTTTACATTATATTGACATACATTCTGGGTGTTTACATTGAATAACATCCAGCAAGATATGTAGGTACTTAATAATTGACCTCTTTGGGTCAAAACTTAAAAATAACTTTGAATGTGCTTACACACTGGTCAATCGTAACCAAATTGTAGGTATTTGAGGAAAACAAATCATTGAAGTGTATCGCATATTTTTTATTTGCACAATCAGTTCCTTGACTTATAGGTTTGTGTGAGGAAGACCATACGTACAGTAAAAAAAGTTCACTTTGCCAATGTTCATTTTACAATATTGTAAAATATATGTACGTACAGTGATATGCAATAATAATAATATTAGCATGATTTATTTGGTGAGCGCTGTTTTTGTGTGAATCACACCTCAAACCCCGAGTATACTATATTACATAAACTTACCTCAATGTAAATTTAAAAAATATGAAATGTAAATCACTCTCAAGGGGTGCCGTCACATATTCCATACATTTTTTATTTACGCAATCCAGGTGAGATATAGGCAATGTTTAATACTCAGGGTACTGATACCAGATGTGATAAATACCGTGCATAACGCTTTGACGTCATTTCAATCTAAGTACATAATATAGTGCTGAGCTATAACTGTATGTTCTGTCTCTAGAGTAATATTTTATTTGGATGGATGATAGCGCCAGAACATTGGTGGTCAAATTCAGAGCCTAGGTTTATAGCAACCATTCAACCAATCACAGGGACCTGGCAACCTGGAAAAGTGTCGTTGCTTTTTTTCCCGGATTTGAAATAGGTGTCAATTGCATTAAGATAAAAGGTTCTTTAAAAATTTCTGCCCAAACCATTATTCAATAGTTAAAATTTTCTTCAGACTTAACACTGTCAATGAGGGTAGATTAGCCATCGGAGACCTGACAGGTTTCTTACCCTGCACTCCCAATGGCTGCCTCCAGCTCATCAAGAAAAGCGGAGTCACCATCGCTGGAGCCAACGCGGTGGTCATAGGACGCAGCAAGATAGTTGGCACTCCTGTCGCTGAACTGCTCAAGTGGGAACACGCAACTGTCACAGTGTGCCACTCCAAAACTGCCAACTTGGATCAAGAGGTATAAATCGTTTGAGTTTGGATTTATTTATCATTCCATTTTACACAATAGGGTCTGAAAAAAAATCTCTAGGAGAAATGTGATGTCACCATTACTAACTAAATGGCTTACAACGATGATGTCATGAATCCATGGACTTTTTTCATTGGCACCGTTCAGTGCCATTGTCAACATAAGGGTGGCCTAAGAAAGTCTGTGAACAGATCGGTCTAAAGAACTATCTTGAAGTGACTGCTGTTGAAGTATTTTTTTTTGTCCCTGAACATACAGGATATGGCTTGTGCGATAACATAGCTGACATATCACTAAATAAGTATTGTTAATTTGCCTTTGTTATTCATTTTCAACATTTAAATTCTTATCAGTTGGCATGCTAAAGTTCTTCATTTGCAAAGGATAAAAAGAAGTTAGTAGGTATGAAGGAGTTCTAGTGATTACAAAATAGATATTTGACTCAGCAAGCATTAAAGTTAAAAAAAAATCTCACTTTGTTTTTAAGGCCAGAAGAGCAGACATCTTAGTGGTCGGAATTGGCAGACCAGAAATGGTGAAAGCCTCTTGGGTGAAGCCTGGAGCTGTTGTGATTGACTGTGGAATCAATGCAATCCCAGGTATGTACTTACACCATCTTCATTTATTACAGTTTATTAGTTTATAGCAAAATTTCCTTGCCAATGCTCAAATTATGTGTGGTCCTATTTGGTTGATTTTCCAGTTTGTTGAATGCTTGTGTTCCATACCAGAGAGCTGGGATTCAAAATGGTTTCCTGTTTTGGTGTTTAGTTCAAAGTTAGTTCAAAAACCAAAATTAAAATACAAGCAAGGTTACTCAGCCTGCACAAGAAATAAGCACCATCCCCACATGAGAGCTGGGAACTTCCCATTTTCAAATCAAGCGGTTGGCGTCAAGATGGCTCCCTTATCTGAGAAAATAAATCAGTTCCACACACTGCATTCGACCTCTTCAAGGTCAAAGTGATATGAAGTTGCCCTGTATGTGCATTGTGCAGCGCAGTTGTGTTCCATCAGGAATGCAGGTATATCAAGTGATTGGCTTGTAAGAGCGCAATTGACATGAAAGTTTTTCTGGCTGTCCCTCTTCAGAAAAAAAAGATAGGGTGCTTACAAAATAAGTCATTCATATTTTTCAGGTCTTTACCTCAATTGAGTTACATAGTGGGAGGCTTGGGCTTTAAATCCAAGGGTGTCAAACGTGATTTTCCTAGCCATTATTTTTTCTTATCTTAAATGAATATTTTGTTATCAGATCCCACGAAGAAAGCGGGACAGCGTTTGGTCGGTGATGTGGCTTTTTCAAAAGTAAAAGAAGTAGCCAGCTACATAACTCCGGTCCCAGGAGGAGTTGGACTAATGACAGTTGCTATGTTGATGAATAACACTGTCCTCGGTGCCCAGAGAGCTGCAGAGAAACTGCTAACCAAATCCTGGAACTTAAGAAGCTTGTCCTTGAAGATTGAAAGTCCTGTTCCAAGGTATAGTAAACTGAACCAATTAAATAAAAGAGCCTTTAACTTATTAGTATCATAGGAAACAATAGGATCCCACAAATCATTCTTCAAGGGAACCCAACCGGAAGAATACCCCAAGGAAGACCTCCGAAGAGATGGTGTGATAGCTGGCAGTCTGGATCACAGAAGAAGTAGCGGCACAAATAGATCCTTTGTATATACTCCTCGGAGTTTATGTAAAAACTGTGTCTCATTTCACATACAAATTTTGGATGCCTATATGCAGCATTCAAGACAAGTCAAAAAAGTGTAAAATCGAGTTAATAAAATATTGTTCATTCACAAAAGAAATGGCATGTGTATTGTTGTACTTACGAGTGTTCTAGTGTCAACGGAATACGAGTACTACATACTTTGGAAAACCCAAAATTTAGAACAGATTAACAAATTATTAATTATTTGGCTGTTTATGAAATGGTGCGTCAATGATTTTATGTTTTCAGTGATATCTGCATTGCCCGAGCTCAAGAACCTAAAGACATTTTGCAATTGGCTGAAGAGATTGGTGTCTTCCCCTGTGAAATATCTCAGTATGGAAACAAAAAGGCAAAGATATCGCTGTCCGTTCTGGATAGACTGGGATCTCAAAAGGACGGCAAATACATTGTGGTTGCTGGGTATGTAACAATCTATAATAATAATAATCTATAATCTAAGTTGCAAGGATATATTCATTTAAAGCTCTCAGATGTATGCCCACAAACCAACGAGGGTAGTTCGCGCTTACAAATGCTGAATGTGTACTTACAAATAAAATCCAAACCTCAAATGAACATAAGTCCCACAACTTTTGCCGACCTTCCCTGAAACAGGGGTGACATTGGCAAAGTGAACCATTTTTTACAGTATGGGTGGTCAGCCTCATAACAAGCTACTAGTTATTCAAAAATAGTTGATCATAAACAAAATGCAATCATTTCTTTGTTAAAGTTACACTAAATCAAGTCTGCCTTTTTCAAAACTAAGAGACAATGTGAAATCAAACAATGTACTTTTTGCACACTTTTGATAAACTTTGTTTACGGAAACACCTTTGTCATAACCTTTGCATCTTAAGAGTAACAATAGTCTATGCTCATTTTGCCTTCAATAATTGTCTGGAACATATAGGCCAAGTGCCTGTTTCGAGCCGCAGCATCAAAGGTCAAAATAGCTGTAATGATTGCCGATCTTTGATAGAAGTGAATAGAAGAAGAAGATATAGACTAACTTCTTCTGAAGTTCATTCCGTTTTTCCTCTAGACTAGTAAAACCAAAGTAGGAACTACATCTTGATTCATCTTCATTAAGTTAAATATGTTATTCTTCTTTCAGCATAACCCCTACACCTTTGGGCGAAGGTAAGAGCACCACCTTGATAGGTCTTGTGCAAGCTCTCTCCGCCCACAAAGGAAAGAACTCCTTTGCCTGTATGAGACAACCTTCACAAGGACCCACTTTTGGAGTCAAAGGAGGAGCAGCTGGAGGAGGATATTCACAGGTTATTATTCCACATATTCCAGCAGGCTTTGTATGTATTCATCAACATCATGAGCTCGAGAAAATTATCAATGATATTTTTTTTTTTGCTACTAAAAAATATATGGTTGTGATCCTTGAAATGTACTCTACACAACCATATTATTTTCAACCGTTTTCCCTACCACTGCAACTACCCTATTCTCCTCCACTCTCGCATGTCTGTCGCCTTTGCTCTCCAGCTACGTGTGTCTTCCTTGGCTGTATCTGCATTGACACATCCATACATTGCATTTTTGGCTTTCCTGGTCTCCTTTGGCCTTTGGTGCTGAGAGTGTTGGGCAATTAATGAGATTGGCATTTTTCTGTTCTTATTATGAGACCAGTTCACATATCTCATTCACTAATTTGTAAGCCATTTTTGATTTCTAATCAAAAAAGACTTTCATTTTATAACTCCTCATTAGAAAGAGTTCTGGAAGTTCTCACAAAGTAAATCACTTTATTTTCAAATTAGCTTTTGCGGAGTTAAAATATGCATCTGCCTTTATGAAAGACCGTTCACCAAATTATCATCCAGCCTTATAGTAGCTGGGTCCTTTTTTAGAATTAGCATTTTATATAGCACTGATCAAGAATGCAGAGGGCTTTTGAGGTATGATTCATACAAAAACAGTGCTCACCAGATTAATCGTCTTAATTATTATTTATTTATGGTTGAAACTTTACATGCATGCATTATTTTCAGGTGATTCCCATGGAAGACTTCAATTTGCATCTCACTGGCGACATTCATGCAGTGACAGCCGCCAACAACTTGCTGGCAGCTCAAATGGACGCCAGAATATTCCACGAGCTCACCCAGAAAGATCAAGCTCTCTACGACAGGCTCGTTCCTAAAATAAACGGAACCAGGACATTCTCTAAAGTTCAAATACGGCGCCTGAATCGCTTGGGAATCAACAAGACCGATCCTAATTCTTTGACGCCACAAGAAATAACAGCTTTTGCCAGACTAGACATTGACCCTAATAATATTGTATGGAATAGAGGTAAGGTGATATTTCTTCCAAATGAAGAAACATCATTAGGTGACCAATATCTAATTCCTTATCCATCACCACAAGCCTATTTTCTCCTGTATTTGTCTTTGTGAACTTCAAAACTGAAAATATTCCTTCTATCATCATCAATGGCACAACAACCTGCAGTGTATCTTAGACTCATCGATCAACTGCAGCCACCGCTGACTGTCCAACTCCTTGCTCCTCCAGTCTCATACTTCTACCACTCAACAGTCCTCCACCACTCCGTCCTGCTATCTTAATCTGGGTCTTCCTACTGCCTTACATCTTTTTGGGTCTGTCATCTTATCCAGGCTCCGTTTTTCCGTGTTTCATTTGCTGCATGTGACCCAGCCAATGCAGCCTGCTGGCTTTTATTGACCGTACCACATCAACATCTTGGTACAAATAGTGTAGCTCACAGTTTTATCTTATTCACCTTATTTTTATCTTATTATGTTTCCGCTCTTTATTAGGCTGTAAATACTGCTGAGAATTTTCCTTTCAAAGATATTGAGAGAGCTTTGGTCACGCTAGGTCTGTGTCCAGGTTTCAGAGGTATAGGGGAAGACCAGATATTCATTTGATGTAACAGATTTTTTAGTTATTTTTCAATCATATAGGTACATATGTATCATTGCCACTTGTAAAATTTTATAAACAAATACTTCCAAGTGTATTTCTTGTCATTTCAGTTCTTGACCTAAACGACAGGTATCTCAGGAAAGTGACCATTGGCCAGTCGCCCACTGAGAAAGGATTCATAAGAGAAACTTCTTTTGACATATCAGTCGCCAGTGAAATCATGGCCATCTTGGCTTTATCCAATGACTTAGAGGACATGAAGCAGAGATTGGCATCAATGGTCGTAGCGTTTGACAAAAAAGGCAAACCGGTGACTGCAGATGATTTGGTAAGATCCATTTTCATAATAATAAGCCAATTTTTAAAGTTTCCTTATGTAAATTCACAGTAAGGGCACTGCAGCATCTCCTATGCCCCTAGTATAAAACATTGCGTAAACTATACTCATTGTGTAAATCAAAAAAATGTATGATAACTAAATCACTCTCTAGAAGCCCTCTTGTACATTTTTTAATTATGCAATGTTTTATATGTTTTTTTTTTTATACTCGAGGTTCTGAACAGATATACGTTCAAATATAACTTAAACATGTTTGCACTCCCCACAGTCATCAGTTCGTGGAGCAAGGTATTTAACAACAAATGACAGTGCAAAAGGCTTCATCCTAATAATTGGCGAGCAAGCATAACACATTTATGTACCTAACTAGGGCCTTTAGCAACCAATATCAAAATATTAGTTTTCTTTTTCCCTAGCAACGTGGTGGTGTTACATTGCATTTTTTTATCTATGAAATTTGTGCCAAATCTATCAATTCTGTCCCCATTTCATTAGACATGGCAAAAACCTTGATAGAATTGCTTCAACATCTTTCTAAACACACTTTTTACATTTCCCACCCTTTGAATATTTGATTTCAGGGTATGACTGGTGCCATGATGGTCCTCTTGAAAGATGCCATTGAGCCCACTCTGATGCAAACCCTTGAAGGAACTCCTGTGCTGGTGCACACCGGGCCGTTTGCCAACATAGCTCACGGCTGCTCTTCCATCCTGGCTGACAAAATTGCTTTGAAGCTCGCTAAGGAAGATGGATACGTAGCTACGGAAGCTGGATTTGGATCAGACATTGGTGAGTTACAGAAATCAGTGCTTAACTTACAAAAAAATTATCTTAAAAGTACTGACATCGTGTTATATGCCCAGCCAGTCACTAACAGTAAATCGACACAGAAGCAACCATGTCCCTGGCAAAGGAACTTGATGGAGTTCGAACCGGTCATGTTTTTATTTCAAACACACCACCCAAAACTAATGTCATAACTCGCTGGGCCATTGAGCGAACAATATCTCTTTTATTATTTGTTTCAAAGAACTGCAAAAAAAAACTTTCCTTTATTCGTAAAACTGTTTATTTTCACTATTTTATTGTAGAAAATTACAGCCAATATCTGTTTTCTTCATAATTTTATTTAACGTTGAACATAAAAATTTGTTTAGGAATGGAGAAATTCTTCAACATAAAATGCCGAGCAAGTGGCAACACGCCCAACTGCATCGTGCTGGTCTGCACTGTGCGGGCACTGAAGATGCACGGAGGCGGCCCTCCAGTCACCGCCGGGGCTCCTCTCCATCCAGACTACATCCAGAAGAATCTCCCGCTCCTGGAGAAGGGGCTGTGCAACCTGCAGCAGCACATTCAGAATGGGCGCGCCTTCAATGTTCCTGTGGTAGTCGCAATCAATAGACACAAGTACTGTTTTACATATTATATTTCTCTAATTGTAACATGCGATAATTCAATCTTGCAACAGCTTGCCATCTATTCTGTTATTTATTTAGGTCCAGTCGATAGCTCGATTGGTAGAATACTTGCATTTCATGCCAGAGGACTATGGCTTGATCCCCACCGACGGTGTTAGAAATTGAATTAAGTTAGAATCATCTTCTTATTCAAATATAATTACTATTTATTTTTTTCATAATCAGATGAGCAGATACTTTATTTTTTATTTGACTTTGCGTTTTTGAAAAAAACAAAAATCCTCATCAATGGACTCAAGGCCCATTCAAAATATTCCTTGCCTGAAGGACCTCACTATAAAAAATAGATTCCCGATATTTGAGGAATTTTTTTTTTACAGCATTGTAAAACATATGACGATGACAATTGTTCTAAGTGCAGTATGAATCACTCAAGTGTATTTTCAATCTACCTACCTAATAAAGACTTGAAGTCAAGATTGACTGTCCTGTCATTAGCCTGGTCATTTTTCCTCCCTATATCAAGTGTGTCAAGTCCACTGCTTTTGCTCCATTTTATGATGCATAAATTCAAAAAATCTAAAAAATTAAGTATATATTTTTTTGCTTTGTTTTAGAAATGATACGGATGAAGAAATTAACCTGATCAAATCCTTTGCCATTCAAAATGGAGCCGACAATGCTGTGCTATGCAACCATTGGGGACAAGGAGGACTGGGTGCCGTAGATTTGGCGGATGCCGTCATAACGGCATGCAATAAGCCCAGCAAGTTCAATCTGCTGTACAATTTGAACATTCCTCTGGAAGACAAAGTGGAATGCATCGCCAAGCAAATGTATGGAGCAGGGAAAGTGGAATACAATGATGTAGCCCGAGATAAATTGAAAGAATACACTAAACAGGTTTGCGTAACTCAATACTTACGATTGAAAAGAAATGTTTTTTATCACCAGGTGCGTTAGGACTTTAATTCATGTACATAATAGATGCCAGCACCCCAATTTTTTACTTGTAAATAAATTGACAAAATTAAGTATAAACTTATATAAGAAGTACAGGTGACGTAACAGGTGCAGTAAGAACTTACACAGTACTGATGTGATTCAACTCTACAGATTTTAAAAGTACACAACATTTCATTACTTAGATCATGTCTTTAATGTTGCCAACTTTCTGTTTTTGAATGTGTTGCCTTTACCCTGACTATAAAACATTACATAATATATATATATATACAAGGATAATTTATTTATAAGGTACACATAATAAAAGAGCGCCGTTTTACTGTGTGTCACACCTCAAGGGCCCTCTCAAATCACGGATAAGATTCTTTGTAAAGATGCGTCTTTAGTGCTCCTTTAAAGACACCAACAGTTTCTGCCTTCCTCACATTAGGTGGTAGTCTGTTCCACTCCATTGGGCCCGCAAACCGGAAAGCACGGTCCCCAAAATTAGTGCGTGTCTGACGTGACGGCTGGACTAAGTCAACCACCCCACACTCCGCAGATCTGAGAGTTTGGCGTCTCAAATCTATCTCAACACGTGAGAACATGTCAGACAAGTATGAAGGAGCCATACCATTGACAGCTTTGTAAACCATCAGACAAACACGGTAGACCACCCTCTCCGGAAAATGAAGCCAATGCAGTTTTTTCAACAATGGAGTAATATGGTTAAATTTAGACATCCCAAATATAAGTCTTGCTGCAGAGTTCAGCACAGATTGAAGCCGGCTGAACTGTTTTACATAAACTCCTCTTGATTCCATAAATAAAAAATGTATGAAAGAAACAATAGCACCCCTAGTAAGTGATTAAGTTTTCATGCTTCTTTTTCTATTTACGCAGTCGAGGAGAGTTTACGTAATGTTTTATACTTGGGGTACTTGTCATTGTACGATTTATGCAAGAATTAATAAATGTGAAGTTTGTTTATGAAACCGGTCATACGTTAATAAATTCTACTCATCCTGTAATCATGTATAAAGTGTTGTATGTTATCCTATGTTGTAGCAATAACAAACTATATATTGCAGTGTACTTTTAAAGTATTTTGTTAACAAGATGATATATTTCTGCAGTGTCCAGTCCTTTACAAACCTGTAGACTCAATAATATTATAGCTCCTTTAAATATTTCACCATCTAAAATTAACCTTTATTTTCATACTTTTAGGGATACGGCGAACTTCCCGTGTGCATGGCGAAAACATCAATGTCACTGACAGGTGAACCCGCCATTAAAGGCGCCCCTAAAGGATTTACTCTGACTGTCACCGACATGTTTGTGTCAGCAGGCGCAGGCTTTGTGGTCCCAATGGTCGGGGACATTTCCAAAATGCCCGGACTTCCGACCAGGCCGTGCATCTTTGATATTGATCTGAATACAGAGACTGGAGAAATAGAAGGACTCTTTTAACACCTCTTTTTGTTGTTTCATTTTTGTTGTCGGAAATTGATATTTTGAATGATTTATACTCAATAGTAATTTGAAGATGAATAAAACATTTTATTAGTTTCATACCTGTTTCTTTATTTTTTCTATTTTATATTTCTACATTAGGTACGCAAGGTAGGTAAGCTTTGTTCAGAGAGCTTACTCATTGGAATTCAAACAAAGTTCCGAATTTCAAGTATCTCGGGGTTATGTCACATTTTTTAACCCGACTCTTTCGTACTGACTAGTATCTCTCTGAATAAAGGGATAACCTTACAACAAGTAGGTGTTTACTTTATCTTCATAGCCACTCTCATCTTGGCTGATCTACTCCTTGGATTGGTTTCTACCTCTTCTAAACTCGGAACTAAAACATGCTTACTCAAGGATTGCCAATTAGATTCAAGTAATGTTGAGATAGTAACTTCATCATGCACCACTAAATGACTTGAATATTTCAATGGAAGAGGATTAGCCACGTTGTTAACAATGTTTCCATAGATATGCCTCTTCACAATTGTGTCCTCCAAAGAATGAAAAGATATTGTCACCATTCTTCCACCAATTTTAAGATATCTCAACACTACTTGAACTCCATAATTGATTTCATTCAGCTCATTGTTTACAAATATTCTCAAAGCTTGAAACACTTTAGTGGCCGTGTGAGATCTCCTCTTCAACTTGTCATATCTGATTTCATCATTACAAACGGAATCCACGAGCTCGGCTAAATCATGAGTGGTTTGTAATTTCTTAAACAAATACCTAGCCTCGACGATAGCTTGAGCTATTTGTTTAGAATTCTTTTCTTCCCCGTAGACTTTGAAAATGTATGCAAGATCTTCCTCGGAAGCCCTAGCTAGAATCTGCATTGCCGTAGGCTGATCTGGATCTTGCCCTGCATCCATTCGCATATCAAGTGGACCGTTGGCATTCAAAGAAAAACCTCTACTCGGCGTATCAAACTGCATTGATGAGCATCCAAAATCAAACAGTACAGCATCAACAGAATTGGCTTTGTATCCTTTATCACTCATCAACTGAGGAAGCTGGGAAAACTTCCCTAGCAAAGGTATAACTCTACTCGGATACAATTCCTCAAGCTTCACTGCATTCTCAAAACCTACAGGATCTCTATCCAATGCAATAACTGTAGTCTTTTCAGTGCCTTCTAAAATAGCTTGGGAATGTCCTCCTGCTCCAAATGTCATATCTACGATCAGCTGATCATTTCCGAGATTCAGATTAGCTAAAGTTTCTTTAAGCATAACAGGCGTATGATCCCTTTTGACATCTTTACTTTCAGTCAACGGTAGAGATGAAAATCTTCTGATATATTTATTGTTACATCTAGCGAAGCATTGAATGCAGCGTAGGGGCCACATTCTCTTTACTTCTTGGATGAGAACAGGTTAGAAAAGAAGCCCTTATTGTACTCTGCCTCTAGATAGGTTAATGATTCTGTAGACAGGATGAGCTTGCACTCTTCGGCTGTAAGTCCAGTGGCTGTGAAGGTCTTCTCACGCTTGTACAAGTTGCGGTAATGATTCTCCGACAGTCTCTTCAGTGAATTGTATTGCTCGTCGCAGGCTTTGGGATCACCGTTGAAGCCGTTTTCTGCATTGAATGCAACTTTTATACAGTCTCTGATATGCTGTCCAAGATCTCTGCAAATAAAATTGAAAAAAGCATTGTATGTAGCTACAAGGTGAGAACAATTTATTAACATACGGCCGGTTTCATGAACAAGTGTCAACGTCGACAACAAACAGTATGAGCATCATAATTTTTTTAAATAATGGGTGAATTCATTGACTTATAGTTTGGTATGAGGCTGACCACCCGTACTGTAAAAATGGTTCACTTGCCAATGTCCCCCCCTGTTTCAGGGAAGGACGGCAAGAGTTGCAGGGCTTAGGTATGTTCATTTGAGATGGGTTCTTATAATGTAGGTCCACATGCGGCATGTGTTAGCGCGAAATTATACATGTCTGCTTGTGGGAATGCCCTTAATATAAATCTTAAATTATATATATATCCTTGCAGCTTAGATTAGATTAGATAAGTACACATGCAGCATTGATTTATTCAGGTTGGTTTAGGTGTAAGATGGTTATTACTTTGCTTTCCATAACCATAACTTATAGGTTGGTTTAAGGTTATCCATCCGTACTGTAAAAATTAGTTCATTTTCGCCAATGTCACCCCTTTTAAGTTCAAGAAAAGGCAGCAAGAGTCATTTAAGATTTGAATTTTTATGTCTTTGTAACTTATTTATGGGATGATGCACTTTTTTAAATCTTGCATGAAATTTAACCCGAAACGTATTATGTCTTATAAACAAGTATTTGAGCAGAGAATTTCATAAAATATATTGCTGAAGGAATCATATGGGCAAACTAACCTCCCCTTTTTGGTATGATCGAGTGGCCACTTTTCAAGTAATTTCATGAAATTCTTATACCGGTTAGCCATTTCTTGTTTAGATATCGAAATAATTCATTTCAATGAACATATTTGTTCGCAAATTTACGCAATACAATAACTTTTTAATAAAAACGAAACCCAAATAAATTGCACAATCTGACAGATGATTACGAAAGACAATCCATTGACAGCATAGAGATGTACACATCACGTAGGGTGCACATGGCAGAACAACGGATCGAGAAAACATTGCGTCTCAATCAATGGTCTCAAATAAATAAAATTAAAATGAAACAAAATAAGAGCTTCGTTTTGCGATAGATTCTCTGATAATGAGGACTATACATAAATTGGAGCAGGCAATATTGTGTCGTCATGCGGCCGGGTTGCTAAGGAAAAGGCATGCAAATATTTTGTCATTGGTTGTCGCTTGTCAACTAATTTTCTATTTGTTTGCTTTTTTCCTAGCAACCTGGCTGTGTGAGGCTACAATTTTTCATATGCGGAGCCCATTTCGAAAAATATTTTTCCAAGAAATTTCATAGGTAGGTACTTATTTTCTTGTTTCGTTTGTGGTTGTTATGGCTGCACTGCTGTAACTAAAAACGAGTGACGTTTGTTATGGTCATTTTTCTGAAATCGTTTATATTATTTTCGAAAAAGTGTGATATTTTAACGTACACCATCTAAAACATAAATCTACTCCTGGCAGTGTTCAGCGTTTACATGTTGGCGTATAGTAGAGTTGCGTTTCTTCAGTGATACACCTCAAACTTTGGTTAAATTCGCATCACAAAATGCGGAGGGGGCCTCAGGATGGCCGCTGGAGAGGCAGCAACCCCGATAACTGGGGTAATCACAACCCTACGTCCTCTCGTAACAAAAGAAGAGGAGATTTCCACGCCTTCCAACCAAGGTAATTCAATTCGCTGCGTTTCCTGGAAGTTAACCTACTTCTACAATTTTGACAGGAATATGTTACCTATATACTTATTAAATTTATTAATGGAGTCGGCACGGATATGCCAAACTGGAATTTTTTTCTTAGAGGGTTAACTTCGCACGTCTATTTAACCAGGATTCTCAACAACCAATAACGAAATATTTGTTTGCCGTGTGATGTCACAAATTTGTTGACTATGGAATTGGTTCCGAGTCCATTGGTTAGCTTTTGACCCAGCAACCTAGCCGTGTGACGTCATAACTTTATTTTTTATGTCGAATGTGCGGAACGTTTTTGGCAAGAATGTTCCACATTTGAAGCTTTCTTAGTCAAGGAGGCATTTCCTCCTGTTTGCTTTTAAACTCACTTGTCTTTTCATTGATCTTTTATTTTTCACTCCAGGGGTCCTCCTGGTCAGCATCACTGGCATGCAGACTCTTCTTTTCGGCCCCGACCACCAATATGGGCGACACCAAACATGGCCAACAACCGACAACCAGGGCCGTACAACAACCTTATGGGCCCAAACAACCAAATGGGCCCAAACAACCAAATGGGCCCAAACAACCAAATGAACCTAAATAACCAAATGGGCCCAAATATCCAAATGGGACCAAATAACCAAATGAGATCAAACAATCTGATGGGACCAATTATCCGTATGGGCCCTCACAACCAAATGGGGCCCAATAATCCCATGAACAGAGGTGGCAACAGGTTTTCCTGGGCTGCTCCATCATCAAACAACTTTCAACCGCCTCATTTCCAACCACCGTTTATGAATGAACCAGAACAAATAAAGCCCAAGGAAACCTCAGAAAGTACCATAGATAAAAATTTACATGAAACAATTGATACTGTGAAAAGAAAATTAAGGGAGCGCAAAGTCAGCGAGAGCAATCAAGAGAGCCTGCAAGACGCCTTCCTGAACCCAGAACCTGCAGTGGACTCTTCAGAGCTGCTGAGGACTTCAGAGAGAAGGCGGATAGAGCACTGCAAGGCCGCTGCCAAGCCACCTCCAGTGAAGAAAGTAGACAGAAGAGATTCCACTGGAAACCGAGTGAAAGGTCCACCTCCCACTACACCTACTCCACCAAGCACCAATACATTTCAACGCAAGTTTCAGTCTATGCGCAGGAAAATCTTACAGCAGCTTTTCAAAATGGACAAGTCAAAACTGCGGCAAATGTTGTCGTCGCCTAATTCAAATTCAAAATATGATTGTGCCTTGAGGAGTCTCATTAGGGACACTCGCTACGACCTCAGTCGTGAACTTCGCAACGTCGCAGAGAAATCGCTTTTGCTGCACAGAACTCCGGCAGATTCTGTGCAAGGAGAAAAGATTGTTCAAGATGCATTCATGGGACACTTGGGCACCATGTTGGATACAGACGCTTCTTTGGAACTGTCAAATTTAGAGCCACAAGTCATCGCTGAGCTCAGTAAAGTGCTGCAAGATGATCTGATGAATCAGCTCAACGAGGAGATGTCGGTGAGCAGCTTAGCCAATGCTATGCAAGATCCTGCCGCTGAAGAAATGTACTCCAACACACCCTCTGGTCCTTATTATAATAACGATCACAACCTACCGGATAACGGAGTTCAGTTTCCGATCAAAGAAGAAAACTTTCAAGAGAGAGGCACTTTTTCTATCAATGCCGAAAACCCGTGGATAGATGACTACAACAACGGGCCTGGTATTAAATCTGAATTTGTTCCCGATCAATATTATCATAACATTTCTGATTACGACCGGATAAGTTCAAATGCAACTCCGAATCCACCGGAATATCCTGTCAGTGATTATCCTCAGATGCACCAAAAAAATAGAAATCCCAACAACATAACTGAGGACTATAATTATTCTAAGCAGCCTGATTTGATGAATCAGAAAGCTGCAGCGATTGAAAAAAGGTTCTTAGAAATAAAAAAATACTGTGATTATCCTGTGGATGTTGCAACCTATGAAAAAAATAGCGATAATGATAATTATGGAGTGCCGGATTCTCAAACTGTTGATTTGCATAGATCTGACCATTACAATCAAGCCGAGCAACAACAAAGTAACAATTACAGTTTTCCAACTGAAAAACCACCAAGCCAGCATGATAATCCTGTTGTTCAGGAAACTAGTAAGATAAATGAAAATGAAAATCTTTCCGCGCCACCCAAGAAAAGTGATAAAAACGAAAATAACAGTTTCAATGATAATTTACTCCACAAAATTAAAGCTGAACCTGTTGTAAGTCACAAAGTTGATACTCCAGTATCAGATGATACTACAAAAAGTGTACAAACCTCCCATAATTCTTCAAATAAAGTCCCTTCTATAGATCAGCATTCTTCAAGGTCTGATTCTAAATCAAAATCTGATCACAAAAATGAGAAAGACAGCCGACACAGGTCAGAAAGGAAAAGAAAAAACAGTGAAGCTAGTTCTCCTGTGAAGAAAACACCTAGACATAGCGATTCACATAAGAAAAGCGAAAGTCATTCGTCTAAAGAAGTACACAAAAGTACAGAAAAACCGACAGATACAAAAACAGTGAAAAGTAGTTCATCGTGTACTAAATCTACTGGTACACAAACACATGGAAATGCAAAACCAGTGAGCACTCAGTCACATGTCAGGAAAGTTGAAGCGTCTACTCAAGTTTATGCATCCCTCATATCATCAAAAAACAAAGGAATTCAGTGTTACAAATTCAATGTCAAAAACTGTGAAACTCAAACATTAAAAATTGAAGGGATTACTGATTTACACGCAGGTCAAGGTAGTGTAGTTGTAGCAAACATATGCAAGGAAACACAAACTGATGAGGTGTGCGCTTCAGAAACTAATGTTGCAAGTGCAGATAAACCCAAAAGCAAGCACAGTGTGGAAGCAAAGACTCCTGATGTTCCTGAAAAGAAATCTTTAATAGAGAGAAGATCAATGTCTTCAACTTCGGACAGCAAGTCACCAAGTGCTACAAGCTATGATAGACCTGAGGACGTTTTTGAAAGAATGAAGCAAATAGATGTGGAGATCCAACAGCTGGTTCAGGAAAAATTTAAACTTTATGCAATATTTGAAACATCATTTAATCTAAGTCCATTATCCAGCAACGAGAAACACAAAAATAAACAGCCAAGTGAGAAGACCATAGACGGCGTATCTGCCCACAAATCTATTCTAAATTTTCAAATTCCAAAGATAAAAAATACATGTTCCTTGTCAAACATGGATTCCCGCAAATCTGTGGAGAGAAAAAGTTCTGCTCACAGTAAAGTAAAAATTGAAGGTGAAAACACATCTGCCAAAAGAAACAGTGAGCAGTCGAGAAGACAACACAAGCCAGTCGCTGCTGTCAGTAAGGTCAGTCAAGCTGCAAAGAAAGCCTTGCCCCATAAAGTTGAGTGTAAAAAAGAACCAATTGTTCCTAGTATTGTCCAGGATGTTACCAGCGCACCAACAGAAGCAGATGGAGAAGTAGATCCCATGTTTATTCATGGTATTAATGACAATGATATCAAGGATATTGCATATTTAGATTCCACTGGCATTCCTGTATCTGTAGGCTGCGACTTTGTGGCTTGTGAAGAAGTTATTGTCAACACCGAGGGGGAAGTGACAGAGAACCAACAAGTCAATCCTGTAATTCCACCAAAAACTGTTACAACACGGAGACAGATCAAAAAGGAACCATCAGAAAAAACTCGCAAACCTGGACCGCGTGCAAAATCCGCTGGAACTCCTGTACAGTCAGAACGTTCTGTACGAGGCAGCAGCAAAACTCGAAGGAAAAAGGTCACCGAGAACAACCACGAAAGCCCTCTCTGCAGTTTGATGTCACAGCTAGATAGCGATGACAATGTATCTGATATAGAATTTTCAATTGATCCTAACAGCTCTAGTTATGATGGAAGTTCGAGCAACACTAATAATAATGAAACTAAGGTAGCTCCTATAAAATTGAAAGCCCAAAAAAGGAGCAGAAGAAATACTAAAAGTGATGTTGCAAAGCTCTCTTTACCTCAGTGCTCTGTAGTTTTAAGTCGAGTAAACTTGCCTGAACATTTGCTCTCAAGCGATTATTGCAATAACGATGAAGCCGTTGTTATAAACAATATAGGCAACGACTCTCCTCTCTTGTCACAGTACAGCCCTAACAGCAACCCAGCTAATGATTCCTTGTTCAACTTCAAAGATATAGTAACAGAAGAATATTGCATTCCGTTGGATGAAATCTCTACAGTTGCTTTCGACCAGTTGGATGATCCAGATCCCAATAACATTATTCAGAGCATAGAAGGAAATGACACTCTTAATTTAGTGGATCAATGGGATTCTAAAATTTTTGAAAACATCACATTATCTGAAGACAAAGAAGATTTTGTGCATAAAAACACATCAGAAACTGCATCTAGTAGTGAGCTACCAGCAGAAGATATAAACTCCAAGATAGATGAAATACAGAAAGAAAGTAATGAAGAAAAGCAAATAGATGCAAGTGAAGTTATCGTTGAAGAAACACCAATGAGCCTAAATGAACATAAGGATTCCATTATTGCTATTGAGGTAAATTCCACATTATATTAATTGCTTGACATCGTTCTTCCGGGCTTTGAACGTGGTTCATAGTTTCTTCTTCTCGCTTACGTTTCGTTAGCACTGTGTGTGACTTCTTCGGAGCTCATCTTCCTTCTGAAGTTGGCATCTATTTTTTTTGTAATTTGCCAAAGCAGGTGTGGCTTGATTATTATGTGTAAAACTACCCTACATAACAACTTCAATCGAACGCAACCATGATTTGCTTAATTTTAAGCCCTCTTCCTTTCTGTTGAAATTTTTATTTTTATATAGATTTCAATGGCTTTTAATATCCATTTCAATATTTTTATGATTCAGCACCGTACAAAAGCACAGACTAAACGTAGCGCTGGACCATTAGTTTGAGCCTTTATTGATCAGTCTACTGTATTTGTGTTGTTTATATTTCAGTGTGTGGGTGATAAATTCCTAGCTGCCTCGTTAGACGGCCATGTGTACTGCTACAGCTGGCAGAGCGGGGAGCTGGAACGTGTTCTGGAAGCCTCTCATCTCGCCGTGACCTGCTTATGTGTATGGAAAAATGATCTGCTCTACACGGGCTCTCTGGACTCAAATATACAATGCTTCAACTATAAAGTAAGCCAGCACTCCAATATTATAAGATTACGGTTAAACTCAATCATAGTGTTTACCAAAAAATCTATAAAACTGAAATAGCGCCTCTTTGGAGCATTTTACTTTTTATTTATATATGGTAAAATGCTATGGTTGTCAAAGGAGTCTGTAACTCCTAGACAGCCTGTCTACAATGTTAGTGAATAGGGAATGCTCGCTAGGCTTTCCTGGAGGGCAGGGATGAAATAAAATAGTCCCCACAGACCAACAGGGAATCACCAACTCGTCTTCTTCTTTTAGTGCCATGTCAGGTCCCCCGATGGCGACAACCGCTTGAAAAAATGCCTCTATCTCTGGCGGCTCAAAATTGGTTATCTACTATTCTTATCCCTGTCCAATCTTTTATGTTGCAATTTATTCTTGTTATGGTGGGGACTTATCGCCAATCACCTCAGAGTAAGTAGCGAAATCTCCAATTTACAAAAAAAACTATACATATCACATAATGGAAATGGCCCACGGAAACCCTCCAGGAGTAGACTGAGAAATGTTGAAGAAGAAGAAGTTATCATTGAGTTTAGATCTATGGTTTTATGCTTGAGATATTGATGTTTCAATGTTTTTGCTCACATTAAACTTGTACACTTCTTTGAATTAAGCAATATCTTAAAATATTTTCAGACTGGCGAGAAAATAGTTTCCGATGTTGGAGTTTGCAGCGCCATCCAGAGCATGTGTCAGGCTTGGAACACTTTGTACATTGGAACAAGAACGGGTTTCATTATAAGATTTGACTTGGAGGTAACTAAAATCAAGATTATATTAATGTTAGGTTTCACAGATTATTTGACATGGTGGAGATTGTTCTTTAGAGCTTGTTGGTCTATAATCTATAATCTAAGCTGCAAGGATATGTAAGCATTTAAGGCTCATATGAAATGCATGCCTACAGACAGGCACATGTAGGTTCGCGCCTACACATTCTGCATGTGTGCATACAAATAAAGAAAACCTCACATGGACATAAACCTTGCAACTCCTGCCGCCGTTCCCTGAACCAGGGTGGCATTGGCAAAAGTGAACCGATTTTTACAGCACGGGTGGTCAGCCTCGTACCAACCTATCAGTCAAGGAGCTACCAACCTATCAGTCAAGGAGCGGTGATTGTTGAATATTTTTTCTTAGGTCTGCAGCTTATTGTACTACACCAAGTTACACTAGTTACCAAAGATTTCACACACAGCTATCGGCAAAACGTCAGTCTTAAGCCTTCAATACACATGCCTGTAAAATAGAACTGTGGTGTGCTTATTATTTGACAGCATGTAAAGGTAACTGGCACACTGTGGATACATTTGTAAACTTGCATACCATTTTTGTTCTAGCATACTAGTTCTAGCAGAGCGACCGGTGCGTAGCTCAGTGGTAACACTGCAGACTCTGAATCGGAAGGTTGTGGGTTCGATTCCTGGCGGAGCACAAAAAATATACCGTTTATATTTTCAAATTTGCTGATCGCTGGGTTGAAAAATTCATAAGCCTTTACCAATGACCGGTCACCAAAGGTCCATCCAGCCTTACAGCAACTGGGTCTTGCTTGAGAATTGGCGCTTTGTAGCGACGACGATCAAGCTCGTAAAAAGGTCGATAGCTCAATTGGTAGAATGC
The DNA here is from genome assembly GCA_951799405.1 of Agapetus fuscipes. Taxonomy (NCBI): domain Eukaryota; kingdom Metazoa; phylum Arthropoda; class Insecta; order Trichoptera; family Glossosomatidae; genus Agapetus; species Agapetus fuscipes. The sequence goes on along the minus strand of OX637349.1, from coordinate 9,666,074 downwards.
TTGCATTCCATGCCGAGAGCAAGGGTTCGATCTCAAAGGTTTACTCAGCCTTCACAAGAAATGAGAAGCAGCCCCCCCGGGAGCTGGGAAACCCCCCACTTCACTGAAGTGGTTGGCGTAAGGCCGGCCCCCTTACCTGTAAAAATAAATAGGTCCCGAAGCGCCACATGCGACCCCTTCGGGGATAACGCAGACAAGAAGTTGCACTATATGTGAAGCTTAGTTGCGTTTATACCTAAATTTGCAAGGCGTGTACACAAGCAGCAGCCCCCCATGCAACCCCTCACTTATACTGCATACCAGTAAATGCCAGCAAACCAAATGTTGTGGTATCTTCTTGCTTGCCAGATACAAGCATGCCAGTTAGCTATACACATGGCAGTAAGGGGCACGTGCAAGGAGCTGTTCTACAAGTGCGCCAGCTGGTCAACACCACTTTAAGTGCTGTTTTGTAAAATTAATGAATGGTTATTTGGCGAGTAAGGCCACTGAAAGCTATGTAGGTTGTCCTTAGTTAGGGCAGATTTACTGTAAGGCTGGATAAACGGATGGTCTCATTCTTATGGAAATCTGTGCGCCTGGCATTCTGTGAACATGTCCAACTCACCCCAACAATACTCATATTCATATTAATTTATTTGTTTTTTTTTCAGACAAACCAGTTGGATCCAAGTAGCGCTCTAAAGTTTTCCGACAACACAATATTGGCGGTGCACGCCACCAAGGAAGGTCCCCGGAAGGTGTTGCTGATAGCCTCAAGGTCGCAGAGGGTGACGGTGAAGGACGAGGCCACTGGGCTACTGCTCAGAACCCTCTATGGTTCCCACACAACCGTCTACAGTTTATTGTTTGATTCTGGAAAAGTTTTCTGCGGCACTAGTAGCAGTGAAGTGCAAGTCTTTGACTTTACGGTATTTTTCATTTTAGAATGTTGATTTGTTTTACAGTACATAAGCTTCTGGCAACCATGACAATAGACAATATTTTAAATGCTTTTAGGCTCTCACTACTGGATTCAGATGCTAGATATTATTCTTTCGTGCTTTGACCATGGTCCATAGTTTCTTTCTTCTTTTTCCTCTTCTTTATTCTTTTCTTTTGATTTGGATTGTATCAATCGAACTAATAATTATTTATCACTGATTCCTGTACTTTTATTTGAGTTGGAAGTGTTTTTTAAGTAGCTTGTACTTTTGGTTACTTTTTTTTTTCAAAACTCTGATTAATATTTCTAACACTATGCTACTAAGCTACACATACAGGGTAACCTCTTGCCATATTTTACCCAAAGGGGTTGGATGTTGCAACAGGAACCCGTTTATCTATACAGATAAGGGGGCCGGCCTTACGCTAGCAGTTGAAATGGGGTTTTTCCCAGCTCCCGAGGTGGCTGGTACTCATTTCTTGTGAAGGCTGAGTAAACCTTGCCAGTATTTTTGTAGGTTTGAAATAAACACTGAAACAGGAAATCATTTCAACATCCTCGGTGGAATTCAAACCCGAGCTCTCGGCATGGAATGCAAGCACTCAACCAACTGAGCTATCGGCCAGACTTAACCTTCTAACCTTCTCAAATAAGTTTTCCTCTTTTTCTCAGTTTAACCACTGTGGTAGGTCGTACCTTTTTTTAATCAACTTTTCAATTTGATCAACATACTTTTACCAAATTTAGGTTATAAATAAATAAATAATGGCCAAAATGTTATCTTTTTATAATTTTTTCATCATTCCCAGAATGGATATTTGGTGAACAGCCTGAAGGGAGGCGTTGGTGCAGTTTGCCTCCAGATGTACCGAGGACTTCTTTTCACCGGCTGCTATGATGGGATGGTGTATGTGTTTAAACCCAATGAACCCGGAGAGCCAATCACTAAAATCCCGGGGCCCGGGAAAATGCTCCTTGCTATGACTATAGTGGACAACAAGGTATATTTATTTTATGTCTTTAGTATTTATCTTTTATTTTGAATTAAGATTGCAATTTAACTGTAATTCTGTCGTCATCCATCTACGGGTGGCCAGAACCTCTTCATAATTGCCGGCACTTCTGCCTATTCTTGCATACCATTCTTATTTCATTCACTTACATTTCTTTTAAATTCACTCTGTATATCCCATTCTTTTACAATGTACAATTTGATCAAAAAAAAACCCTTTTTGATCTTCATATTCCTCTTTTTCCTTTTACATTTCCCTTACATATACACTTTATCATCCATTCTTTCGTATGTCCAAACCAACTCATGGCATTTTCACTTTCACATCGTGATTCAGCTTGCTTTTTCTTTTTTATCCATTCATCTTCAACTCTATCTCTCAGTTTCTCCAGACAGGCCCCTCAAGATAACATATTTAAATTATATATTTTTCTATTTTCTAGATCATCGCTGGTTGCAAGGACAAATCCCTGTCAATAATTACTTTACCCAGTAAAGTCATTGCAAACTTTAAGTGAAGTGATGTTTTACAAATAAATAAAGTTAAACAAAATGAAATTGTAAATATTAAACAAATGGGTGAGATATTTTTATATGAATTAATTGTATGAAATGTTATTTGGGTATGAACTTTGTAATATATTATTGATAATGAAAATGCATTACATTATGTTTACGCATCATTTTTTAAAACAAAATCTACCTGGATATTCTTACGTTATGCAGGATGGTACAATGGAGTCTGCACATATAAATTGATGAAAAAATGTGTTAAGTCATTTAGCCAAGTTGCTAGATACTTGCGATTGGTTTAATGGTTGCCAAGGACCTAATTTAAGACCACCAGCGTCCAGGTGCCATATAATAATAATCTATAATCTAAGTTGCAAGGATATATTCATTTAAAGCTCTCAGATAGATGTATGCCCACAAACCAACATGTGTAGTTCGCGCTTACAAATGCTGAATGTGTACTTACAAATAAAATCCAAACCTCAAATGAACATAAGCCCCACAACTTTTGCCGACCTTCCCTGACACAGGGGTGACATTGGCAAAGTGAACCATTTTTTACAGTATGGGATAATCCATACAAAATGAAGTATTGCACTGTAGACAGGACATACAAGCATACTTCAGTACAATATTTTGTAGGTACATTGAAAATATGCTTAAATGCTACAAAACCGTGCATATGTTTCAATGCTGTAAAATAAAATAAATTCCTGATAATCTGGAATCATTTATTTTTTATTTAGTGTGGGCGACTACCTGTGGCATCATCCAGCCGAGTAATATTTTGAATGTGCAGACTCTGATGATTGATTTTAAGTAATTGGTATTATTGAATAAGCATTGTAAGAGTTATGGTAATTCTTAATATTTATTTGTCTATATTCACCCGTGACTACCATAGGTGAACACTTATTAGTTGTTATTTTTCTTTTGTATTTTCAAATTATGTCGCAATAAAATATGGATTGTTTATTTTTATTTGTGTTCTGTGTAGTACTTCATTTACCTTACATGCCTTTACATTATATTAGTATCGTATAAATTTCAATGTCAAGAATGGTGTCTTATCTATCAACACAGTTGGGTGAAAAAGGAGAACTCCAAAACAGGTAAGTTCCATACTGGAAAAAGTCCATTCATTAGCTTATTTTTTGTTGGTGTGGACTCAATACAAATTCGAAAGGTAAAACAATGTTGCCTGCATACAAATTAAAATTGAAAATTGGAACGTCACATGTCCGGTTTACTAGGGAAAAGGTAAAACAAATATTTTTTAAATGGTTGCTAAGGGCTGTAGTCCAATACAATTGACGTTTGCCTGACGAGAAAAAAAAACTAATTTTGTGTAGTCCAATATGTGCTTATCATAATCTAAGTAATTTGTAAACATATGTCAACATTTATGATTCATTTAAAATACAACAAAAAGACAATAAATAAAAAACTGTCTAGCTTTTTCCTTTCAACCATTAGGAATACTTTATAAATACATAAGTTTCATTCATTGCACTTACAAAGGAAGTAATATCTTTTTTTTACCTATTTGCCCTTTTTGATTTTTGACAGAAGGCATAATACTGAAGAATGCACGTTCATGTTAAATGGTACGAAAGTTACAATCGTGGATGAATTTAGCTACTTGGGAAGTATGCTTGAAAAGAATGGGAAGATGGCAAGGGAACTTGAGAATAGGGTGTGTAAGGGAAAGCAAGTGGTTGTTGCAATAGGAAGAATAGCAAAGAACAAGCGATTGACGATGGATCTGAGAATGGCGGTACACAATGGCAAATTGTTACCGACTTTGATGTGTGGAAGTGAAGCATGGACAGTGAATGATAGCGAAATGAGGGGGGGGGGGGGGTTGTGAAAAGTGGCTAAGAGATAGAATCGGTGCCTAATCCTAAGTAATCGATTCAGAACGATTCTTGTGTTTTTCGATCAGAAGTATTTTTTTTTAATAAATTTTGATATTTGCGTATGGAACAATAGAGCCACATGTGACTCGCGAGCCGCAGGTTGCCGACCCCTGGGATATACAAAGTGAGCGTAAAAGAAGAAAATGCATGAAAAAGTTGATGGGTATGAATGAATTGAAAAAGGTATGTCCGGATAGGAAAAAATGGAGGCAGCTCTGCAGAGGCTGCGGCCACCCCTAGCGGAATGGCGACTGAGCTACAGTTACAGCCTCCAAACCATGCTCCAAACGTTAAAAATAAAAGATCCGCATCAAAATTGTCAGATGCGGATTGTTAAATCTAGGTGGTCGTGCACTCATGTTTATAAACTTTACTTGTCAAAAATGTCATCGGTTGTGAGAGGCCCTAAAATTTTAAAGTAAATATTTCAGTATTATTAAGTCATCTATTTGAAAAATATTTATGAATAATTGTATTAAAAACTACCATGTTATGTATTTCTTTTCATAAAATGACAATAACCCTTTTTTATATTTTGAGGTTATCTTCCCGGGTACTGCAAAGCTTTTTTATTCAACAAAGATGTAATAACACTAGTTACATATCGCCCGTTTACAATACGCTATCAAGCCATTTCCATACCTGCAATGTTTTATCAAAAAAGAGGAAAACTGAAGAAGAAAAGGTTAGAAAATATTTTGCACATCATATTTCTTCATGTACAAATTTTGGTATTTCTTTTATTTTTGGCATGTTATGTTTCAGAAAACCGAACGAGAAGGACGGAGAGTTCTTAAATTTTCACCCAAAGCAAAAATAATGCACGGTATTGTAGATATTTGGAGAAATATGTCAGTAAAAGATGTAGCTAAGGTTCTCGGAAAAGATACAGGTAATGTTGCTTAAAAACATAATACGTATGATCTTATAACGCAAAATAATACATTGTGATAAATACGGTTTGGTTTAACTCATTCGCGGACACACGAAATGTGAAGTAGGCTAAAAAAAACACACTTATTTTATCATCTCAAATTGTATTTTTATTATAATTTTTTTATCTATTTTTTTGTTTTTTTGTTTTTGACATCCAGGGACGAAACGGCTATTGCCGTGTTCTTTGAATTTCTGTAGGGACGCACGGATGCTACATGTATGCAAGTTCTATCAGAAATAGCCGTTTCGTCCCTAGTGATAACGTTTTATCTAGACGGCTATTACCGTTTCGTTCAGTCCTAGACAAGCTCATAGAGCGGCTATAACCGTTTCGTCCGCGAACGGGCTAATGGACTCGACACAACTGGCATAGGTAATAAAAAGTATGACTTCACCAATCCGGGTAGCTAAAAAAAGCGCTGTTTTATTATTGTTTGCTTAGAACCCTAGTCACGTACACCTGAAGTTCACCCCCCAGAAAGAAAAATGAAAGATAGTTATGTCTTTTGTGTTAACGCAAGACATTTAATTTTTATCTGCAATTCTTCAATTGTTACTTCAGTAATTATACTTTTCGAATATTAGATAAAACCTTTTATAGGAGAACTTACATAATTCTCATTTTCGACGTTTCGTTGGCAATGTAGCTTTTACATAATTTTTAAACCGATCCTTGTACAATAAAAGTTTTAAGAACTGGCAAACTTAGTGCACAAATTTCATTCAATAGAGTCAGAATAGATGACATAATATTATTATTATATTATGACATAGATAAAACAAAATGTGAGGGAATTTTCAGAATACTTCACCTCGTTATATGACTACTAACTGATTTTACAAATTACAGATCATGTTTTTGAAACTATGGAATTCATCAATGACTCAGAGAACTACAACAAAGAGAACTCCATAATTGACAACCCAGAAGTCATTAAATCCATAGTGAGAATATCAGGCTATAAATTTAGAATTGTACCTCGGCCAGAAGAGGTGGAATCCAAAGAATGTGAGGTGAGAAGAAATCAACAAATTTACTTCTAAATTATATACAGTGGAACTTCTATTAATGAGAACCTCTCATAACGAGTAATTGGCATTACAAGCAAAAAAAAAAGTGAAAAAATTATTCGCTTAACAAGCGACATTTCGCATAACGAGTGACGCAGAAATGGGAAGTCACATAACGGAGGTGGCTATGCGTGCTACAGATTTATCCAATGATAACGCTGTGTCACATTTTCACTTGATTTTAAAGAATCGGCTTACACAAATGTCTCTAGACAGCATTCTAGTAAAAAATAATTGATTATGTATCATAAATTAGTAACATTAAGCTAGTTTCGATTTTTAAAAATGTCATCCAGGTTCTTATGATCATTAACAATTTATAAGCATGTAAAAAAAATGCATGGAACGCATTATCGTGTTTTACATTGATTTATATGGGAAAATTAGTTTTGCTTAACGAGTGTTTCACATAACGAACGAGTCTCTGGAACAAATTGTGCTCGTTATGAGAGGTTCCACTGTATATAAATGTATCGCTATCTTAAAGTTTAAACTGAATAAGTGCTGATTTACTGATTTGAGGAATTGTGAATAAAACATTTTATTGGGTGTAACTTCTCATAGTAAGTGAACTAATCATAAGAAAATGCTAATGAAAAACTTCTGAACTACAGGATTTTCACACTTTCTTAGTGTTTTCTCTCAAACATAATATGGATACCCAAAACAGGATTGTATGAATGGGGAGTCATTCATCTTTTGATTACAAATATTTGTATTGTATATTTATATATATTTGTATTGTATATTATTTATGTCAAATAGGATAAAGATGCAGTCAGGAATCAACCAGCTCCCATTGAGAACCTGAAACCTCGTCCTCCCGTTGTCACGGTGATGGGCCACGTGGACCATGGTAAAACCACATTGTTGGACACCCTCAGGAGTACACATGTGGTTGACAGAGAGTTTGGCGGGATCACACAACATATTGGTGCATTTTCAGGTATAAAGAAGAAAGCACTTCACAAAAATTATTTGTTCTTTCTTTAATTTTATGAAATGCAATAAACCAGCAATGCACAAAAGGTGGTCAGCGGAGCAGTGAGATGCCCTGGAAGAGTCACAGGGGTTCGGCTGTCTGAGAGTTAGACAAATAAAAATGTTCTTAGCAGAGTCAGATTTATTTTTCAAGCATTAAGCTTTATTTTATTGTCAATATAAGAATCTACAATCTAAGTTGCAAAGATATATTGATATTTAAGGCTCAAATTAATGCATGCTCACGATTAGGAAAATGTAAGTTTGCTTTTACACATTCTGCATGCCTACATACAAAACGAACCAAACCTCACATGAACATAAACTTTACGACTCCTGCCGCATTTTCCTGAAACTGAAGTGGCATTGACAAATGTTAACCAAGTTTTTACAGCATGGGGGGTCAGCCTCATACCAACCACTCATAATGAAAAGAATAGTTTACCTTTGCCAATGCCGCTCCTATTTCAGGGAAGACAAATTACAAAATAATAAGACTTATACATTTTAACTTGAATAAAACAAAAAACATTATTCCCTTAGTTGAACTGGAGAGTGGTGAGTTGGTGACGTTCTTGGACACGCCCGGTCACGCGGCTTTCACTGCCATGCGGTCGCGTGGGGCGCACGTCACCGACATGGTGGTACTGGTGGTGGCCGCTGATGACGGGGTCATGGAGCAGACCGTGGAATCCATACGCATGGCCAAGGAAGCCAATGGTACTCGTATTGACATGTAACTCTTCTTTTACAATGAAAATCAAAGTTGAAAAAGTAACCTGTACAAAAATTGTTTCTGCAATGGGTTTTTCAGTAGATAATGATGATTTTGATGAAACTGTTTTGAAAGTTAGGAGCTTGCTTGGGATATAAGAATGACAATTCAGGCACTGTACATGCGAGTTATATGGAAGAACAGCGACATCTCAAAATCTTCTTCTTCAGTGGCCCTACAGCTCATATCTCCCCTTGGCCTCTATCAACCTTCACCTCCAACTCCTCCTGTCTACCGCTGCGGCTTTCCAGTCTGTCACCTGCAGTAGTTGGTTTGCGTCCTTCCTCACCTCATCCTCCCATCTCAGCCTAGGCCTGCCAACTCTTCTTTTCCCACCCGTATGTGCCTCAAGGATCCTTTTTGTTACTCGTGAAGACGATATTCTCTGCACATGTCCAGCCCATCTAAGCCTGTTTAATTTAGCATGTACATCTATTAATCACCCTTATGGAACTGTTAGGTATGTGTTCACCAGTCTTGATTCAAGCTTACCAATAAAGTAGCACCATCTTTGAATTTACTTAAAAAAACTAGGGGATATGTGAATAGCACAAAGCACTTTTACAAACAAGTTTATATGTGAGAGTGGTACCATCTTTTTTTAACCGCCCTTATGAGACATACTTGTATATTCTAAATGAAAATTTTGCAAAATATACTAATAGTATTTGTATTTATTTTCAGTTCCGATCATAGTCGCAATAAATAAAATCGACAAGCCAGTAGCAGATATTGTAGGTAATTTTTTATTGTAGTCTTTTTATAAAGTATCCTTCCAGCAGCATAATAACCATTTAACATTTGTGTTCTCTCAATCAGGAAAGAACCAAACAAATGCTGGCTCAGCAAGGAGTGCTCGTAGAAGATTTGGGCGGAGACGTTCAAGCCATTCCTGTGTCTGCGCTCAAAGGAACTAATCTAGATGTGTTGGTAGAAGCGATTAGTCTTCAAGCACAACTGATGGACCTTAAAGCAGATCCAACAGGACCTGTAGAAGGAGTGGTGATAGAAGCACAAACTGATGCCAAACGAGGGTGTGACTGACTTCTCTATTTCATTTTTTTATTGTTTTCTTTCATTTTGGGGATTCCTGAAATTCACTCAATTCAAAAAAGCTTATTATCTGTTGAACTCTATGAACAGAATTTCCATGGAAAATTTATATCTTATCCACAGTTTTTTCAATTGTCTTCTAAACAATTCATAAATCATTTTTAAAATTAAATTTAAAATTTACATAAAAAAACAAATTTTAAATTGCATTATATAGCCAAATTGTTTTTGCTATGAACTAGTAATTTTACAGTAAAACAAAAAATGGAAGTGTTTTTTATTAGTGCAAACAACAAATTAGGCAGATTTATTTGGTAAACATTGTAAACAATACCAACCACATCTTTAGAGACCTCTGCGAGCACAGTTGTCAATAATTATTGCTGATTCAAGCAAAAACCATTCAAACCCCTCTTTTACAAATTTATACACATTAATTTCATTAAAAAATACATTTTCATTATTTTATGTGTTTCTACAGGAAGTTAGCTACAATTATTGTACAAAGAGGCACATTACGACGTGGAACCATTGTTGTGTCGGGAGAAGGCTGGGCGCGAGCGAGAGTCATGTTTTCCTCTGATGGCACTCCTGTATCAGAGGCCCCGCCCTCTACTCCCGTACAGCTCCTGGGCTGGAGGGCACTGCCTTTTCCAGGAGACGACATCATAGAAGTTGAATCAGAGGTGACTGCAGATATATTTTACATGTCTACAAATTAACTGTCTAAAATGTGGATACATATGATAGAAGAATACTGCACACTCCTTCTTCTTCTTCTTCTTGTGCCACTTCTAACGAAGATCGGCGATCATCATAGCTATTTTGATTTTTGATGCTGCGGCTCGAAATAGGGACTTGGTGCTTCTGCCAAACCACTGTCGCAGGTTCTTCAGCCACGATGTCCTTCGGCGTCCCTGAGATCTTCTCCCCTCAATCTTACCCTGAATGATAAGATGAAGGAGACGGTACTTCTCATTTCTCATAATGTGACCGAAGTACATTAGCTTTCTCTGCTTAATGGTAGGCAGGAGCTCCTTTGTAGTGCGCATTCGTTGAAGGACTTCTTCATTGGTGACTCGATCACGCCAAGAGATCCGAAGCATTTTTCGGTATAGACACATCTCGAATGCTTCAATACGTCTCTCCAGTGCCTGCGTGAGAATCCATCCCTCCATACCATACAGAGCGATTGGGAAAACGTAGCACCTCACTATGCGCTTCCGGAGTTCAAGGCTTAAATTTCGGCACAACAGTAATTTGCTCATTTTAGCGAAGACATTTCGGGCTTGCTCTAGTCTGCTTCTGACTTCTTGACACATGTCCCACTTTTCGTTGACCACACATCCCAGGTACCTGTAACTAGTGCATCTTTCAATGCTTTCGCCATCTAGTTCTACATGTACGGAGGCGTTTGTGTTTTTGCTGATAACCATGACCTTGGTTTTCTTAAAGTTAATGTTAATGCCAGCTTCTTTGCTAGCGACATTTATTCTGGTCAACAATGTTTGCAGATCCGCCTGAGTGTCAGCGAGTAGGACTGTGTCATCGGCATACCGCAGGTTGTTTACCAGCTGCCCGTTGACAACAATGCCTTCCCTAGCCTCATGAAGTGCTTGCGCCATGATCCTTTCTGAATATAGGTTAACAAGTGTTGGTGACAGTACGCATCCCTGTCTAACTCCTCTTCTGATGGGTATTTGTCTGGTCTCTGAACTCTCTACAAGCACTGAAGCAGTTTGCTGCCAATATCGACGCTTGAAAGGCAATCTTGACTAAGCGACAGATTTTGCGATATCGAGTTATGTATACCATTGGAACCAGAAAAATTTTCTCCGTCGATTGGTCTGGGTCCTATAACTCTACGACAATTTTTTTGTCGCTTAGCTACAACGTGATTGTATAAAATTTCTCAATTCTGTCCCTACTAACCGACAAAAAAAGTATGATTTCATGGATCGTTAACGGTTAGGATATTCTAAATAATTATATTTTGGACAAAGTGATTTTTTCATGTATTTTTATTTTAACTGTTTGGTTACTCAGCTTTTTTACCTGTATGATAAATTATAATTATTGTGATTTGTACATTTTAGCATGTTTTGATTTTTTATGATAATGTGGATAAATAGTTTTACCAAATATAATTATTTTACATAAGTGTATATGTTCAACTTAACCTGGAACAAATAAGGAAAATATTGTTACTTACATACATTTGTCTGAACAATTTTAACATATTCTTCCTTATTTATATATTTTTACTTGATTTTTTTTACATAAAAAATGTAGGTTAGACATATTTTCCCAATACCGTGAGATGGTATAAAATGTCGCATAGATATTATACGTGATAACTTTTATTATTAATTATGTCGGATAGATAATTTTACTCCACCTAATGATGTGCTGTGAATGTCGCTTAGATATTTTACGTGGATACAAAAAATAATAATATCTGCGCTTAGGAACAACGATCGTACTAAAATCATCACTAATGCGTTGTTTAAAATACGACAGTTGAGTTTGAGACGTCGCTTGGAGTGGTTGTGCATCTCGTTATATCGCAATTTCGGAGCGTATTTCACTTAGTTATAGTAAGTATTCCATCAAAGTACTTGGCCTACCTTTGCCAAAATTAATGAAATTAATTTATTTCATGCTTTTTTAAAATTACCTTCCTCATTATTTTGATTACAGTTAAGATAATGGATCTTCAAAGACGCCGTCGTACTTCTACATTAATTGACCTTGCATTAGCAAATGCCGGAATACGAAGTAGTTTGAATTGTCGGAAACAACTGAATTTCGATGGAAATTCGGTAAGTTTTTTTATTCCCAATATGTAACAATTCTTAAACTATTTTTCACACAAGTCATTCGATGTCCTTTTTACACGATCTTGAAATCAAATAACAGGTGATTTTTGATAAGCTCCTTGTTTTTTACTTTTCACGAAACATAGTTTTGGTGATTTTATAGTCGTACATGCTTAGTTGATCGTAATGGTGTTGACTAGATAAAGTTTCCATACGACTAGTGGCCCATAATACTGATAATTATCTTCTTTCATTGTCTACTATGTACAACACAATTTGATTTTTATTAATTTCTTTCTATATACCTACTATTTCAATTGGATTAAAACATGTATAATTATATTTGTAAGTAGTTTCTGGTATATTCAAAGATGGCTTGAAGAGTTTACCTCAGGTAATAAGCCCGCCTTTTGAAATTTATCAAAAAATCTTTGTTTATTTTCTATATGTCCAGAGTATTGTGACATCAATGAAGAATTTTTATATTCTATTCTAATATGATACTCAAAAACGAAATCTAACTTATTATTCTATAATTTGATTAATCTTTACAGGTGCCTTCGAAAAATTCGGAGGACAGTACATGCGAAAATCGAAGCCATCTGACTGACATTGTTGATTCAAACTGCAATGAAACAATTTGTTGGCCTACTAATGACACCGAAAGACAGCTTCACGAAATACCAACTAAAGAATCCATTAACATTACTACTTTGGATGCTTTAAAGTTTCCTGAGACCGTTGTTTGCTTACCTGAAAGGGGTGTAACAAATTTTCCTGAATCAACTTTGGAATCAACAACATTGGAAGATCATAATTTGAATACCATTTTAACTGCCGAACCAGATACAATTAATCAAACAGAAAACGAACCATCTACATCTGCTGGTCCCAGTAACGTTAATAATAATATCAAAGGGAATGAAGGTAAAAGGAAATCAAAAAAAGATATTAAATATATTGATTATTTGTCCGATGAAGAAGATTTTTTTACTTACGCTGACGAATACGACTCAGATAATTGGTCAGAAGGCCAAGATCTAACAAATAGGCAAGATACATCAGACGAAGATTTGGAAACACCTGGAACTAAAAGGAAAAGAAATAAAAGGGGAAAAAAGGGCACGAAAGGCAAAAACAACATACTTCCCACACAAGAAGAATTGATCGCAGATTCAGCTCTTAAGATTAAAAAAACTAATTTAAGAAAAGAGCGGTCGCGAAACAGAAACTCAGGAAAAGAGTATACGACAAATAAAGGTGATATTGTTGCCGAAAAAGGGGTATTAAATAATCCTTGTTCTGGAAAAAAATGTGGCAATGATTGTTGTTTGATTACTGAAGAGAGGAGAGAAAGTATAAATAAACATTATTGGTCTCTCGATCCACTGCGCCGTCGTGACTGGTTGGTATCTGTATCTAAAAAAGAAAGTATTAAGCGCAAGAGATCAGATTCCGAAATCCGCAATTGCACATTCAAATATTTTATTAACGAAGGAGAAGGTAAAAGACAAATATGTCAACAATTTTTGGCAGCAACTCTCAACGTATGCAATAAAACAATTCTCAATATTGTAAAATCTGCTGCTTGGGGATGTGCAAAAGAAGATATGAGAGGAAAATGTGAACCACCAAATAAAACTAAGTCAACGACTATAGATACCGTGATGAAATTTATTAAAAATTTACCAGCAGTGCCTTCGCACTACTGTCGTCAAGACTCAAGTAAAGTTTACCTTCCACAAGATTATAAAAATATTGCCACATTATACAACATCTACAGAAAGCATTTTATCAATCAAGGGGTGGATGTAGTGAGTGAAAGAATTTTTCGTAAAATATTTTCAGAAAATTTTAATATCGGATTCCATGTTCCAAAAAAGGATAAATGTCTTAAATGTCTTCAATTTGAAAATGATACAGAAAAACAACAAGAGAAGGTGGAACATAAAATAGAAAAAGAGGAAAGTTATGCCCGATTTCAAGTCCACAAACAAATACATAAAAGTGATCCTTCTACTTTATGTGCTAGTTTTGATCTTGAAAAGGTGCTTAATACGCCATATGCTCAGTCAATGTTGCTCTATTACAGCAGAAAACTAGCAGTTTATAACTTATGTGTGTATGAAAATGGTACCAGGAATGTTTTCTGTTATTATTGGGATGAGGTCAACGGAAAGCGTGGTGCCAATGAAATCGCTACTGTGCTGTACAAATACATCAAATCGGTGGATACCAGGGGAAGCGTAAGGCGCTTACTTCTATATTGCGATTGCTGTCCCGGCCAAAATCGCAATCGCACTGTTTTGGCAATGCTGCATTCAACTTTGCAAGAATGTATCAATATTGATACTATCCAAATCAACTTTCTTTTGTCAGGACACACGTATATGCCCGTGGACACAGTACATGCCATAATCGAAAACAAATTGAAAAACACCACTGTGTATGCTCCATCGCAATGGTTTACAGTGTTCGCAACTGCCAGACAAAACCCATCACCATTCGAAGTCGAAAGATTAAGCTATGAAAACTTCATAAAATGGGATAGTATAAGTGATAAGTATTTCAAGGGAAACCTAACCGGTAAGATAAGTAAGATTCGTATTATGACGTTTAAAAAAAATAAACAAACTGTTACATATAAAACATCGATGAACCCCACTACGCAGTCTTTCAATCTTGAAGTACAATCAAAACTTAAAATATTACCTTCACAATGTTACTTTAAACAGCTACCCATCTCTATACAAAAATATAACGATCTAATTAAATTATGCACTGATAATGTCATTCCCAATTGCTTTAAACAAGAATTTACAAATATCACACACAGAGTTGATGTCACTGATACTTTGCTGGAATCGGACATTGAGGATCCTGATATACTGATTTAACCTTTGAAATATTTCTAGATGTATGTTAATCGATATATACTAGACCATTTTTTTTCGTATTTTTGTTTTTATCTGTTTGATTTTGTCTTTATTAATTATGAATATTCAGTTAGTTTTTGTTAATTTAGTAAGTTTTTTTTGTAATTTGTTTTTCGTAAATGTCTATTATTTTTTTTTTTTGTATTTTGTATGATGTTTTTCGTATATTTGTTTTTATCCGTTTGTATTTGTGTTTTTTTTATTATAATTTAGTTTTTTTTGTAATTTTGTAATCAATTTTTATTAATAATAATGCAGTTTTGTTTTCAATATTTATAATTAAGTAATATTTTATTAATTTTAATTCAGTAATAATTAAATAAACATCCAATTGTAATATGTTTATTTATTCGAATACCTACAACAATCCAGATATTGCTTACCTACTCAATAAAATAATTGAAAGATCTACTAAAATGTGTATTTTTTCCCATCACACAGTGTCCCTTGCGAGGTAAGCAAAAAGAAAAGATTTCCTTATCTAAGCATAATTCCATCACTGTTATATGACTCCTCACACAACTTATTTCTTCTACTTCTAATTTGACCATTCTTGATGACGAAATCGATTAAATTGATCCATGTCTAAGAAATATGTTCACAAATAAAAATATGTTTGTATCATCTAAAACTGCATTTATTTAATTATAGGCCTTTCTATGAGGACGTTGTGGGGAAATGTCGCTTACGATGGGAAACTTTGAAACTTACATTAAAGTTAGTTATATTTTCTACGATCTTAGAAAGCATTTAAAATATTTAGGAAAATTTACCTAACATATTTTTGACATCAATATATCCATAGATAATTATTCCCGTACTTATATTGTGAAATATGTTGATATGCCTAAATTTACTTGTTTCTGTTTACAAAACAACGGTCGCTTGGATACTTTTACTCGTTGTTGCAAATCTTACGGTGATCGCTTAGATATTTTTACTTGTTCTTAAATTGAGGTAATTTTTATCTAAGCGACATTTTTTAAGTAACTTACAGTACGAGCTTATTTATTTAAATGACGTTAAATAACGAAAAAATAAATATGTACAAGGCTTTTGAAATGATTCTAATTCGACAAGTTGTCAAATTTCTACAAATTTTTTTCTCAAAAAAAAAACTTTAAATGGCTCTCCTGTAAAGTTTACTCAGTGTCGCTTAGTCAAGATTGCCTTTCAAGCGTCGATATATATTAGCAATAATGCGAGTGTTTTTATCGTCTATCCCAATGTCTTTCAGTATACTAATCAGCTTGTCGTGTCTCACTCTGTCAAAGGCCTTTTCGTAGTCAATAAAGCAAACATAAACATCTTTATTCATATCGAGACAACGTTGCACTAAAACCTGTAATCCAAACAGAGCATCTCGTGTGCCAAAGCCGTTCCTAAAACCAAACTGTTCGGCTGATAACTGTTGGTCACACTGTTGGTATATTCTCTTTAGTATAATTTTCAGGAAAGATTTCATCACATGACTCATTAAGCTTATTGTTCGATGTTCTTCACATTTTTTAGCATTAATATTCTTTGGTATAGTGATGAAGTAGGATTTTAACCAATCCTCTGGCAGATTACCACTTTCATACACTTTGTTGAATAGCAATGTAATCTTTTTGAGTGCATTTCCTTCCATTAACTTCAGAATCTCTCCGTGGATGTTGTCTGGACCGGGGGATTTCCCATTTTTTATATGCTTGATAGCATACTCAACCTCATCTTGTAGGATCTGGGAGCCGTCCATTGCTATTTCAACACCATGTCTCTCGTTACGTGTATCCATATATAGCTCTTCAACATATGTCTCCCATAGCACCTTTTTTTCATCTATGGTCACTGCTAAATTACCATTGTCATGCATTAGCTGTGTAAGGGGTCTTCCTCTACCCTGTTTTATTGATTCCTTGATCCTTTTATGGAGATTGAAGGTGTCGTGCCTGTTATCAAGGTCTTCCATTTCAGTGCATCGCTCCTCTTCCAGCTTTTGTTTTGCTTCTCGGATCTTTTTCTGGATTTCTTTGTGTACTTCCCTATATTTCTGACGATCCCTTGGTAACCATTTTCTTCTCTCCTCCATTAAGGATAAAATATCATCTGTGATCCATTCTTTGTGTGCTCGTTTTGCAGTCTTCAGATATTTTTCACTGGTCTTACACATAGTATCCTTTAAGCCATTCCACAATTGTTCCACCTCAGATACCTCAGATAGGTTTTGTATTCCGTTTTCCAGTTCATTTCGCACCTTTTCTTTGATGTTTTGTTCCTTGAGTAGTCTTGGGTCTGTTGCAATTTTCTTGACTTTTTTGGGTACTTTTTTCAGTTTTAGTAGAATTTTCCCCATTAGTAAACTATGGTCGGATCCAATATCAGCTCCAGGATATGTTTTTACAGACGTGATTGCATTTTTGAATCTTTTATTTATCAGCATGTAATCAATCTGGTTGCGTACTATGTGCTCATCTTGATCCCTTGGTGACTTCCAAGTATAAAGTCTTCTTGCTGGGAGCTGGTAGAAGGTGTTCATTATCATAAATCCCTCCTCTTGGCAGAAACGAATCATTCTTTCACCTCTCTCGTTTCTCACACCCTGGCCCCATGCTCCCATAACATCATTGGGTACTCCTGCTCCTACTTTTGAGTTAAAATCTCCCATCACAATGGTGACCTCTTCACGCTTAGTCAGCTTTAGTACGCCAGTGGCGTCTTCATAAAAAGCCTCAATTTCTTCCTCATTCTTGTCTGCAGTTGGAGCATAGACTTGGATCACATTTGTATTTACTCCATGGCCCTTCATTTGTAGCATTGCAACTCTGTCTGACTGAGCCACAAAGTTAAGAACTGTTGAATTCATTATTTTAGAGACTATGAACCCAACTCCCCGTCTGTGATCAGGCTCATTGTTTCCAGAGAAGTAAATTTCATATTCCGATGTGCTCTCTCTTCCACTTCCCTTCCACCTCATCTCACTTATGCCTAGCAAATCAATTTCAAGTCGGTGCATTTCCTTCATCGCGCACTCTAGTCTCCCCGCTCCATACAAGCTCCGAGCATTCCATGTTCCAAAATGTTTGGTTTTAGTTTTACTTAAAACGTTCCCCCCCGGAGATCCGATTGGGGGATTTTTACCTCCGAAATATTTAGTTTTAAATAATGCCATATGGTGATTTTTTCTGGGGATGATTTGAAAATCCTTTAATCAGGTGGTTTCCCGTGGCCTTCCTGATCCTATGCCGTTGACCATCCAGTGGATTGGTTCATCCGTCTTCGGAGACGATTTCTCATCTCCAGGGCAAGAGGGTGCCCTACCAGTTATAACTGGTTGGTTGTTTATACCGACAACTATTCGGTTATGGGAAATAAGGAGGGATTGAGGATCATAAGAGTATGATTGGATAAGGAAAAGGAATTGTGTCCCCCGGTTAGGAGTGGGAGAAACACAATAGCTTGCGGAGGCAGGATCGCTATTCCTGAACAGATCTAACCATTACCGGGGTCGTGGTAGAGGAAGACCGAGAAAGGTATGGATGGACCAAA
This sequence comes from Agapetus fuscipes, assembly GCA_951799405.1. Lineage (NCBI taxonomy): Eukaryota > Metazoa > Arthropoda > Insecta > Trichoptera > Glossosomatidae > Agapetus > Agapetus fuscipes. The sequence goes on along the minus strand of OX637349.1, from coordinate 9,647,606 downwards.
TATCCGAAATTGCGAATGAATGGAATATCCAGAGTCATAATAAAAGAAGAGCTTGTATGAAGAAGGTTATGACTCTGGAGGAAATGAAAGAAGTATGTAAGGACAGAAAGAAATGGCGGTTGATCTGTAATGTTGGCGAATAGGGTTTATTAAATTGGGATTTGTTTTTGTTTGTAAATGGATATTTTGTATTTGAATATTATTATTTAATGATGTATAAAATGTAATTTGTCGTGTGTGTGTGTTCCTTGACTTATAGGTTGGTATGCGGCTGACCACCCATGCTGTAAAAATGGTTCACTTTGCCAATGTCACCCCTGTCTCAGGGAAGGACGGCAAGAGTTGCAGGGTGTATGTCCATTTGAGATTTGATTTTTATGTTGTAGGTTCACATGAGGCATGTGCAAGCGCGAACTTGTACGTGTCTGGTTGTGAGAATGCATGTAATGTGAATCTTCAGTGTAACATATCCTTGCAACTTAGATTAGATTAGATTAGATTAGTAAAGGTGTATCTGCCGCTACCTTTCGTAGCGCTAATATTAATAGAGAAGTTTTGAAGTGTGGAAAGACTTTGCACCTGATAAAAATATCAATTGCTCCATCTGCAAATACAGAGAAAAAATTAGGGTCAACGAGTCATCCACATGACATGTAAGCATGTAGACCACATGAGTGAAAGTAGGTAACTCGAATCATTTCACACAAAGTACCAGACGGCCAGCGTCTACCAGGCCGACAACACAAAAGATGGAAGAACAGCTGGTCTTCTGAATCACAAGAGGGAGTTCTAGAATAAACATCTTTGATCTAGTATAAGAAGAGAAAGAAGAAGAAGACAAAGTAGGCAATAGGCAGATGTCATTTCTGTGCAGCATCCTGGGTCTGAAGAACTCCCCTACTAACTTTTCCGGATTGCTTAAGATAGATGGGCCTTCTCTATAGAGATTGCCAACATCGAAGAGACCTGTTGTGTTACTCACAGAAAGATAATATTTAATACTTTGAAAGCCTGTGCTTTAATGTGGTCTATAGTCAACGTCTATGGTCTATGGTCAACGACGTTACCATGTTGAAAGCACCGGTTCCCATAGATCACCGAAGTTAAGCAACATTGGGCGCGGATAGTACTTGGATGGGTTACTGTCAGGTACACCGCGTGTCGTTGGCATCTTGGACCGGTCCGTAGTCCAGTGGCAACACTTTGGACTCGTAATGGAAGGTTGTGGATTCGGATCCCGGGCGGAGCACACAAATATACCATTTATATTTTGAATGTGCTCTTCGCTGAGTTGAAAAATTCATAAACCTTTACCAAAGACTGGTCACTGAAAGGTCCATCCAACCTTACAACAACTGGGTCTTGCTTGAGAATTGGCGCTTTCTACAGCGACGACCAAGCTCGCAGAGGGCTCTTGAGGTGTGATACACACAAAAACAGCGCTCACTAAATAAATCATCCTAATATTATTATTATTATTATTATAGGGCCATTGAAAAGAAAAAAGATATAAAATTGAAAATTTGCAATCCAAATTTATGTTAAATTAAAATCTTGTCTTTCAGAAACGGGCGGGAGAAGTTATGAAATGGAGATTGAACAAAAAAATGCATGAAAAACAGGTGACCGATTCCAAGGTGATTGCAGACAAAGTGGCTGAACACGACTCGCAATATAAAGTTGCCTTGGAGAGAAAGCGCAGCATGGGGAGATACAAGATCCGTCCTGATGGTCCCCGTAAGAAAATGTTCACGGAAAGCAATGATCCCAGGCTTAATATTGTTATAAAAGGTAACATTATTTTCAAGCCTATTCTCATATCAAGATACCCTCTTCTGATATTTAATTAAGATGGAGAATACATGCTAGACAATCTATAGATTAATACATCACAAACAAAGTTGTCTAGCTGAATCAAGTGAAATAAACACTGAAACGAAAAATCATTATTGACATCTCCTAGCCTTATGGTTTTAAACGCAAGCGTTCTACTAAAAAAAAAAAAACTGAGATATCAACGGGACCTTATTAGCTATTTAAATACTTTACTCTTTTTTTACCCCATTGTGTCTATGAATGGTTTCTAAATGTTTTTCTGTTGCCCATATTTGTCTATTCGCCAATAACACTTATAGCTTTTGACTGAGTAAACTTCCATAACTTATAGATGAAGGAAGTTGTAAAGCTTTGACTTATATTCCGAGTGAAATCTTGAATCAAATTTTCTTAGAAGAAAGTAAACCATTAGTTTGTGTCTTATTCCAAAATGTTGGTATCGTATTACTTACTTACTGCCTTTACAAATTAAACTTTTATCCGTCGATTCTCATTCCAATTTGATGACATTGTTTTATTTTATGTTAGGTGACGTGGATGGTTCTGTGGAGGCCATATTAGATGTTTTGGAAACATACGACGATCATGCAAGGTGTAAACTAGACATTGTACATTATGGACTTGGCAATGTGAGTGAAACAGATGTAGAACTGGCCGAAGCGTTTGACGCCATTCTTTACGCCTTCAACGTGGAATGTCCTGCCAAACTTTCCAGCTTTGTCAAAGAAAAGATGGTGACTCTGCGTCACCACAACGTCATCTACAAAATGATAGACAACATCAAGGAAGAGATAAATGCAAGGATACCCACATCAAAAGAAGAAGAAATTATTGGTAAATAATCTACATATATGAACTCAGGATGGGTCTTGCCAGTCTAAAGCCTTCCTCCTCCAGTCCCATACTCATACCGTGTGACAGTCTGCAACCATTCCATCCAGTCATCTTGATTAGGACTTTTCTAAACTGCTCCTCAAGTATCATGGGAAGTATTAATAAATACGTAAATTAAACGACAGTTACATTCCAATGACAAGTTACAATTTAAATGTCAGAATGTACGTACATATAAACAAAGGTTCAAAGTGCAAAGAAATAGCACCATCTTTTGTCAAAGTCTGCTTACAATATATTAATTATTTTGAATCTTTAACATTTTTTTCATGTTTCATATTACATGATTTCCTTTCAGGTGAAGCGAATGTTTTACAAAATTTTACTGTGAATGAGGGAAGAAAAAAGACATTTGTAGCTGGGTGCAGATGTGTGCGAGGCGTTCTGAAGAAGAATGCTCTTTATAGAGTTGTGCGAGGGCTGGATACAGTCTTTGAAGGTGCTCTATTTATAAATTTTATCATTTATCTATTTTATACTACATTTGTCACCTCGCTTTCTCTTCTTTCACAATTTGACATTGGAAATTCAACCACTTCCAGTGGTCTTTTGAAGGATGAGCAAGAAAGTCTGCTTTTTAAACTGCATTAGAAGTCCTTCTTAATAATACTTTAAAAAGTAATATTTTTATTGAAAACACTGTTTTTTCCACTCATTTTTTATTTTTTTTATTTACAGACGTTTTCAGTCATAATATATCAACCATCATCCTAAGGCCATAATATGACTAAAAACGTTTCTAAATAAAAAATAAAGTAAATGAGTGGAAAAAACAGTGTTTTCAATAAAAAGTATTACTTACTTTTTTAAAGTATTATTAAGAAGGAATTAAAAATGAATTTTGACAGTGTTAATACACGCACAAAAAACCATAAAAAAATGCATTAGAAGTGTACGTTTTTACAAAGTTTAATCACATCCGCTGTCATATATTTTAATTTTTGAGCAATTAGTTTTATTTCTCTTTTAGGGAAACTTCACACCATGAAGCATCTAAAGAACGAAGTGGACACAATAAAGAAGGACATAGAGTGTGGCCTGAGGTTGTCGGAGGATGAGTTTGAGCCCAAACCTGGAGACCGAGTGATCTGCTATCATTTAATAGACGTCAGCCATAAAACTGACTGGGACCCAGGGTTCTAATTATGGATGCATCTAAGTACACAACTTTTTTTTTATAAAATGGTGATTTATCGTGTTAAGGAAATACTGTTGTATTTTGTAGACAATATTGTTAAATAAATGTATTATTATAGTTAATAAAGCTGTTTTTACTATTCTCACCTTGGAAAATATTGCAATCTTTTTCCTTCTATGCACTATGGTGAATATTAACCTACAATGATTTCTATTTAAAATTACTTCTAATCTAATCTAAGTCGCAAAGATATGTAACATTGGGGATTCACTTTACATGCATTCTCACAAGGGGCCGTCCATAAATTACGTCATCGATGTTGGCCGATTTTCGACCCCCCCCCCCTTACAATCATCCTATAGTCATTATCTAATGACCCCCCTTCTCCCTCTTGCTGTAATAATGGATGAGCTTAATAATGTTATATTATTTACATAATATTTTGTAGAAATTGGTATTTACAAGAACGACGTCACTTTTGTTACTCGTACATCATTTGCCGTCATCCGCAGACCAGACTCCCCCCCCCTTAATGCGAATGACGTAATATATGGACAGACACGTACAAGTTCGCGCTTGCGCATGCCGCATGTGAACCTACAACATAAAAACTAAATCTCAAATAAATATACACCCTGCAACTCTGCCGACCTTCCCTGAAACAGGGGTGACATTGGCAAAGTGAACCATTTTCTACAGCATAGGTGGTCAGCCGCATACCAACCTATTTAAGTCAATGAACGTACCTAGACAATAAATTACATTTTAGAAATACACAAATAATAACATGGATAAACATTAAAAGGCAAAAGTTAACAAATACTTTTTATTGTTGCTATGTACCTACTCTAATGGACATAAACCTGTGATATTTGCTCGTTGAGAAAGTTCCATTACTGAAAGCTGAAAAAATATGATATAGGAAGGGTGTGATTATTTGCTATCGTTTTTTAATGTACAAATTATGTGATTCATCAGTCATCACTACATTACCATCAAGTACCTGTACTACGTAATCATAGTAAAATAAAAAATGAAATATAGAAATATATAAAAAAATTACGTAATTATGCTTTCAAAGCTCCCATGCGAGTTTAAAGGGTCGTATATAAAACGTTGTGGTGACGTATGTGCGACGACGCGACGTCGTGAAAGATGCTGTAAAATAGGCCATCAATATTTGTTTAGATCTGAAACTACCGTTTTGTAGAAAAAATAGTAGAATAAACTTCAAAACTCAATGCTTTGCTGTGGCTAGGCCGGTTGCCAAGAACAATTTGCCCGTCGGAGTTCGCGCGAAGTCTGGGACTGACGACATTGCTTTTTTACAGAAGCCATGGTGCCCTTGAAATGGTACTGGACCATTAAATAGCACCACAGGAAAAAAAATCATCCATGGTCATCATCAATGATCATCATTGGGTGTTTTTATTTTTTGTTCTTTGAACATTTCTATTAAAACCATTATTCTTTATCCGACCTTGCTCAACTTGTACGGGGACTAGGAAGTCCGGTCAGCTGACTGAAACCAGAGACTAAAAACGAATGAATTAATATTAGTACCCGACGTACGTTCCAGGGAAATACCTCCTTGCGTGTCTATGGCGCTTCTAGTCTATTCTCCTGTGATTCTCCGTACCTATATACTCTGTGGATTCTCCTGTATGTACTCTCTACCTATACTACATTGCGGGCTGTCACCTAAATATTTCGGAGTTGCCTTCATGTGACATGAAATGTCCGGATTATTGCCCATTGTCAATTAACAAACCGAGGGAGCTCGTCGGTATTTTTAAATGTGGTGAAGCGCGGTCTGGTCCCATGAATATCAACAGGATAGAGGGAAAATGTCAGTGCAAGCGGATTCCGGCGGAAAGGACGATCTGAAGACCCAGTTCGTCACTCGGGAGGGCACTTACAGGCTGATGACGCTGTCGGAGTACTCGCGGCCCAACAGGGTGGGCTACAGCAGCGCGCAGGGCTCGGCCCAGGTGCGCGTGAGCCTCGTGACGCTGCCGCCCGCCTCCCCCAGCGCGCCCCGCGAGGGCGGCAGCGATGACAGGATCTGCTTCAACTACGGCAAGGAGCTCTACATATACGTGTACAAGGGCGTCAAGAAGGTGAGGACATCACATGCAATATCACATTCAAGTATTAGGGCGTCACGGAGGCGAGGGCATTACATACAAGTAAAGGGAAGGTGAGACGATAGGATCTGCTTCAACTACGGCAAGGAGCTCGACATATACGTGCACAAGGGCGTCAAGAAGGTGAGGGCATCACGTCTCATATCACATACAAGTAAAAGGGAAGGTGAGACAATGGCTTGATCAGATTGATGGAATTATGATATGTATAGAGTGAATGTAGAAGGAGCAAATGTATGAAAAATGGATGGAGATTAATGAATTGAAAGAGAAAAGAATTGCAAGGATAGGAAGAAGTGGAGGCAACTCTGCAGAGGCTTTGGCTAACCCTAGCGTAATGGCGGCAATATTATAATATTGTTTCCTACCAAATTCCTCAGGAGACACCCTTGGCATGCGGTGAGCAAGAATGAACGGATTAATTACACATCACAATTTTTTATCATTATCACATGCACAGTTCATCCTTACATTTACTCACCGCACACCAAAAGTAACTTCTCAGGAAGCTTGTTATGAGACCAACTTCAAGGATAAAAAATAAATGCAAATAGGCTGCACATATTGGGCAACAAAAATCCCTAAAGGGATGTATGATCCCCATCAATATAATGTTAAATCTACACCAATTGTGTAACAATCTTGTGCAAATAAACATTTTCTTGTGGTTTACGATGTCCTAGGTTAGCACTTGAAATCCAAAACTGTGATAACCATTATCTGTGCAGCTCACATGTTTGTTGTCATGTTATTTGTTTTGCCGCACCTCCCCATTCATCTGTTTAATGTATCACTCCATGTTTTCAAAGTACTCGTCTGCCCTTGATCCAATTATCTTCTGTTTCTTGCAATTATCTTGTAGAACTGCTAACCCAATACACAGATGTATGTACTGCTGTGTATTGTTTTCATATTATGCTCTCGATAATGATACCTTTTTATGACTGAGTCTTGATGGATCAAAGACAGCAAAATAGGTTTTTATTTTCTGTAAATGAGATGACATAATAATTATATATCTGTGTTGTTGTAATATTTATCTCATTTTTGGCAAAAATACTTGGTTTCCATCTTTGATTTTATTTCTATAGCTCTTTTATAAGCGGTTTCTTCGCTCTCCGACAAATTAGAGCAATCAGAAGAAATCTGACAACAAAGGCCTTAAAAACCGTTGATGGTGCCTCAAAATTTTGCCATATTACGCCGCACCTGAAGTCTCTTCACTGGCTCAAGATTCATGAACGGGTCCAGTATAAGATAGGGTTGCTGGTCTTCAAGAGCCTGCGCGGGACCGCACCGAAATATTAGTAGGATATGATAACTCCAGCCACCACAAGCATCAGAACAGCAACACTGCGATCAGCAGCATCATGTCGCAGTCGGATAGAGTTTCCAAGAAGGGAAAAGAAGACCGTTTTTGGAGATCGAGCCTTCAAGGTGGCTGCTCCAACGATATGGAACGGCCTCCCAGATGACCTGCGCGAAATGGATCTGGAGAGTACTTTTAGAAGGGGTTGAAAACCCACCTGTTCGCGCGCTCATATGAGCAAGCTCCTTTGGGATGACCAAGAGTCATGAAAAGGCGCTATAAAAATATTGTATTATTATTATCATTTAAATGGGCATTTAAAAGCAGAAATAACAATATTAACCTTATATTATTAGAATAATTGCCACTTTACATAGTTATTTTCCTAGATGTAGGGAAAACCAATACATAATGGACGAATAGAAAACTTGCATGAATCACAGATCAAAGTTTTCCATTATGTTTCATTTATATCCTTATCACAATCAATGATTGATTTCATGAATTTCAATCCTCTTCCCTTTGATTCAGATCGTTCTTTTATTTAACAAAAAAACTTTGTATCGGCTCGTGGATCTTGAGATTAGGATGCTCAGCTATCTTCCCATGTTTTATGAGGTCTTTCAGCTGGGCGTTGACCAAATGACGTCTGATTAGCTATGATGTTTTCGAGAATTTCATGCCTCTTTCTCGAGAAAACAATAATCTCTATTATCTGAGTTGCAAAAATATATTAACACTTACGATTCATATTAAATGCATGCCCAAAAGCACAGGTGTAAGTTCGTACTTACAAATTAAAATCCTAATCTCAAATGAACATAAACCCTGTAACTTAGGCCAACCTTCAGTGGTCAGCTTCATATTTGCTGCACCCCATGACAGAAGCAACAATTCAAGCAAGCTATGATGTTTTCGAGAATTTCATGCCTCTTTCTCGAGAAAACAATAATCTTTATTATCTGAGTTGCAAAAATATATTAACATTTACGATTCATATTAAATGCATGCCCAAAAGCACAGGTGTAAGTTCGTACTTACAAATTAAAATCCTAATCTCAAATGAACATAAACCCTGTAACTTAGGCCAACATTCAGTGGTCAGCTTCATATTTGCTGCGCCCCATGACAGAAGCAACAATTCAAGCAACACCTCTGCGGCACCCTTCTAGGGTGACATAGACCCCCAAGCCTTTTAAGAATTGGGGAGCCTCCCGCGCAGGATTCCTTAAAAAAAAACAACCTCTAAGTCAAGTTAAAATCTCAACAATCGCCTCCTGAATCTACTTCATCTCACTATATGCGTTATTTCACAGACTTTTTGTATTTATGTTCATTGCGGATGTGATCTCGCAATGTTCTGCCTGTGATCAGTTTGTTCTGAGCATCCTTTTGGTTCACCTTGTGTCTGCTGTAGCTTTTGTATCACAGGTCTTGCACATATTTAATGTATCACTACTTCATGTGACTTTTAATAACAATTGTCGTTGTTTGTCTTGCAGGCAGCTGATTTGACGAAGCCCGTGGACAAGAAGATATACAAAGGCACTAATCCCACTTGTCACGACTTCAACACTGTCACCACCACGCCAGACAGTGTCTCATTATTAATAGGTTTTTCTACGGGACAAATACAAATATTAGATCCAATTAAAAAGGAGCTTAGCAAACTTTACAATGAAGAAGTAAGTAATATTATGTTATCTATAACACAGAACATGTTCTCAAGGCCAACAACAGTGCTGCTCTTGAGAATTATATTTGCCGTAGAACACTTGAAGTGTTATCAATGAACTGAAGAGTTCTCTGTATATGTTACGTGTCACTCCAACTTGTGAAAGGGTCTGTTACTATGATGTGCTCATGTGTTTTGAACATCTAATTAGCACTTTTTATTTCTGCAAATGTAGGTCTTCTCATGGTTTCTTACCATTCTATCGATGTTCATTTTGAACAACGTTTAGGATTGGTAATTTAAAGAAGCATAAAATACAGGCTAAGAAACAAACATACTTGAAAATAAAAATTTAATAAGACATTGAGGTGAGCTGAAGCAAGGACTCTACTTTAAAAAATACTTTTCTTCAAAGTTAAATGCATTTTATATAATAACTTGTTTACTTTGCCTGTGTAGAATAGTTGCACCTGATTAAGTATATAAAAGTGAAGCTTAGACTTAGGGTTGTTTACAAAGAAAAGAATAATCTTAAATTGAAGAACCAATTGTTCTTATAAAGCTATGAAATGAAATGAATATAAGTTAAAATGCTTTAGTTAAGTCATGTTGAGTATGCTATTGTTACAATGTTTCAGAGGTTAATTGACAAGAGCAGAGTGACGTGCATCAGGTGGGTGCCGGGCTCGTGCAACCTGTTCCTGGCGGCGCACGGCTCCGGCCAGTTGTACGTATACAACGAGGAGCTGGGCTGCGGCAGCGCTGCTCCCCACTACCAGCCCTTCAAGCAGGGCGAGGGGTACGCCATCCACACCTGCAAGACCAAGGCCACGCGCAACCCCCTGTACCGCTGGGTCATCGGCGCCGAGGGCTGCTGCATCAACGAATTTGCCTTCTCCCCTTGTGGTGCACACCTCGCCGTCGCTTCCCAAGACGGCTTCCTCCGGGTATTCCACTACGACACCATGGAGCTGATCGGCCACGCTAGATCTTACTTTGGAGGATTTCTGTGTGTTTGCTGGTCGCCAGATGGAAAGTACGTTGTAGTGGGAGGCGAGGATGATTTGGTGACTGTTTGGTCGTTCAGTGAGAGCAGAGTTGTGGCTCGTGGACAAGGACATCGCTCGTGGGTGTCGGTGGTGGCGTTTGATCCGTACACCTCCACTATTGCAGACGGAGACGCTTCATCCCCGTGCCCTGTAGAAGAGGAACTGCCAGCAGGTCCTGCTGACCGACCTGGACCTTGCTACCGGCTGGGCAGTGTGTCCCAGGACACCCAGCTCTGCCTGTGGGACATCACAGAAGATGTTCTACGTCCACCACCCAAGAGCAGAGTGTCGGCGCACCTCTCCTCCAACCCACACTCTTCTTCGCCCAATGGTGTGCTCAACAAACCTCCGGCCAAGTGTTTAAAAAATAACAAAATAGGTTTAAAATTAAGTGAACCCGGCGCGGGGAGCTGTTCCTCCCACCAAGTCACAAGCAATAGGTTAAGTGTGGAAAACTCAGGGACAAGTGGCAATTCTAAAGTTGTGAATAAAGGAGCTAAAATGAACAATGTGGCGACGGTGAACATCACAGTGGGAAGTCCCGCGGGGAGTCCTCCCGCTAGTGAAGCTGGGGGGGGGAGTGTGGGGACAGGAGGGGCGGGGGCGCTCAGTGCTGTCACCCAGCGACTAGCCGGCTTCTCTTTCGGTGACCGTAAAGACAATTCTCACCGCCGAAACTTTAGCCTCACGTCGAAGAGCAGCAATTCCACGGCCAGTGATAGCAAAAACAATTCCATATCAAACTCAGTGGCTTTACGGATGAAGAGTACCGTTGCGGGGGGAGGGAGTGCGCGAGGGGCGTGTGACCCTCTGAGGCTTATCGGCACCGCTGCCTGTCCCCGCTTTGACGATTGCCCCGTTCTAGAACCATTGGTGTGCAAAAAAGTGGCATCGGAACGGCTCACGGCGCTGCTTTTCCGGGAAGACTGTCTGCTCACCGCGTGCCAGGACGGGGGCGTGTACACGTGGGCGCGCCCCGGCCTCCCCCCACCTCCTCCCCCGCCCTCCCACGAGGCCCCTGACGCGCCGCACCTCTTTGAGCGAGACAGACACTTTGAAAGAATCGATTTGGTCAATTGACCCTGAGAATTTAAAATTATTGTTTTATAAAGAACTATAAAGAAAACAAATTTTCTTGGATAATGATAATGATGGAAGACTTCTCTCCTGTGGAGCTGTTCACTGGTCCATGACCATTTTAAGGTCGCCACGGCTCTTTGTGAACAGTATTTTCTTTAGGTTTTTTCTGTAGCAAGCAGTGAGTTTATCCATTGCTTTAAATTGAAACACTTTTATTTTTACAGTTTTTACAATTTTACAACATTTTTGGTCCACGGACCAACAATAGGTATTTGAAACGTGGAAGAAAAAATATAACACTGTTTTTTATGGAGTTTTGAATATCTGAAGACTGAAAACGTTAGTAATCTTTACGGGATAGTGAAAAAAAAACAAAATTGTTTTCTTTGTAGTTCCTTATAAAATGAATAAAGATTTTTCAGTGTTTATACACAAATCATTCAAATTTAAATTATTGTTTTTATTGTTTACTCTTGTTGAATAATGTTATAAATTTTTGAGTTGGACTCCCTAGAAACTTATCATTATGAATATGGACGCGTTCTGTATGTAAAATATTTTATCAAATAAACACAAAAAGTTGAAACTAAAATAAATAATGGACAGTTGATAGAAGTTGTTGTTTTATAATGTGATGAATGATTGGTGCGTGTTTTTATTTCACAGGTAAAATACAGATTTCAAGCACTCGGAGCCCAGATGAAGCTTGAAAAATCAATACTTGGTCCATTCCTGTGGAAGGAAGTAGCTAAATTGCTGATGAAACAGGGATTTGATCACTTGATTCCTTGAACAAAGAAACTGTATGATTTGCATGTAAATGCTGCGACTCTAAATATTGATTTGGGGTTGTTTTAAACCATTGTCGTGTCCGGCCCCCTTACCTGTAAAAATAAATAGGTCCTGAATTGCAAGAATCAGGAAAAAAGTTAGACTATATGTTTAGCTTAGTCGCATTTTTTTATTGTCAAGTTTTTCAGCCACACTGCTCTTCGGACTGCTTGAGTTCTTCTCCCTCAATCTTTCTTTGTATGATAAGATGGAGAAGGCGATATTTTTCATGCCTCATAACAAGACCGAAGTACATCAGCGTTTTCTGTTTGATGGTTGGCAGAAGTTCTTTAGTGGTACTCACGCATCAGAGGACATTCTTCATTGGTGACCCGATCACGCCAAGAGTTCCGAAGCACTTTCCGGTATGCACTCTTTTCAAACATTTTCATTCAGCTCACCAGTGGCTGAGTGAGTGTCCATCCCTCCATTCCGTACAGAGCTATTAGGAAGAGATAGCACTTTCCCTGTGTTTACCACCTTTTGTTCTATAAATTCAACCGTGAGCTCAGTGTTGAAAACTTACATGACAGTCACAATCAGGTGAAGTATTATTCTCCTTAATGGTGGATTTGTGAATTATCATCAGGAGTTAGCCTGGGGATAAATGATAGACAGTCGGGTAATTTAGATACAATATTTTATTTACAGTGTTCTGATCACATAAACATATTTGGGGTGATGCTTCGTGGATCCATATTCATTGTTATTCTATCCATAATAATATGCAATACTTCAAAAATAAAATATTACAACATATTGCGTCAATGTCCAAATATAATACACTGCTTTACGACATTCTAACGTTTTCAAATAACCCATAAGAAACACTAATTAAATCATCATCTTCAGGTAGAACCAATACAAGGTGGATTATCCAAATAATTACAATGCAGGAGAATATCACATACTTGTTGAACAACTATAGACAACAAAACCCTCAGTGAATTGTAGCTTTAGGCTTTTCAAACAGCTGATAGAGCCCATCAGACATGTGCGAAACATTCCACAACAAATCTGGGAAATCAACCCTCGCCCTCTATGCTTTAATTCATTTCCGGTTGATGCTTACATCCCTTCCTAAACGGCACATTAGAATAATGAACAACTTACAAACAATATAAACAACTCGCATCCCATCTCTTTAAGCATATTCTATTCTCCAAATGTTACTTCAAATAAAAAGGTGCGGTCTCCTGAAATAAATAATGTTAAACCTAATACGATGACAAGGAAAACGATAAAATAAAATATCACACATGCGTAAAACAACTAAAATATTCATAAAAAAAGTAATTGGAAAAGTTACAAGTTGAGTGAAAACCTGTAAAATGTAATTATTGTGATGAGAGAGTCAAGTTGGCGACAATACAAAAACTCACAACGGGATTATTTAAATTCAATGCAATAAGTATTATGTTTCATATAAATGTACTATTTATAATATAACAATTTATTGTGATTACTCAGTAAGTATGCAAAATAAGAACACTTTATTCTGGAGTCAGGGTGAAATAAATGCAATCATCGGAACAGCCTGGACTTCACTGCCACGCCTTGTAATTTTACACGTATCTTTATAATACAACAAGTATCTGGATATTCTTACATTAAAGAGGGAGCAGCCGATGTTCTATATATAGATGGGGCAGTGCAATATTGCTTCCCATTCCACAAGTGATGCACATTTTCCTTTTGGGTATTCTGATTAGCACAGATGTCAGAATGCAACGCTGCTCGACCTCTTGTTCAAAGGAGCGGGGACACATCAATTTTAAATATTTATAATTTGTTTGTTACATTATCATTCACCAGATAACGGACGTTCCTACTTTTTCTTCTCTCATTTCTTAAATAACTCAAAATTAGCCGTCCAGAGACAGATCCTTCTTTAGAAATTCATGGATTACGCTGCAATCTATTGAAATATACAGAAAGCTTCATTTTCATACTATTATTTAATATTTGAATCTGCTCTTATTAGATTGCTGATTATTCCAGCATGGAAACCTCAAAACTTTTCATTTCGATAGATAGCACACATAACCGATGAATTTAGTCGTAGCAAAAATTTTGGTGAATTTCTTCATGTATTGAATCACAGTTCAAACGCAAGATGGTTGTTGAACGTTATCAATGCGTGTGTACATTACATGGGCCAATATTTCAATCGCAACAGAGCTGAACTCCCAAACAATTATTGTTTTATTAATTCATGATTGCCGTGTCTGGGAAGACCCTAACTAGAGCTATACGATTTCCTCTGACCTAGTTTATCCCCCTTTACAATACATAACATTAATCACCTACAAATAGCGTTCCCAAACGAGGCAATCATTGGAGCTAAACGCAGGTATATTCTGCTTACCCTGGACTATTTGAGTCAAATCAAAAACGGCAATCCATTTTTTTTTTTTTTTTAAATTAGATAAATACATACAAATATGGAAACAGAAAATGACATGCTCTATGCAACCACATATTTATCTAATTTAAAAAAGTGATTGTCTTATAGGTTGGTATGAGGCTGACTACCCATACTGTTAAAAATGATTCACTTTGCCAATATCACCCCCGTTTCAGGGAAGGTCGGCAAAAGTTGCAGGGTTTATGTTCATTTGAGGTTTGGATTTTAATTTGTTTGTGGGCATGCATTTAATATGAATTTTAAATGTTAATATATATTTGCAACTTAGATTATAGATCTTAGATTGCCCCCTTTGGTGCCGTAGAACTCAAATGATATCCTTGTTAATTGGGCAAAAATTAAATGTAATTTTTTGTATGGGGCAGCTCTGACACATTATTAATGAACCCTGTTGATAGGTAAATCTATGATGTTTAGCAATTTGGTTTTTAATAATAAAATCAGGTAATACTTTTAGAAACTGTGTTAAAACTATAGAAATTAGATACGTTTTATAGCATGACCCAACTTTTAGACTTCCACAGTTTATAAAATTATTCATCAACTTTATTATCCAAGTTTATTTAATTTCCCCTCAACAGTGTGGACATTACAGGTCTAGGTGAGCAGGGTCATTAGCAACCAATAACATAATATCAGATGACGGATATTCTTCTTCTGGGGCTCTGACTGCCGCGGAAGTCCTGAGAGTAAGGGGACCATGGAGAAACGCGGCACAAGACAAGTCAAGATATTGTGGTGCAGAAGGCCCTGAGCCTTCAAGGCTTGTGAGCTGGATTAAGAAAATTACTAAGGGACTCTCTGGCCATGGTTCAGTTAGTCCATAGGATCTAAAGGAAGAATATTCATCATCTGAAGTCGGCCGTGAAAGTCTTACAACATTTCTTACAAAAAACAGTTGGTGGATTTCCAAGCAACCTGACTTGTCACAACAGTCTCGACATATCAATAAGTAGATACTTAGATACATATATCATATAGATAGATAGCAAGCTATAAAACATAACCCCTGGTGAACAGCTGTTCAAATGTTCTCCATACAAATTGTGTGACCGTGAAATCAGCTGTTCACGCTTGGACAATTTTTATAGCTTTCCATCTACCTACATGACTGGTAGATATATCGAGACTTCTCCCCTAGACATTTTTTTCCCGACTCTGTGTTGACTCCATTGTTACTCTAGCCTACAGCCTGTATGGCTGGTCTGTTGGTTGTGTGTTCACTCGCACACCTGCGACACGAGTTTCTCCATGTCCTGGTCCATGGCCTGGTGGTCGGGGGGCGGGGGCGGGGACAGGGAGGGGGGCACCGCGCTGAAGGGCGTGGCTAGGTCCTCCAGCCCCGCCGGCACCGCCAGCTTGGCTAGCTCCTCGCGCAGGTTCTTGTAGTGCCGCTGAAAAATAATTACATCATTACTTTTAGTACGCTTCGGATGTTCATCTGGTTTTCGTCTTTGGAGAGTGTGCAGTTGCTAGTCCTGTGGCCTGTAATCACAAACGGGCGTCGATAGATCTAAGCATTTGTACTTAGATACAGGAAGATCTACCAAAGCCTGTTGAGTCTCCAGGCCCAAGTGAGGTGGTTATGGCATCAAACACCGAGAAAACATTGCGTTAACTCCTCTCGATTGTGCAAATAAAATAAAATTGTATGAAAACTATATCTCTCACTAGGAGTGCCGTAGAATATTTCAAACATTTTCAATTTGTGCAATCGAGGAGAGTTTATATAACTTTTTTATACTCAGGGTATGAATGTTAAAACCAATGAAAGTTAATTGTACATTGAATCTTTCACGGCTGGTTTTTGTTGACATAACAATCACTTTTTTCGGGCTATGTAGCTGTGGTCTGGTTGATTCTTTCCGGACAGTTTTGCCCATTGCTCCGATGGGCATTATAAACTGTCCGGAAAGAATCAACCGGACCACGGCTACATAGCCCGAAAAAAGTGATTGTTATGTCAACCAATGAAAGTTATTTGACGGGAATATAGAGATCATCTTGGTTACCCTTAGCGCCATGGAGTTGAGGCAGATGTTTCTTTGGGTTCTCTTGTCTCCCGCCTGCATGTCCAGCTCAGCTATCCAGCCCTCTATGACGGAGCATATCTCATCGCGCTTCAGCCAGAAGTGGGTGCGGATGACCTGTGAGGAAATAGACCAGATTACACTTCTGATAAAAGGTGACAACACTCCTTTCAGATGAAATGATGATGATGTAAACAAAAACGATCATAGAGTAAAAGTTCAGACCCAGAAATAGACAAAAAAAACACATAGTTAGCATAGAAACATAATAAGGGTTTCGATCTTAGGTAAAACTCCCCTATTTTGAAAATTATATTTGATTGAGAGTTTGGGGCCGCAAAGCATCGAAGGCTAAAATTTCCATTAAATGAAACGCTCTCAATTTAAAAAATGACAGTCAACTTGAAATCGTTGGCAGGTAGGGGGGAATTCCAAAAATGACCAATTGAAAAGGCCACATTGATATTGTGTTTTTGCAAGTCTCGGCATGCCACAACCTATGTGTTGGCGGGCATGCCTGATTAGGAAGAATGTTGGTGGTGACCTGTTGGAAGCAGGAGGTGGGGTTGCGGAGCTGCTCCAGCATGGCCCAGCGCACGCAGGCCTGGTAGATGTTGGAGTTGTACTCCAGGCTGTGGTGGGTGCCGCTGGGAGTGCCCCGGCTGCGCTCAAAGCCAGGCTCATTGAAGTACGGCTCCGGCACCAGGATCAGGCTCTGGATGGATACCAGCACCTGGAAAATACAAAATTATTAACTGTATTTTCTAATAGATGATGTGGTTTCCAGAAGAAAAATAATGTTTGACTCAACTGTTGTGAAACTATATGATGTGAAATATATATTGTGTGAGTCGTTTGTTTCCAAAGTCTGCATTCTTTACATGCAATGATTTAGAAAAATTGTTTTTTTTTTAATGTTGGCAACGGCTGAATTTGGTAATAACCATTATCAACCTTGTTTTTTTTACCAAGATATAGCCAAGAGAAGCAAAAAAAAATACACACTGTAACTGTAACTCTGTTTCCATTCCGCTAGGGGTGGTCAGAGCCTCTGCAGAGCTGCCTCCATTTCTTAGCACATCCATTAACTTATCCAGCATTTACATTATCCAGCTAACAACATGTAGTTGTCATTGATATACGTCATATCTTCATTACCACAAATATTGAGTTTCAATTGAGTTAGTGAAAATTGTATAATAATCCAATAGAACCTCAATGTACAAAGTTTATACAACTACTAGCCTCAGAACAGAGGTAAACATCATGTAAAGGTATGCAAGCGCCCACAAACCTGCAGGAAGCTGGAGGTCTGAGCATTCCACTGCTCCTCAGGCCTGCCGTGCCAGGTGTTGAGCACGGACAGGCAGACCTTCCCGTCCAGGTACAGGTTGGGGTTGAAGCGCACCGAGTGCCTGCCCGTGGTCTCCAGGTTGATGAGCATCGGCGTGTTGGGGTAGTCCACGGGGAAATACACGTCTAGTTCAAAGCAGCCATTGGCGTACGGGGTGTCCGAGGGGCCCGTGATGAGAACCTTGGGTGTGCATAACATTCAGGAATTAATTATTTGTATCATACCGCCATTCTGTTAGGGGTGACCAGTATCTCTGCAGATGTGTCTCCACTGTGTTGTATCTTTGCAGACTTCTTTTAGTATAAAAAAAATCCTGTCATAAGGTGAAAATAGTTAAAGCATATTTCTGCTCTCTTTTCCTTTATCGCTCCATTTTTTTTTTACAGAAGCTTAAATTGGCATGTACACAATAAATCATGTACGCTTCATTGCAATCTGTTTAATAGTTTAGGAATCCATACAAGACAAACTTAAATAAATCCGTTTGATTTTATATATTAGAAGAAGATAGATTTCCAAAGTTGCTCTTCGCTGGGTTGAAAAATTCATATACCTTTACCAAAGACCGATCATCAAAGGGTCATTCCAGCCTTACAGCAACTGGGTCTTGCTTGAGAATTGGCGCTTTGTAGCGACGACCAAGCGTGTAAAAAGTCCGATCGATAGCTCAGTTGGTACAATGCTTGCATTCCATGCCGAGAGCAAGGGTTCGATCCCAAGGTGTACTCAGCCTTCACAAGAAATGAGAACCAGCCTCCCGGGAGCTGGGAAACCCCTACTTCAACTGAAAGTGGTTGGTGTGAGGCCGGCCCCCTTACCTGTAAAAATAAATAGGTCCCGAATCGCCACATGCGATCCCTTCGGGGAAAACGCAGACAAGAAGTTACACTATATGTGTAGCTTAGTTGTGTTATGTAGATGGGTGGCGTCACATAGCCTTGGGATATTCTAAATGTTCGAAGTCCATGGGGAGTCACCTTCATGATGTCCAGGCGGTCCTGGTCGGTCCTCACAAACACGGAGCTGCTGTAGGAGAGGGGCAGGCTGGTGGAGAGGGTTACGGCCTCCTGGGCCAGACGCTTCATCCTGGCTGGGTGGCACCTCTCCCCCGCCGCCCTCACCGTGGACTCAAAGTGGTAGCCAACGTTGAACTTGTAGCCGTTGTCCGGGCATTCTGCTATCATCTCAAATGTTTCTGAAACAACAAAGAGATCCTCCGATGAGATGATGTGATATTGTGTTATCCATTGAGTAATAACATAGAGGAGCAGAGACTAAATTCCTGCATTGATACATACTATAGTCCACATTTGTTTCAGTCCTATCAAACTTTGAAGTGGTGTAGTCATACGAAATAAGGCCATTTTGTCCAAATCCATTTTGTGTTTCGATATCCAATTATAACACATGCCATAATGTCTTAAAGTAATGCCTTTTTCCTTTAAAATTCATCAATTTTAGCAATCACAATATTTATACTGCGTGTTATCTGTCAACTGGCAGCCATTATAATTCGCAATAGTACCAACTTTCTAGGAACATTTTTACATTAGCCCGAGTTTTTTTGTAATGAAATGCAACTGTGAAGTTTTTTGTTCTCTTTCTTACTAATGACCATTTTCATAAGTAAGTTGAAACAGATACATAATGTCTATTTTTGTCAAAATAATTTCTAGTCCACAGATATCATAAGTCAATGGTACTATCTCTGATAAGGTGATGTGAGTATTGAATTTTTTTAAATATATTTATGTTTAAACATACTGAAGGTCTGAAAGCATTAATGGTAAGTAGTTAATTTTCTTTTCTTTACCAAATTGTAGTCGCCGCATGACCTCTAGGTATCTGGCTTCTCTGGTGGCAGCAGACAGAGCCCTGGGGATCCCACACCCACTGCCAACTGAGGCCGTTCCATCTTCTCCAAGTCCCAATCGGCTCTGGACCAAACTGGATGTGGCCTGGAATTAAATATTATGACAATATAGAAAATGCAGTAGATGAGCGAATCAGATGGGCTCTACAACTTGATGCCTTTCATTTTTGAAGAAGCTAAAAGACAAGACTCAAAAAACAAAGAATTTTGTGTTTTACTCATGTAAAACAAAAGGAAATTGATGGCTATTTGAATGAATTTACAATATTATTGTGTCCATTCTGCTCTGCTGAATTATGACATTATAATTATGATGAAAGGGACCGCCTAGAGGTATTCGAGATGTGGATTCGGAGGAAGATGACCTAGACATCATGGGTTGAAAGAAAGTCCAACTAAAAGGTGTTGCAGGGAGTATAAGAAATAAGAGAGCTTATGAGTCACATTTTGAAGGGAAAACTAAACTAATATGACACTCCGTTAGACATAGCACGCGCTTCTTAGCAACGTCTTTGAAAGAAACTTCATACTTTCAAAATTTGTAGCGGGCCATGGATGTCTCCTCCTATTCGCAGCTCAAGAAGATGATGATAATCCTCACAAAGCATTTGTTGGATAACCAAAGGAAAGACTGCACTAGTAACAAAGGTTTTAATGAATCGTCATGTTGTGTTGTACCTGAATGTCAGGAATGAGGAGTGCCAGGCCTTCGTCATCTTCCCCACCATCTGTTGTGGCTGTGCCAAACCTGTGACTGTGCGCTGTTTTGCCGTAGATGCTTTTCTTGTTCATTCTGTAATGATACAAACATTTTAAATAAAGGAGTGTCAATTTGTTGTCACAAAGTTTAAAATTTAACCAATGCAGTCAGCACATTCAAAATATCGCATCAAAAATGGCATCTTAAGGATGATGACTTTGTAGGTGAAGATTGCGCCTTCGAGCTTTTTTAATTGGAGGACTGTGTTTTAATAAGTCACAATTAATTCATAATTATCTACATAAAATGGAGTCTCACAATGTGAAACACCCAATCCTAAAAAAACATAATACATAATTTTTTGTCGATTCACAGACATCAGCAGTTTAGTTCTGGTAGCCAATTGGATAAGAACTTTGTTTTGAACACAATGTTTTTTGACATTCAATGGTACACCCACATCTACAAGTAAACTACACTCATGTCAAAAACTATAAGCTTCCAATTTATGGCATGGATGGTTCCTTGAATTATAGGTTGGTATGCAGCTGACCACCCATGCTGTAAAAATGGTTCACTTTGCCAATGTCACCCCTGTTTCCGAGAAGGACGGCAAGGGTTGCAGGGTGTATGTCCATTTGAGATTTGCTTTTTATGTTGTAGGTTCACATGCGGCATGTGCAAGCGCGAACGTGTACGTGTCTGCATGTGAAAATGCATGTAATGTGAATCTCCAATGTAACATATCTTTGCAACTTAGATTAGATTAGATTAGACGGGTGTACCCAGATACAACAAAGAGGCACATTCGTACCAAAGCAGAGCTGAGGTTCACAAGACTGAAACATTGTATCAGTGATCAGAAATAAAGAAGACTTCAGTGGGCCAGATATGTAGCACATGCAGAGGACTCTAGGATAATCAGAAATGTGTTTGATAGTGCCCCCTCTGGTGTTAGACTACTCGAATACCCAGCATACATGGGAAAAAGCCGTCGAGGACGACCCCAAAGTCTTGGAAGTAAATGGAGCATGGAGGAGAGCGGCCCAGGATAGAGAATCCTGGAGGTCCTGAATGGCTTGTGAGTTGTAAGAAGTAAGTTAGATGCTTACTTGAGCTTGGTGGCATAGGTGTTGACGGTGCGGCTCATCTGGTGCAGCAGGGGGGGGATGGCGGACAGGGAAGAGGAGGCGGGCAGAGCACCGGGGCCCCCGCACAGCGCCCCTGACGTCATCACTGCGCGCACCACACGCATCACGGCCAGGTACAGGGGGATGTGGCGAGACATGTCCAGGACTGGAAACAATCAAAACACATTCAAATCTCACTCATAATACTTGTATTAGGATGGCGTAGCTTATTTAAGTAACAGAGAAATGCCACTTTTGGAACGGATTTACATTCATCACACCACAATAGCCGTACTGCACGGAACAGTTGGAGAATCCCCCATGTGGCTGCACACAGTATACCTGTAGGACATCGCCTGCAAGGAAGACTGCTGAAGATATCTTGATGGATAGATATCTTGTGCTCTACTTCTTAAATAGACAATTTCCCTTCAATAACAGTTCGCTAATGTAAAACATGAAGAAGACGCACAACAGTTATTTTATTAGTACTGTTACGTTTCTTCCGAGGGTCCTTAATTAAAAACACAAGTTCAACACAAGTTAGCCATACAGTTTATTTACACAGACTTTGTTACAATAGATTTATTTTAACACACTTATTTATTTCGTACAGATTACAGTTATTTTAAACCATATTGGTCGCCCTAGTAACTAGATCTTGCTCTGAGTGCGTGCTTTTCAAGACTGCTCGCGCCAGCCTATCGTTACCCCCTCCAGCCTGGCCTTGTGCTCAGGCGTGTCCTTCTTTTATATAATTGTTACATTGCCCCCTCCTTAGGCTGTTCCGTCCCGGAACAGTCTTGAACCTGGAGCATGCCGGTATCTGCAAGATGTCCCTCGACTGCATCCGGCTCTAGAGAAGAAGTAACAATCCACCGTCCGGTCGTCTGGGTGTCTTCTCTGCAGCTGCTCGCAGCACACCAGGATTTCGATGCCAGTATTTTCGAAGACTGTTTCCATTATGTTCCTGATGATCCTCCAGTCTCGTCCTGCTGGTCCACCACCCATCTTTGGTACGGCCAGCTTGGAAATGCCGGCTTGCATCAGTTGGTCCCGTAGATGCACGAGGCTGTCCCACAGGTCTTGATAACCAGTCTTCTCCGAAACTGTCATCCTTGTCACCAGGCAGTATGCGTGACGCTCTTCACCAGGTAGTCGTAATGCTCTCCCTGCAATAGGCCCCGACTCCACCGGTGTTGTTACCTTGCCGAACTTATTACGGAATGCTCCAGCAACCCCGCGAGACATGTCCAGGTCTTCAGCCGTGCAACAAGCCATGGCGTAGTTAGATGGTACAGCAAAGAGATCCTGTTGGACTTCTTTGGTAATGTCATGCCGAATTTTTCGCCCATCTTGTGCTTCAACCCAAAAATCATCAAAAGTGGCTGCTCCCTTAAATCCGGCACACCTTCGTGCTCTTTGCTCCGGGCTGTCATCGTGGTTGTTTCCCAGATATGGTGTGAGGCGGTTAAAATGGACAATCCGTGGTTTTCCGCTTGGCTCTTTCCTTATCTTGTAGATGATGTCATTGATGCGTTTTACGACCTCATACGGCCCATCCCATGAGCGTTGTAGTTTTGGAGAGTATCCTCGGCGCCTTTTTGGGTCAAACAGCCATACTAAATCCCCAGCTTGGTATCCACCGTCCTCAGCCCGGATGTCGTATCGCTCTTTCATCCGACCACTTGCCTCACGGATGTTTGTTCGCACTTGCTCGTGGGCACCATCTAGTCGCCTGCGGAGATCCGAGACGTAGTCCTCTCCTGCAAGATCCTCAGTCGGTCGGCACCCAAACTTCAGGTCACATGGCAGTCGCAGTTCTCGCCCAAAAAGAATGCTCCCAGGTGTTTGGCCAGTAGTTTCGTGAACTGCAGACCTATAAGCCAAAAGAAATAGGGGAAGATGTCGGTCCCAGTCCCTCTGATGACTTGACACATGCTTTGCCAAATATCTCCCAACCGTCCGGTTCATCCTTTCTACCATCCCATCAGACTGTGGATGCAGGGCTGTGGTTCTCGTCTTCTTGATCCCCAGCAAGTCGCACATTTGCTGGAATACTGTGGCCTCAAAGTTCCGCCCTTGATCAGAGTGCAGTTCCAGTGGTACTCCAAATCGGCTTATCAGTTGGGTCACCAGCGCTTCTGCTACCGTAACTGCTTCTTGGTTGGGTAAAGCGTATGCTTCTACCCATTTACTGAAATAGTCCATGGCCACCAGAATGTACTTGTTGCCATCTTCGGTAGTCGGGTATGGACCAGCGATGTCAATAGCGATCCTTTCAAATGGGCTCCCAACATTGTACTGGCGCATGGGGGCTCTCTTCTTTCTTAAGGGTCCATTAGCTGTGGCACATGTCACGCATTTCCGGCACCAATCTTTTACATTTTCCTTGCAGTTCACCCAGTAGAACCGATCCCTCAGTTTCTCCAGAGTCTTTTTCACTCCTAAGTGTCCACCGGACGTCCCATCATGCAGTAGCTTCAAGATTTCAGCGACTCGCACTTTTGGTACCAGTAACTGAAGTTTCTTCACTGTACCGTCTTCGTTTTCAATTGCTCGTTTAAGTATCCCATTTTCCAGTTGTATGGAGTTCCACTGAGCCCAATACGATTTGACGGTTGGTGATAACGGGGCGACTTGTTCCCAGGTTGGCCTTTGTTTTTCTCGCACCCATTGTATTAGATACTTCAGCTCTGGGTCGTTCTCTTGGTCCTGCCTCATTTCTTCTTCTCTCCAATCCTCGCTCGTGACTGTCGTCCGGCTTACTATAGCAGCCTTTGTGTCCACTCTGCTGCAATGTCTGCAGTCTTCGTGACAAGGCCTTCTTGACAAAGCGTCGGCATTACGATGGATAATTCCTGCTCGATGTACAGCATCAAAATCATATTCTTGGAGTCTCTCCATCCACCTGGCTACTTGACCCTCAGGGTTTTTGAATTTCAACAACCACATCAGAGCGGCATGGTCTGTCCGCAACAAGAATTTCCTTCCATAAAGGTACTTCCGGAAATGTTCCACTGATTTAACCACAGCCAGGAGTTCTCTTCTAGTGACGCAATAGTTCCGCTCTGGTTTTGATAGAACTTTGCTGAAGTATCCAAGCACTGTCTCTTGGTCATCCTGAATTTGGGAAAGAACTCCCCCAATACCGACATTACTGGCATCTGTGTCTAGGATGAATTGCCCTTCATATCTGGGGTAACTCAAGATTGGCGCACTAGTAAGACGTTTTTTTAGTTCTTCAAATGCCTGTTGGCAGTCATTTGTCCATACAAAGCTGTTTTTCTCCTCGGTGAGACGAGTCAATGGCTTAGAAATGTCTGCAAACCTTGGCACAAATCGACGGTAGTAGGTACACAATCCCAGGAAGCTTCTGACCTCATGCTTGTCCCTCGGGACTGGCCAGTCTTTGACAGCTCTAGTCTTTTCTGGGTCAACTGCTACCCCTTTTCCGGATACTATGTGCCCCAGATAGCTCACTTGTTTTTGAAAAAGGTTACATTTCTTTGGATTGAGTTTTAGCCCGGCTTCTTGCAATTTTAGAAATACCTGTTCCAGATTCTTCAGCTGGTCATCAAAAGTTTTTCCAAGAATAATGATGTCATCCAAATATACTAGACATTTTTCCCAGGATAATCCACGTAGCACGCTTTCCATCAGGCGTTCAAACGTAGCAGGTGCATTGCACAGCCCAAATGGCATAACGGTAAATTGCCAGAGTCCAGAACCTGTCGAAAAGGCAGTTTTCTCTTTATCCTTTGGATTCAATTCCACCTGCCAATATCCACTCTTCAAATCGAGAGTTGAGAAGATCTCACATCCTGTCAAAGTGTCCAAAGTGTCGTCTATTCTGGGCAAAGGGTAGCTGTCTTTCTTTGTGACATCATTGAGCTGACGATAGTCAACGCAAAACCTTGTCGTTCCATCTTTTTTTTTTGACTAACACAACTGGTGATGTCCACGGGCTGTTTGATGGTTCGATGATGCCGTCCCGTTGCATGTCTTGGATAATTGTGTCTGCTTCCTCGCGCTTGGCAAAGGGTAGCCTTCGTGGTGCCTGTCGAATTGGCCTTGAGTCTCCAGTGTCAATGCAGTGTCGTACAATTTTGGTTCTTCCCAACGGACCGTTGGAATCCTCAAAGATGTCTTGATATCGGCAAAGAAGACTTTTTACTTTCCATTCATCCTCTTCGGGAAGCTCTCGGCAAGCTCTTTGAGTGAGTTCATCTAATCGGCCAGGCAACTTTCCTTCCTGGTAGCTCGAACTCTTCACGTTCCGTACAATGGACGTCATTATCACGCAATTACCCAGGGTGCTGCCTTCGTGTATTGTAATAGGATAATCATTTATGTTCATCACCCGTATTGGGACTATCTTTTGTGTGCGGATTACTGCGCTGGCAACTAGAACTCCTTTTGCAATCTTGCCAATCTTCTCGGGTTCCATCATAATAATCTGTCCTTCTGCACACTTGGAGTCAAAACGTGCTGGTACTATCATCTCGGAGTTTTTTTTCAATTTTGTAGTCTCTGCTACGACTACTCGAGTGGCCATGTCATTGCGTTTTTGGATAATGATCTCTTCGTTCCCAATAATTATGGTCCCTTTCTTCAGGTCCAGATTACATCCAAGTCTAGTGAGCATATCCATCCCAATAATAACTTCTTCTTCAATATTGGCCACCAAGGTTCGATGTTCGATAGTCATGTTGCCAATCTGGAAGGTTGCCAGCGTCTCCCCGTGTACTCGAGCTGACTCTCCCGTTGCTGTACGCAAAGACCATCTTGTTGGTAAAATTTGCTTCTGCTTTGTCGCTATGTCTGGTCTTACAATCGTCCTGGTTGCTCCTGTGTCCACCAGTAGTTCACAGTTCCTTCCATCTATCATGCTGCTAGCTCGACCTTTCAAGGTTGCGACAATAGCAGCAGATTTCCGGGCCTCTCCAACGCGGGTCAACAGTTGCCCCTTCCCATTAACCCTTTCTAGTTTTCCGAGACTTGTGGTTTGGGTTTCTGGGGTTTTGGACATTTGATGCTCAGATGACCCAGTTGGCCGCAGTTCCAGCAGCGTATTCCTCGCCTCCTGGGCCTTAGCCGTTCCAACACCTTTTCGATTAGTTCTTCAATCGAAGGTGGCTTGGCTTCTTCTGCATCAACACCGCGTACTTTGACATGTCCTCTGATCGATTGTTTGATGGCCTCAAACTCCAATGCTTGGGTTAAAGCCTCATTAAGTGTCTTTGGGTGGGCCAGTTTCACCGCTTGTTGTGTCTCCCATTCATGCAGTCCATTGAGGAATTTGTCCACGGCCAGACTCTCATAAATGTCGTCAGGGGCTGAGGGGTATGCATCTCTCACTAGTCGGGCAATGTCCATCTCGAATTCTTGAAGACTTTCCTTTGCTGTCTGTACTCTGGTATTTAGCTGGGATTTGTAAAGTTGTTCCAGGTACTTGTGCCCAAAGCGCATGTCTAGGCGCTGCTTCAGCTCCAAATAATTCCCTCGGTTTTCCAAAGGAATGGACTGCAGCACACGCAGAGCATCTCCTCTAAGTGACAGGCTGAGCATGGACGCCTTGCTCTGTGGAGACCAATTTCCCAACATAGCTGCCGTTTCGAATAGGGTCATGTACCCTTCCCAGGATGACTTCCCATCGAAAGTTGGTAAATCATGTTTTGTAGGAATGGTTTTACCAGTCTTCGTTAAGTTCATGCCGTGTTTTATCATCCGGCAAAGGCTTTTCACTACTCACGGCGGCACGAAGACGGTTTTCAAGGCTTGCAACACGTGCCTCAATTTCCATCACCGCTCGGGAACCTTCAGAAATCTTCTCATCGAGCTTTTCTTCGAGACTGGTCAAGTTCTGCGCCATCAAACCACTCAGTTCCTCCTTGAGATTTTTGTTGCTCTCCGCCATATTCTCTGCCAGAGCCTCAAGGGCTTTAGAGTTGTCAGCCATCTCATTCTTAAGGGTCCCCAGCTTCTCTTCCAGGGTTCTGGAATTGTCGGCCATCTCTTCCTTTAAACTTTTGGAGCTCTCGGCCATCTCTTCCTTCAAACTTTTGGAGCTCTCGATGATGCTGAGATTAAGCTCGTCAAAGCCCCGATTCTTTCCCGATAATAAAACAAAGGCGTTCGGGTCTTCTCCATTTTTCTCCAGGGCTTCCATAAGCCTCGCCTGCAAGGCATTTTTGTTGCCAGTGCTTTCAAGGTCGCGTTCAATGAGCTCATCCTTTAGCTCACAAACTTTTAAGTCCAACACGGCAATATACTGGGCCATGTTTCACTTCAATTTATTTGTATTTTTTTTATTTTTATTTATTTACGAAAACAACAAAATTTAAATGGAATGCCGAACTATATGGGTTTTTGTAATTCTTTCACTGTTTACAATAATAATTTATTTTTATTTCAAAAGTGTTTTGCACAAGTAGGTACCTACCTGCTTCAAACACAATATCACTTCGGCTGTCAGTAACAACAGCGTAGGTACATAATAATAGTCAATAATAATTTTGAATTCGCGAATGTTGTAGGTACCTAGGTAGTTAGTTACGCACAATAATTACAAGTTTTATAATGTCCCCGAAATATTTTAATATTTAAAACATTGTCAATTCAGATTTTTTTTTTTTTTAATAATCTCAAGCACAGTTTTTTTGGTACTTGGTTAAGTACTTGGTTTTAAACTTCACACCGACACCATTTGTTACGTTTCTTCCGAGGGTCCTTAATTAAAAACACAAGTTCAACACAAGTTAGCCATACAGTTTATTTACACAGACTTTGTTACAATAGATTTATTTTAACACACTTATTTATTTCGTACAGATTACAGTTATTTTAAACCATATTGGTCGCCCTAGTAACTAGATCTTGCTCTGAGTGCGTGCTTTTCAAGACTGCTCGCGCCAGCCTATCGTTACCCCCTCCAGCCTGGCCTTGTGCTCAGGCGTGTCCTTCTTTTATATAATTGTTACAGTACATATATCTATAACAGTGTTTGGAGAGTGTGCTTTTGCAGAGGGGGCTCGAAGGGCATGGAACAGACAGTCACATGTGGTTTGAGAGATTGCCGACAGCAGTCACTTTAAGAGACATTTTAAGATTGATCTATTCAATGAATCTTTTGGAGCGTCCTTGGAGTGACAAAGTCACAAAACGACACTTATTAAAAAAGTTTACTGATTTATCATTGTCTTAGGTACATAATAAAGAAAACCTTCTAAATAAAATCCATTTGTGTGCCCTATAGGGCTTATCATGCCTGTGAAATTGCAAATGTCCAACATGCCCTAATATGCTTAACCTACATCTTTTAGATTTTTCGCACAACACAGCCCCTATTACAAACAATTATTACTTGTTCATCCCAGAATATACTGGTAATCTCACCGACTTCGAAGAGAACAAATGTTTTTATGTAGTGTGCATTACCTGAGTCATTTCTAAGGTAGGATGATATGGCAGGAAGTAGGGCACTCCTGTGCAGCATCTCTGTGAATTCCAACGGCAGTCGAGGAGTCTGACTTCCACTGGAGGACGGTGACGCATCGCCTCCCTCCGACTCTGACACTGAAGACTGCCGACTTGTGGTCGGCCATCTTTCTCCCGGGTTTATGTACGACGCTATAACCTACAAATACATAAAAGCAACAAATTACCAAATGCTGAAAATAATGGTTTTTTTTTTTCAGATTGAACTTCTTTATCTAGGGCTTTTTTTGGACACAACAGTACCCAAGTTTACAACCTTGCATAAATTCCTGTTGATTGTGTAAATAGAATAAATATATATGAAAAGTAAATAAATTACTAGTTCTAGTTCTAGTAGAAATAAAAATGGTATTAAAATGAATGTACATACCTGCAGTAAGACTGTAACATGTTCTTCTTCTGTTTTCTGCCTCATCAATGATTGTTCCACATTCCAGGATTGCTGTGTGGATCCTGTACCGAATCCTGTTCCCTTGGCCCAGTACAATTTACTTTTCTCTTCAGCTTTGGACTTTGATGAATTACCGTTGGCGTTATTTGCCTGAAAAATTGAATAAACATCAGTTCTTTGACTAATAGGTTGGTATGAGGCTGACCACCGATACTGTAACAAATGGTAAATTTTGCCAATTTCATCCCGGTTTCAGGGAAAGACAGTAGGCGTTGCAAAGTTTATGTTCATGCTATGTTTGGTTTGTTTTGTATGTACACATGCAGCATGTGTAAGCGCGAACTTACATGTGCTTGCTTAAAAAGAATAATAATAAATTAGGCTGATTTATTTGGTGAGCCCTGTTTTTGTGTTTATCTTACCTCAAGTGCCCTCTGCGAGCTTGGTCGTCGCTGTAGAAAGCGCCAATTCTCAAGCAAGATCCAGTTGTTGTAAGGCTGGATGGACCTTTTGATGACCGGTCTTTGGTAAAGGTTTATGAATTTTTCCGCAGGGATTCGAACCCACAACCTTCCAATTACGAGTCCGAAGTGTTACCACCTGGACTACGGACCGGTCAAACCGGTCTTAGAGCCTTAAATGTCACTATATCTTTGCAACTTAGATTATATATCAGCTCCTCCTATTCATGGCGACCAAACTTTAACTTGTCATCTGCAGGATATGTGTTGCATCACTCCGTCCTCCTACCTCAGTCTAAGATTACTGAATAGTTCAAAATATGACTGGATACTTACTTCAGATGGTGGTGAATCTGGTTGCTGATGTGTGAAGACAGCCAGGCAGGCCAGGAGTAAACGCAGCGTACCCGTGCGCAGCAGAGTGCCCCGTAATAATAACCCGTCATCCGTGGAAAGCGGGGAATTTTCCAGAAGCGAACCGAGCACCCTGAATGACAGCGTCCCTAATCCAGGTCCACACACAGACATTATGTCTTCTGCAAATTGAAATACAAATAGTTAATAATTTCAATGCCTGTAAGACACATTACATTTGAAGGAAGATGACCAAGACATCATGGATTGAAACAGCGAAAAAGTGTTGCAGGACCTAAAAGAAAGAAGAGAGCTTAAACGCCATACTTAAGACTTTAAAATTTGTGAAAGGCCTAAAGTTATTTTATACGGGATTTTGTTATAACTGTAACTCCGTCGCCATTCCGCTAGGGGTGGCCAGAGCCTCTGCAGAGCTGCCTCCATTTTCTCCTATCCTTACATACCTCTCAATTCTTTCACAATCCCCTCAATCTGATCACTCCATACTTTTCTCGTCGTCCCTTCCCTCTTTTTCCTTTCACACTTTCTTTTATCTTTATTACTGAAATGCTCATCAGATTTTGACCAAATTTTCAGAAAATGTGCACAGATTACTTTTGAGACGGAACGTATTTGAATTGATGCCAATCCGTTAACAGAAAAGCTTTTTTTCTACATTTTTCATACAGAAGTGTATGGGAGGAGTGTTCATCTCTATGAAGCTACAAATGGGTCACCGTTTCATTGGCACAGATTACAATTTAGACAGAACTATGTCTATTACTAATTATTTTTGTTTTTGTGGTTTTTCAGGTAAGACCATGGTCTATTCACAGCTTTTTTATCTGCCGACGTTTCGCTTTCTAGCTTTTAACTATGTCTGTCAGGTCAGCTAGTAGGGAATAATGATAGATCAGCAACTTACTTCCTTCCCCGTCATCTTGCACGCCGAGCAGCAGGCGCAGCAGATGCACGGCGCGGTGCCCCTCCTTGAGCAGGGCCTCCGCATATCCTGGCAGGCGCAGCAGCAGCCCCAAGGCCACCAGGGAGTGCGCAGGGACAGCGTTGCTGGCCTCCTCCAGGGTGCTGTTGCTGCTCGCTTCACCAACATCCTGGGTAACACAAACAATACATGAGTCAAACTATTCACTTCATCACAATTTGATTCAATTTTTGTAAAGAAGATAACCAAATTTAAATTTGAATAAAAATCAGTTTTCTACTGATTAAAAAGCAATTGTGAATGGGTGGGAACACAGATACTGGTAACTCATTTCATAAACGGGCAGTTTGGCAAAGGAATGAGCTGTGAAAACAGTTTTGATGTTGACTGTAAAGCAACGGTTTCTAAACATTATGCTACCATGCCTCCCTAAAAATTATTTTTTCGCACCTCCTTCCCTACGTTTTATTTTTTTAATATGTATACTAATACTACTATAGACACGTTTTTGGCGCCTCCCCGACCATAGCCCACACCTCCCAGATTGGAAACCGCTGCTGTAAAGAGATGTGAGTCATTCTACGAGTTGCCCTTGTTGTAAAAAGATAAGGAGGTATAAGTGAAGATATTTCATCACAGCAGACACTGTGATAGTACAAATAGAAGAGGCTGAGCATTTCAACCCTCCTTCTATGCTCAAGAGAATGTGGGTTGACTGGATTGGATTGTGCCAAAACAAAGTAAAACAAACCTCATATATGTCATCCAGCTTGACCCACTCGTTGTCTGCGTTGCTGACATCCTTGTTGGGCTGCATGGGGGGCTGGGGGGCGGGGCACATGGGGGGCAGGTGGTGCGCCAGCAGGGCCAGTCCCCCGGCACAAGCAAACACCGACAGCAACGATGGCCGCGGTTGCACATTGCTTAGCGAGCAGGAGGCTTCCCCGCCAGCTGCCTCAGACTCTGCTGGAGGATTATGGTCTTATAATCATGGTCAATAATTAACAGATTAATAATTAACACTTAATGTGAGTTATGATCTAAGATAATTATCTACAGATGTACATGGATATTAGTGAATTTGGATGACAGCTAAAGGAGGGCGCTGTTATGACTTTGCGGCCTTCAAACTCCCAAAACCAATGGGTATTATTTAGTTTTTATTCAACAGAATACTTCTTAAATTTTATCAATTCAGCTAAGCAAGAGTGCTTGCATTCCATGCCGAAAGCTCGGGTTCGAATCCCACCGAGGGTGTCAGAAATGATTTCCCGTTTCGGTGTTTATTTCAAACCCTAAAATAAAATACCGGCAAGGTTTACTCAGCCTTCACAAGAAATGAGTACCAGCAATCTCGGGAGCTGGGAAACCTCCACTTCAACTGAAGTGGTTGGCGTAAGGCCGGCCCCCTTACCTGTAAAAATAAATAGGTTCAACTCGCCACATGCGACCCCTTCGGGGATAACGCAGCAAGAAGTTACACTATATGTGTAGCTTAGTTGCGTTGCGTTGCGTTTTTAACATTGCATTGAAGTATCAAAAGATGGCGACGTTAGTTCCGATTTTCACCACATTCATTTCAATGTTGATATGTGCAATTTTACTTATAAAAACATTGACAGGGCAAGGGGATCCAATCCGTATGATGACGATGAATCAGTTTACTTTTTTTACTGGTGCTGTTTCATTACATTGCCACTCCAAGGACGTCCCAAAAGATTCAGTGAACAGATCAGTCTTGAGACGTCTCTTGAAGTGACTGCTGTTGGCAATCTTTCGAACCACAGGTGGCAATTTGTTTTACATTATTTTTCATAGTACTTACAGTTCTACATCATCATCAACACTGTAATGATGACCCTGGAAGGGTCTCGAGAGCTAAATTATGAAGAGGAAAACCAAACTAATAGGACACTCAATTAGACATAGCACCTTTCTCAGCAACATCTTTGAAGAAAAAATCTTAGGACGGCGAACAAGAAGTCGCACAAGAATTTCATACTTCCAGGATTTGCAGCAGCTCATGGATGTCTCCTCCTATTCACTGCTGAAGAGGATGACCACCAACAGAGACAGATGGCTGGCACAACAAGGCACTGCTTTTAGAATACAATGATGATGAAACGTAGCTATTGGGAATTATTATCAGGATAGCAAAAAGTAAGATGTCTCACTGTTGGCGGCTAGTGGTGCAATGGTGATGTTTAGGCTTGGTCCAAATCTGTGTTTGGTGGCCGCACACAACAGTCCCAGGTTTGTGTTGGAGAATATTGGTCCATCCAGTCCTTCCACGTAGAATGTAACCATGGAGAACCAGTTCACAGCAAAGGAATCTGAACAAATAGTTGTCATGTTTTAGGATAAACAGAAGCAAGGATATAATTACGGTTAGAGAAAGACCATTTATGTAAGTGGAACTTTTTGAGCTCCATTTCATTACTAAATCTTGAATGATCTAGTAGTATAGCGGAATATTCTCAAAATATTGATGAACTACTTTCTTTAAGTTTCTACAAATTCCAGCTGTTTATACTTGAGCGGGGTCTATTTCAGGGACCCACTTATCGCCTTATTTGTGAACTCTTAGGTTTGTCTAATTTTTCTTCTACTATTCAATATGTAAAAGGCGAAATATGAACAAAAAAATACAGCAAAAGCAAAGTCTTATGAAATCATTAAAAATAGGGGAGTTTTACCTACCATTAAAACTCTTATTATGTTTCTATAGATGTCTGGAGTCCATATTATGAGAGAAACAATCACTTTTCCCCTTTTATGTGGTTTTTTTTAGTCTATTCCTGGGTCTTTGATTTGCACTTTTTTACACTTTAGGCACTTTCTACTCTATGGTCGCTTTTTCCCCATTTCCTGTTCCCTATTTCCAGTTTCCCCATAACCCGGTCGCAATTTTTCATAAAGCTCATAATACACCAGGTAGGGGTTACCTGGACTCCAGACATCTATAGAAACATAATAAGAGTTTTAATGGTAGGTAAAACTCCCCTATTATGTGTTCTGAGAGATGTCTGGAGTCCATATTATGAGAGATCTGTCTATTATCTCCTGGTGACCGGGGACGTCTTTATTTGATATTAACTGGTTGAAATAGGGAAAGATCTTCTGGAGCTGTATGTTTCAACATCTCTTTCTGATAGTATTTTCTGAAAGTGTTTTCCTTTTTCCAGTTGCCTCTTTCCAGTATGTTATTTATTGGATTAAGTGATGCGACCGCTGAACGTGTGCTGCCGGGAGTGGCCTCTACTCCTGCTGATTTTAGCGTGTTCTTTACCCATCCTCCTATGATTGTTCTTGCAGCTGCCTTCACTTGTACTCGGGTGCTGATGAACAGGTTATAAAGATTTTGTCCTGATTTCCTTTCGCGTGATAGTTCAATCAGCTTCCTTATCCAGAAGACTGGGTTGACGTTGTGTTCCTTGGATTCCAGAAGTCTCCGATTAGATTGTCGGTGTTTGAGGGTATCTGTTTTTGATCTAAAGAATGGAATTAACACAATTGATGTGCCTTCGTCGAGAATGTTTCCTTCTGTGATATTTAGCAAGGTCAGATCGTGTACTCTTCTTCCTGAAGATAACAGAAGTAAGATTGCCGTTCTACACGCAACTTCATAGAGAGAATCTGATCGAGGAGTGTTCCTGACTAGCCAGTCTCTCACTATCTGCCGATTCCACACAGGGGACTTAGGAGGGTTGATCTTTACCATTGCTAGTGCTTTTAATGTTTTTAAATTTAATTTCACTAGGAAATCTGAGCTGAGATTATTTTCCATCATTGCGTTGCAGAAGGTTACGATGGCTGACTTGTGTACCAGCATAGTCCTGTATGATAGTTTTTCGTTAATGAACAGTTGCGCTAGATACCTTGCCAATTGATTAGGAGATGGTGTGTTGGGATGGGTATTATTCGCCAGTATCCAGCGGCACCATCTTTGCCAAGCAGGTTTATATGTGTTGAGTGGGGAAGCTCGCCATCCTGACAGGAACAGTCTTTTCTCTTCCGCGTTTCAGGAATTTAAGATACTGTCCCCAGTCCCAATTTTCCACACTTCCATTTCCAGATCCTGAATCCTGGGTGGTGGATTGCCTGTTGATGTGTTAATTAGTACTGACACCAGGTTCGGTATTTGCATCGGAGGTACGAGTGATCGACGAATTAGTCTGGACGCCAGAAGACCCTCTGCCACCTCGGGACCACGAGTAGGTAAGTTCCGGTCGCCCCGTTTAGGTGCCTCAGGATCCTCGGTATAAGGTTTGGCGGAGGAAATATCCGACCCACATTGTAGAGCCAGTGCCGACTGAAGGCGTTTTGAAAGATTGCGCATGAGTCTGTGGAGTCTCTGGACACGTAAGTTGAACTCATGTGTGCCATGGTGGATGCGAACAGGTCTATATCTGGTACTCCGAAATGATTGAAAATGGCCTTCGTTGCTGTTGGTAAGAGATGCCACTCTGGAGGGGATCTTCCTCTTGATAGGTGATCCGCGTCTCCGTATCTTCCCGGTAGGTACTGCGCTGTTAGCGAGATTTCCCATTGGTCTGCCAGAGTCAACAGATCTCGAGTAAGATTTAGGAGTGTTTTGGATCTGGTGCCCCCTTCCTTGCGGATGTAGGCGACTACTGTCGTGTTGTCTGATTGTACCAGAATTTCGGAGCCGGAAAGGTCATGCGCTGTGCGTTGCAGGGTTGCAAAAACAGCGAACAACTCTTTTCGGTTGGAGTGCTACTTCTTTTGTTGAACGGTCCACTGTCCTGACAGCATCAAGTCGTCCAGAGTTGCTCCCCAAGCTAAGTCTGACGCATCTGTTGTCAAGAAATGTCCGAAGGTTTCCCTGTGGATGGAACTTGATTCGTTCGCATTCCCTATCCACCACTCTATTTCTTGTAAGCTGTCCTCGGTCATTTGTATGGACCCTCTTGGTGACAGGTGCTTCAGTGGCTTGCTCGCTATCTGCAATTGTCTGCAGTGGAGGCGACCATGAAGCTGGCAAAGTTTAGTCTTCCTAGGAGACTTTCCGCCAGTTTTAAGGACCATTTTCGAGAAGTCAGTATTGCTCGAAGTGAGTGGCACAATGCCTCTTGCTTCCGGTAAGAAAGACCTACTTGGTGACAGGTGCTTCAGTGGCCTGCTCGCTATCTGCAATTGTCTGCAGTGGAGGCGACCATGAAGCTGGCAAAGTTTAGTCTTCCTAGGAGACTTTCCGCCAGTTTTAAGGACCATTTTCGAGAAGTCAGTATTGCTCGAAGTGAGTGGCACAATGCCTCTTGCTTCCGGTAAGAAAGACCTACTTGGTGACAGGTGCTTCAGTGGCCTGCTCGCTATCTGCAATTGTCTGCAGTGGAGGCGACCATGAAGCTGGCAAAGTTTAGTCTTCCTGGGAGACTTTCCGCCAGTTTTAAGGACCATTTTCGAGAAGTCAGTATTGCTCGAAGTGAGTGGCACAATGCCTCTTGCTTCCGGTAAGAAAGGAATTTGCAATTGTTGTGCGTGTCCCAAACGATTCCCAAGTACTCTAATTGTTGAGTGGGGAAGAGCACTGACTTCTGGAGATTTACATACCACCCCAGAGATTGTAGGATATCTACTGCTAGATGCGATTGCCGACAAAGATCGTCCTTGGATTGGCTCGCAAGGAGGAAGTCGTCGAGATAAACGATTGTCCGAATACCTCGTCGCCTCAGTAGTTGGGCTACCCAATTTGTAAGGGTTGCAAACATTCTGGGGGCAGATGAAAGGCCAAAGGGCAGACTTGTCATCTGAAGTAATTCTCCTCGATAGACCAGTCGCAAAAATCTCCAATGTTTCTGTGCACTTGGGAGATGAAAGAAGGCTTGCGATAGGTCTATTTTCGACAACCAATTGTTTGGCTGCAGAAACTCTGGCACTTTGTAGTGGCTATGAGTTTGAACGGAACCGGGTCCAGGAAGAAGTTTAACGATTTCAGGTTGAAAATCATTCTCGAGGAACGGTCCGATTTGGGTGTTAGGAACATTTTTGATAAGAAGCTGGGAGATGACTCCGCGGCCTCTATAACGCCGAATTCGGTCATTTCCTTTATTTGAGAGTCCATTTCGGGTGAAGGACTCGTCTGGTATAGCATTAAGGTCTTTTTGTGTGGTAATATCAGAGGGGGAATTGAGATGAAAGGTATTCTTACTCCGATTATCATCTTCAGGATGTGGTTTGGTGCTCCGAGTGACGTCCAAACCTGTAGGGAGGACTTCAAGCATCCTCTGCGAAATGGTTTCTTGTCATTTTCGTGGATGCCTCCGTCTGTCTCCTTTGAGATTTCCTGACCGTGTGTTATTCCCTGCCCTTTTTCCTCTTGAAGAGAAATTTGGAGCGTCTCTAAGGCCTCGATTGCTTTCCGCAGTGGGTCGTTGCTGCCCTCTAAAAAACTGATTCCTTTTCTGTACAGGAACGTGCGGTTTCGATGAGGTGCTGGGTTGAGGGCACTGGGTCTTCACTGACAATTTGTCGGTGGTCCCCACTCTAGAGAAAAAGGACGTGAGACTGTCTTTGCCAAACAAGTGTTCGGTACTCGGCGGGAATTTGTTTAACCCCTCTCACATGCTCTTCCTTAACATGCCCTAGCACAGCTTTCCTGCGGAACTGGAGGGCCTCTGTCCGCCTCCCCCATACCGTCTGGAGGATGTCTTCCGAGACTTCCTGGTATGGCGAGTCCAGAGCGAACAGCGTTTTGACCTTTTCGAAAAGGGCTTTCCTCGCCAAGGTCGTGTCGCTCCGGGCTCCCCAGTTGACCAAGGTCTGAAGCCCAGACTGGAACTCCTCTTTCTGGATGAGGAGGGCGTGGGACATGGCTGCAAACGACCGCTCGCCTGAATAGGGGAGCTTACGTCGCACTGGCGAAGTTCATCGTTCACTGCCAGGTCGACGAACGCCGGTTCTGCCAGGTACTTTTTCTGTACCTCGGCGTACCTTACTCCGGCCCAGTTTTCACTGTCGAAGTGCTGGAGCCTTTGGAGCGCTTCGACCCTGTTGCTCTTGGCCTTGGGGTGAGCTGGTTCTTCCACCGTTGTGGCGGCTTCCTGGAAGCTCAGCAGTAGCTCTTCCTGGGCCTCCTCATTCTCTTCCAGTCCCGAAGGTTGTTAGAGGAAGTTGCTGGAAGAGTTTCCTGCCGCCGATTCAACGAGATTTCCCATAGAACTGGCGGGCCAGTCACCGAAAACTGCGTTCGTCAGCATCACGATGTGGGAAACCAGATAATCTATCCTTGGGTCCAAGACAACCCTCAGCCGTTTCTGACGCCGCGGCGGTGAACCTGATTCCGAAGTGTCGTATCCGCGTTTTAGTGACGCATCACCTGAATCCTGTGAGATTTCGTCGAGAGGTTGCCCTTTATTGTTATCACAACTCATAACATTGATTTTGATGTTATATAAAGTAAAAACTCCGTTAAAATAACGAAAAACGTTTTTCGTAAATATGACAGCGTGGCATAACCAACAAAAATACGTATGCGAACTTTTAACCACCACAATATCACCTGTTTTAGTTTTTAATTGTTCACAAGGACACAAGATGGTAAAATAACACTCTTTTAAATGTTTTTGCCCAGGAATATTGTCAATTCACTCAAATTTTCGAAGGTAAAATCAACTGACATGTGACCACAAGGGGAAAATGACGCTTTATGAAAAATTGCGACCGGGTTATGGGGAAACTGGAAATAGGGAACAGGAAATGGGGAAAAAGCGACCATAGAGTAGAAAGTGCCTAAAGTGTAAAAAAGTGCAAATCAAAGACCCAGGAATAGACTAAAAAAAACCACATAAAAGGGGAAAAGTGATTGTTTCTCTCATAATATGGACTCCAGACATCTCTCAGAACACATAATAGGAAACAATTTGATAACTAATCAACATATTTTCACCAACCTACAAACTTACTTCCAAATTCATCAGCAATAATACCCAAATGATTGTAGCTTTCCGTGCAAGGAAACTGAACAATGATTTTATTCGGAATTGATTACATTACCTTGTGAATTGCTCGTGTTGGAATTGGAGCTGGTCGTCGGCGTGTCTTCCTTCTTCCCAGCAGCCGAGGAGGTGGATGGCCCGGGCAGTGCCGAGGTGATCTTCTTTTTGACCTGCAGCGCCATCACCTGCTTGGCGTACAGATTCCTCGCATCCTTGGCCCTCTTGTCTTTGGCGGTGTTAGCGGCTGCGACGCTCAGCTCCCAAGAATCCACGGTGGCTCCGCTGCCAAGGGTTGCTCCACTGGCCGTTGTTCCACTTTCTGCCAGGCCGGTGTTGCTCCCTCCAGGACCTGTTGCGGCGCCAGTTTTCTTGGATGCGTTGGCAATGGCGGAATCACTTGGCGGCCAAACGTTGCCACCTGAGAAGAACAAGGATTAATGATTTCCTGTTTCGGTGCTTTTTTCAAACACAAAATAAAAATACTGACAAGGTTTACTAAGCCTTCACAAAAATGAAAACGGAAAGCCCCCAATTTAAGTAAAGTACAATAAAATAAAAATTGCTTTGTTTTAATTCACATGAGTTTATTTTTGGACACGACCAGTTTTGGGAGAAGCAGTACCTCCCATCTTCAGGTGTAAATAGAAGATGGGAGGTACTACTTCTCCCGAAACTGGTTGTGTCCAAAAATAAACTCATGTGAATTAAAACAAAGCAATTTTTATTTTATTGTATTAAAATGAACTTTCACGAAGTTACTGCTGAAAATCTAGATAATATTAAGTGAAGTAGTTTCTGTAAGGCCGTTTTCCTTACGTTTGAAAATAAATATGTTCCACAAGCCACCCAAGATCCCTACGGAAGAGAACGGTAAGAACGATAAGTGTAGCTTAAATATATTATAATATATTAAAATCATTATAACTACAGAGTTATAATTATTGTAAATATGTCAACCTAAATCTAACAAGTGCAGCTTAGTTGTATTTTAAATGTTTTTTTAACGGGATCTCAGAATGATTGGACTTACTGAAGAATGACAGAATGATTGTACTTACTGAAGTTGAGGTGTTGCGTGATGATGTCGCACAGATGCGTATGCAGCGGTAGACACAGCAGTGCCTTCCCATACAGGGAGGGGTGGGTGGCGAGGGGGCGGGGCGGGGGTGCTGCCGTGGCGGCCGGCCTCACTCCCGAGCTGCTCCCCCCGCCACCACTGTTGCTACTGCCGCTGCTGCTGCTACTGCTGGTGTCTGCGCACCGCACGGCGACAGTTACACGCTCAGCGCGCAGCAGCAAGCGGAGGAGAAGACCTCGGGTGAAGCCTCCAATTGGGGAACCAACACCTACAATAAAAATGGTACACAATTATTTTAGTTTTTTTTTTTAAATAAATTTATGAAGAGGAATGCAATTCACCAATCTATTTTTGCCTTGCTAGAAACATGCACATCATCAATTAATATTCCATGAAATTATTAATAATTAATTACCCAATGAAATCTGTTGAACCAACGTCAAAGTTATCATCAAAAGGACAAGACGGGACTCAAACTTACACTTGTTTCAAAATTGCTAATTCGAGTGCCAACAAAGCATTATTTGCTAGACTATGCCATAGAATACTTCTTTCTTCGGTCTCAATCCTAAGATTAGGTTGCAGCAATGTTTATTCACCTTTTTTACTTTTCCTCCCTATCTATGGCGATCCTTTTCAGCTCCTAAAGGAGGAACAGCACATTTGGCTATTGAAGATGATTCTGATTTTATTTTATTGATTTGCTTTAAGTATGTAACAAGTTGGGACACTGAGTGTGTGGTCGGATAAGATTGAAGAGGTGTTCTGAAATTACCAGGGGCTTGGTCGGGATGCGAGTTGATGACGTGGTACAGGGTGGTGGCAAAGAGTTGCTGGTTGACTGGATGGCACGTCATCAGGGCACCAAAAAGTCTGATGGTTTTCTCCTCCAGCTGGGTGTAGAACTCATTCTTCTGCCATATTCTGTCAAAGACAATTAAAAATATTATGACACATTTTAAAGCCAATTTCAAGTCTAGTAGTGTATGAGGATGTATGTTAGCTTTCACATGATTTATCATACATTTCTTGAACGGATGTAAATAAAAAAGGCAGTGAAAACAACTTACCGATCAAGCAAATTTACTAGTGAGGAATATGTTGAATATATTTGCACCCTTCCACAAAAACTATGTTGAACCACCAAACTCTATATAATATCTTCTTGGAGAATAACGGTGTCTCTTGAAGGCATTGGCTATGACGCCAATGAACCTCACAAATAAGGTGAGTTCTTCAACAACGGTTGGTCAAACATCAAAAGTATTAATAGATGTGAAGTTCAGAAGAACTATCTCTGTGTGAAATTTACCTACGGTAAGAAATACATTTTTTTATATTTACCTGGCATTTGATGGTGACAGGCAGAGCATAAGTAATAGAGGTGTCCAAAAGCATGAGCCCTGTGCTCCACCAAGCCAATCTTTTATCTCCGTGTCCATACACAAGCATGTCAGCCACTCTACCAACACTGGCATCATCTCTAAGGAAAACAGGCCACCTGCAAGCAACAAAATCAGTGATTATTGCAGAATTGTCACAGGTGATAATCCTGGTGTTGGTTTGAAATGAAACAGCATATGTTTGAGGTGTGACACACACAAAAACGGCGCTCTTTTATTATGTGTACCTTATAAATAAATTATCCTTGTATATATATATATGTTTGAGCCCTGTTTGGTGTACTGGAAGATAGCTTTTACCCTGAATTAACATATGCCACTGGGTAATTAATAATTCATTAAATACAGATACATAGGCCGTCCAGACGGTGACTTTGATTGGCGTGTTTGAAATAAAATTAGCGCTGGTCCGAGGCCAGTTGAGCTCCTTGACAATAGCTTTGACCCTGATGTGAAAAAATCTGTTTCTGACCAGGCAAAAATAGGTTGGTGAATTGGATTACTCTTCACAAATTTACTTAAATAATCAAATAAATTCTTCATTAATGAAGTAATATCTGTTTCTGGCTCTCTGCTAATTAGGTAAGTATGTTCGTCCAATTCACCAATTTACTTACAAAATATTTTTCATAGGAGTTATAATATTAATATTTTAGTTGATTATTAAGTTAATATAAGTAATAACGGATATTTTCAGTCCTGCCCAATACTCAACGAGGATGTCTCAGGATGTCAAACCTTTATGTTTACTAAATTTCTTCAGTTTATAGTTTTCTACAACTTGAGTTTAAATTTTTTACAAATATAAGTAATTATTGTAGATATTTTGTGAGTATTGTGGTCAAGAAAATACCTTGTTCCGGTGACTGATGCATATTCTTGGCAAACGCATCTCTCGTACTGGCCTTGTCAGAGTCTGTCAATGAAGACTCTGTACTGCTGTATCCTAGGTCTTGCTGGCATTGCTGTATACTGAACTCTGGAATATTTGTAAAATAATGGATGTTCAATTCTTTCTCCTATTAGACAACAGCCAATTTTGTACAAACTGAGTGAAAAAAAATGTGCAAGAATCAAGGAGGATTTAAAAAGGTGTGTACACTAGACAGTTTTGTTTGATGGTTGTCTGTTTCTATTTAAAATGTGCTAGTGTGTAAGCTTATTGTCTGCCAAAAAATTATACAAATCCACACCATGATACCAAAGATTAGACCGGTCCGTAGTCTAGTGGTTAACACTTTGGGCTCGTGATTGGAAGGAAGTGGGTTCGAATCGTTGAAACAAGAAATGTAACATTTGTATTTTCAAATATGCTCTTCACTGAGTTGAGAAATTCATATACCTTTACTAAAGAACGGTCACATAAGGTCCATCCAGCCTTACAGCAAATGTGTCTATAACGACGACCAAGCTTGCAGAGCTTGAGTCACACAAAAACAGCACCCAACAAATAAATCATCCTTTTATTATTATTATTAGCTTTTTTGTTTTTGTTTAGGTGCTGCGAATGAGAATTGGTACGGCTAACTAATCATCCGGTGTCTCTTTATATCTTTATTGTCTCGCTTTTTCACATGCACTTTCCTGTTTTTCTCAGTTTGAACACTATGTTACTGCTAAGGGGCCGTCCATAAATTACGTCATCGATTTTGGCCGATTTTCGACCCCCCCCCCCCCCCCTTACAATCATCCTATAGTCATTATCTAATGACCCCCCCCCCCTCTTGCTGTAATAATGGATGAGCTTAATAATTAATAATGTTATATTACTTACATAATATTTTGTATATTTTGTAGAAATTGGTATTTACAAGAACGACGTCACTTTTGGAACTCGTACATCATTTGCCATCATCCGCAGACCAGACTCCTCCCCCCTTAATGCGAATGACGTAATATATGGACAGCCCCTAAGTGACAATTTTGAGTCACCATTTCAATTAATTTGCAACCCTTAGGATGTCATTTTAAAGCAATAAAAAAAGAACACTCGGCCGCCGCAGGATACGGTGAGCAGACAATGCTGAGGCTTACACTGAAGTCCTGCAAGCGATGGAACCATGGCGCGTAGCAGCATAAGCAGAATCCTGGAGGATTGCGGTGCAAGAGGCCCTGAGCCTTCAAGGCTTGTGAGCGGGAGAAAGTAAGTAAGCCATTAAATTGCATTAAAAAATATATCTCTCTCATAACTTACGTCTAATGGCATTGGCTATATTGAGTGGGAGCTCAGATTTCATGAGAGCCTTGGCCGCGTCGGGAGACATGCAGGCCGTGGCAATGGTCATCAACTGGGAAGACGTCAGGTTGAGGTTCTCCAGGGAGCACGGCATCAAGATTGATCCACGACACACCTTGGTGTCGTCTGTCATGGCTTCCATCACTTCCATGTCTTTGCTGTAACAGAAAAGGAAAAAATTTAGATTCTCTTTTTTTAAGGGAACTCTCGAGATATCAAAAAATTTAGAGATCTATAACTCTTGAGTTAGATTTACCACCTAGAGGAGGTGGAAATTGATGAACTAGTAGTGATGTCCTAGCAGAGGTGTTGCATGGTGTTGTGTTTGTGTAAGTCTGTAACAGTGTTTGGTGGGCGTGCTTTTGTAGTGGGGGCTCCAAGGGCGGGGAGCCAACTGCCAGCTGTGGAACGAGAGATTGCTGACAGCAGTCACTTCAAGAGACGTCTCAATGCCAATCTGTTTACGGAATCTTTTGGGGCGTTCTTGAAGTGACAATTTCATGTAATGGATTTCAGGCACTGAAATGGTGTGACCATTGATAATGGATTATTTTTAAATTACGATTTAAAAATAATCCCATCATCAACAAT
The DNA here is from genome assembly GCA_951799405.1 of Agapetus fuscipes. NCBI lineage: Eukaryota > Metazoa > Arthropoda > Insecta > Trichoptera > Glossosomatidae > Agapetus > Agapetus fuscipes. Next base: position 9,603,217 of record OX637349.1, on the reverse strand, counting down.
AATAGAAATCAATTGATTTACCTATCATCAGATATGGACGCCTCTGCAGACATGGATGTTGAAGGCGTGTTGGGATTTGTATCCAAGAGAAGAACTCCCATTTTTTCTAACATTGTTGTGAAGAGTTCAGGTTTGATGTAGCAGATAGAGCACATCACTGGAAAAAACAATCATAAGAATTAAAATAATGTTACAGTATGACCATTTATTTTTCAATTGTCAACATTTTAGTCAGGTTGTCCTGCTTTCAAAGTGAAATCTGACGGTTTCACACATGATTTTTGTTTTTAGGGAGCGGGAGTTGAAGTGGAACAGTGTAAATGGGGCTTATAATATACCAGCTTTTAGTATCACCAAGATTCGAAATGGCATTGTCATCTTGAAGAGAAAAAAGCAATCAATTTGAAAAAAGAACAGCTAACATAATATGTCTGACTCCCTTGCTTGAAAACAAATATACTGGTACCTTCTCGGGTATAAATCAGTGCTACAACATGCACTTCTATCAAAATAGGGAGCCTGCGGTGGGCTGCTAACATAATTAGAATGGACGACGTTAATTAATTGACTCTTAAGGCCGAAGGAGACCAGGAAGGCCAAAAATGCAATGGATGGACAATGTCAACGCAGATGGAGACATAAGTAGGAAACAGACAGACGAGAGTGGAGGAGAATACTGGGTTCAGCCAAGGCCCCCCCAAGGGCTGTCGATTTTGTGGTGAAAAGCTTCTAGATTAAAAATGATATTCATACCTGAATCCAGAGATTTTTTGATGGCAGCATCTCTGGGCAAAATAGCTATCCAATTGTACAAAGTCTCAAACAACTCCTTGGTGATGAGTCCTTTCAGGTCATAGCTGACTCGCCTTTCCTCCGCTGACCACAACACCGATGCCAGACATTGAATGTACACGCTGCTCAGGTATTTGGCATTTACGTTGCCTGTCATGAAGCTGCTCCCGTCTGCCAATCTCCGCTCGTAGTGCTTGATGGCGTTTACTCCGCAGTCTTGCAGCCAGTCTATGTAAGCTTTGATTCTGGCTGCGGAGAGATCGTCTTGTATCGTGCAAAGCTGGTACAGCAGGTCGCATACAGAGTCCATGGCTGAATTTGCATTGTTTGTGAGGATTGATGAGTAATATTGATAACCTGTAATGAGAAGAGTGAAATTAATAGATAAAAGAATTTAAAAATGTAAAGAGGAGTGCATGAAGAGTGTTTTTAATTAGTTGAAATAAAATGTATGGTGGTACATGGTTTATCGCGAGGTTCTCCATTTTTATAAGATAGTAGTAGATAGATTAATTATTGTAGGCAAGTTCCTTTCCTTGACTTAAAGGTCGGTATGAGGCTGACCACCCATACTGTAAAAAGGTGGTTCTATTTGCCAATATCACTCCTGTTTCAGGGAAAGTTGGCAAGAGTTGCTGGGCTTATGTTAATTTGAGATTGGGTTTTTCTATTGTAGGTCCACATGCGGCATGTGTTAGCGTAAACTTATATGTATCTGCTTGTGGGAATGCATTTAATATGAATCTCAAATGAAATATATCTTTGCAAGATTAAAAAGCATGTCCAAGGTTTGAAATAATATGAATATGGTATGCATCTGTTTGGTGGTTCTTGAGGCATTTATTTAGTGTTGTATGGTGAGGTTCTCCATTTTTATAAGATAGAATTTATTCAAGGTTTAACTCACTATGATGTGCCGGCACATGCGCGTTCCTCAGCACCATCTGCAGCACAGGCAGCGCGGTGGGCGGCTGTGCCCCCAGGGCCAGGAGCAGGGGGCGCAGGGCGGGCGGGGAGGCTGCTGCGGCCAGCAGGAGCCCGCAGGCAGCCTCTGCCAGCCCGGGGGCGAGGGCAGCGCGCCGACGAGCCTCAGCGTGGGCAGGGGTGGCGCCACACACACAGGACGACAGCACGCGCGCCCACCCAACACTGAGAACAGAGAAAATGGATTTGTAGATTTAAAATCAGTTTTTAAAGTCAACTCAACAGGAGGATTTTTTCATGGACTTGAGTGGACTGTTTTATGGTAATTTTAAGCACCTTTGAGGCTTTTTCAGACACAACCCATTTTACCCGGATTGCCTATGGGTTAATAGAGAAACCGTGTGAAAGCTTTCATCCATTTTCATACTTTACTGACTTCCAACCCGGTGCCAATAGAAAAAACCATGGACAAGTCACACAGAATGTGTCTGTGAGCCCCGTTTCTCAGATATTTAGGACACCGCTGTACCTTGCGGAACTCATCCAGTAATCTGGTTAGAGTGGCAGACAATTAACTTTGCGCTCTGCGGAAAGTGGAACTACAACATTAGTCAATGAGACTTTCAATGATAATATTAATGTTGTTTGACCAGAATGAAATTTAAAGAAGGAATAGAAAATAAGTGAGCAGCCATAATCGTTATCTGACCTGGTGTTGGCGAGTTTTTCTTCCAGTTTATCAGGTGAAGAAGGCGCAGCAAACGCTGCCGTGCCCAATATCCGTAAATTCAAAAGCCCCATGTTGGAATTGTCTCTCGGCTTATAAAGACGAACCTGCAATAACAGAACATTTAAATTAGAACAGCTCAAGTCTATGTCAACTTTTTGATTTAGATCTCTCAATCTTTTCACACAAATAAACTTGGTTTTGGCTCATGGATACTGAGATGAGGATGTCCAGCTATCTTTCAATACGTTTACTGTTAATAAATAAAAATAATAAAATAATAAAGAACAACAAATTGCCCAATAAATTTAGGTCTTATAGCGTTGACCTATTGGCAACTCATTAGCTATGATATGTGCGAGTCTTTCATGATTTATTCTAAAGAATTTTCAAAATCACCTCAATCTCTTTTATATGTGTGTATTATAGATGCAAACTAATAATATCATGTCTGTGATAATTCTATAACCTTTCATTTTTAATGTTCTAAGCAATACTTTGGTTGTCTTCATATCCGCTCTACAGCACACATCACAATATGTCTAACACATGTTTTCAGTCACACAGTTCAAGTGATTTGGATGAAAATATTATGCAGACTTACCAGAACAGTGTTGACAACTTGTGGTTGAGCCAGTTTGAGCCTGATAAAGGTCATTCCAGCCGTGGACTGAGGAGGACCAAGTGGGGTCATCACACAACCTTGAGCACCAATCTCAAGGCTGACTGCCGTTGGACAAGCTGAAAAGATAGTTGCATATCAATTATTTTTCATTTATTCTTTTCAGTGATGCTTTAAGATGTCGCAGCGTATTTACGACTAAAAAAAAGAAGATGCATGTAGGGAAATGAATGAAGTACAAAATTTATATAGCGCCTTTTATGACAGTGTGCCATTGCCAAGGCGCTTGTCCAATGATTGGACGAAGAGATGAGTCAGGTCTTTTGAACAGTCTCTTCAAATCCAGTTCTCTCAGTGAGGCGGGAAAAGCATTCCAAGTCATTGGAGCGGCCTCCTTGACTGCCCTGTCTCCATAAACAGTGCGGGGCTTTCTTGCAGTTTTCTCCAGGCTGCTGCTTCGTGATGCAACTGACCTCAGTGTTAGTCCGTGTGAGGTTGTAGTTGCTGGAGACACCAGCTCCATCAGGTACCCCGGAGCACTCCCACGCAGTGCTTTAAAAGTGAGCAAAGCCGACTTTGACGCCTATTGAGCTGATTTTATGGAGCATTGATATAGTAGACACATACTTGACAGAGATGTGAGATGTGGCTGCAGCTGCACCTCATGCAGCAGGATGGCGTGTGGCAGGCGCACGGAGAGGTCTACCGAGGTCTCTCCCCTGCAGAAGTGGTGGGACCAGGCGGCGGAGCGGGCGCGCCTGTTGGCCCCACCTCCCCCGCCCCCGCCACCACCCCCAGCACCCCCTGTCCCGCCCCCTCCCAGCAGCGGATCGGCGGCCTGCGTACTGGGACTGCTGGAGCTTATGGAACCTGGACAAACATATCAAACCTAAGTTACTAATCCTAACATTAAAGAAGATGCATTTTTATTCAAATTATATTTCATTTGAGGCCATTTAAGCGTTAAGTTCAAAGCAACGGCACAAAATAACAAAAACTTCTAGGTCAGAAAGGTGCACGTGACTCTAAAAGTAAGTGGTTCCGTGTTACTGAAGATAATAACATTCTTATGGGATTGCCGCTAGATCACGAGTAACGTGGGAATAAAATATTAGGTCCTTACATATGAAATCGGCGTTTTGTATGGGAGGACCAAAAATTTTTTTTTTTTTAATTTTAGGTCTTAACATATGAAATTGGCGGAAAGTGCCTAAAGTGTAAAAAAGTGCAAATCAAAGACCCAGGAATAGACTAAAAAACCACATAAAAGGGGAAAAGTGATTGTTTCTCTCATAATATGGACTCCAGACATCTATAGAATAAGAGTTTTAATGGTAGGTAAAACTCCCCCATTTTGTACGGGAGGAACAAAAAGTCATTTTTTTTTAAATGTAATATAATTATTTAATCAAAATATGTACCATAGCTATCTATGTAGGCAACTTTCGAAAATTACGTGTGTCTACCCCCCCCGTCAACGGATTTTTTTACGGACAAAATAAACTTGAAAATTGAGTGCCTAAGATTTTCAAATATATCTATGTGGCCCGAAGACAAAGAAAGATGAGTATCATTGTTCTAACCCGAGAAAAACTAAATCATCTATTGAGAAATTGTTGTTACCTAGCGGCGCAAAGTTGAGCAGCCCCTCCGCTATCTCCATGTTGGTCTGCTGCGCCTTGTCGGGGTTGGTGGGCGTGACGGTGGACAGGTTGAGCAGCTGCGTGGGCTGACGCAGGTGATTCATGAGCGCGGCGACCAGTCCCGGCCGCGGGCTCAGCTGGCTGCGGTGGCTGCCCACCAGGCGGGAGCACACCACCTCGATACCGCCCAGGCGGACAAAGGTCTCTAGCGCCTCGGGCGGCTCCAGGCGGCGCAGTATGAACCAGACGAGGGCTTCAGAGAGACCACTTTGGGCGCCCGTGCGGGAGTTGTCTGAAATGATTTCGTGCCATTTCAATTTCAAGGACATTGAGTCTATACGAACAATGCCAAAGAACACCTAAAGAACCAGTGACAATGCACAAATTTGAATTTAAAACTTTTTTCTTAAATGTTGTAGCGCGAACTTGTACGTGTCTGCTTGTGAGAATGCATATCATGTTAATCTCCAATGTAACATGTCTTTGCAACTTAGATTAGATTAGATTTCTTGGCGGGCAAATTTCACACATCTATAGGACTACGGTCCTAAGCAACTATAATCTATAATCTAATTGCAAAGATCTGTTAACATTTAAGATTCATATTAAATACATGCCCACAAACACACATGTGTAAGTTTGCGCTTATAAATGCTGCATGTGTACTTGAAAATCGACCTTCCCTTAAACAGGGGTGACATTGGCAAATAAAACCATTTTTTACAGTATGGGTGGTCAGCCCCATAGTAACTTATAAGTCAAGAAACTAATAACAAAATATTTGCTCGCCTTTTTCCTTGCAACCTGTCACAATTGTTTCTATCTCAATTCATGTACAGAGTCCATTGTTTTGATATAATGCCCTAGGGAAGGGAAACTGTAAATTGCCTCTTACCCAGAAAGTCAAGAAGTGGAGTCAGCGTCAGACTGGGATGAGTTGCTGTTTCAGCCAGAGTGGTGACAAACTTGAAGAATGCGTCTCCAACTTCACCAGTGAAGGATTCCATGTTTAATACTGGAAGAGAAAATATACATGTAATACAAATCATCTGGCAGACATTTTCTTGGGAGACCACTCAAAAGATAAAATTAAGAAATGAAATCATGTACCTGAACTCATTAGAAGAACAACATTTGACGTTGTGCACGCAGCCAAAGTCTGGAATATTCTTTTCATTGTTGGGAAATGTTGCAACACTGTAATGATAAATACATAAATATATGGTAACAACATGACAAATCAGATTTAGGATACCATTGAAGCAGAACTTTATATTTTACCTGTGTCGGCTAAGCATGGACTTTTGACTACATTTGTTGTTGTGGTGTTGGAGCCGTCTGCAGAGGTGGTCTGCTGTTGGGAAGCTTTGCTTTCGTCAGTTTGACTCTCATCACTTGGATCCACGGATTCCTGAAAGAATATAAGATAAATGTGAAACATGGCACAATAAAATTTTCTCATTGGTTGAAGATTATTGTCATGCCAGTGAAAAGAAATAAAGTAATGCATCTTGAAGCAATGCCACAAACCTCATTCATTCGGATACAATTATATTTATTGGATGATATTATTATAGTTAGGGTGCAAACACTGTAATTCCATACGACTAAATTTTACTTTAAGTACAGAAACAATGACTTTTTTTGGATAACTTAAAAAGGTTTATAAACTTGACAGTTTCAATCAATTGCAGAATGCACTAGTTTTGTCCACAGAAGCAAACTTTGACTGCCCGTTGGTCCACGCCATAATAAGTAATGATCAACTGATTCCACATTTTTAAGGCACTGCGAGCAGTGTTTGTACAGCGAACTATTATAGTGGGATACACGGAAAATCAACAACTCAAATAATCGGGAAGGGCATTCAAATGTACACAAATAGCGGAGCAATATTTCACCTGGCCGGTCTCCGGTTGCAGTGGTATGGTGATGAGCACTCTAGCAAAGGCCAGTAGGGAGATTATGAGGTCCTTGCGTGTAGCGGGCAGCTCCCTTCTGGCACACTCCGGGGCCCCCAACACATCAGCTAGCAGCCCCACTAGGGCTCCGCCTCCGCCGCCTCCTGAGGACTCGGTGTTGCCCCCACTCGAGGAGAATTCACCAATGCCAAAGGCCTCAACGCCGAATGTGCTGCACGCAGAGTTTACTATGATGGCTGCAATTAGAGGATACATATTCAGTAAGAGAATTGAAAGAGGTATATCAGGACAGAAAAGAGTGGTGACGATTCTACAGAGAATCTGGCTGCTATTAGCAGAATGGCAACAGAGTTATGGTGTCACTTATTGTACGTTGAACACAATTTCATGGATCGTGAAGTGCTGCTTAACGATCCATGTTTTCATTGGTCCTGGCCAATGTTTGGTAAACAGAACGGGGTTCGTCGACAACCCCCTCTTTCCAGCCCTGTTGAACGCATTGTGTCACCTTCCAGATTGTAGCCTTAAAATGGAGTTATCTTTGAAGGCCTCTTAAAGCATCTGTAATTTTTTGATTGCTTTCTTTCTAACTTCAAACGAAACTTGATGGCGTATTGCTGTTGAAGTGAACACACAATTCTGGCATGTTACAGAGTCAAAAATAACGTCTTTCCACTCACACTACTCAAACAAAAATGCTAACCAACTGTGTTGGGAGGGTAAACCCCCTACCATTCCCCAATCAATTTTACTGTGCTGCCATGGATAGTTGCGCAACAATAAAATCATGTGCATTACATTCATAATGAACTATCTAAAAACATCTGAACCGCATACATTTATTTCCCTAAATCAGCAATACAAGAACAACACAACCAAAAAGACTCACCTATACTCTCGATGAGGCTCATAGCTTCAGGCAGGTGGGCAGGTCCGTACTGCCTGGGGTTGACAGCCGCCGCCTTGAGGAGCTCCCTCTGGGCGTCGGGGGCCCCCCTCCCCCCGCGCAGCACTCCCCCGGGCTCTGCCAGCTGCCTCAGGGCCCCCAGCAGGACACCCCGAGCCACCTCAGGCACCCGGGACGATATGCGCTGCAGCAAACAGGACATAGCGGCACAGGCGACTGGTCCCACCTGGGAAACAAATATTAGGGTAATTTATTTAGTTAGCATTGTTTTTGTATGGATCACACCGTAAGAACTTTCTGCAAGCTTGGTGTTCGGTATAGAAAATGTCAAATACACAAATAAGACCTAATTATTGTAAGGCTGGATGGACCTTTGGTGACCAATAATTGATAAAGGCTCAAATTCGATCTCAGTGAAAATATGAATTGATTTCTAAATGATAATGGCATGGAAGGGTGGACAGTTGCACAGTGCCTCGAGAATAGAATACCTGCCTTTGATATGTGGGTCTACCGTCGGATGTTGAAGGTAATCTGGATGGATCAAGTCACAAATGCCGAGGTTCTTTCCCGTATGAATACCAGAACCGAACTCCTGATATCAATCAAAAGGCAAAAACTGGTTTATTTTGGCCACATAATGAGAAATGAGAAGTATTCACTCCTGTATCTTCATATCCTCATCATAACAGGGAAGAATCGAGGGAAGACGAGAAAGAGAACATCTTGGTTGAAGAACCTGAGACAATGGTTTGGTAGAAGCACAAGATCCCCCTTTCGTGCCACAATATCGAAGGTGCAAATTGCTATGATGATCGCCAATATTCACTGAAAAGGCACAGGAAGAAGAAATTATGATTTTTTTGTGGTCCACTGGGAATCGAACTCATGACCTTTCAATTACAGGTACGTAAAGTTAACCACGAGACTTCAGACAGGTCTGCTGAAATATTGTATTGCTCATTATAATTTTTAGCACAACAATTTGGGATAGGTCCTGGCTGCCATTATCATCACTTTTATCTATTCGAAGCTTGGAAATGAATGCAGAAAGTAAACAGACTTACGCATGACTTTTCCCTGTGCGACGACAAGTCACTTGTAAGACTCGATGACAGAAATTTCACCAGCATCTCTCCAAACTGATTATCTTGTATCATTGCCCCAGCCATACCGTCAGGGCTGAGTGCTTCCTAAAATAAACAATTACAAGCAGTTTAGTATGGATACTTATGTGGTGAAAAATATTTTAATTTGAGATGTAATGAACTTACTTTTGTGGGTGAATTATTGGGAGAATATGCCACCCACGAGAGGCATTGGAATGCTAGAACCCAACAGCGTAGAGATATATTGGTTTGCCTGAAACAAAATACATAAATTTTTACAATGCCTTTATATTTAATGAATAAAAGACTGCAACTTCTTATTGCCTTGTCCCATACTGCATTTGGCATGTAGAACCTATTTCTTTCACAGGTAAGGAAGCCGGCCTCACCCCGACCACTTCACTTGAAGTGAGTGTTTCCCAGCTCTTGAGGGGGCTGGTTTTTGTTTCTTATCAACGCCAAGTAAACTAACAGGGTAATAGTAAAAAAAAAGTTGTTTTCATTTTGGTTTTGAAATAATTTTTGACACCTTTGTAGAGATCAAACTCTAGCCCTCTGGCATGGAACGCAAGCATTCTACCAACTGAGCTATCGACCGAACCAGTAGTAGGTCATAGGTAGAATAGACCATTCAAGGGACCTAAAAAGAAAAACCGGATTGAAGTGAATCTCTTAAATGTGAACTTACTGGTTCAGGGCATGGATGATGGCCAGCACGGCGTCGGTGGAGAGTTTGATCTTTGGTGTGAGGTGGGTGTCAGGTGGGGTGGTGTTGTTGGTGCCCCAGCTTACTCCGTTCAGCGTTATCCACAGCTGGAGCAGCCTCTCCAAGTGGCTGCTGTCATCCTGTAATCAAACAAGTATTATTAAACACTCCCATCTAGGGAATTGGTATATTTAGAACTGAAAATTGGTCCCTGAAACCTGTCAGATGGGCGCTAGACACGTCTTTGTCTTTCTGCTAGTTGCTGCAGATCGAAAGAATAACGAGTGCATGCATGTGCAAGTTATCCTCGCTCAGTTATTCCCAACTTTCCCAATCCTCACATTAAGTTATCTTGACACTGGCACCCCTGCACTCTGCGGAAATTTGCCACAACGAAGAAGAAGAAGAAGCTAGACACATGAGATGTGGTCATGGAGGGAAATTCTTGACAGCAAGGACGGCTAATCTTTTGATCTTGCAGTAGTTTATTCACAATCCCAAAGTGGCAAAAATGTATCCTCTAATTCTATGGTCTCATTGCACATCCCACCTGACTTTAAAAATCTTGTGATAGCAGAAGTAGATTTCCAGCTTGATGAACCAAGCAGATGATGTTTTAGAAGCTTTGAAACCAACATGGAGAGCAATTATGAGGTAGATATCATCACTTTTTACAGTATGGATGGTCAGCCTCATACCAACCTATAAGTCAAGGAAATCCGAATAAGTTTGGAAATGTAGGATGCATTCCAAAAATGAGATCAATATTAGGAAACATAGGATAATTTTCTATATATTTATCTCATTTAGTACAAAACTTCAGGTGTTGCCTTGGTTCTTAATTGTAGGTATACACATAACATCACATACCTGAGTTTCCAGTTCCATAAACAAGAGGTGGAAGCTGTTGGACAGCATGGTGGTGAGCTCCTTCCTGTCGTGCGGTGCCTCTGCTGTCTCCGGGGGCTGCTGCTGCTGCTGCTGCTGGGGGGGCAGGGAGGGCAGGGGCGCGGCGTGCACCGCAGCCGCCAGGGCCCCGCCTCCCAGCAGGGCCAGGCGCCGCACCAGCACCTCCCCCGACATCTCCATGCCAGACTCTAGGCGGGCGTCCACTGCGATCGATGCTCTGAAAGTAATAGTTGACCAACATTTTAAATACATGAAGATGATCGAGAAATCGAAAATGTTTGTGTTTATTAATTAAAATAAAATTAAGAAATTGAGTGAAAATAAAACAGTATTTAATTAGAATTTTTTTGGTTCTATAAAATTTAGTAGAGATAAATATGAATTTTCAGTGTTAACCCTTTAACTGCGGGTGACACGCATAGGCGTCAAGTGTAAACTTGCATACAGTGTCAATCATAGACGTCATCCAACTTTGAACTTATTCCTGACAACTGTGTTAAAGAATTCAAAAGTCTGCAAGTGAAATGTGCTAAACCTTTGTGATTGTTTATGTATATAAATAGATGGGACTGTGCACATAATTTGTTCACAAGTGACATCAATCAATGAAGGTAGGAAACAATCAATGTTAAAAATGTGCTAGAAAAAGTATTCAGTACTGAGGGTATTCATATGGCCAGAATATTTAGAAGCGAAAAGGTTCAAATATATGTGAGGTTTGGGTCTTACTTTGTAAGTACATATGCAGCATGTGCCAGCATGAACTTACACAAGTTCGCTGCAACATAGATTAAAGATATGCAAACAAGCTACAAAAAGAAGCTTCTCTTGATTTACTCAAGGCTTAGGGTACAATTATTTTATTTACTTTAAATAGAAAGAAATGTTGAAGAAAAAAGATAATATTGTAGGTAATGTTATTCACTCACCCGCTGTTGGTGTTGACTGGTGGCTTGGGCATGTTTTTCTTGAGCGGGCGGCTCCGTTCTGTAATGTCATCCAAAAATTCCTCCATGTCTGAATCGTCAGATTCAATCAGAGACGGCAACTGATATTCCACAATTCCAGAAGCTTGAAAAATCAAATCAACAGGGTGTGAGAAAAAATGTTGCGTGCAAAATATATTTGAAAAAATTTACTTACTAGGGTTCAATAAAGCTTCTCAATTGTTGAATCAATCGCCTGACGTGATCTACATAGCCATTTTAACATTTTTGTTAGCATGCAGTTGGGAAAGAAGAACTTTTGATTTACCTGGAGCCGTGTTCTCGTCTTTGGTTTGGGTGAAATTTGAACCTGATATCATTTCTGATACGCCGGAATCGCTTGCGCTGTCCGACATTTGGTAAGAGTTGAGGACGTTCTGGTTGGACTGCCACATGATGGTGCCTTCTGGTGTTTCTGTGGGGAAGACGTCGGAGAGCACTATCTGACTCCTCCAGCCCATTCGGTCATATGCGACCAGATCCTGTAAACAAAATTATCAACTCCAGTCAAAAACCCTAGTAATCATCTAGTACTAGCTCGTTTAAAGACGTGCACAGCAATTCTAGCAATTTTAGGTAACCACGTGGATTTTTATTGGTTTTTTGAGGACCTGTACCCCAAGTATACGGCATTTACATAAGCTCCCCTTGATTGCGTGAATTGAAAACTGTATGGAAATAAAACAGCCGGGAAATGCACCAGTAGAAACACAAATCACTACGCTGTTCATATTACGATTGAATGATATTATGGCAGCTCAAATGTTCCTCATACAAAAAAAGCTTACCTGCAAATAAAGCATTTTTTGATAGATGGTGCATAAAACTCATGCCTGAATCGTATTATATCATCATATTATTTTGCCAGTGAGAAATGATTTTATGATTAAAAATAATTTTATGAAATGTGTATGTTCCTGTGTTTAAACATAGTAAGGCAAGAGCTAATTCATTAGAACGATGAAATAAGAAAGTGTGTGTTGTACCTGTAGTAATGTAACGAGGGTATGTTGGTGCCAAGGTGCGGGGGAGCACGCGGCTCTCATCAGCCCCAGGACGTCTTGCTTCTGGACAACGTTGGGCAGACCTCCACACACACCGCTCAGCCTGCCAACAACCTGAGACAAACCATACAATGAATAGAAGTAATAATAAACATTTGTGTGTGCAGCCCGTTACGACTTTCGGTGCAGAGACACTGACCCTCACTAAATTGGCTGTTAGGAAATTCTTTGTAGCACAACGAAAGCATAAATGAGCTATGTTGTACATCAGACTGTCAGATCGGATATGAAATACAGAGATACGTAGAAGATCGGGAGTAACTGTCATAAAAATAGTCATGGGCAGGGCATGTTGTCAGATTCAATGACCAAAGATAGAACAATAGGATAGTGGAGTGGAGACCTTGAGATATAAAAAGGATTTCTGGTGACTGGATGCAGAAGGCGCAAAACAGAGATGCCAGGAGAGATATGGGGGGGGGGGGGGGGGCTTATGTTTAGCTGTGGATGAGAATGGCTGACTAAGTAAGTAAGCAATTGTTTCTTTGACCCGTAGAAATAATTTTTTTTTGCACTCCTCTTCCAACATATTTAAAGCCTGTACTCTCGTGGCGTGAAAGCCGCAAAACGAAAGCGTGGAAGGTTTCTCGCTGTTCTCCGACAAAAGGTTGAAGTGCAATTTTCTGTAAATACTACGAAGCTAGAATAGATCCCGTAAGATCTACTGACGCCCGAGTCTGCAGGCCTTGGTTAGGAAGATTGACGGAAAATGAAGAAAGCTTGCATGTATCATTGGACTGAAAGAGGTTAAAGTGGAACATATCAGTTACCTTGCAGGCCAGCAGGAGAAGATCCGTGTTGCATGTGAAGTCCATGGACAGGATAAGGGAGATGAGCCCCCGGGAGACCTGCAGGGCAAGGCTGTGGGAGATGAGGTGCACGGGGCGCGCCTCTGAAGGCTGCGGGTCGTGCTCGGGGCCCCCAGAGCTGCCGCCCCCCGTCCCCCCCGAACCCCTCGAGCTGCCGGGAGCACTCGAACTGCTGGCGGTGCGCTTGTTCAGCACCGATATGCGGTTCTGGATGAAGTCCTCAAACCTCTGGAGGGTGTTTGATTCACAATTAGTTTTTTTGCATGAGTAGATTTTTTACATGTTAGTATAAAGAGTTTACAAATGGATGAATGGAACACAATAAAAGATTGTCAAAAAGTAAATTTAGAGTTATTTATTGATGAGGCTGACATCTGTTGAAGATAAATAAAAGTTTGAGTTTAATAAATTTGCAATCCACTCAAAAGGAGAAAATATTATTTCACTTTTTTTTTCTCTAAATTTGTGGAGAGGGTTGCAACTCAATGTTTTTGCCTCGCCAGAAACAGGTATCACAACATCAATCATATTTTTTTCATTTTCAATAAATTATTAAACCAATGGCATCTGTTGAACCAGGTTCAAAATTATCATCGACATGACGGACCCAGAACTTGTAATAATTTCAGAAACGCTATGGGTGCCACCCACCGCCTTATCAGCTTGACTATAGCGTCAAAAACTGTTGAAATACATACCAAGAAATTTATCAAGCTTCGACAAATTATTTATTTATCATTCTCATTATGAAATATTTGAGGCAATATATTGCAACATTAGAAATCGATTCAGAAATCTTGAGGATCAGAGATTCTAATACTGAATTTTCTTGTGAAAACATAGATATTGTAATTCTTCAATAGATGGCAGTAATTGATAAATTTAATATTGTTGTGATTAAATGGTTACTAAGGCTGGATGAAGGATTTGATGCTCACAATATTCAAGATGCTTATTGGCTTGAACTTAATGACAAAATGATAAAATATTAAATGGAATGGAGATATGAAAATATTACAGGGAAAATGAATGGCAGATTTATAGCAGTTGTTTAGGGTTATGATTAACATATAAGTGGGTGGCATTTATATGACAATGAATGTGAATTTTTATAACCCACTATTGACATGATGAGATCAAAAAACAATCCAAATATGATTATTGAATGGTTGATTAAAAGAAGGCACGGCACGGTCAAAGTGAGATCAATTTATAGGAAGGTTCGATGTAACGCAGCTACACATACAGTGCAACTACTTGCCGCGTTATCCCCAAAGGGTTTCACATGTGACGAGACGAAACCATTTATTTTTACAGGTAAGGGGGCCGGCCTTACGTCAACCACTTCAGTTGAAGTGGAGGTATATTTATAAGATTTTTGTGGTTGAAATTCATTAATGCAGTTCATATAACGGCCTCGGCTTCCTCATACATTTTGATAAAAATTGTTGTTTCCGTGCAAAGTATTTACCGCCTTTTTTTCAATTTCCTAAATCTAGCTTGCAGTGTTTAAACCACTTTTTAACACTTGCAAATATGCTTGAGTTATTTGCCTAAGCATTTATTTAGAACTAAATGCTGTGTTGAAAATGGAACATTTTCGTACTCAGTGCATAATTTCAATAAACCATTCAATTTATGAGACATAAACTTTGTACTCTTTCACCTAGTTCACTTTTCTCAAAATCGGTAATACAGAGTTCTGAGGCCGTATCTAGGAAGCACATTTAAAGCACTGTGAGCGCACACAAGTCATTAGGTGAGCTCGCTGACAGAAAACATTGTGAGCGATGACGGCTCGGCCGTATACTAATTCCAATTATTCTGCGGAGGGGGGTTTGGTGTAATCGTTCCTAAGTTCAAATTGATAGTTTAATACTGTTACACTGACAGTTGACGGCTAACCTCAACAACGCAAGTGCTAGCCACAATGATTAATAGATACATGGGCGTACCCAGGAAGGGCAGGGGGATAATAATTAATGACTGGAGGTAAAAAAAAACAAATTTAGTATTAATTTTTGTTCCTGGAATTTATCACAATTATTGAACTAACCATTTTAATAATAAAAATAAATGTACAGTGGACTGCACATGACTTTATAGCATAAAATAAGGTTGTGTTTCTTGTGGCAATCTAGAATTTTAAAATTTTGATCCTGGGTACACCCTTGAATGGATATCAGTTATCGTAAATGCTTCCATAATTGAAAATATCAAAATCATGATTCAATAATGCATTTTGAAATAGCTCTACATCCATTCAGCCAAGCTTTGACAGAAGTTTGCCTTCATTTGCTTACAATCGTTCAAGATGTTTGGCTGTGAGTAAAGAAGCAAGCTCCCCGAATGATGATCTTTGCTGTGAGCGCCAAAACGAGCTTCCCGAACACGGCCTGGGTCTAACTTTGAAGGTGACCTTTAAATTCAAATAATGTTCTTTAGTAGAATGTCAAGGTCACCTTCTCTATAGTACTGGCTCCAAGTATTAAGACTTTGATTGTTTGTGGGACGAACCTTGACCCAGTGCTGTTTTAGGGATGTTTTGAACATGTTCTCTTGAGTTTTGAGTGTGGCGTGGTATTGGTTGGGGGAGTGCTGCTGCTGGGAGAGGGCGGCCTGAGATGACAAAGCAGACAACGCCTGACAAACAAAACACACATACATTAATCACAAACGGAAACACCCCGGGTCACTTGTATAACAACACCGCTTCTGTATGTAGGATGTGCATTCAGTAACTTAAACAAACGAAACTAAACTACACATAAAGTCTAACTTCTTGCCTACGTTATTCCCAAAGGGGTCGCATGTGGTGTTTCGGGATCTATTTATTTTTACGGGTAAGGGGGCCGGCCTCACATCAACCGCTCTAGTTGAAGTGGGGGAGGAAGTATGCATCTACTATTCTTGCACTATCTCTCTGAACGAGGATACTTGAGCCCCTGCCCGATTGTCACACATCATATTATGTCACACATCATATACAACACAGCTACTCTGCTTGAATAGTGCAATTTTTTCACTGTGTTGATGCCTTAACGAAAGAGTCACAAGAGACAAGTGGAACCGATTTTATTACATTTTACTATATTCCATAATCAGGTGTGACAAACACAAAAATAGTCATGTGTAATATTAAAAATTAAATCAGCCTGATATGTATTTATTTTTACAGGTAAGGGGGATGTCCTTACCTGTAAAAATCCTATCAGGGTGGTCAGGTTTCTTGTGGAAGCTGAGTAAGTTTTGTCCGTTTTTTAATTTTGGGTTTGAAATAAACACTGAAACGGGGAATCATTTCTGACACCATGGTGGGGATTAAAAACTAGCCCTCTGGCATTCAATGCAACGCTCTACCAGCTGAGCTATCTATGGACCGGAAAATAGGAGAAAAATAAAGATGATTGGCAAGTGTAACGCAATACGTTTTCAATGCAACAATATAAACAGTTCAATTCTCTTCTGCACGCAAAGCAAATGACTTGAGCGGTGTTGTTATATTAGCGAAGTTCAAAATTGCATCATTTGTTAGTTGCATGAATACTCCTCATACCTGGACATGGAACGCCTTCTTAAAGGCTTCCAATTCTTCCAATCTGTGGTGGAACAGTCTCTTTTGCAGTTTTCTCCTGTGCAGTCTCGTGGTGCAGGGTCCTCCAGAGCCCTTGGCCCCCCCTCCGGCATTGTTCCCCAGATTGGAGCCACTTGAGCCATTGCCTCCAGACAGGAAGTCCCAGCGAGACCAAGCTGCAGAT
This sequence comes from Agapetus fuscipes, assembly GCA_951799405.1. NCBI lineage: Eukaryota > Metazoa > Arthropoda > Insecta > Trichoptera > Glossosomatidae > Agapetus > Agapetus fuscipes. The sequence goes on along the minus strand of OX637349.1, from coordinate 9,586,339 downwards.
GCTGAAATCACACAAAATAAGATGCTCAATCTTAAACCAAGATCTCAATCTCAATCAAGATGAATAAAACATGGTTTTGAAAATATTTGTAGTGTTTACAAATTAAAATTAGTAGACACGATATGATGATTTGTCGGTGTTATGGCCGAGGGGGCCAAGTGGGCTGATCTTTCTAGCGTGTTTCGAATAGAATAACGTTGGTTCGGTCCCCGCCTTTCTTCTTATGTGACTGAAATAAACCAATTTTTGAATTTTGACGGGCATCAGAAGTTCGCCAGTGGTATTTCTATGGAAAATAAATTCATAAATTCAATGAAGACTCACAGCTATCCTTGGGTTGTGCCGTATCCAGACACGCAGACAGATAGATGAGCAGCCAGCCTAGCAAGGCCAGATCCGTGGTCTGCCAGACGGGCTCCTGGACGGCATCAGGGAGCCGCTGGGAGGAGGCCGCGGGCAGCAGACGGGCCACCAGACGGGCCACACACTCCACCACGCCAGGGGCCGCACCGCTACCCTGCGGGCCGCACGACAAGCTCTTGCGGCCCATGTACACCAGCAGGATCAAGACCCTGAGATGAGTTACATTGCTTTTATATAATTACTGCCAAAATTTGACATATCATAATACTTGAGCAAAAATGTATAATTGTTTAAGCGAGTTGTTTGGTAGATTTGTCTATGGGTTATAAAATTCCTTTATCCTTTTGTCTTTTTTCAGGGTAATATTTAAGTTATTTATACCTTGGTATATATGAACAACTTAACCGCATACTTTGCTTAAAATGGAATATTTTGGTACCTACTTAGTGCCTTAATCAAATCAAATATTCAATTTATGAGACATTACCTTTGCCTTGATATTGGCCTTGCCCCTCGTTATCACCTACCTAGTATGCAACAACACCAAGTACCTGCAGTTCAATATCGACACTTACTGTGTAAAACATTGACTTATGATACCTAGAAATTATTTTAATGAAAATAGACAATATATATTTGTTTCAACCTACATGCGAAAATGGTCATTAGTAAGAAAGAGAACAAAGAACTTCACAGTTACATTTGCATACGTGTAAAAAAAACTTGGGCGAATGTAAAAATGTTTCTAGAAACGTGGCAGCATTGCCGTGTGCATACTATGCCCGGAGCAGTCCGAACATAGACGCATGCGGTATAAATCCTGTGATCGATAAAATTGACAAATTTTAAAGGAAAAAGGCATTTTTTTAAGACATTATGGCATGTGTTGTAATTGGGTGTCAAAACACGAAATGGAGAAAGCAAGAAAACATAAAATTTGACACGTAAAAACATGTTTTGTATGACTACACAACTGCAACGTTTGACAGGACTGAGACAAATGTGGTAGATAGTATGTATCAATGCAGTAAGTTAGTTTCTGTTCCTCTATGTAAATACTAAATGGTGTAAAAACCAAAGGAAAACATAAACAATTTCATTTTGTCGTAAGAGCACATATCCACATTCACGTTTATGTTTGTTAGTTTACCTGTCCTGAGGGAAGATGAGTGTGTTGGCAGGGCTGTAGAGGTGCTGGATGGTGTCAGCCAGGAAGGCGCCCCACCAAGGCTGCGGGGAGCAGAGGCGCGCCAGAACGGAGGCCAGGCCGGCCTGCAGGCGTGGCCCCCCCGCCCCTCCCCCGCCCCCGCCCACCACCAGCCAGCGGGTGATCACGCTGCAGGCGGGCATGCTCACCAGCACGGGGCAGCGCTGCACAACACAACACACACACACATGTAAAATAACAGTCTTACAATATTATAGAGTCTAATCTTAGCTTATAAGAATTAATGTTTCCTCATTTTTTTTTTTTAATTGGAATTTTGTATTTGTTTTGATGTTTATCCGTATTACTATTTGTCTATTTTAAAAATGTAATTTGTTGTGTATGATCTTTGACTTAAGAAAATAATTCTATTCTTCTTCTTCGTGTCAGCTTCACACCGTATTGGCCCAGTAACGAGCAATGTCTACAGCTCTTTGGTTTCCCGCAAAGAGATCATCCATGGAGCAGCTTGTCGGATAGGAGGGACAACACCGCAGGTGCTCCATTGTTTGCTGAGCTCCACACTCACATAGTGTAGAGTCCTCCCGTCCCAGAAATCCCCAGGTCAGCATGCTGGCCCGGGCTCTTCCAACATTGGTCCTCAATCTGTTCATGGATCTCCATACGGGCCACTCGAGGTTCTTTCCTGGGGGTAGGCTCTCTGAAGGCTGCACAAAGCTCTCCGGGCATTCCTCCTTCCACATTTGTAATCTCTCCGCCACTGGATCCAAAGACAAGGGCTGCACGGAACTAATGAAGCTATGTCTCGACTTCAGGCGCTGCTGTGATGAAAAGCCACTTCCGTAGATGCAGTGCTGTGTGCACGTTAGAGCCTTCTGCCTCTCGACTCTCGAAGCCACCTTGCGTCTGATGTGGGGTGGGGCTATGCCTGCAAGAGGATATAACTTCCCCGTGGGCGTTGGCTTGAGGCATCCTGATACAATACGGCAGGTATCATTCAGCGCGACATCAACTTGCTTCGCATGTGCGGAGCGTTCCCATACCGGGGCTGCGTACTCTCCGGCTGAGAAACACAAAGCCATTGCAGTTACACGTATTACTTGTGGCTGCGCACCCCAGTTGGTGCCCACGAGCTTCCGGAGTAGATTATTACGGGTAGCCACTTTCATTTTTGTGTTGTTGCAGTGGGCTCTATATGTGAGCGACCGGTCAAGGGTAACTCCCAGGTATTTGGGGTTATCGCTGGGAGGCAGCACTTGGTCTTCCCATCTGATTACTGGTTTCCTTGATGCAAACTTATTCTTTAGATGGAAGTAGGAGACCTGGGTTTTTGATGGGTTAGGTTTAAGGTAGTTTTCTTTGTAGTATTTGGACAACAGGTTCAATCCTTTTTCTAAAGTATGGTCAACTTCATCAAACGATGTATTTTGAGTTGCCAGTCCGACATCGTCCGCATATATAAATGATTGTGTGCCTGATGGTAGTGGTTGGTCGTTCGTATATATATTAAACAGGATAGGGGCCAAAACGCTTCCTTGAGGCAGTCCATTCTTTTGTTTCCTCCATCTGCTTTTCGTATTCTGGAATTCAACATAAAATCTTCTGTTTTGCAGTAATGTTGCAATCATTTTTGTAAATTTGAGGTCGTTTGTCATGTTTTTCACTTTGGATATCAGTTTCCTGTGATTCACAGTATCATATGCCGCTGTAAGGTCCACAAAAACTATGCCGGTAATTTTATTGGATTGGTATCCATCCTCAATGTACTCTGTCAGATTAAGTATTTGTCCTGTGCAGGATTTTCCGGGCCTGAAGCCTGCCTGTTGTGTGATGAGCTTATTATCAATTACTGAGGTTAAGCGATTTAACAAGATGCGTTCGTATATCTTAAATAGGTGGCAAAGTAAGGAGATTGGTCGGTAGCTTTTTGCATTGTCTGGATCTTTCCCGGGCTTCGGAATGGCAATGACTCTAGCTCTTAGCCATAATTTTGGGATGTGGTTGTTTTTCATGCATGAATTGAACATATCCACCAGCCATTTCTTAGTTTTAGGTCCAAAATGTTTTATTTGTTCAACACAGATGTCGTCAAGCCCAGCGGCTTTCTCGTTTTTGGCTGTAGCAATGGAATTTTCTAATTCGGATATTTGGATAGTTTTTGAAAGCATGCCGTCGTTTGTGTCCGTTTCATCATTATTCGTTGTGCTTTTGTTATTTATGTCGTGCATACTGTTCGTTTTAAAGGTTCCATTCAAAACAAGTTGATGAGCTATTTCATTAGCAGTGGTTTTGGTGTGTTTGATGGGTGCCGTGTCATCGTTACTTAATTTTTTTAGAAGTCTCCACGCTTTTTGGCTGTTCTTGGTGAAGTCAATTTCTTCCATTTTTGAGATCCATTCTTTTTGGCGATTGGTTGACACTGCTTCGGACAGAGAGTTGCCAAGTTGAATTGTGCTGTCGGCAAAGGGGTCATTTTCAAAGCTAGTTGTGTACTCGTCTAGTAGAGCAATAACCTCTGATGGAAGTCCCGGTATGTATTTTGTACGACATCCTCTGGGTATACAGGATTTTGATACTTTCTTTATGAGGTTGATGAAGGTTTCATAATTAGTAGGTATGGCCTTTAGTTGTCGAATACTATTGTCTAGCCTCCTTGTAAAGCTCTCCCAGTCAGCTTTCGAGAAATTGAATCTTCTTCGGAAAGGGGTTTCTTTTGGCAGGACTGCAGCTGTTATTTGACACAGTAATGGTCGGTGCTGTGTGTGAGGTATAGGTGGGCAGACAGATTTTAAGCATTGGTGGCTTAATCTACTACTTGCAAAAATAAGGTCAGGGTTGTAGCCTTTTTTCCATCTTCCGCTGTTAAAGGATGGTGGAAGTCTTGCATCGTGTATAAGAGCTAGTTTTTTCGCCTCGTACCATGTTTCGAGTGCTTCGCCGTTCGCACTAGTCTGCTTGTATCCCCATAGTATATTTTGGCAATTAAAATCCCCTACGATAAATTGAAAGTTTTTTGTATTGAAGTTGGTGGTTTCTTTGAAATATAATTCTATTGGTATATTAGGAAAAAAACATACCTTTGTCAATGAATTGTCACACTCAAAACAAATGTAGAGAAGGATATCGGTGAGTTGTTCTGCGATGGTCCTCAGTTTGTCGGTGGAGGCTTGCTTGAGCAAGGCGATGGGCGAATGCTTCTGGGCCTCTTCAAACATGGAGTTTTCAAGGTCATCCGAAGATTTCTTCCTGCACGACTTGAATTTCTCCATAATCTTCTCAACGGTGTTCATCTGTTGCTGGAGCTCAAGACATTCCTGCAAATAGAAATAAAAACAATAAATATTTGTTACTGGTTCATCTCACAACTAACACTGGCTATTTAATACTTTTCTTGCTTTTTGTTTTCACTCTCATATTTCGGCATATGGTCGCTGGGATGGCTGAGGGGATAATGCGTTGGCACTTGAATTTGCGTTCTTGACACTAGCACCGGTTGGAACCCAGCATGCGCCGTGTTTTATCAACAAGACCCTGGTTCAACAGATATGTACCATTGGGTAATTATTTATTAATATTTCATTAAAAATATTCACTAATGAATTATTGATTAATAATGTAAATACCTGTTTATAGCAAAATAGGTTGGTGAATTGTATTCCTCTTCACAAATCTATTTTTTTAAATGAAAAATAAAAATATATCTCGCACTCATTACAGATGCCAGCATTCAGAGTCCTACTAGTCATTCAGTCATCACATGGGATTTATTGGTGAGTCCTTTCATTCCTTCCTAGGCTCCATCCTTATTCATAGATAGCTAGATAGTCTGTGATACTATGGCGGGTTGGGTTGCCAGTTCACTCACACCCGCAGAGCATTTTTTATTTATACGAGCAACACTTTTTTTTCAGTCAAACCAAAATTGGCTTCACCAGAGGATAACTGATTGAAATATTGACCTCACTTTGATATAGAATGAGCTGTATAGAACCAAAGGGGGTAATCTAGATTTTTTTCCAAAAATGAGATAAACATATACTTCCAAAACAAGCAAGATGCGCCTCTGGTTCTATAGGACTCAAATATAAGATTAATTAAATCTTACTACCTTGACACAAACGTTTAAAAAAAGTGCAGGATTTCAAGTGTCAACTTCTGAAATGAAAACTTCTATACATTAGTTCACAACTTTTTTTACAGAGAATTAAGCGTTCTTGTATACCTGGTATGCAGCTTTCACTCGAGGATCTGTTTCATTTTGTTGATCTAGGTATGCAGTCATGTGCGACGCATTTCCACCTGACATGTCCAAGTATGGATCCAGCGAATCTGTCAGCTTCCCCACGGCAAGCCTGAAACACGATGATCACACAAATGGAATAATCAGATATAATATATTCACTCACTGTTTCTGTTGAAAATTCTCTATGGAACTAGTGACAAACACTATTGATTTTTTCCTTCTAATAGGTTGATTAGTGTACATTTATTCCCAATATTCAGGGACACATTAATCAATCTTTCTTCTTCCGATGCCCATATCTCCGCTTGACTCCCTGTAACATTCAGCAGCCGAATTCCAGCGTGTGACCTCGATAAGCTGCGCTGCATCCACTCTCATTCTGTCCTACCTCAGCCTGGGAGTTCCCTCTTTTTTCCTTTCCCCAAGTGTCCTATCACAATTCTTTTAAAGACTTGTATGTCTGGCATTCTCAGTAAATGCCCAGCCCATCTCAGCCTGAGGAGTCTCATGTGGATTGAGATACTAGGAGCTCATGCACATAATACAGTTCGTTATTGTGCCAATAATCCATTGGTAAAATAAAATTTGTTGATCTTGCTGCAGCTAGGATCATGGGCCGTATGTTGACTACCAAATACTAATCCTCTAATTCTTTGGTCTCATTGTATGCATAGCTACCTAGATCTTTGAGAAACTTGTAGTAGCCAAAAAAAAGCCTGGACAATTAAGAGACACAAAAGTAGATTTCTAGCTTGATGAACAGATACAGTGAATGAAATGATCTCCTCAATGGCATCTTAGAGGCCTAGTGAAGTGTTAAAGAGGAACTCAACGTATATAGGATCATTTATAATGGAGCAAACAATGGGAAAAGGATATAAATCAGAAGTAGCATGAGGTGCTATGCCCACAAACAAGTTCAAAAGAATATTGGGAAATAAATCACCTAGATAGCATTTTAGAATTTTGTTACCTGAATCTGCAAGTCAAGTCTTGGTGAAGTGCGGTCAAAGTGTTGACATTCGCTTGCTCGTAGTAAAGTACAGAGTCGGCTACTTCTCCATAAAACCAGCCCAGTGGTATCTTACATCTCGTGCTAGACATGTTATATCTTCCTATCGTTGTTATCTGAAATATAAATTACAAGATTCATAAACGTTGTATTCAGTGAGAAAGCACAAATGAGACAGGAATAAAAGATATGCATTTTTCTCATATTAATTTTTCTTTGCTTACAATTGACTGTACTAAAATGCGAGGCCTAATTTTCTCATCTGAATTACAAGACATCAAGAATAAATAAAATGATTGGTCCCAGATCTAGGTGACTACGGTCCATGGCAACCAAAAACTGAAAAGAGCTATTTGGTTAGCAACCCAGCAGGGTAACGTAACAATTCTTTTTCCTGGCTTTTTTGTTGAAGCTGACTCCATTTATAATTATTTCTAGAAGCATACCCTCGAAGACACTTTGTAAAGTAGAATGAGTCTTACTAACAAAGCACCATTCAAAAGGATGGGTTTCCTATCTAATTCAATAAGTCTTTTTATGATCTCTTCTTGCACAACCTTACGCAGAGCATTCTAGAATCAGCTAAATTTCTTTCTATCTCGAGTCCATGAATCATCTTTTGCACATGATACTCGTATTTTATACACTAAAGACAATCTAATGCTATATGTACTAAGGTAGGAGATAGTTTTGATACAAAGTGTGTGGTGGTTACCTTTAAATATCTACAGAGTGGTGGTGGCTGTATGTCAGTCATTATCAGGTTCTTAGCTGATATGTCCGGAGCCAGGATGAGCCTAGTGCAGTCTTGCTCTTCACTCACCAGCCATATGTCTATGTTTAATGTCACTAGCTCCTGGCACGCTGGTATAATCTGTAAATGCAAAATATGTTGTTATTGAACCATTTTTTATGATGCCTAAATAGGTATGGGACATTGCTGAATTAAAATGCTAACTAAGCTACACACAGTGTAACTTCTAGCCGCGTTATCCCTGAAGGGGTCGCACTTGGCAATTCAGGACCTTTTTATTTTTACAAGAAAGGGGCCAGCCTTACGCCAACCACTTTCAGTTGAAGTGGGGGTTTTCCAGCTCTCAAGAAGGCTTGCAGAGGGCTCTTGAAGTGTAATCTACACAAAAACAGCACTCACCAAATAAAGCATCCTATTATTATTATGAATACACACTATTTGCTTGTAATGCATCAGTAGTTAAGGGTGTGTGCTGTATGTACACAAATATTAATCCAAATGGCAAGTAGTTCTGTGAAGGAGCCATTGAAGTTTTACAGGCATGGTCACAGATGTAGGAGGATATTATTGATGCCAAATTTACCAAATCTGTGAGCTTGATGGGCTGTCCAAAGTCCAGCACAACAAAGTGCCTTGCTCCGGAGTGCATCCTCTTGATCACCAGGATCTGCTGAGGAGGCTGCTGAACCAGCTCTTGCCAGGGAATGGAGCCATTGCCTCCCATACACTGAAAACAAATCACAATTGGTTAAATGGCTTTGACTGTAGCTTTGTTACTTTTCCACTAAGAGTCATCACTTATTCCTATCCTGAAATACTTCTATTGCTGACATTCAATCAGTATGAAGAATTCATCTATTCATAGACAAGATATGAAGGCGATATTGGATTTCTTTAGCCTGTACTCCTCCTGTCTCCTTCCACCTGAGCATCCATTATGAAGTTTTTTCATGACGTACAACAATCTGGCGTTCTCTGCACATGTCTAGCCCATCTCAACGCAACTACGCTGCAAATGTAGTGGAACTTCTTACCATGTTGTTTGCGAAGGAGTCGCATGTGGAGAGTGGAACCTGTTTAATTTCACTATGAAGTAAATGGGCTGATCTTACCTACACCAATTCACTTGGAATTTCCTTGCCCCTGAGGAAGCAGGTCATCATTTCTTGTAAAGGATGAGTATTTTGGGTTTGAAATAAACACCAAAATGGGAATCATTTGACACTCCTGGTGGGGATCCACTCGGCATGGAATGCAAGCATTCTACCAACTAAGCTATCGACCAACTTGACTCTGTGCAAAGAAGAGCGGTGAAGCTGATTGATGATCCCATTCTCACAGCCAACCTACATTCTCTTGAGCACAGAAGGAAAGTTGGAATGATCAGTCTCTTCTATAGGTACTACAACGGCGTCTGCTCTGATGAAATATCCTCACTTATACCCCCTCCTCTCGTCACAACAAGGGCAACTCGTAGAACGGCTCACATTCAACCATTTGCAGTCGATATCAAAACTATGAGAACTTGGTGTTTTCACAACTCATTCCTCTGCCAAACTGCCCGCTTATGGAATGAGTTACCGGTATCTGTGTTTCCATCCCAATTTAACCTTGCCCTTTTCAAATCCAATATCAATCGCCATTTTCTCTCAGTGTCTCAAAACAAAGCAACGCCACACACACCACAGCACTGCGCAGCTAACGGCCCTGCAACCGGACATGGACAACTGCCACATCACCAACACCTCTGCGGCACTATAACAAGTGTCATAGACCCTTAGAGTCTCTCAAATCTAGGGAGTCTCCCGCATAGGCTTTGTTAAAAAAAAAAAAAAAAGCAATAATAAAATCCTAAGAAGATAATAAAATAAAATTGGATCCAACCCTGGCTCTATGGCGTACCAACTGAGCTATCGACTGGTCAATCTCAGCAAATTTAAAAGTGCACAAGAAAAAACAAAGCTAACTAACCAAACTTGTGTGTTTCAAGTGCCAAAAACACATTTAAAATTTACAACAAATGGAGTAAAAAAAAAATGCATACATAATTGGATGTAAACCTTTTTACATGATTGGATAGGTAAGCGTGGAAGGGGAAGACCTAGAAAAGAATGGATTGATCAGATAAGTGAGATTGCGAATGAATGGAATTTACAGAGTGGAAACAAGAGAAGAGCATGCATGAAAAGAGTGATGAAATTAGATGAGATGAAAGAAGTATGCAGGGACAGAGTCAAGTGGAGGCACTTGTGTGGAGGTACTGGCCACCCCTAGAGGAATGGCGGCAGGATACAAGAACAAGAACAAGGATGTTTTGTCCTCACCTTGTCTTTGTAATGGAAGGGGCTGTCAGGCAGCTGACTGGAATCCTGGTCTTCGCCCTTCTTGGCTTCATCAGGCTGTGGCCAGGAGCTCTCACACTCCATGAGTGGACACTCCGAGTTGTCGTTCTGGTTCATTTCCGAGGCAAAGTTCTTGATGGTGTCTGTCTCGGTTGAGGTTCTCATGTGCTCGATGAACTCTTTGGTACCCAAGTCCCAGAACTGGAAAAATAAAATGAATATTAGCAAGCCGTGAATTAATAAAATATTTCATATGTACGTAGAAACCAGTCTGTAGTCTAGTGGTGAACGCTACAAACTCGTCATTGAAATGTTGTGAAAGAAACTATATATTTTTTTCTTAAATCTATAATCTAAGTTGCAAAGATGTATTACATTTAAGATTCATATTGAATGCATTCCCACAAGCAGACACGTATGAATTCGCGCTTAAACATGCCGCATGTAGACTTCCGATATAAAACTCCAATCTCATGAACATAAGCCCTGCAACTCTTGCTGACCTTCCCTGAAACAAGGGTGACACTGGCAAAAACCATTTTTTTTACAGTATGGGTGGTCAGCCTCGTACCAACCTATATGTCAAGGAATACAACAGCATGAGGGTAGAAAATAAAAATAAAACCTATCTCAACACAAATCTTCCTTAGTTAGAAAGAGAACAAAGATACACTCAGTGCGACTTTGTTGTAAACAGAGACGCGTGGGAGAAGCTAAAAAATTAAATTTTATTTTCAAAATATGCTTATTAGATAAAAAATTATATGCCTTTGCCAAAGACCAGTCACCCAAAGTCCATCCAGCCTTACAGTAACTGGGGTCTAGCTAGAGAATTGGTACTTTCTATAGCGACAAACAAACTCGCAAAGGGCTTTAGAGGTGTGATTCAAACAAAAACAGCGCTCAGCAAATAAATAATTCTAATACAATTATTACTTATTATACCTGAGAATGGTCCGCCGTCATGGTGGCCATGTTCTGGAAGCCCTGCATGGTGGCAGTCTCCAGGTGTGTGCCGTCAGACGCGCTGTGACACACTACTCTCAAGGCCATGACCTCCCCCAGGCCGGCTATGCTGCTGCATCCCGAGTTGTCGTTGGACCACCAGCCCGAGCTGTTTTTACCTGAAAACAAAAAACCTTACTTTTATGAATGGGTACATAAAATTTACAAAGTAGGGAAGCTTTTTAATGTAAGCAAAACCTTTTTTTTTGTTATGTTGCCTTCCTTGACTTATAGGTTGGTATGAGGCTGACCACCCATACTGTAAAAAATGGTTCACTTTGCCAATGTCACCCCTGTGTCAGGGAAGGTCGGCAGTTGTAGGGCTTATGTTCATTTGAGGTTTGGATTTTATTTGTTAGTACACATTCAGCATTTGTAAGCGCGAACTACATGTGTTTGTTTGTGGGCATGCATTTGAGAGCTTTAAATGAATATATTCTTGAAACTTAGATTATAGATGTGTGTGTGCCATGTAAAAAAAATGAGAATTTTGTCTTTAAACTTGTCAGTTTACAAGGTCAACTTCAAATGTTTTTTTTAAATATTCACAAATGAAAATGAATAGAATTGAGTTTATTGGTGGGTAGTTTTATCCAATAGGAGCATATTAAACTTAGTTATTGCTGTGTAAAAAGTAAAACTATAGAAAAATGAAAAAAATTGCAATCAATACTATGACAGCGGATCCACATTCCGGCACCCAGGAGGTAAAGGAGGGATGCAATAAAAAAAGAAGTGGAATTAAAAATGTTTTAGTATTTTATGATTTCTGGTTATATACGTATGTAAAATTGACTTTCACTGTGTGAGCCATAAAACTCTAAAAAAACATTCTTATTTTATTTACTTGTGGAAACTAAAACAGCGCCTCTAGCGAGCATTTAAGTTTTGATACATTTTTGGTTAAACACTGGTGTTGATTTGAAACTAGAAGAAAACCAGCCCTCTCGAAACTCCCACTTCAACTGAAGTGGTTGGCGTAAGGCCGGCCCCCTTACCTGTAAAAATAGATAACGCGGCAAGAAGTTACACTATATGTGTAGCTTAGTTGCATTTTTTTTTTTTTTTTGGCGTGTACTTGGGGTACTGGGTACAGAGATGTGAATATTTCAAAGTTGAACTCACATTGTGAAGTAATCCAAGTGAAAAATGAATAAGTAATTTTACCTGTATAATTGTAAAGGTCTCTGAGGTCTATCTCTTGATGAGAGGCTTGGCTAGAGCTTGTGTCTCCTGCCACAATGCTGGCGTAGGTTAACGGTATCGATGATGTCTTCCCAAGCACTGGGGGCTCCGTATCAAATATGGTGGACTCCATCGGTAAACCATACAATCCAAATCTGAAAATTTAAAAGACAAAATAAATAAATCACATTTTATGCAAGAAAAGTTTTACGGGAAGAAGCTATCTTGAACCTTATTCATTAGATTTGTTAAACCAAAAATCAGATAAAAAATTATCAGGTAAACATTTTTTTTTTCAGTTAAAAAAAAACAGTCGCATAGCAATATTTTAAAATAATTTGATGACTATTTCGGCAATGAAATCATCATGAGCTGGACAATCTTGGGTGGGCCTTGGGTGAATCCAGGATTCTCCTCCACTCTTGCCTGTCCATCGCCTTTGCTATCAAGTTACGTATGTTCACCTTGGTTGCATTGACACCGACAGCCATTGAATTTTTGGCCTTGATAATCTTCTTCAAAATAAAGTAATTTTTCCTTTATCTAGTCCCTTCTATCCCTTATATTTCCCAGCCAGGACATCTATCTCCTACTGGACCCTCATGGTCCCATTTTTTCCATCAATATAAGTTGGATTATAAATTGAAGACTCTGTAGTGTTTTGCTGAGATGGGTACATGGGTCGGCAGAATGATGGCGGGGTTATTTTTATGGCATCCATTTGTACTGCGCAGAGATTACATGTTATAGTCTGTCCACCCAATGGGACGTCTGAATGGTCTAACACTGGAGGGGCCACCATCCACAACATTTCTAATTATCCTGGAGTCCTTTGCATGTACTACATGTCTGGCTCACTAAAGTCTTCTAGATTTCATAAATTCCGCCTCTCGTCACAACAAGGGCTACTCATAGAACGGCTCACATTCATTCCTTTGCAGTCAACGTTTTCAAGACTCATTCCTCTGCCCAACTGCCCGTTTATGGAACAAGTTACTGGTATCTGTGTTCCCAACCCAATTTAATATTGTCCTATTCAAAACCAATATCAATCGCCACCTTCTTTCAGTGTGTTAAAACAACGCCAACGCAACACACAACACAACACTATGCAGCTAACAGCCCTGCTACAAAGGATCAGGACATCAACCGCCACATCACCAACACCTCTACAGCAAGTGTCATATAGACCCTTAGAGTCTCTGAAATCTAGGGTGTCTCCTGCACAGGACTCTTAAAAAAAAGACAGATTGCTAAATGCAAAAAAATAAAATACCTTGATCGCAACAGCATGTGATAGGGATTGGAGTGCGCCTCCATGATGGTGGCTATATCTCTCAGCAGTTGCATGCAGGTGATGGCGCAGCGCATGTCGAAGTCCAGCGGCACGGCTCTCATGGTCAGCTGGGCAAACCAGCGCAGGGAGCCGGCTGAGCGAACTCCTCCCAAGAGGGGAAGGCAGCTGGTGACACTCTCCAGGATGGCCATCTCAAACGGCAGCGAGATGTCTTCCTCCAGGTTCTTGACGCCCCTGCAAGGATCAAGCAAAAAGATCAGAATCTTGCGATGTATTCATTGTAGGGTAGCATACGCATATGAAATAAATATTTGAATAAAAAGTAGCAGTAGTGAATGGTGAGATATGTCAGGATACCCGGTTGAAAATAAATTGAAATCCCCATATCTACAGAAAAAAAAACATTAACCATATTTTATACTGAATTTTTATTATCTTTTTTCTCATGAATATACTCCCCTAATTCCCCCCAACTTTTCCCAACTTCTCTTCCACTTTTACCATGATATAAGAACAACAATAAGCCGGTCGATATATTATAAGGCTAGACAAGTCTTTGCGTATTTAAGTTTGAATTTAAATTTTGTTGACAGAGCATAATGCAAAAATTTACATGGTGCTGTTGAGATAAACCAGAAAAGAAATATCTGTAAAAAATGATTTGCTAGATAACTCTAAGGGTTATTCACAACACATTTGATCCATAGCCGATCCATGGATCATTGTTTTTTTGCATGGAAAATTCACGTTAAGTGGCGGTTGAGCCAAGGATTTGTTGTATGCGAATAACCAGCACCATTAAAGAAGCCAACTATCTGATGAAAATTAATGTAATAAAAAGTATATAGCATTCACTTACTCGCTGCATATCAGTATGAGTTTGATACACTTTTTGGCGATGCTCCTTTTGGAGAGCAAAATGCAGTTCTTGACAATGGTTGCAATATTCTCCTGTATTATCTTGACACATTCCAGTTGCTGGACCTCTGCATCACTCTTGGACGGCGCTGAACTCTTGAACTTTTCTCTGTCAGAGATGTCATTGATGTCCCCGTTCCCAACTGTACACTCCACTTTGGCATTCCTAAACCTAGCGAGCCTAATTGACACAACCCATATAAGCAGGTCCAGAGCATTGGCCTGCGCCTCCTTATCTGTATTGTTTGACGCTATACTAAGTAAGTTTTCTAAGAAGTAATTAGATTCTAACATCGCTATGCGTTGCAATCTCTCTTGGGGTATCTCTACATGTTTGGTACTTCGTACGGTGATGGAAATCTCATGTAGCCAATCACAGCCTATGTAAAACTCTACTTTCTTGTTGTTGGGTGGCATAGAAAACCTTTCAACTGTCGACCCTGGAAGTGTGAACAGGGGATCCAGATTCTCAGAATTTTTGCTCTTCTTTGATGATGAGACCTTTCCTTGGTTCATCTCTTTGGATGGATCAAAAAGTGTTTTGATATGCAGAAGGAGAGTTCTTCCCCTCGCTCGGAAGAGACGCGGACTAGTCAAGGTCAAAGTTCCGGATTGCTGGGTGAGATCTAGTCCTTGTGACAGGGATAGGGGTCCTGCTAGGATCTCTGCATTGTGAGCTCGTAAATATTCAGTGCTTCTGACTGGATTCTCCACAGGTCCTTTGGGTTCGGAATCAATCATATTAAAATTGATTTGGTCTTCTACCCTAGAGAAACACTTTGATGATTCTTTCCTATGACCGATTCCATGCAGATGTTGTTTTAGAAGAGTGACTTGAATGTTGGGTGGTGTTGGGCAGGGAGAATGCAGAGTAAATCTGAGTTCTACATGTGCTATGGACAAGCTCCACGGGAGTGTCAGTTCTAGGATGTGCTCATCCCAAGTTGAAGCTGTATTCTGAAGTCTCCATGTTCTGTTTAAGTTTTGGGGATCAGATCGTGGTCTCTGTGCTGGCAAGAGCTCACACCAGCAGCTCGGGACAACAGCGGTGTAAGCGACAACGCTATCACCCTTTCCAGTGATGCCAGCCAACTGAACTAAATTATTGAGGTCTTCTCTAGTAAGGGGTGACTTGTGCACAATCAAGCTGGATGGATTTGTGGCAGTGGATGATTGGTTATCTGTCACTGACCGCGGCATCTGCATCCAGTTTTCTAAACAAGCGTCTTCTTCGTCTAACTCTTCAGTGGAATCTCCTTCACTGTCCCGCACAGCATAGAAGTACATTGAACCTTTCTCAGTACAGGCACAGATCTTCTCTAAGCTTGTGCAAAAAGCCACTGAAACAAACTTGAGAGAGTCCACTTTGGCTTCAGCTATGGTTTGTAGAGTTGAGAGATCCAACAGCCTCAATGTTCCATCTTTTCCGACGGCAGCCGCCAGACCGATGCTGTGAGAACTTCCTTCCAAGTTGGGAAGAAGGCATATCTCTTGCGGGGTCTCTTCGTTGCTTATCTCCTTCACAAGCAGCGGGGTTTCTTCAATCATGGTCACAGTCGAGTCAAATTTGAGAGAGTACAGAACTAGATAGGAAGCGGGGAAGTTATTCACAACACAGTTACTAGGATGTTCACTCACTTTTCCTTGTAAACTGTCACTGTCCGATTCGTCAATTTCCATTTTGTAATCAAAACCGTTCACTAAACAAGTATTCACATCAGTATTGCTTAAATTTGTTTCACTACAAAGAACAACCAGTATATGCTCCCCGTCGTTGGTGGGTAATATGTGTGATATAGTCAGGTCAGCCGTGGCACTGAGGGCTTGTGGCAGCTGCAGGCATTGCACTGCGGTGCAAGCCGGGGGCGCCGCGTCTTCTGGAGCTCCCACAGCGAGCTCCTGAGCTTCGGCACAAATGCTTTTGGCACTGCTGGTTTTAGTTGTTGAAGGCTTGCTGTATGGCACTTTCATCTTGATCCCGCTGTCTTTGTACTCGTAAAGTAATTCAGATATTGTTCCAATGAATGGTAAGTGTGTGTCATAGTTCAGTTTCTGGCTAGGACTCTCCAGCGTGGCATCCACTTCATCTGATATCTTGATGATGTCAGGCGTGGTGTAGTCGTATGTGTTGTACATGGGCTTGAGGGATTTATCAACAGAATCTACATTGTAATGTTCCATGGGCGTTCCGGAGCTCTCCTGATTCTCACAAACGGGATGAATGGCAATCGGGTGGGGTAAACTGACTGGAATGTTCCCAGGTGTTTGAAACATGGACATGGAGGCAGGTTGTCCGCTACTGTTGCCATTCACAGGTTTATTACTTTGCATTGAACCAAAGTCAATAAATTTGGTCTCAAATTCTTTCCCTAAGTCCTTATTGAAATTCTTTACAAAGAAGGTTTGCGCTAGCTGAGACATATTTTCCGGAGACAGCTCTGGTTCATCATCCAAGCACATGTATTTGGGTAAGAAGATATTGTCGTATATGTTGGTATCATCTGTTCTACAACTAGGATTTGTGACTCCGGTGCATTTCTTGCTTCCCCCTGACTTTCCTCCGGTGTTCTTGAGGCTGACACTTCCGTTTCCATTGGTCAGAGGAGAGACAGTCTGGGCACATTTCCCTTGGAAGTCATATACTAAGAGATAGGAACTATTGGTTGGTGTGGTGTTGCTTTTAGCTTGGTTCTGATCATTCATGGCCTTCACGGCTTCGCTAGAATGAACAACTGCCTTTGTGGTGATGACCCCAGGTGTTGGTGGTTTGGGAGACTCAGAACAAGCCCCCCAGATGCTGGAAGCAGACTTCGCTGAATTCTCTCCACTCTGGATCTTTACTCCGCAGACAATAGATGGTCGGGTCTGACATTGCCCTTCAATTTGGTGATGGGTTTGCTGTGGCAGAGTCTTGGAACAGGGATGATCTTTATTCTGACATCTTCCAACTACAGCTAGTGACGTCAGGTTCAACTTATGATCTGAAACAAATATTTCAAACTAATTAATACCTTTCTCCCAAATACTACAAATAAATAGAAAAGTAAAAACCTGCTAATGCTGATTTAGCTTGAGAAATTAAGAATGTAAAAAATATACATAGCTGCAACTCTCATTGCGATTCCACTATGGGTGGCCAAAGTCTGAGTAGAGCTACCTCCACTTCAATCCTTACATACCTTTTTCAATCAATGCATTTCCTTTTTTTACATTTACTCTGTATACCCCATCCTTTACGATTCCACCCATCTGCCTATCTTTCCTCTTTAACCTTTCACATTTTCTTAGTGTAGGAATACATTTTGTGAATGACACTTTTTCAAGATTTCCCGCGATGAGCAGGGGCGCCAGTGTCATGTAGGTTAAAATTAGGAAATACAAGAAAAGAGGTCAATCAATAAATAGTTAAAAACCTATAAGGAAATGATTAGTTACTTACCACAATCCCTTTCCGTAGGTTCGCTCCACGCTTTCCTAACATTGGAATACGGGCCATAAACTTTATGTTGCAATATGGGTTCATTGGCAGACACCGCAAACTCCTGCTGCAGCTTCAGCTTGCAGTCCACATTCCATATTGATATCTTGCCATCTGTGGTGCCCGTGAGGAATATGTCTCCGGAATTCCCCTTTGAAACCATGGCTATCTCTGGATGTGATATAGCAGGACTTGTGGCGTATGTAACCTGAGAAAACAAGTCATATATTAGCAGTGTCATAAAGGGATAAGGAAAATCTCCAGTTGTCAAAGTTTAAAATGAAGACAATCAATGAAACTAACAATAAAGTTTTCATTTGAAATATTAAAACTAATTGTCCCTGATAAAAATATTTGTATGGAAGATTCAACAGTGCCTCCGCTCTCCACTTTTTTTCATCCTTACATATATCTTTCATTTCTTCAATATTCATCACTTTCGTAATACGTTTATGAAGTTAAGTTGTGTTGATGAAAATTATGAAGTTGAGCTATAAAAGGGCTCTTCACTCCTATCATAATAAAAAAACTTAACGAGGTATAACAAGAGTGAAACAGGCATTACAGAGAGTGGCACATTGTGTGTGTATTCCCCCTTGACGAGCGGGCAGTTGGGGGAGTGGCGCTCGTGCTCGCTCCACGGCTCGTCGGTGCGCTCCCAGCACACGAGACACACGAAGCACGTGAAGCACATGGCGCGGTCGTCGCCGTTGGAGGACGGCTGGTGGTAGAAGCCCGCCTGCGCCATCTGGGATGGAAGCGCCCACCTACAAACAAACGTTTCACATTTATAATTATTACAAATACTAATTTCTCCGTATTTGAGTAATTTTGTGCTTCCTTTTGCCAGGCTACATCTGCAGCAGATTTGCAGTACTCTTGTCCTTTGAATTATTTACATATCATTTTTACATCTTGACTGATAGGTTGGTACGAGGCTGACCACCCGTGCTGTAAAAATCGGTTCACTTTTGCCAATGCCACCCCGTTCAGGGAACAGCGGCAGGAGTTGCAAGGTTTATGTCCATGTGAGGTTTTCTTTATTTGTATGCAGAATGTGTAGACGCGAACCTACATGTCTGTAGGCATGCATTTCATATGAGCCTTAAATGTTAACATATCGCTGCCCTAGTTCAATACTCAGACATCTTACACAAAGCTAGTTTCGAGAAAATCGAAAAAGAAGGTTTGTAATCGCTATTGTTACGAAATTAGGGTTCAATTGTCTTCAAATTAAAAATACACAGGTCTTCTTCAATAGTTATTTATTTTACACAGTTACAAAATTTATTTTTACACTACTTTCTCGATTATTCCACTTGGTTTTGGTTCACTGATCAGATGACTTCGATGTGTTTGTAAGTCTCTATGATACTGGCCCGCTCTGCAGGCCATTCGCACCTTTATACTCTTCAGAGCAGTATGATCCAGAACTAAAGTTGCTAGAAGGTTCCAGAGTAATTATTACTTCTCGATGTTTCACGTACTACCTAGACACAACCAAAATCCTACCTACCAATGCAATACAGTATTCCTATAATTATAACAAATACCTACTTAGCCTAGAGAATTCTACACTTATACATAATTATCGATCTTACCTACCAATACTTTTGAGGATTCTTATAACTATAACTACCCATACTTATTTCAATATTTATATTTACATAACACTACCCCCCACCTAGACTGTTTCGTCCCGGAACAGTCTTGACTCTGTGTAGGTAGGGGCATGCTGATCCACGTCGACACCCTGTGGTCAGGAAGAAGTGGCAGTCCACGGATTTCTCCCCACTGGCTCTCGGCTGCGCTTGCTCGCAGCACACCATGACGCTGATGCCGACTCCCGAGAACACTGCTTCAATCATACTCCGGATTATCCGCCAGTCTCGATTAGCGCGGCCGCCACCCATCTTCGGTATTGCCAGACGCGCCTGCTGATCCTCCAACATGTAGTCACGCAGCTCAACAAGGCCGTCCCACAATGCCTTGTAGTCCTCTTCCAGGTTGCTGGAATCCGGGACAACCAGGCAGTATGCTTGTCGACGCCCCTTCGGTAGTCTCAGAGCTCTTCCTTGCGGGCTGCTCGAGGGTTGCGGTTCTCCGAATTTGTATCGGAAGACCCGTGCAATTCCTCTAGACATATCTAGATCTTCCGGTACACTGCATGCCAGTGTGTGGTCCCCAGTGACCTCAAATAAGTCCTTGTGGACTTCTGTGGTCACCCCATGGCGAATCTTCTGTCCCTCTTGCACCTTGCTCCAGAACGTCTCAAACAGGGGCTCTTCTTTGGATGCGACGCATTTTTGTACTCTCTGGGCGGGCTGGTCATTGTTTGACCACTTTGCTCTTTGAGTTGGCCGGTGGTTATCCTTCATTCGAGCTCCCGCCTCCTTGGTGTTGCTGATCTTGGACTCCAGGTTGGCGATGGTGTCCTTCGTCCTGGGCCCCTGCCCAGCTTCCAGCTGCTGGAGCTTAGTCTTAAGCCCCTTGTTCTGTCTCTCCAGGCTCAGCACAGTCTCGTGCAACTCGTCCCTCTCGGCCTCCGCTGTTCGCCGGACCCTTTCACTGCTGGCCAAGTTCTTCGTCAGCTGCCTGTTCTCCGTCTCCATGACTTTGACCTTTCTCTCGGCATCCTGGAGCTGTTTCCTCAGCCGTTTGTTCATCTCCATGGTGGTCTCTACATCCTTGCGGTCGTCTTCCAATTTCTCCGGTCCTTGAGACTTTGGGCACCTCGCGCTCAGGTGTCCTTGCTGGCCACACGTCCAGCAGTGCGCCTTCTGTCTCGTTGGCTCAAGTTGCTGCAGCACTTTTTCTATTATTTCCTCGGTTGTAGGTAGTTTGACCTCCTCTGCCTTGATTGCACAAACCCTGGCGTGGCCCCTGATGGACTGTTTGACAGCCTCAAATTCGAGAGCTCGGCTTAGCGCCTCGTTCAACGTCTTCGGAAGAGCCAGCTTCACTGCTTGCTGCGTCTCCCATTCTCTCAATCCGTTCAGGAACTTGTCCACTGCCAAGCTCTCGCAGATGTCATCAGGGAATGTCGGGTAAGCGTCTCGTACTAGGTGGACGATGTCCATCTCAAACTCCTGGAGGCTCTCGTTGGGCTTCTGCACCCTTGTGTTCAGCTGTGACTTGTACAGCTGCCCCAGGCACTTGTGGCCATAGCGCATATCCAAGCGCTGCTTCAGCTGCCCAAAGTCACCACGGTTGTCCAGGGGTATGGCCTGCAGAACCCTGAGAGCGTCTCCTCGGAGCGACAGGCTGAGAACCGAAGCCTTCTTCTGCTGGCTCCAGGCTCCCATCATGGCAGCCGTCTCAAAGAGGGTCAAGTATTCCTCCCACGACGTCTTCCCGTCGAAGGTTGGGAGGTTGTGCTTTGCCAGCGAAGGGTCATCATCCCCTCTAGTGACCCTGGTTGGAGTTGAGCATCCCTGGTCGATCTCGTCGTGAAGGCCTTTTGGGGATATCCTGGAGGACTCCATCTGGCACTTGTCAGCCAGCTCGGCACGCAGACGGTCCTCCAGGGTGGAAATGCGGGTTTTCATTTCCGCAACTGTTTCCTCAAAACCAGTCAGCTTCACCTCTATTTCTCCCTTCAGGGTCCTGGCGCTGTCGGCCATCTTCTCCTCCAGCCCGGTCATCTTCTCCTCCAGGGTCTTGGTGTTTTCAGCGATCTCAGCCTTCAGGTCCGTCAAGTTGCTGGCCATTTTCTCCTCTAGGGTCTTGGCGTTGTCAGCCATCTTCTCCTCCAGGGTCTTGGCGTTGTCAGCCATCTTCTCCTCCAGGGTCTTGGCGTTGTCAGCCATCTCAGTCTTCAGTCCTGTCAGGTTACTGTTGATGCTGATATTTAGCTCGTCCAAGGCGCGGTCCCCTCCAGACGCCATGACAAAATATGCCGGGTCTTCGCCTGACTGTTCCAAGGCCTCTATGAGGCGTGCTTGTAAGGCTGCCTTTCCTCCTGAGGTCTCCAGGTCCCTCTCCAGAAGCTCATTTTTAAGCTCAGTGACTTTGAGGTCCTTGACGTTCACTTTCGTTGCCATTTTTTTTCAAAATTTACGTCAAAACAAAAATATTTTCAAATTTATTTAATACAAGTTTTGAGTTTTATATGTATAGCTGTTTTGAATACGTACTTTAGCAAAAATAATAATTTATCTGATTACACTGATTGGTAGGTACTGTCTTTTAATATTTATTTTTAATTCACCAATATTTTTTTACATAATAATGTCTGATAGTACATAATTATTTATTTCGTCTCAAGTCTTTCAAACACACAGGTAGGTACTTAATGTACATTCACACACTTGTAAACAAAGGATAGTTATTCAAAAACTTTTTCTCGATGAATCTGGAACGTTCTTTTGTAATATTTTTCAAGATTTTTATTTATTTATTTTATTTTTTTAATCACACACAATAATAAAAAACTATGGTCCAATTTGATGACTTTCTCAATGCGGTAAAATAGTCATTATGTTATGTCCAGAATTATGTTCCATATGATGTTCCAGAATTTATAAGCAACTTGCTTTTGCGTCTTTTCTTTTAACAAAAATTTATTTAAACACTTGTTTTCACAAAAGTCAGTTCACACAAAGTTCAATTTGAATAAAGTTCATTTTAACACTTATTTAATTTATTTTATTTATTTTTAGACAGAAGATCTTAATTTTTCTTGACAATTCCGCACCTGACGCCAATTGTTACGAAATTAGGGTTCAATTGTCTTCAAATTAAAAATACACAGGTCTTCTTCAATAGTTATTTATTTTACACAGTTACAAAATTTATTTTTACACTACTTTCTCGATTATTCCACTTGGTTTTGGTTCACTGATCAGATGACTTCGATGTGTTTGTAAGTCTCTATGATACTGGCCCGCTCTGCAGGCCATTCGCACCTTTATACTCTTCAGAGCAGTATGATCCAGAACTAAAGTTGCTAGAAGGTTCCAGAGTAATTATTACTTCTCGATGTTTCACGTACTACCTAGACACAACCAAAATCCTACCTACCAATGCAATACAGTATTCCTATAATTATAACAAATACCTACTTAGCCTAGAGAATTCTACACTTATACATAATTATCGATCTTACCTACCAATACTTTTGAGGATTCTTATAACTATAACTACCCATACTTATTTCAATATTTATATTTACATAACACTATGATAATTACAGTTAACTTTGTTTTAAAGTCACTTAACGCAACAATGTGTAGCTTAGTTGCATTAAGTGACTTTAAAACAAAGTTAACTGTAATTATCATAGCGATTACAAACCTTCTTTTTCGATTTTCTCGAAACTAGCTTTGTGTAAGATGTCTGAGTATTGAACTAGGGCAGCGATATCCTTGCAGCTTAGATTATAGATTATAGATTTTCAAGAGTACAACTTAAGACTACAGGGGAAAAACAAGGAATGTCAGCAAAAATAAGAAAACAATCTACTAATGCCATCTAGTGGAATCTGTGTGTATCTTTAGCTCTGTAATTTTTTTAATGCAACAAAAGCCGTTATCACAGTTTATGGCAGTATTTCCAGTTCTTTGTGACAGGGAATAACCATGAGAAATACAGACTTTCAAATTTTGATTTACCCAAAATGTTTTTCAACTGACAGTCCTTGTTCTTCCCCTATAGCCTTCAACTCTTCTCTTGAAAAAGGTGTGTTCAAACACTTTGAAAGAGCTAGAGATATTAAGCTCAACTTGTGGAGAAAAACTTTGTTTCTATCTTTGCCTTATTAATTTCAAATGAATCTTCACAATCTCAACACACAAACCTTAAACTTTTACCCTCAATATAAGATTATATCTCACTTGTAGTCCATGTGCGGCCATCGCTTGAAGGTCTCCCTCCTCGCGGCCTCGGAGAACATGAGGCCGCGGTCGCTGGCGTCCTGCGGCGGCCCGGTGGGCATGAGGTCGGAGATGCGCTGGTTGAGAGCGGAGGCGATGGCGAGGGCCGGCACATGGCGGTTGTGCCGCTTCAGTTCCGACACTATGCTGCTGGCCACCAGCTTCAGGGACAGGTGCGGTAGCTCCAGACATATTGTGCTCCACTGTAAAATTATGAATTTGAGGTGTAAAAGAGCACTTCATCTCCGATCGTCAATAAATTTAAAAAAGAGCCTAGCATTAGTAATTTCATTTTGCCTTTATTTATCAGTGAATTGTAACAATCTCAAAGAATATGCTCTATGGTTATAAAGGCCGCCTCCTCATCAGGACCTACACATGGAGTATCTTGTTAATTTGAAAGAGACAAAAATAAACATTAGGCTTTTGAGGTGTGGTCCTACAGAAGCCTTGTACAAATCCTGGAGGGACCACATAATGAATGAAGGAGCTCCCCAAACTATTAAAGGAAGACATCTGTTCAAAGCCCTATCAGAAAGCCGGTAGGCAAAGAAGAAATTTTAAAACTTAATGGGTACATCTGAAATCTATATCACATATATGATAGAATGACCGTAGCACTTACTTTTTGGGCTTTAATTCCTTTCTTGGGCTGTTGGTTGGCCTTCTCTATGGCATCACCTAATGCTTTTGTTACTTCACCCGCGCATTCAACAGAAACTAGATCTATGCTTTGCAAGCATTGGTAGAGAAGAACGGCCTGAAAAAAGGTAAAATAAAAATGAAGGAAAAAAGCTCTTGCTATCCAATTAAAACATGATAGTTTGAATAGAGCGCCAATTGAAATTTATTGATAATTCTTCGTCCTTGGGCACAGATCCACTGCCAACCAAAGTTGATTCTGATATCCAAACCAAGGACTGATAGTTTTGTTTTGACCAAGGACCACTTTGTTATCAGGGACCACAAGGCTTAAGAGTAATAAACCGTGTTTACAAGCAATATAAACACGGTTTGTACTATTCACTCTATATTGTTCACACATTGTTCTAACCACCCTACCCGTAAGACCATACGAGGTACAATGAATAAGAAATTGGACGTCCAGGTAAAACCACAAAAAAAATACCCGAAACCCACATAATGTCCGTGATATGCCAAATTTTTCCTAGGATTCTCATCATCTAGTTTAGTATATTGGGGTCAGCCAAAGTTTTCAATCATTTTTGTGTTTTTTTAAATAATAACCCAAAGGTAGGAAGGCTAAAACTTGTATTTTTTGGCAACTCTTTTATGTATGCTGCATGTACCTCCCGCAGACCTGTTCCTAAGTTTTTGCAGACCACCAGGTACTAGACAATGACTAGTCGGGAAATATTAATTTACTATATGCTGTAAATAGACTCAGCTTTTGTATTACCAGCCTCCCATTGTGGAATGCCTTGCTGCACAAGCTGAAGACTGCTGAGAGTGTGAATGTTTGAAGTAAAATTTGAAAGTGTGCCTGTGCAGGAGATGCTAAGGCTGTGCAGTATCCTTGCAGTGAATTAATAAAGAGGCATGTCACATAGTGTATTATTATTATTAGTGTATGTTACCTCTGAGAGGAAGAGTTCTATTTTAACTATCTGGTTTGGTTTGCTAGGCTGAAGCGGCTGCTGTAGGACTGTGTGCAGCAGGAGGACGCCATTGTAGTCTGAGCGCGCCCCTAGGCCGTCCCGGTCCCAGAACACAATCCTGTCAGAGCCCTGCAGGTACTGGATGCCAACGGGTTCATTGCTGGCTCCTGGAATGCACACAAGACCGAATGCAATATGAAATCATAAATATAGCCAGGAAGGTGATCATCAGGAACAAGGCAAATGATGGAAAAATTATTAAATTATTTAAAGTTAAAGTGAAAATGATATAGGAGTGGTTTATGGGAAGAGGACTAAGTTTAAAATAGACAAAGGTGAAGAAATTGACTGGAGGATATCAGCATTTTGATAGGGATTTCAGGCCCCAGTACACAATTCTGTTAAAGCAGATACTGTATGCTAACGAGCTCGTTGCTGGGTCCTGGAATACACACAAGACCACATGCAACATAAATAGATAAAAGTGAAGAAATTGACTAGACGACAACCCATTTAGACGGAGCATTTCTATCTATCTATAATCTAAGTTGCGAGGATATATTCATTCAAAGCTCTCAGATGTATGCCCACAAACGAACACGTGTAGTTCGCGCTTACAAATGCTGATTGTGTACTTACAAATAAAATCCAAACCTCAAATGAACATAAGCCCTGCAACTCTTGCCGACATTCCCTGAAACAGGGGTGACATTGGCAAAGTGAACCATTTTTTACAGTATGGGTGGTCAGCCTCATACCAACCTATAAGTCAAGGAATACGAGTAAAAAATAACATTTAAGTATAAGAAAACAACAAAACCTTAAAAATAAATCTATACAAAAAAAAAAAAAGTAAAAAAAAAAAGAAATGTCTTATGCAAAAAATGTAGCAAACCAATAAACCAACATTAAAAATCAGCATTGCAGATTAGCCGCCACTTCTTCCTGTCCTTGCATACTTCTTTCATTTCATCCAGAGTCATAACTTTTTTCATACAAGCCCTCCTTTTATTATGACTCTGGATATCCCATTCATTCGCTATTTCAGAGATTTGATCCTTCCATACTTTTCTCGGTCTTCCTCTACCACGACATCCATCTATTCTAGCAACATATACTTTCTTCGTCAATCTTTCATCACTCATTCTCTCCAAATGCCCGAACCATCTTAACATACTTCTTTTAATCTTCACTTTCACACTTTCCCTTACACCACATTCTTCTCTTACAAAATCATTCCTCACCCTGTCACTTCGTTTTTTCCCAATCATACTTCTTAGATAGTCCATTTCTACTGTATGGACTTTACTAATTTCCCTTTCACTCACCGTCCAGGCTTCACTTCCATACATGAAGGTTGGCACTAGTATACCACCGTGCACCGCCAATCTAACATTTTTTGAGAGATTTTGGTTCCTGGCGATGCAAGCGGTCGCACCCAGTACACACCTGCCTTTCATTATTCTTCTTTCAAATTCACCGGTCATTCTTCCATCTTTTTCAAACTTACTTCCCAGGTATACAAACTCATTTACGACATCAACATTCATTCCATTAATTTTAAATTCATAATTCATATTTTCATCATCTCTTTCAAAAATCAATACTTTCGTCTTACTTGCATTCAACTTCAAATGGTTACCTAACAAAGCTTCATTCAATCTAGAGAGCATTGTTTGCAATTCTACTGCAGAATCAGATACAAGAACTGCATCATCTGCATACAGTAGAACACTCACTTTGCTCTCTCCTATCATCAATCCACAATCATTAAGTCTAGCATCCCTGACACACTTGTCCATAACTATGTTAAATAGCCATGGACTCATCACACATCCTTGCCTCACACCCTTATACACTTCAAACCACTCACTATACTCACCATCAATACGGACACATGCCTTACTATTTTCATAGTTTGCATGCACCGCACCTAGGAGAGCCCCATTCACTCCGTATGCTTTCAAAACATCCCATAACATACCTCTGTCCACTGAGTCAAAAGCCTTTTCCAGATCTACAAAGGTTTTAAGGAAATTAAGATTATTAATTACTTAAAGGAATTTAAGTCCCAGAAAAAGAATATTTGTGGCAGATCTGGAGATATGACATCACTTTTTTTTTTTTTTTTATTGTAGCAAAATAATGCTAATTTAAACAATTACATATCAAGTCAAAACAAAAACAGTTATGTCAGAGGCGCTTTGAATACGTAGGGTGTGTTGCTTCCGTGTTAGCTTGCCGGTTTTTTGTATACAATTTATTAAAAAATAATTGGACTTCATTCCAACTTTCATTCCATTTTTAAAACTTATATGTGTAATTATATTATATAATTATTATAAATTTTTTTTATAAAAAATAACTCTTTTTACACAACACACTTTTATTTTTACATTTTTTGAGTTACATAGCTTTAGCGCTATCGGACTTAATCCGTCCATCTTCAGATTTGATTATGGTTTTTTTTGTCTACTATATTTTATACATTTATTCAATTTATTGTGTTTTTTATACGGTTAAATGTACTTATTTTTGTTCCTTGAATTATCAGTTAATATGAGGCTGACCATCCATAAGCCCAACTATGCAAATTTTCTTTACTCAGGGTACTCAAGACAACTTTGTTCTGCAATGAATCAGAATGTACAGAGCTCTAACACAACTCTAATGAGAGTAGTAAAATCTGTCATCTTTCCTTGCTTATATTTGTCTACTAGGCTCCACATATGGTGCAATTTCTTAATGCGTTGTCCCCACAGGGAGCACAAGTGGGTTGTGAAACCTTTTTATTAGTAAAGGTAAGGGGCAAGCCTTGCGCCAACCGCTTTAGTTGAAATGGGGGGGTTTCCCAGCTCTCGAAGAAGCTGGTTCTCATTTCTTGTTAAGGCTGTGTGAGCCTGGCCAGTCTTTTATTTTTGGGTTTAAATTAACACCGAAACCGGAAAATCATTTCTAGCACCCCTGGTAGTTGTCCCCACAGGGAGCACAAGTGGGTTGTGAAACCTTTTTATTAGTAAAGGTAAGGGGCAAGCCTTGCGCCAACCGCTTTAGTTGAAATGGGGGGGTTTCCCAGCTCTCGAAGAAGCTGGTTCTCATTTCTTGTTAAGGCTGTGTGAGCCTGGCCAGTCTTTTATTTTTGGGTTTAAATTAACACCGAAACCGGAAAATCATTTCTAGCACCCCTGGTAGGAATCAAACTCTAGCTCCCAGCATAGGATGCAAGTACTGTAGCAACTAACGGTGTTATTCTTAGACATTTTCGTCGCCCTTTGAACCCACGTTTTGCTTAATTTTGATTCTTGAACATTTCTGAAGTAGTTAGGCTTGCGTCTCGAGTTCAACGCCCGCCTAAATCTAGCCTCCAAATGTATGCGAAGTTAGGCCAAGACAAAACCACCTCGGAGAGGGTTTTGTGGTACAATCGATTTTGACAACTGCCGTATTTAATATTAAATCGTAAATATTTGCTTTATTACTGTTTTGTTTTGCGATTTGTTTTTGTCATTTTGGTCACATTGACAGAATTCAGCATCTTTTTGCTAATCAATCGCTTTTTGAGGCACAAAACACAAAAAAATAAGAAAGAAAAGAAATCATTTGAAAGATTGAATCACGGCTCGCGGCAAAATTCTTCATATGACACATTTTACAAAACTGAACTTAACTAGATAGTTTAAAATGAGTGAAGAAGATATTCAACACTCCACGAACACATATGAGACACTTTTTCCACCTGAAATAAAATATTTAGATGCATTTCGGTCGACATCTGATTTGTTTACAAACAAAACAACCAGCCGCCCGCCATTGTGACGTCTGCCCCGCGCGTCTCCGCCTGCCCGCTGCGGCCATATCTGTGTGGTCATCCCAAACGCATATTCCCTACATTTGTTTTATTTTTCCCGATCCACAAAAAATATACGGATTTATTTGCCTAATCAATTGTTTTCAAAGTTTTTTTAATTATAAATTGTACAACAAATTTAAAAACTGATTATTTGCTTTTATTTTTCATATTTTTTTTGCGCTATTGTCAATGGTTATTGTTTTAATAATTATTTAAAAACGACTGAAAATTCCCTATTCTTTAAATAATATTTATAAAGTGACATCTCTAGAACAGATTTTTTTTTGAAATACGACATTGAACGGACGTAATTTCAGCCGTCCAAATTTGGTCGCAGGCTCAACTGTTCCTACGTTACACTATGAACGAGAATCAATATTTCAAATTTGGTCTAGTCCGGCGTTGTACCCAGACTAAGTAGTCGCCAGTTAGGTCGATGGCGAAATATGACAAGTAAGAATAACACCGTAAGACTTTATCCGAGTTTCGTTATCGCTACAAAGCGGCAATTCTCAAGCAAGACCCAATTGCGACCGGTCTGTGATAAAGACAATGAATTTTTCAACTCAGCAAAGAGCATTTTTAAAAATATAAATCTTGTTTGTGCTCTGCCGGGAATCAAACTCACTAACTTCCGATTAATAGTCCTTGGTATTAAATACTGGACTACGGACAAGATTTCAACTCGCAGACACACACTTAGATCCCCAGACGCTAATGCGAGTCTGCTCCAGGTCCCAGGCAGAGCCACAAGGACGGTTTTCGGTGACCGAGCTTTTCATGTCGCAGCTCCGATGGCTTGGAATGCACTCCCAGTGACCCTCAGGAAGCAACACAGTGAGGAACAGTTTAAAAAACAATTGAAAAGATTTTTGTTTGGGCTATCCTACAAAGCGCCTTCGAAGTGACGTCAGTTACGAAAGGGCGCTATACAAGTGTGGAACATTTATTTATTTAATACTTTTGCCAAAGTCAACCCTGTTTCAAACAGTCAGGAAAGTCATCACGAGTTGCAAGGTTTATGTTTATTTGAGGTTTGAGTCTTATGTAGTACATACACAGCGTACCCAAGTAAGCGTGGACTTTAACGTGTTTTACTTCAGAGCATGCATTTAATATGAATCTTAAAAGTTTACAAATATTTGTAACTTATATTATAAGTAATCATAATAAGTTAGATTATACTTAGATATATTGTAATGTGAGCCCATGCAGATGAAGAGAAATAAAACAATAGAATAAGTTTTTTACTTCTGGAATTGTTATCATCAGAGCTCTGAATAATGATGAGAGATACCGATATAATTATTAAAATGTCAATCAATGTTTTATTGTGGAATTTCGATATTTATCTTTGGGATATTGGTTGGTGTAACCAAACGTACAATTTTCACAGGAAAAGAGTGCAGATTAAGTTATTTTTAGACAAAGCTCGGATAATGCTGGAAGAAAGAAAGTTGTTGTACGGTAAATGTAACGGAGTACAACTAAAAATAAAACTGGAAAACAAAAACAATTAAGAAAGAGCATGCCTGACTCATAAAAATGTCGAAATGTCAAAATTGTGAATTTGGCGAGGCGTAGTTGTAATCCATGGGCGGGTAGACGGGACATGTTGGTTGTTTGTTATTGTTGAAATCTAACGCGTAATTTCTCGGGAAACTCACCAGATAAAGAGCTGGATTGAAGGGTGACTCCAGAGTTGACGTCCAATACATGCACCTCACCAGATCCGGCAGACAATAGGATGACATTTAAATTTGGATGGTATATAATACTTTTGGTGGTTGTGTCGATGTTTAAATAGCCATCTTCCCGCAACAACCACGAATCATCAGCCATTATGCTCATAAATACATCTGACGGTAGCGAGGACTCGCCATTTGTTTCAAAGACAAATCAAACAGTAGACGAGATCATAATTATTTTACTGGGCAGCACACTGTGTGCGACTGCCAACTTCCAAATATTTTCGATCGTTCACGAAAAAACCGCAAAACGTGTAAATTTCTCCAAAACAACAATTGAATAATACTAATTTTACTGATTCAAGACATTCAGGATGCTTTTTGTATCAATCTCTCATCTTAAAGAAGAGAGTGTTAATGCTATTTTCGAATCTTAAATATTTACTTAAGAGACTTTTGTACCAGTTGTACAATTTTTCTACAATCCATAGACAATATTCTTGCTGTTGGTAGAATTGCAATGACCATAAAATAAAAATATCTTAAAATTTTCCGAAAAATACCTACAAAAGAAGCATAATAATTATTACCACCTCCTCGATCACTGACTCTCAACTTTTTATTTTTATGCATATATATATCATAATGTGTAGCAAATCTCATATGTAGATGGTTGAAAAGCAATGAGTTGAAATGAAAACTAAATAGTACAACACTTTTGTTTTTGGATTACTTTATAAATATGTACCTATTAATTTCCACAACCGGTTTCGCAAAGATACCATTTGCATCATCAGGTGGTCTTATTAATACCTAACAAAGCAGACAATATGTTGACCAAACTGGTTATGGAAATTAGATCGTGCTCACATAGTAATCCACAAAGAATTTTTTGTTTTTTTTTTATTATTTTGATAAGAGGATTACACAGTAAAATGAAACATTTTTGTTGTTGTTGACTTTTTAATACTAAATTATAAATAAAAATTAATTATAAATTATAAAATAAATATAAATATCACAAATTAAGTATTTCAATAAATATTTTCAGAGTTTAATTATTTTATTTGAAATAAAAAGGAAATCAATTTGGGCATCTCAATCAAGACATTCTTTTATCAGTGCATCCAGCACAATGTGAGATATATTACAATAACGGCTACTACAATATTTATAATATGGCTCCCTGCATTGAAAAGAAGGATTATTGACCTGCCTCAATGTATTCATCAATTTGTTTTTAATCGGATCAAGTTCTAACGGCGAATAATATCTGGAAAAATAAAGTCGCATTTAAGTTATTACCTTTGGGTATGGACAAGTAAATACATTATACCCACATTAAGTTTAGTTTGAATTGATACTGAAATAACGGCGTTATTCTTTAAAAAAAAAACTTTGTTTTAAGATGGAGGTTCTCCTTCGAAAACGTTAGTAACGACTCAAAAAATAAAAGTAGAAGTATATAAACTTAATTTTTGAAAAAAAAAAAAAAATAACACCGTTAATAACGGCTTTCCACGGCGTTTCACAAAAAACTTACTGAAATAACGTTATTTTGACATGTTTACAAATTAAATATAAAATTTATTTGTAAACTCGAATATTTGAGAAGTTGCTATTGGAGAGCATACTCATGGTGATGTAACCAAATACTTCAAGAGTTAGCGCTGTGTTCCACAAATAAACTATGAACCAATTTTAGTTTTTATGAGGTTGAAACATTTAAAAAAATTTAAGCTTTTCTCGGCTAGCAAGCGTGAGTCTTGTGTGGGACTGTCGTCCTTAGTAACCAATCGAAAAATATTTGTATGCCTTTTCCCCAGCCACCCGGCCGAGGGACGACACAATATTGTCTACGCCTATTCACCTCATTTGTTCAAAAGTGGTTCAAAATCTATACATTTTTTCAAGCGAAGTACTTTGTTGATTCATTTTATAAATGGGATACCTCAGTAGGTACCACAAATCCGCAAGTTGTGAAAATATCTTGTTAATGTAGATTGAAGTGGAAATACTAACCCACAGTAAAACTCTATTTTCGCCCACAAATTATCATTGTATTGTTTCATAATCTTAAGTGATGTATACACTGTAGCCGCACACAGTATTGATGGTAATAAATGAGCGAATAAACCATCAAGATGTGCGCAATCCAATAAATAATGACAGCATTGTGAAACCATCTGAAAAAATAAGTAACTTTACTATTGACAACAAAACTATTATCAGTTTTAAGAAGCCATAAAATTTTTGATTGATTTCTTAACTCACCGTGGCATTTGATAGTCCTAATTTTAATAAGTAGTAATGGATGTTAATGCTTAAATTTATCGGCTTGATATCAAAATCATTTGCTTGAAATACAATGCGCTCCATATTTGCAAGTTCTTTGGGAGAATATGCTCCCCTTGACTGTTTTACCATCCATGAAATCTACAATTAATTAAAAGTGTCACAAAGTTAGTTATAAATTTCGAAAAGTCTTTTGTTATGGTTGCAGTTTTTTTTTTAAATTACAAAACTTATTGATTGTAGAGGCATTAACTTTGTAATCGTTCATCATTAAGGATAAAAGAAAAACAGCTTTGTTTTCGATTACGTGAGTACATATATTTTTATACCACAACCGATTTTATTGCACCGTATTAATTGAACCACCTGATGATGCAAACGGATGTTCGCGAAACCGGTTGTGGTATAAAAATATGTATACTCACGTAATCTAAAACAAAGCTGTTTTTCTTTTATCCTTACAAAACTTAATTTGGATTATAAGAGTACGTTGATATGTATTGTGATTCTTACAATGGATTCTTATGCAGTAGGAAATTTTGCGATTTACGAAAGTGCCACATGAGTGGCAGAGATAATAAATGATTTTCGTATTTTCGAAGTATGTTTTTCTTATTGCTTTTATTGCACAATAATTCAAAAGTTTATCCCTTAAAAAATAATTATTGCAAAACGAACCTGTTTTTGATCAACAGCGTGATATTTTAAGGAAATCCAGAATGACGCCATAGCAACCAGTTGAAGTTTGTTAAGGGTAATATCTACGGTGTCAATGGTTTTGTCCATCATCCTGATTGCTGTGTAAAGAACAATGTGTTCTGTACGTATGTATGCCTAAAATTAATTTTTATATGAAAATAATTTTTTTTTTATCAAAAACGATAAATTCTTTTTTAATTTAAATCATGTTTACATTAGACTTACAGCTACAGCTGTCATATATAGTAGATACGTAATAGAAAATTTAAATAAAATTTTTTTTTTTTTCACCTGAAGTTTTATAAGCCAATTAACTACAATCGCTCTATTTGTGTCCGTTATGGTATATTTCTTTAAGAATGTGATCGATAATTTAAACATTTTTTCCTTTTTAAGTTGATGAGCCATTATATATTCTAAGTGCGGGGTTGAATACAATACATCGTGATGAACTAAAACAGATAAAATACAAGATTGTTACATGAAGATCCAACTTTTAGCAGAAATTTGGAAAAGATTAACAAATATTTACCAAAATTTTCGCGAGAATCTAAATGCACTGCACCAGAAATGTTTTCAAAAAAAAAATGTATTTTCTTAAGACGGTCCTTCTCGTTATTTTCATTCTCAACTAAAAGAGGAGATAAAGAATGTCCTGATGAATGCTGACGCACTAATTCATTTTGTTGTACGTCCAGAGTATGAATTTCATCAAGGTTCAATCGTAATTTATTATCTTTACTGTAAAGAATTTGCAATTCTTTTTTCAGACCAACAAAATTTTTGCCTGCGAAATCTTCAAATACTTCTGAATGCTCATTGTGTTTTCGAATCTCTTTAATATTTTTAATTTGGGTGATATTGAAAAAAGTACTATTTGCAGGTGTGCAATTAATGTTATTTATTTCAACTTCTCTTAATGGTAGGGATTTTAATTCTGTGGTTAACTGCGAAGATGAAGGTCCTTCAATACATGTGTCGATTGGTTTGTCTTCAAGAAAATCCTTTTCAGAAAATCTTCCGATATCATCTAGAAATTTTTCGAATATTGTATCATCTTGAGAGAAATCATTGAAATAACTTCTTTTTAACGTTATAAACTTAGAATCTCTTTTCCCTTCGTTTTTATCAAAATCAATCACATTAGATTCATTCCTTTCTTTTGCATTTGGTTCTAAATTCAGTCTTGAAAATGTTATTGGTAATGAATCATTTGCAATCGCAGGCAGTTTGTTGATGCTTTGATTTTCGACGTCATCATTGTCATCAAATGGGATGATGCAAAATGTTTTTTTTTCATTTTGAGTTTTTCGACTTGCCTTAATTTCGGTTTTTGGAGTAACTTTTTCACAAATTGTTGAGAGATTAATTTTTTGACGGCTATTATAAACGTCTCTCAAAGGGAGTCTCGAAAGAGTTTTCGATCCTATGATTCCTGCTTTCTTTTCCAATTCCTGATTTTTATGCATAGCGATTTCCGAAAAATTTATATTGTTCTTAACGCCGTGACGTGCACTCAAATAAACGAAGCCACTTTTACTCTTATCGTCCACCATGGAAATATTTTCTTTATCATCATCCTTTAAAAATAAACTCATATTTTCTAATGTGGTATCTACTTTTATTTTCACCTTTTCACTACTTTTATCATTTAATCGCTGCATTATCGATTTTTTTTGTGCAAGAAATTTATAACAGAACAATTAAAATCGCAAATAAAAAATTTGATGGTTTTGTTGTATCACCGACTTCTTTCGCACATGTTTCAGATGTTGTCATACCATTTCATTAAATAAATAGGTATTGTATGAAGCAACTAAAAATCTTACAATAAAAGATTATGGACTCCAAGAACCTTTTTTATACTTTAGAAAACAAGAATCGGTTTGATTTAAAAATAATATTTGATATTCACTGTTTTATTTAAGTTGTGATCGGTAGGTACAAATTAAATGCATGATTTTAGTATCCTTAAGTTGGTGACAATGCACAAATATCATGGCTGTCACACTCAGCAAAATTGACAAGTTGAGGTTGTGACAATATTTTTTATTTTCATTCATTGTACATTAGCGTAATTTTAATAACTAACTGAACTATTCCACTAGAAATCCATATTCCCACAGATAGTACGACGCTAGCGCAAAAATGGGTGTAAGTATAAGATTCATTCAAAATGCACTTGTTGGAATAAAACGTGTTCGGCTTTTCCGCATTTCCCATACTAACAAAAATAGTTATTTTTTCCACTTAAATGACTGAAAACCTAATGGGAGGTGTGTTAATTAGTTACATTGATCGTTGAGGATTATTTTTGTCTTATTTTTATGGTTGTAGCGTAAAGTTCCGACTAATAAAGGAAAGGAGAAGCGTTTGGCGCGAAAAGAAGAAAGGCAGAAAGTTGCGCTGTCGATGGCAGCTGTGGCGAAGGCAAACGCCTTGGAGGATCCCTTGAAGCCCTTCCCGGCCTTCCGGAAGTTCGAGAGAGACGGGCTGGGGGCGGACATCACATGTATGAAGATAGCCCAGGTGGACAATGACACCTTTGAATGGATCTTTGGTCTCATGGAGAGGAATATGAGAAAATCGTGGGTATCTTTATGTATTTTACCAATTATTTTTAAAGGCCCGGTCCGGTCGATGGATCAGTTGGTAGAGCGCTTGCATTTAATGCCATCTAATCTAATCTAAGTTGCAAAGATATGTTACATTGGAGATTCACATTACATGCATTCCCACAACCAGACACGTACAAGTTCGCGCTTGCACGTGCCTCATGTGAGCCTACAACATAAAAACCAATCTCAAATGGACATACACCCTGCAACTCTTGCCGTCCTTCCCTGTAACAGGGGTGACATTGGCAAAGTGAACCATTTTTACAGCATAAGTGGTCAGCCGCATACCAACCTATAAGTCAAGGAATGCCATAGGGCTAAGATTTGATCCCCACCAAGGGTGTCAGAAATGGTTTCCAATTTTGGTGTTTAATTTAACCCAAAATCAAAATATCGGGATGGTTTACTCAGCCTTCACAAAAATGAAAAGATGAAATTCAAGGTAAGTGGTTGACATAAGACCGGTTTCCTTGTGAAATGAAATAGGTTCCACTGGCCACTTATGACCCCTGCAAGAGGAATGGGGTAAAAAGATACACTTTATGTGTAGCTTCATTGCTTTATACTTTTAAAGTAATGGTTCTAAACCGTCCTTTTTTATTTATAAAATGGCAGAACAGCTTACGTTTTCCTCATTTACATCATTTTCATTCATCTCAGCCGTTCACCATTTTTAAATTTCTTTACTAATCTAAATTTTAACTCACCCAAACTTAAGTTCAATCTAAGCCTGTACCTAAAAACTGAATAAAGAAATAAAAGAATAGACACTTTTTGCAATCGTGTTTTATTAATGAATATTTTAAAAGTTTATTGCACAAACTAATTTAAACATACACAAACATAAATAGTTCTTAAAAATACTTAATTCTATCTTAAATTCATCATTACTTACAGAATAAATTACAACACAACTTGTAGAAAAAAAACCTTAAAAATAAGTAAAATTAATGCTTTTGGTTTTGATTTATTTTGCCCATAAAATATGATACAGAAGGCTGGCAATGCACAAGGCATGATCCAAATAATTGACAATGTTGCACCTGCGGGGAACACTGAAGGATGTGTGCAATATGGATGCGTCCCAGTTATTCAATCTGTCGTGTTTAAAGGTTGCGTCTAAAGACAGAGTTGGGAGTAAAAAATCATGGAATCCTGAATTCCATGTAAGTTGTAATGTCAGAATGGACTGCGAACAATCCAAATATCCCACGGCTATGTGATGTCACCCATTTAAATAAATTATGGATTCCTGATAATCAGGGATTTTTCTAAGTTCACAGCACCGTCAGCCCGTTCAGTTGGCGGTAGTGCTAAATGCAGTACTGTGCACTTTAGTGTCTTCAAATTCCTTGACTTATAGGTTGGTATGCGGCTGACCACCCATGCCTTAGAAAATGGTTCACTTTGCCAATGTCACCCCTGTTTCAGGGAAGGTCGGCAAGAGCTGCAGGGTGTATGTCCATGTGAGATTCGGGTTTTTATATTGTAGGACCACATGCAGCATGTTTAAGCTCGAACTTGTGCATGTCTATTTGTGAAAGTGCATATAATGTGAATCTTTAATGTTACATATATTTTGCAACTTAGATTAGATTAGATTAGATAAGAAATACCTACGTAATATTGTTTTGAAGCTATGGTTTTAAGCTAGGTCAGGTGACATCACATATCGATACCTTAACGGTAAATGTGAACAAGTGACATATTAAGCTAGTATGGGTTTCTCAGAGAAATGCACATTTTTTCCTATTTTCTATGAGAGAAAACACTAAAACAGTGTAAGAATTCTGTAGTTTAGAAGTTTTTCATGCGCTCTTCCTTAGAATTCTGAATTAGTTTACTTACTATGAGAAGTTACACCCAATGAAATGTTTTATCTATGATTTCTCAAATCCAGGTTTTCCTTTAAAGTGGTGATATATTCTCCAAAATTAAAACATTCGGAGTGGATTGTATTTAAAATTGATTATTTGTTGGTTTCAGCTATGAACAATGCTCCTGGGGATGGAATAGTGAACGGAAGAGAAATGAGATGACTGAAGACGCAGCCTGGTACCTAATAGCCAAAGACCCGTCCGGGAAAAACCTCGGATTCTCACATTTCCGCTTTGACATGGATTACGGTGAAGAAGTCCTTTATTGGTGAGTCTTTATGCTTTACAATAATATCTAAATCATTTTGTCATTTTCAAATTTGGGGGCATATTTGCTTCTGAAGAGAGCTATAGAAAGAGAGATATTAGAAGCAATAATTGATTCATATAAAACCTAAAAGTTTCTCAAAAAATTATAAGTGTATAAAGATGACGAGGAAATGATTTTGTTTGCTTCTATGTACAGCGGGCTAACACACACAGAAAATGCATTACGGGAATTGTAAATATTTTAAAACTGCTTATATTTAGCTGAAATTAAATTAAAAAACAAGATGGATAAATTACATTTGAATTTGTTGAATTAAATAAAACATTGTCTTAACTTACAAAACTTAAATAACTTATAATCTAACATTAACTATTCATACACGTACATCCGTAACAAAATCTCAAAGTATTTTTTCTTGTACATGAAAGATTGAAGCTCACATAAGTTTCTAGGAATGTGTATTTTGTATTTATGCATATTGTGAGTCGGTATGCTAAAGATTATTGAATAAGAATGTTTTGACTAGCCCCATCTGTTCTGTGGTTTGTATATTTGCCGGGGTGTTTTGAAAAAATACTTCAAAATAAAATACTTGGTTTTACAGCTAAAGAACACAAAAGTGTGGACAGCGTTTCATAAAGACAACAGATCTTTTCTATTTATGGAAGGATGCCTAAACAATTTATTCATTCAATATGCGAGTTAAAGTTATTATTGGAATCAAGATTTTAATCTGTTCATTCAAAAAAATAGTTGTTCATACTAAATATTTGATACAGATTTTGCTCAAAATGATGAAGTTGTTGTTTATATGGTCCCTTCAATGGACTTTACTTAGATTGTGATGTCACACGACTGGATTGCTTGGGAAAATGCAAAATAATATTTTGTTATTAATTGTAAGCGCACCTTAAGTCTGCGATATGTGTGATGCCCGCCGAGAAAAAAAATCTTAACTCAAATTTGTGCTGAGTCCATTGTTTGATTTGAAAATGAAGATCTGTTGTACTCAGTTTCTTTTGTGGGAAGATCTTCATTCTAATTTAGAATGTCCCGTCTCACAATATATTACATTTTTCTGCAGAACACTTCCATTATTGTTATTGTTCAAGTACGACCCTCCGTTTTGATAGGTTGTAAATTTCGACACACCGTTTGTCTTTGCGTAACTATTTGTACCGTTCAACGTTGGCGTGAAGCCGTTTTGATATGCGTAACTTCTGCCGTTGTGCGTGAACTCTTCGTGAGTCCGCTGCAATCCGGCCGTCAATTTCTCCACTATTCTTTTGACTATTAACTTAAGTATATAAAATGAGATTGCTATTACGGCTAGAATAAATAGAATGACATCTAGGAGGAGGTATTGGTACCATGCCAAGTCCAAAGCTGCCGATCTGAGGTGTCTCGCTCCTTTGTATTTGAGGACGTACTCCAGCCAATAGATGGCGGTATCCATCGGGTGCTGTGGCCTGTCAGTGAACAGCTGTGACAAGTGTTTCATATTCTCAGCGTAACTGGAAAACAAAAACAATAAATTTATTATTTTCATTAGATAGACAGCATAATTGCTAGTGCAGTACCCTAAATATTAAGCTTTATGTTTCGACTCAACCAGAGTGTTATGTAAAATATATGTGGAACTAAAATGCTCACTAGGAGGCCCTGTTTTAGTTTCCATACATTTTTTGGTTAGCACTATGGAGTAGGTGTGTAAACTGACAGTATAGGTTGATTGCGTCTGTCCCTTTTTAAACAGTGCTAGTGTTGTCAACAATACGGTGTTTGAGCAAGTTTATTGGTTGCCAAAATATGTTGTGTGCTCATTGGTCCACTGCATAATAGCAACGGCTACTTGTTTTTCCTGTATGGTGTTGGTGCGGTGAACTGTGATTGTGGGACACGCAGAGAATCAACGAAAATTGGTTGAACTTAAGGGGGCGCTCTCATGTTGCACCGCGCCGAAAGCTGTCAAAGTTGCGACCCGTTTCCCCCCATCCCTTTTCGCCTCAGACCGTATGGATTTAGCCCCACAAAATATGCTCGACTTGCTATTGCCGTTTGAAGATTTTTTTTTACATACGACTTTTGTGGATCTCCCATCACGCAAAAAAAAAACGCAACTAAGCTACACATATAGTGTAACTTCTTGCCTGTGTTATCCCCGAAGTGGTCACATGTGGCCATTCGGGACCTATTTATTTATACAGGTAAGGGGACCGGCCTTACACCAACAACTTTTAGTTGAAGTGGGGTTTCCCAACTCCCGAGAGTGCTGGTACTCATTTTTTGTGAAGGCTGAGTAAACCTTGCCGGTATTTTATTTTGGGGTTTGAAATAAACACCAAAACGGGAAATCATTTCTGACACCCACGGTGGGATTCGAACCCGAGCTTTCGGCATGGAATGCAAGCACTCTACCACCTGAGCTATCGACCGGACTATAGGACAGGATTTCTTAAAAAAAAAAAAAAAAAATTATAACGCTTTCGTCTTTACATTAAGTGTGGCCTGAGCCTCTAGAAAAGTCTCCTCTACTTTTTTCTATCCTTACATACTGATCTCAGTTCATTTATATCCATTGCTTCTTCCCATAATTTCCACTTTGTACTTATTTTTATCCCGAAAATGTAAGCAGGTAGGTTTATGAATTTGAGATATTTTGAACTTTTATAAATGGCTACTGTAGTATATTTTTTTTTTTTTTAAATAGATTTGTGGAAAGGAATGCAATCCACCAACCTATTTTACCTGGCCAGTTGTCTTCATGCGAAAACAGAAGCTTGTGTGCATGCAACGGCATCTGTTGAACCAGGGTCGAAGTTATCGGCGCAGGATTCGAACCAGCGTTATCCGGTTCCAAATAACCTGACTCGATCCCCCCGGCTATAGCACCGACATTATATTACATATTTCATAGTGACATTTGAATAGAGTAACTAATTAAAAGTAGATAAATACATAATAAAATATTTTGTACCTATTGATATAGATTAGATTGGATTAAAACGCAACTAAGCTACATATATAGTGTGACTTCTTGCCGCGTTATCCCCGAAGGGGTCGCATGTGGCGAGTTGAACCTATTTATTTTTACAGGTAAGGGGGCCGGCCTTACGCCAACCACTTCAGTTGAAGTAGGGGTTTCTCAGCTCCCGAGGGGGCTGATACTCATTTCTTGTGAAGGCTGAGTAAACCTTGCCGGTATTTTTATTTTGGGGTTTGAAATAAACACCGAAATAGGAAATCATTTCTGACACCCTCCTCGGTGGGATTCGAACCCGAGCTCACGGGGTAGTAAGCGAGCACTCTACCAACTGAGCTATCGACCGGAAAAAAATATATTTTTCTTTTTTAAAAAATGAAATCTGTGACTATACACTATACAGTCACACAGTGCCAACCAAATAAAAACCAGAAAACAAAAAAAAAACAATCTGCAAGTAACTATAAACACAAGTCATTATGTCAACAAAATGAGTCCTAAGGTAGACAGGGTTTTCTAGGAATCAGCTTAACTTGTCGGACTAATGTATTGTTAATTTCTTTGTTGGTAATTCAAAAGACTCTACCTGAAGTCTATTATAGATGAGTCGTATAGAATCAAAGGCGGCAATCTAAAAATAAATAAATTGACATGAAGGGTCGTGGGTTCGAATCCCCACGGAGTGCAAAGGAATATAATTTATATTATTTAAAACAAACCGGTCCGTAGTCCAATGATAACACTTCGGACTCTGAATGAAAGGTTGCGGGTTCGAATGCCAGGGGAGCACAAAAAATATAGCGTTTGGCCAAATTTTAACAATTGATTTAAAAAATGTAATTTGTCGTGTATATTCCTTAACTTATAGGTTGGTATGCGGCTGACCACCCATGCTGTAAAAACTTTGTCAATGTCACCCCTGTTTCAGGGAAGGACGACAAGAGTTACAGGGCTTATGTTCATTTGAAATACGGGTTTTTATATTGTAGGTACACATGCGGCATGTTTAAGCGCGAACTTGTACGTGTCTGCTTGTGAGAATGCATATAATGTGAATCCCCAATGTAACATATCCTTGCAGTTTAGATAAGATCACTTGGTAAGCATAAGTCATAGAAAAATGTCTTTCAAAAATCGAGAATCCTTTTTATGGGGGTAGGTAAAATTTGAACAAAGAACCATTGTTTAACATATTATCCTATTTCCATTGAAAGACATAATATTACAATGACGACCAAATAGAAAAATATTATAATAAAGTATAGTAAAATATTTTGCACAAAAAAATGTCTTTTTTTTCATAATCCTTATAATAGAAATTATTCTGGTGATGACCGGTCCGTAGTTCAGTGGTGACATTTCGGACTCTGAATGGAATTTGTGGGTTCGAATCCCGGCGGAGCACAACAAGTATGCCATTTATATTTTGTTGCATTTATGTTGTGTTGTAATATGTATGTTCATTTGAGGTTTGTATTTTTTTGTTGGTACACAGTCAGCATTGAAGCGCAAACTACACGTGTTTGTTTGTGGGCATGCATTTGATATGAGCTTTAAATGTTAAAATATCTTTGCAATTTTGATTACAGATGTATAGACATCAAATAAATGGCTACTTTATTAACAATTATTATTTATTATTTTCATATTTGCTCTTCGCTGGGTTGAAAAATTTATAAACCTTTACTCATGACCGGTAACAAAAGCTCCATCCCGCCTTACAGCAACTGGGTCTTGCTTGAGAATTGGCACTTTGTAGCGACGACGACCAAGCTCGTAAAAAGGTCGATAGCTCTATAATCTATAATCTAAGTTGCAAAGATATATAATCATTTAAAGCTCTCAGATGTATGCCCACAAACCAACACGTGAAGTTCGCGCTTACAAATGCTGAATGTGTACTTACAAATAAAATCCAAACCTCAAATGAACATAAGCCCCACAACTTTTGTCGACCTTCCCTGACACATTGGCAAAGTGAACCATTTTTCACAGTATGGGTGGTCAGCCTCATACCAACCTATAAATCAAGGAATCACTCAATTGGTAAAATGCTTGCATTCCATGCCGAGAGCAAGGGTTCGATCGCAAGGTTTACTCAGCCTTCACAAGAAATGACCACCAGCCGGAGGTTGGAAAACCCCTACTTCAACTGAAACTGGTTGGTGTGAGGCCGGCCTCCTTACCTGTAAAAATAAATAGGTCCCGAATCGCCACATGCGACCCTTTCGGGGTTTACGCAGGCAAGAAGTTACACCATATGTGCAGCTTAGTTGTGTTTATTCTAAGGTGATGCGAAACACTCTTCAAGAGCCGAACTTTACCGTCGCTATGGAATGCACCTATTCTCAAGAAAGCCCCTATTACTGTGGAGCTGTAGGCTTAAAAAAAATAGGCTGATTTATTTGGTGAGCGCTGTTTTTGTGTGAATCACACCTCAAGAGCCCTCTGCGAGCTTGGTCGTCGCTATAGAAATCGCCAATTCTTAAGCAAGACCCAGTTGTTGTAAGGTTGGATGGACCTTTTGATGACCGGTCTTTGGTAAAGGTTTATGAATTTTTTCAACCCAGCGAAAGCAAATTTGAAAATATAAATGGTATATTTTTTGTGCTTCGCCGGGATTTGAGCCCACAACCTTCGAGTTACGAGTCCGAAGCGTTACCATTTGAACTACGGACCGGTCAATTTTACCAATAAATAAAATTCAATTTCTCGCCAGGAGCAAAAAAAAAACACTTTTTTTCGCATATCAACTTTTTATTCAGTTTTAATATTTTTTATAAAATAAATTAATAAACGTACTAATCAAGTAACCCATACTGTAAATTTATTAGACCTATGTGTAAAAAATAAATTCCTTGACTTATAGGTCAACGACGTTACCATGTTGAAAGCACCGGTTCCCATAGATCACCGAAGTTAAGCAACATTGGGCGCGGATAGTACTTGGATGGGTTACCGCTCAGGTACACCGCGTGTCGTTGGCATCTTGCCCCGGTCCGTAGTCCAGTGGCAACCATCCGGACTCGTTAATGGAAGGTT
The DNA here is from genome assembly GCA_951799405.1 of Agapetus fuscipes. NCBI lineage: Eukaryota > Metazoa > Arthropoda > Insecta > Trichoptera > Glossosomatidae > Agapetus > Agapetus fuscipes. The sequence goes on along the minus strand of OX637349.1, from coordinate 9,541,759 downwards.
GTGGATTCGAATCCCGGCGGAGCACAAAAAATATACCAGTGTGCTTTCGAATGTGCTCTTCGCTGAGTCGAAAAATTCATAAACCTTTACCAAAGACCGGTCGCTGAAAGGTCCATCCAACCTTACAACTGGGTCTTGCTTGAGAATTGGCGCTTTCTACAGCGACGACCAAGCTCGCAGAGGGCTCTTCAGGTGTGATACACACAAAAACAGCGCTCACCAAATAAATCATCCTAACATTATTATTATTATTTGGTATGAGGCTGACCACCCATACTGTAAAAAATGGTTTACTTTTCCAATTAGTCACCCCTGTTTCAGGGAAGGTCGGCAAGAATTGCAGGGCTTATGTTCATTTGAGATTGGGTTTTTTATACTGTAGGTCCATATGCGGCATGTGTGAGCGTAAAATTATGCGTGTCTGCTTGTGGGAATGCATTTAATATGAATCTGAAATGATACATATATTTGCAACTTAGATTTAGATGTGCGTTTTGAACCGTTTTGTTACAAACAATACTAATAAAAGAAAGAAAACTTTCCGACTTCAAAGTTTTAATGTATTATTTTCAATATTTATTCGTATTTTTTTACGCTCGTATCGCAGCAGACGAGGAGATAGTTTTTGTAATACACGTTGTCTTTAACCCATATGCTCTGCGTGTGTGAGGGAGAAGTACCGTGCGGTAGAGAGGTTGGACAAGCAAGCGGCACAGATCCCACGTCCGAGCCCCTTGAAGAACAAAGGGAGACTGATTCATTTTGAACAGAATTTTAAAGGTTTGCGAAATAAGGAAAAAATCCATGAAAAAAAATATTTTGACTATTTGTTTTGTTGTTATAGGTTTAAAAAAGACTTTATCTACATGGGATTTTTTTCATTTTTTTTTTTAAACATTGAATGTTGGAAAAAAACGTGTACGAAAAATACAAAAAAAAAAGAAATTTTGCAATATTCAAAAGGTAAAATAATGAAAACAATATCAAATTTCAAAAAAGTAATCTGATCATGCCTTCAACAAACTCTTTTAAAATTATTCTATCATAGAAAAAATTAAGATTTTTTTTTTGTTTTTGGAGGATATGCTTTTTAGCAAAGCTCTTTCCGCAACTAGCAAAAACAAGTCCAGATTAAGCTTTGATTTATATACGTAAATAATTTATTTGACTTTTGAAAAAAATATGATATATAGTTTAAATGTTGATTAATCTTACGTAATTTTTTGAAATATTAATTTATGTCTTAATGATGCTCTAAAAAAATAAATGAAAACATACTTTAAAAAAAAAAATCTTGAATATGCGTGGAGCGCACCCTTAAATGTGAAATTTTATACTTGCGTTATAGGTGTGTATGATTATGTGTCCCAATGACGCAACTATTCATTCTTTTTCTGTAAATCGCTATGCTCAGCTGAGCCATGATACTGTTAAACTCTTTCTAAATTGTCATTTTTTTGTGGCCGTAAGGAGAAAATATGTGTGCTTGAATTTATTGTCCACAGCTTGGCTTTTTACCACCATTTTTTATGTCCACCTCTCTGGACCCTATGCAAGAATTCATTATCTGATATTTTCCAGTTTGAAGTGCATCTGCGAACTTTGAGCTCCACATTACAAAATCTCTGATGACAATTTTTCAAAGTCACATCAATTAATTGTTTGAACTGATAACCCTCGAGTTTTGATAATTTTTCTCGGCAATCAATGAGAACAGAATCGATGCCCCAAATTTGCCTGTTTTTTGTTTGCCATAAAAATGAAAAGTTTACGTAAAAATCTCTTTCTGGAGCAGAGTTCAACAGAAGTGTGATAAACTCTGCAGAAAATGTGGAGATTACTAGACAGAATGTAGGTGGCCGGCAATGTGACTTAATAATAGGAAAAAGTAGGCCATTGTTACTGTAGATTGTAAATATTATCATTGTATTTCAAAGTTTATCTCCTTAGTCAATTGCTGACCAAATCTGACTGAGAGATCTTTGTCACAATAAATGATATCAATGTTCTCTCAATAAACCAAGTAATGCCTTGGAATGATTCTTGTTGTGTGCCAATTACATCAGCTGATGTATTAATATATTGAATTTTAAATTTCAATATTGGAGTTGTAAATGACACAGCTCACAGAACGATTTCTTGATGGTTAAATGTGAAGTGAGGCAAGCACTGTTTGGAGAACTTTGTGAGAGAAATACGGGTCTGTTTCTATGATCTATATTACATTTAAGATTCATATTAAATGCATTCCCACAAGCAGACACGTATAAGTTCGCACTTAAACATGCGGCATGTGGACCTACAATATAAAAACCCAAATCTCAAATGAACAAAGTTAATGATGTACAAATATGTTCAAGATAACCCAAACTTTGAAGTTTATTGAATCATCATCATCATCAATAACTTGATAATGGGGGGTGGGTCTTGACCTCCTTGATCAACTGCAGCCACCATTGCCAGTCGCAAAACACAAAGCTTAAGACCTAAAACTCCTACCACACGACAGTTTGCCACCACTCCGTCCAGCCACTAGTCTTCCCACTGAGCCCCTTTGCCAATGCAGTTTTCTGACTTTTATTGACCCGACCACATCAACGCCTTGGTACAATTGATAGTATATTGAATGCATTAGGTCAATTGGAACCAAAGGAGGACAGGACAATGGGAAGACCCGGATTAAGGTGGCTGGACAGAGTGGTAGCAGACTGCCATGCAGCAAGAGTATGGGACTAGAGAAGGAAAGCGTTAGATAGGCTGCGGTCGTTCAAGGAGACTAGGACCCTGACTATAAAACATTATCTAAATCTCACGTCGATGCTTAAATCGAAAATATATGAAATATACGATGGCACTCATAGAGAGAGAGCGAGAGAGTTTTCATACAATTTTTTTAATACTTCGGGCACAGGTTATAGTGCCATTGATGATCTATCTATCTATAATTTAAGTTGCAAATATATATTGACATTTAAGGTTTATATTTATTGCACGTCCACAAGCAGACAAATGCAAGTATGAACTTACACATGCGGCATGTGCACTTAGAAAATTAACCAAACATCACATAAACTCAAACCTTAAAACTCCTGCCGCCTTTCCCTGAAACCAGGGCGTTATTGGCAAAATATAAACTAAGTTTTTACAGCATGGATGTCAGCCTCATGCTAAATTAATAATCAAGGAACGATGATCAGGGATTGATGAATGTGGGAGTTAAGTCGCTTGTTTGACTATTGTATTTGGAACAGAATAACATTGGTTCGAATCTTGCGTCTAGCCCATTTGACCGTAACTTCGACCCTGGTTCAACAGATGCCATTGCATGCACACAAGCTTCTGCTTTCGCATGAATACAACTGTCCAGGAAAAAAAGGTTGGTGAATTGCATTCCTCTTTTCAAATCTATTTAATTTTTTTTTTTTTTTTGGTTTCCTTTCTGCCTACCTGTGAAATCCTTACCTAGTATCATTGATGAGGCGGTTGAGAGCCGCAGAGATGGTGTCCTCGCTTACGTGGTGGTAGTCGATGATCTGCACGACGCCCCGCCTGTCCAGCTCGGCCAGGTTGAGCGCCTGGTCTGCGAAGAGGGGCACGCCCAGGATGGGCACCCCACACGTGATGGCCTCCTGGCTGCCCAGCAGGCCGCCGTGGCTGATGAAGACGCGGGTGGCCGGGTGACCTGGCGGAAGGAGATCATTGGCGTTAATGCATCGTGAAGAAAATGGTCAAAAATTTGATAGATCACGCAACGCAACTAAGCTACAAATATAGTGTAACTTCTTGCCTGCGTTATCTCCGAAGAGGTTGCATGTGGCGATTCAAGACCGATTTATTTTTACGGGTAAGGGGGTAGGCCTCACACCAACCACTTTCAGTTGAAGTGGGGGTTTTCCCAGCTCCCGGGGGGGCTGGTTCTCATTTCTTGTGAAGGCTAAGTACACCTTGCCGGTTTTTATTTTGGGTTTGAAATAGACACCGAAACGGGAAATCATTTCTGACACCCTTGGTGGGGATCAAACCCTTGCTCTCAGGATGGAATGCAAGCATTCTACCAACTGAGCTATCGACTGGACTTTTTACGAGCTTGGTCGTCGCTACAAAGCGCCAGTTCTCAAGCAAGACCCAGTTGCTGTAAGGCTGGATGTACCTTTTGATGACCAGTCTTTGGTAAAGGAATATGAATTTTTTACCCAGCGAAGAGCGTATTTGAAAATATAAATGGTATTTTTTTATGCTCCGCCGGGATTTGAACCCACAATCTTCCATTTACGAGTCAAAAGTGTTAACCACTAGACTACGGACCGGTCAAGGAAACCGGTTGCTAGGGAAAAGGCAAATTAGCAAGCAACTAGCAACTAAGCTACACATATAGTGTAACTTCTTGCCGCGTTATCCCCGAAGGGGTCGCATGTGGCGAGTTGAACCTATTTATTTTTACAGGTAAGGGGGCCGGCCTTACGCCAACCACTTCAGTTGAAGTGGGAATTTCCCAGCTCCCGAGGGGGCTGGTACTCATTTCTTGTAAAGGCTGAGTAAACCTCGCCGGTATTTATATAATGGGGTTTTAAATACACACCGAAATTGGAAATCATTTCTGAGACCCTCCTCGGTGGGATTCGAACCCGAGCTCACGGGGTAGAATGCAAGCACTCTACCAACTGAGCTATCGACCGGACAAAATACATATTTTGTTATTGGCTGCCAGAGTCCTAGTCACTTAGACAACTGATGTTTTCTGGCTGAGAACAAAATTGACAATGCGATGGTCATTAGGTAATTAGGGTCATAGGTAGGACATAGGTAATTAGTTTTGTGAAATGAGCGCAAGCTCGAGTCCCGTCATGTCCTACTGCGCTGAGCGCAGATGGCTCCTCGCGAAATACCCGTCAGGGAGGCTTTCCCGTCAGGCACATTAGCTTCAGTAACATCGACATTTGGGGGAGGGGGGGTTCCTTAGAGTCATGCAATAGCCTCTGATCTGGAGGACTTTCTTTTCTTTGACACGAATAGAGTTACACTAGCTGATTTACTTCATCGGGAAGGCCCTCAGCCACTTGAAAAAAAATTGTAATGTTGTTCACCGAGTGAAGCAACTCCGCATGAGTTGTATGAACTGGGTGGGAGGTGGTGGGAGAGTGCCTATGTCCTACTGGCAATAACTTGTTCAACCCTAGTTTGACTGATGTCATGAGGTAATTATAAATTTATAATTCATTAATAATATGAAGTAATGAAATATTAATTGATGATGTTAATACCTCTTTTTTGCTAGGTTACTAAAACGCTATAGGTTGCTAAAATTGCATTCCTCTTCACGAATTTATTAAAAAAAAATACAAAGTAATAGGACATTCGATTGCATTTATTACCTTTCTTAGCAACATCTTTGAGGGAAAAATATTAGGAATTCAAACAAGAAGTCGCCCGAGAACTTCATTCTTCAAGCACTTGAAGCAGTTCATGGATATCTCGTCTTATTATATATATTATTAAAACGATGGCAACCTACAGAGACAGAACGTCACCCAGTGCTTGTTTGGCTTATCTACCATTTGATTCAATGATGACCTTTCAATGAAATTGTCTTAAGAATCACTTTCTGCACAATTTGAGCTAAGAAAAAAACGTAACACACGATAATGTGAGAGTTGTTTTAAACATTTTTTAAATCGCTTTCCAGTTTTCATGAGACACAATATGAGTCCAGTACACATACAAACATTAGTCATGTGAAATTATCTCTGATGGACATAAGACAAACAAGTACTAAGGGAATGAGATGACTCCTTACCTGTCAAAATAAATTGTTTTCACTTGCCATATGCGACCCCTTTAGGCTACAATACGGCTAAAAGTTACACTATACGCGCAGCAAAATTTTTGAATAGAAAAGTAAGATGAGATTCGATTCACTCACATAATATCTCTAGCTGTGGCATCCACAGCCCGGTCTTCACGTTAGGAGGCAGCTGAGGCAGGTTGGTGGCGTCCACCTTCCACAGCACCTTCTGCCGCAGCCGGCCCAGCACGCGGATGATCTGCTGCAGCTTCTCCTCAGGGATGGACTCTACCTGCACCATGGAGCCAAAGCTGAAGTAGATGGCGCCTGCGTCTATGGAGGAGTTCAAAAAGGCCTCTATATCCTGAAAAGACAAATATTCAATTATCAATACAATTGCCGGGGATATACATCTTGCTTTCCTTGAATTATAGGTGGTATGAGGCTGACCACGCATACTGTAACAAAAATGGTACACTTTGACCCCTGTTTCATGGAAGTTTGGCAAGAGTTGCAGGGCTTATGTTCATTTGAGATTGGGTTTTTATGTTGTAAGTCCACGTGCGGCATGTGTAAGCGGGAAATTATATGTGACAGCTTGTGGGAATGCATTTAATAGGTACATTTCAAGGTCCCAACCATATATTTTTTAGTAGTAAAAATAAAGATTTCATTGATAATTTTCTAAAATAAAAAAGTGCCGAGAATTTCAGTCCCGCTAAAACACAGCGTGGTCGGCTAGCTGCTAAGCCGTGACATCAATTGTTTTATACGGCCACGTACTGAGACATGGTATTCACTCCTACATCTCATCATACACGGAAGAATTGAGGGAAGACGAGCTACAGGTTAAAGGAGAACAACTTGATTGAAGAACACAAGACACTGGCACTGAAGCACAAGAGCCCTGTTTTGTGCTGCAGAATCGAAATTGTGAATTGCTATGATGTTTGCCTATCTATAAGAGAGGCACAAGAAGAAGAAGAAGAGCTGTAAAAAGCTCAGCAGTGGAGATAATACTTGATTTGTAATCATTTTTAAAATTAAACTAACAATATTTGTTTCAAACTTGGTTTCTAGAAATTCTACATTGATATTTGTCTTAAATGAGCTAATGACCACAATTTGACAAGATAACCTATTTACAAAACAAGATTCATAAGTTGTAACAGCCCAAACAATTATATAGTCATTTTATGTAGAAATAATGCTAGGAGATAACACATAATATTAAAACCTTTATTTTTACTGTCTCAATAGGCTTTAGTGCTTTAGATTATTTAAAAAAAAAAAAACTCAGTTAATTTTTTAACCTAGATTATCAGAAAAAAATATTTGACATGGCAGTAAGATAATTTTGAATTATTAGTAATTGTTTCCTGTATGAGGAAATGAGTGACATGAAGTACAACAAATAGTTGACTGTCTTATGAAAGTTGCCGACCTGGACTGGAAGTCTCATCACCACGGTAGATCCTGCCTACCGAATATCGTTCAAATTAGTATGAAGGCAAGATGGCCGCAAGTGAACAGCTGATTGGGCATTGACAGGTCTTCATACTAATATGTATGAATATAGTTTAGATTAGTATGAAGGCAAGATGGCCGCAAGTGAACAGCTGATTGGACATTGACTGTGATTGATTGCTTTTGTGATGTCCCGAATTGATTATTGTTCCACACTTTATATCGGCCAGTCAAAGAAGCAACTGAACAGATTTCAGTCTGTTTTGAATGCGGCCGCAAGACTGATCTTCGGGATGTCCAAATTCTCTCACATCACTCCGCTGTTGAAAGAACTACATTGGCTTCGTTTTCCTGAGAGGGTGGTCTACCGTGTGTGTTTGATGGTATTTAAAGCTCTAAATGGTTTGGCTCCATCATATCTGGCAGACATGTTTTCCTCCGTTGAGGTGAGTGTGAGGGGGCGGACACTTAGGTCAGCAGGGTGTCGAGCTGTCAGGTTGATGCAGCCTCGCCGTCAAATATGCACTAATTTTGGGGATCGCGCTTTCCGGTTTGCGGGACCAATGGAGTGGAACAGACTGCCACCCGGAGTTAGGGTTTCGGAATCTGTTGGCATTTTTAAGGGAGCACTCAAACAGCACCTTTATAAAATATCTCATTCATGATTAGGAGGGTCCTTGAGGTGTGACACACACAAAAACGGCGCTCTTTTGTCATGTATTAATTAAATAAAAATAAATTATCCTCATATATATATATTGATTGACAGGTCTTCATACTAATATGTATGAATATAGTTCAGATTAGTATGAAGGCAAGATGGCCGCAAGTGAACAGCTGATTGGACATTGACAGGTCATCATACTAATATGAATGATATTCGGTAGGTAAGAATTACTGTGGTGATGAGACTTCCAGCTCAGGAAGGTATTTTAGATTATGGAGTGGCATTGTATGTACGGTCAGTACTTGTTTACAGGGTGCATAGACCCTCAAAATTAGCACAATGAATGGGTTGGTAGCTTTCAAAATGTGGGTGCACCAATGGATGCTACACATTCCTTGGACGGGCATTGTCAGCAATACAAGTGTTCTTCACAGAGCTGGAATTGATAGGGAGTTGTTGACCAATGTCAAAGCCTGGAAGATGTCTTACTTGAGACATGTGCTAAGATAGAAGAGAAGTATGCATTATTGCACCTGATCCTACGGAAAAATAAAGAGTAAACGAGGTGTTAAGAGGCGAAAAGTTTCCTGGCTGAGAAATGTGGAGGAACTATTCAGAGCTGCCCAAGACTGAGGGACCTACATTCAAGTGAAAGTCGAACGGGGACCTGTCAAGACACGAAAAGAAGAAGTGGTGTCAGTTAGCATTTCAGGAAATAAAAAAGCCGAGAAGATTGTGGTGACTTGACTAATATATTTGAAATAAAACAGCGCCAGTTTTTATTCTGTCAGGCCCTCTTGATGTTAAATTTGACCCTGAATTAAAATATGCCATTTGGTAATTAATTGTCAATTACTCATTAATTTTAATTGATTTATTTTAAATTGATAATGCTAATACCTGTTTCTGGCTATGCCTTGGGGCTTTGAACGCATTTGAAGCATTTTACCAAGTAAGCTATCAATTGAACAAATAATTAAACTGATTTTTTTTCTGTTATCATAAAATATTAGCGCGTTATATAAGGAGAAAAAACCTTGGATCTCTTGCCGATCACTATGGTATAATTATACTTTTTTATTGGGGTCTTGGGTCATGTGATAGGAAAGAATATTGCCAGGCAGACTTGCTAATCAAAGTCCGCCCTGGTAGACGGTATTATTGTAAAATGAGTGAGTAATTTCTGTGAATTCCGACACAATAAATTCTATGATAATGGATATCACTAGTTGGTCAATTTTAATACTAAGCTTTTTTTTAAACATCTGGATACTTAAAAGGGGAACGGTTGACTTAAAGAAGGCATTAAGTACCAAAATATGCAACTTTAAACAAGGAATGCAGTTTGGTTCAATATGCCAAGCCAAATAACTTCAATATGGCCTAAGTCCCAAAAAACAGTTTTATGTGTTTATTGCAATCAACCATTCAGATATCTGTCAAGCAAGTTGTATAGATCCAAAGGCTGCAGAGGTTGCTCTTCAAAATTAATAAAATAATAGGCCAATTCTATATAGCGCCGTTTAGTAGCACTAGCCACCCCAAGGACGCTTTTATGTGTTGATGCTTCTACTAAACAACTGTGTCTAAGGCAACTTCCTGAAACTGCCAACACTGGTCTCTGTTCTCAACTCTGTTGCAGCAGGATGGAAACCTGTAACCCATTCTGTTCCGCCGAAGTGGCAGTTGAAGCCTATTTACGGCGTCACCCTGTGCAGAATAAAAGTGTGAAATGTCTGCCATCTATTTAGTCGACTATGCACAATTCGCTCAAGTAGGATTGGTATCTGTTTAACTTAAATTATAAACTATGATAAAGTAGCTACCTGTGATTCATTTCAGAAAATGGTTGTTTACCAGATAAGTATTTTCTTAGTAAAATTAAGTAAGTAACCAGAATGTATCTGATTGATATAATTCATTGTCAGATCTTACCATTGGCAGTTTCCCCGGTTTCTTGATGTGCAGTCCCCCAACTTCCACAATTTGCGGCACCCACGGCCGCACCTGGTTGATGCTGAAGTGGCTGTTGATCAGAATCAAGCTGAAGTTCTTCGCCATGCTGCCGATCGAAGGCAGTGGCCCCAACACGTCTTCTGCCAACTTTTGTGCCGGCCAATTGGCGAGGACTTCATAACTCCACTTGATAACGAGACTCATAACTGTGTTGTAGAGACGCTCGTAAAAGTTCATTCGTTGTGTTAACGGGTAGAAGTAGAGTGGAACGTATGCGGGGTTGTCGGGGTTTGCGACCATGTCGTTTACCCATGGAAGAGTTACACTTGTTACGACCCCAACGGAAGGGATTCCTAGCTTATGTGCGATGGCTAAGAAGCATTCTGATCCGAATATCTCGGTGATGAAGAGATCAAAGTTGTGCTTTGGGTCGAGGAGTGCAAGGACTTCTGGATGGTTCAGCCCGATCTCGCAGGATTCTATGCAGTCTTTGATCAGGTCTAGGTGACCTTCCATCGGTGTCATGGATAGGGGGACGTCTATCGATATGTTGTTAGATAATGCGGGGAGTGTGCCGTCCAAACTGATGTCCACAAAGTTTTCGATGGGATTTTTCTGGAAATAAAAGTTTACAAAAATACAGTTTGACTCTGGTGCAAACAAACCTTAATAATCTAAGTTGCAAGTATACATTAAATAAATACAAATAAATATTTAAGATTCATATTCAATGCATGTCCACCGCAGACACATGTAAGTTCCCGCTTACAATTGCTGCATGTGTATTAACAAATTAAAATCCAAATCTCAAAAGAACATAAACCCTGCAATTTTTGCTGGCCTTTCCTGAAACAGGGGTGACATTGACAAAGTGAACCGTTATTTACAGTATGGTTGGTCAGCCTCATACCAACCTATAAGTCAAGAGATTTGTTCTTTGAAAAGTGAATGTTTTCATCACTATGGCCAAGACGGTAACTTTGATTAATGTGTTTTAAATAAAAATCAAAGCTTGTTCAAGTTCTGTCGGGCCCCTCATAACTATGATCCTAGTTCAATAGATGTCATTGGGTTAATTTTAATTCATAATTATTAGTAAGCTTTTGCCCTAGCAACCCGGCCGTGTGGCCTCACAACTTTTCAGATTTCATTCTTACTGTAATGTCAAATGTTATTTTTGTATCCATAAATCACATGCATTATTTTTTCTTGAATTGGATAAAACATACCTACAGACTATGATCAATTTCAGAGGATATTGGTTCTATTTATTGTTCAGTTAACTCTTATCAGAGTTATTCTGGCTGAGGTAAGAGCAAAATTGTATGAATTTCCTTCAACTGAATAATAAAGTTTTTTTCTCGGCGTGCAATCGTCACACTTAAATGGGACTACTTATATCTATGGTCCTTCTAAATCTAAGTTGCAAAGATATGTATCATTTGAGATTCATATTAAATGCATTCCCACAAGCACACGCATAATTTTGCGCTCACACATGCCGCATGTGGACCTACAATATGAAAAACCCAATCTCAAATGAACATAAGCCCTGCAACTCTTGCCGACCTTCCCTGAAACAGAGGTGACATTGGCAAAGTGAACCATTTTTTACAGTATGGGTGATCAGCCTCATACCAACCTATAAGTCAAGGAATAACAACCAATTAACAACCAATAAAAAAATATTGGTTTGTCTGTTCTCTTATAACAATTTTGTAGTCTATGGAATTTGTGTCGAGTCCATACTCAAATAAACTAGTGAGATTTACGAAGAATTTTTATGACCAGACAGTGAAAATCAGATCCTCAATTTTTTCGCATTTTAATTGTAAAGGCGCGTCCTGGGGGGGTGGAATGCAGGATTGTCCTTAACCCTGTTTGTTTACATTGGCTCAAATGAAAGCTTTGTAAATTCCTCACCGACGGAAAATGGTTGACCACCGTGACGTGGTGACCTCTCTCAGCCATGGCCCTCATCAGGCTGCCGTACATGACGTAGTGGCTCTGCGTGTTGGTGGGGAAGATGGCCAGGATCCTAGCAGCCTCTGCATAGGAGGCCCACCAGCTCAACCAGGTCACCAGGAGCAGACTACTCGGGAACCCTCGAGGCTCCATCTCCAACGGAATCAAATTTGGAATTTTTTTTCGGCGCGGTGATGATTTAGTTTTGATTCAGTTGGTTGATTGATGATTTGGTTTTATTTGACTGGATCCTTTGGGTGACTTTACAATTTTGTTGTCTATGGAATTTGTGCCGAGTCCACTGCCCACTGTCACAAGAGATCTAATAACACTGATCTCAGTTTTTCATACATTAAGCCTTATGTTTTTGAAGTTTGAAAAAAACAGAAAAATTTAAAACATTGAATGAAGAAAGTTCATTGTTTTTGTTTATGAATACAAAAGCTTCCTGTCACCTTTATAAACACAGGTTCGAAACCAATTGATGTCAGAAATTAATTTCCCACAAAAAGGATTTTTTCTGAGGCAAGACTTATGTTAAATTTTTAAGTAAATTAAATTTTACACTTAAAAAAACTTTTCACCATGTAGTTTATTAAAAACTGACTTAATTTAAAATCAGCTTAAAAGTAAATATTCATTTTCACTTTTAACAAATTTTAGTGTAGAGTATTTACAGATTAGTTAATTAAAAACTGTCTCAATCAAAAGTAGTTAGTTTTGAGGTTTAAAAATAAGATTTTGAATGAATATTAATTTTCACTTTAGTTGTACAAATTTTAGAATTGATTATTTCAAACTGTCCCAATTTAAAAAAGTTTTGTTTTTAAACCTAAAAATAAATATTATTTTTCACTTTTTACGAATTTTACTGTTGATTATTTTCAGGTTACTTTATTTAAGAAAAATAAATCAAATCTTAAACTACACGCTAAATAAATTAGTCCTTGTTATTTCCGGATATTTTTTGAAAAAAAAAACCAGTCGAACCAAAGTATTTTTTTTTTTTAATTTAAACTACTTAATCACAAAAAAGTTCTGGTTATCTCCAGATTAGTTTGTCGTGTGATCTCAGCCGGAGGAAGAAGTCTCTAAGGTATGTCTTCGGTGCTGTCCATTGGAGAATCATGAGGCGATGATGATGAACTGTTTTTGTTCTGGAAGGTGGTCCTCCACAGATGTCAAGACCACTGTTCCCGGGCGTCGCCTGATGGTGACTGTCATGCCAGCAGACAGACGATGACTGTCATGCCAGAAGATGAACGATAATGTAGGTTGTTATCACGCAGGCGGTAAAATTGTTCAACTTCAAGATTGTATTATTATTCAATGTTTGCGGGGTGTTTAACAATATCACGTGTGGTTCAGTAATGAATAAATAAGTGTAGCAGATTTTTTTTCTAGTACGATTTTGGTAATTTGTTCAAAACACAACTTCAAGCAATATCACAAAGTTATGCATTCCTACAGATCGTTTTCTGGTGAATACTTTGAAACGGGTTACTATGAAAAGGGTTAACTTTACTACAATGATGCTACTGGGTAATGCGGCAAGAAGTTGCATTGATGTGCAGCTTAGTTGTTTGAGTCTATATGACTCAATCATTACGGTTCTAATGATGATGAGTTGGTGATAAAGCGCCGTTTTGTGATGTAGTCATTCCAAGGGCGCTTAAATTAAGGCTTTATAATTTTTTGTCATTTATTTCATGGCCGTTGAAAAAGTATAGTATGCCACTGCACGTAATTAAGTAGTCATTGCAACATGTCAATGACCCTCCTTACTTGCCAGTAGCAAAAGTATCTATTTTTGTGTTCACAAAAAAAAACCTGGTATTCACTCGTGAATTTTCATATGAACTAATCTAATCTAACTAAATTAAACTCTTATGGGTTGCTAAATATCCTAGTTGCATAGACGTGAGAAATTAATCTTAACCTTAAAAGTAAATTATGGCAGACCTGCTTGTGATAATGCTAGGCTTCTTCCCCAATTGCATCGCACTGAATGTGACGACATCTAACTGGACATTGGCTGGGGAAGTATAAAGCTGTCAAAGCATCAATAGTTCGAGGGGTTTGGCTCTTTATCTAGTTTTTATTTATCACAAAATGATGAAAACTGGCCCAAAACGTTAGTAATGAAAGGGCCGAACCTCGACCTTTGTAGATATCAGTCTGGGGAAATGAATTGTGCAAGAGTTGAAATTGCGTCAGATTCTTTCTTTTAAATACACATGACACTGCATGGTGTTGCGCCAGAGTACCTGCAGGAACTGTTAATCCAAAGAAGTCTGAGCGAGAGGGAGCTCACTCTGTGATCTCTAGAAGGCGCGCTTACAACTGAAACTTAATCGTCTAAAATATTGACCTCATTGTTTGATGATCGCGTGTCCCCAGATTTGCGTACCAGAAAAATTGTTGAATCCTTCAAACAAGGAATGAAGACTCACTTCTCCGCCGCGTCAATGTTGAAAGCCGCCTTGCAGTGGCAGAGGAAACGATGCATTATAAATCTTCATCACGAGAAGATCGAAGTTTATAGAAACCCATTTAAGCAAATCGGAATCATCAATATTACTTTTGCCTTTTTAATACTTTTGTTAGTCCTATCAGTCTCCTTACACCATCAGATACACCAAAAAATATCTCTGTTGTTAATTTGAATCGTGTTTTTTCTGATTCGTAGTCCTAAGCGTTAAGCATGTGACTACGACCTGTTAAAAATTAAGTCCATGTTTATCAGACGCAACTTCTGTCACATGAGAAATTGTGCATCAAAATAAGATGAGTATTTGTTATTGAATAATGCAATTGTTTATGTGTATGATACAATCGTCTTGTGATACAATAACAATCAAACTCCACGCACCCATGTCATGTTGAGAGATTGCGGGATCATAGGTCTCTCGATCTGTGGGACAAACCCTGACAGTCGTGAGAAATAAACCAAGCCACCTCAATGTCCAGTCAGCTGACCTCATCAAAACTATTCATCCCACATCCTCGAGCTTTGAAATAAGCTTAAAGTTACCGAAGCGCTTAGTCCACAAACTTTGGAACTGTCTACCGCTATCTAGCTTCTGCTGCTACGAACAAGGGATCTGAAATTATGTAAAATTTTAAAGTCAGCTTGATCATGCCGCAGATAATGGGTTATAGAGTAAGAAGTTGCACTATACAACTATGTGTACAGATGCGATGCACGCGGATGTTAGCGAATTTAGATGACAGCTAAAGGAGGGCACTTTAGGGCCTTCAAACTGGTATAATCAATGGTTTTTGTTCAATAAAATACTTCTTAATTTTTAATAATTCAGCTGATATCACATTGAACCATCAAAAGTGATGTTTTACAAGATGGAGATGTTAGTTCCGATTTTCACCACTCAGTTTGATGTGCGTCGATCCGTAGTAGAGTTACGATTTTTTTAGTGCCATTATATGTTTTGTTTATAGAATTGTCATATAATTATTGTATTCGGTAGTTGAGTGAATTAATACTTATACTAGTCTATGGTTAAATATTCGTAGATTTGAAACGTTGCTCTTAGGCCCGGTATATTGAAGTGTAGTAATATTTTAGTTAACTATTACTTCAACTTTTATTCTAAATACTCAAGTTCGAGTTAACTAAAACCGAAAATTACCGAAGTATGAAGCCCCGCCCCCAAATCTTGGAAATAATAAAAAGTATCAGGTATGACTTTAGTTATGTACATCGAGGTAAATGTTATTTATGTTCACCAGTTAATTATCTAATTATCATCTGTTACCGTAGGCTAAGAAACACGATTACTGATAGATTTTATAATGCCCGGTGCACTCACTCATTATCATTAATAACTAATAATTACTTTACTTCGTATCCATCAATGTGTATTCGTAAGTGTGGAGAAGAATGAACCTACTAAGGCCTTAAAGTTTCAACGTTAGCATAGCGACTTAAAAATGAATGTAAAGGGCGCACTTATGCCAATCGTGTGGGTAGTTTTTTTTTTCAGTTTATAGTCACATACTCGTATGCTAACTTTGACAATACCGGGCCAAGAGTGAAAAACAAAACGAAGTTTATTCCCTGCTTCATGAAACCATATTGAACTGTCAAACGTCCTTGAATTTTGCGTGATTTGACCCCGAATCGTCTTAAATGATACATGTTTTTTTTGTAAAGTGTATAATTCCAATCGATTCCTTGACTTATAGGTTGGTATGAGGTTGACCACCCATACTGTAAAAAATGGTTCACTTTGCCAATGTCACCCCTGTTTCAGGGAATGTCGGCAAGAGTTGCAGGGCTTATGTTCATTTGAGGTTTGGATTTTATTTGTAAGTACACAATCAGCATTTGTAAGCGCGAACTACACGTGTTTGTTTGTGGGCATACATCTGAGAGCTTTGAATGAATATATCCTTGCAACTTAGATTATAGATTTATTATAGATGCGTTAAAAACGTGGTTCAAACTATATTAAAAAAACCTGTAAACAGAAATAGTCCATAATCTAATTGCAAAGATATATACATGCATAGGTTCACGCTTACACATCCTACATGTGTACTTACAAAAAAAAACCTCACATGAATATACACCTGGCAACTCTCGCCGCCCTGACCTGAAACCGAGGTGGCAATGCCAAAAGTGAACCAAGTTTTTACAGCATGGGGTCATCAGTGAAGGATGCTAAAGTTTATCATCGTCTTTGGTTCAAAATAATGAAAATGATTACAAACCACTGTTTTATTCTTCCATAAGTAAATCAGTGTTTTGTGTTAATTTTTCGCTACAAAGGTTCCGCTAAAACATCTCATAAATTGTAACACTATTGGAATTTAGATAGGTACTTATTAGTTTTGTGTCCATGTTCAATAACTCCGCTCTGTCACCAGTACTCGTATATACTCGTACGAGCATAAATGCCTAGAGGTTTTGTTGGATTCACTTTTGGGCATACACATTACACACACTAATTACAGTAATGCACCAAATAAAGATAAGCATTTAAGCATTTCTACTTCACTCAATAATGTCTTAATTATGATTTTTTCGAAAATTAAAGACCCGTATTTGGCAATTTAGTGTGTACAGATAAAAATTATGTGACCTCTGTCTGATCACTAACTGGGAGAGTGCTAAAATCTGGTTTCGAATCTTAACGTATTATTAATTATTTTAAATCTGTATCGCTAGTCATTGCCGCTGGTGACAGGATAGAAAAGCACAGCGACAAAACAACACTGACATAACATCCCATGACAGATCTCATGCTTTTTCATGTGGCGTTTATGGTATGTTCTGTTTAAGATATGTGATGTTTTGTCATGTGACGTTTTGTCTTGTGATGTTTTGTCATTGTGATGTACTTTCTTTTACGCTTTTGTTATTTTTTTGCTAATCTATGTAACAAGGGTTTGTTACATAGAGATATGAGGTTGGCTGGCTGTGATATATGGCGGTTGATCTGTAATGTTGGGGCGGCTAGGGTTAATTAAATTGGAATTGGTTTTCTGTTTTAGTTTTGTTGTCCATACATATTATTATTTATTGTTTAAAAAATGTAATTTGTCGTGTATATATTTTTTGACTTATAGGTTGGTATGCGGCTGACCACCCATGCTGTAAAAATGGTTCACTTTGCCAATGTCACCCCGGTTTCAGGAAAGGCCGGCAAGAGGTGCAGGGTGTATGTCCATTTGAAATTTGGTTTTTATGTTGTAGGTTCATATGCGACATGTGCAAGCGCGAATTTGTACGTGTCTGTTTGTGAAAACGCATGTAATGTGAATCTCCAATTTAACATATCTTTGCAACTTAGATTAGATTAGACCATACAAAATGTTTGTTTTGATACAAAAGGGATAATGTCATACTGCGAAATAAAAACTGATAACCTTTTTTAACAATACAAACTAAATATTTTAATTTTATTGAAAAAGTAAGAGGTGTTGTTTATTGAATAACCAACTAAAAAAATAAATATTTTGTTATGAAAATTGAATAGGACCTGAACATGACATTATTTTATTGTATGAATTCGTGTGCTAGCTTCGCAACTCTCTTCGTGCTCTAGCAAGCGCTAAAAGGTATATCTGTCAATCGGAGATTTTTTTAGTAAAATAAAAATGAATTATATTTTATGTAATTGTTATGTAATTATGTAATTGATCACTCTCTTCCCTCGTGGTATAATAATGATTCGTTTAGTGAGAATATTTTTGTGTTTTTTTTGACAATTAGTATTTCACTAACATTTGATTTTCATGACGAGTTCAATGACATCTGTGATGTCTCTCATCAATTATAGAAAAAAGCACACAATGCTTTCCAAACATTTCTATTTTTTTCTTAGTCAGGTCTTTCCGATGTTGGCTATCACTTGCAAGAATGTTTGCATACAACGTCATAGAAAAAAGGAGAGAGAAAAAGTATTATGTCGACGGTTAAAAGCACAAAAACTAAATTGTTCAGGAGAGCAGTTTAAAGTTTGAGATTGCAGAAAAATGGCATAACTTTTACTTTTATTTTTTTATCATATCCTTAAAATCAAAACAGCTCTAATATTAAAAAAAAAAAAATGAAGGCATTTATTGGCATACCTATTAGGTACTGTGATTTTTCGATGTTTTACGATTTTTTAAAGTCACAAGCGCCTTTAGGACAAAAGAGGTCAAAATCTTGTCGGTTACACCAAAACCATACTTCGAAAACGCAGTTGCTTGCTTGGGCATAAACAACAACAAAAATAATCGTAGAGCTATGGGAGTTAGCGCATTAGAAAGAGCGGAAAATTTCAAGTAGAATAGCATTCATAACTCATTTTTGACCAAAACGTCGCTTATACCTACCCTACTTCCTTTTAACCGTCGATATTATCCTTGTTTAACGTATTGTTACGTTTTACGGGTTCAATCTAATAAAAACTTCGGTTAATTTGTTTTGAGATACCGTTCACATTTGCCTCGAAGAAAGTTAACTTTTGTACTGTGTTGCTCGCCAGCTCCGATACAAGTTTGCGCTACAGAAGCTTTAGCCCTTTTTATAGTATGACATAAGAATGATTCTCGAAATATCGCGAAGGTATAATAAAAAAAACAGTGTTATTTACACAAGTTTTTTTTCAAGCATTTTATTCACCTCAAGTACTTTCGACTTTCAAGAGTGTCCTCTTGAAAATGACGTAAGCAAGTTGAAAGTACTTGAGGGGAAATAAATGCTCAATTTGTGAAAATAAAACTGTTTTTTTTTTTTAATTATACCTTCTCATGATTCAACGAAACTATGAAGCCTTAGCTGGAAGTTTCATCAGCACGGTCATTCTTACCTACCGAATTTTGTAATATTTGTATGAAGACAAATCACCTGTTCACTTGCGGCCATCTTGGATTGACAGGTCTTCATACAAATGCATCATTAGTTTGTCAAAGCGTGGGCTCAACCGACGACTAAAATGTCTAAGAATAGCCCCGTTAGTCTTTAAGGTAACTTTTTAAAACTAAAAAATAAAAATTTTTATTTTGAGAACAATGGTCACCTTCTAATCGGAACTTTGAGTGTTATGTCACAGCCATCTAACTAAATCTGGAAAAATCTGCCTCTCCTTATTGGTACTTAGTGGCTGAGGTTAAAGACATATTAATATAATGGCTGTTATCTCAGGTTATTACTAATATGTCGCAACACTAAAGATTACAGGTAAAATATATAATGTAACTGCTTACTGTATCCGGCCGCCTTTCCGCTAGAGGTGGCCGAAAGTTTGGTAAATGTGTCAGTGTGCGACGCCGTGTCGTTGAAGTGTCATATAAATGCAACTAAGCTACACACATAGTGTAACTTCTTGCCTGCGTTATCACCGATGGAGTCGCATGTAGCCATTCGGGACCTATTTATTTTTACGGATAAGAGGGCCGGCTTCACGCCAACCACTGCATGCAATTATTGCACGCAATGCAAAATGTGATTCCAAAATTATGTAAAAAAATGAATAAATTACTTTGAAATATAAAAAAAAAATTTTGACAATCTTCCACAAACGGTCATATGAAGAGAAAGATGTTATAAAAGTGCACAAGAACAATGGACTAATAAATCACTTGGAAGCGATGAATCCGCTAGGGGTGGTCAAACGTTTGGTAAATGTACCTCGATTCAGCTTAGTCCTTGTCGCTGTTTTATAGGGAAGGTCTCATTTAAAGGCACATTCGTAATATCCATTATTCGTAAAAAAGGTTTTAATTTTCAAAAATTTTGAAAGATTGTTTTTACGTACAAAATAATGGTTAATGGCGTTTAAACCTGATTTTTGGTTTAACAAATCTAAATTACACACACAAACTGGTATTTGTAAGTTAACGCTTACACATGCCGCGTGTACATGTACAAAAAAATCTGGTTTTAAAATCCAATCGCGTTTTCTGAAACAGTGGCAGCAATGGCAAAGTGTGCATTTTTCACAGTATGAGTGCATAGCCTCATACCAATATATTGTTTTTCTACTCCCATTTGGTAATTTACTAATTACAAAACGGCTAACGCAATCACAATGCCATACATTTCTACACCCGTTGCATAATGTTACATTATGCAACCGGTAACCGTGTTAAAATGAACATGTGCGCATGCGCATTGTCAGAATTGGAACCATTTTTTAATTTCAAATATTGTCAACCTTGTATGGGGGTATGAAGACCTGTCAATCCAAGATGGCCGCAAGCGATCAGCTGATTAGGCTTCATACAATATTAGTGATATTCGGTAGGTAGGAATTACCGTGGTGATGAGACTTTCAGCCCTGTTCAGATGAAAATAAATAAGTATATTTTATGTGTAGAGTCAAATAAAAATTGTTAATAGTGCTAAAATTTATCGAATTTATTTATCGGATTGCTCCAAATAAAGCTTTCCTTTTTTCAATGGAAAATAAAAGGCTTGAAAGGAAAACAATACAAAAAATTTCACCGCAAAAAATAAACAAACTCAAAAAGTTACTTGGTTAATAGGTGAGTATGAGGTTGATCACCTATGCTGTACAAATTTGGTTCACCTGCCAATACAACTGCAGGGCATATGTTTATTTAAGTTTTGAGGTTTGAATGTTTAAGCTTATATGCAGGATGTAAAAGCGCGACCTTATACATATGTGTCGGCTTGTGGGCATGAATTCAATATGAAACCTAAATATAATTCATTTTTACAACTTAGGTTAGATTAGATAATCGAAGGGAATGATAAATCACACGTTTTGACAAAGGTAAGGTTTTAATTACTTCAAATGGACGAGTACATTATAATGACTATTATTCACTATTTTGTTAATTCTCTCATGGTCGTAGAAAAAGTATTGTATGCCACTGCACGTAATTAGTGTTTGTAACACTCGTGCTTTCTATTGTGCCATTCGGCTGCGCCTCATGGCACAAACTAGCACTCGTGTTAAAAAGACTATCATTACTTGGCAGTGGCATAAATAACTATTATGGATACATTCGTAGCCCAATCATACCCAAAGACTCTTCTACTACCTCTAGTCTAAATCATCGCGTAAATTCATTGCCATCTCGTAAAAAGAAACATGTATTTAAAATACAACAGCACTTCTAGCGACTTATTTAGTTTCCACACATTTTTATTTATTTACGCGATTGTGGGGAATTTACGCCATGCTTTATACTGGGCGTCTGTTTTTAAGTTTATTTACGGCTTTGAAATATTTTATAAGACAAATAAGTGAAAATATGGCCTTGACATATTTTACAGTCAACATTCGTCGATTTGTTTTCGATAAGTTTTTTTTAGGAATTGCACCGTCACTTTTACATTGGGGTAAAGTTGTTGTCAAAATTATACCGAAAACATATCTTTTAACCGTGATCATTTTTGGAAAACAACATCCTTGGAATGAATGGAAGGAGAAAAAAAAATCTAATATTTTTTTAGCTAATATAAGAATGAATGGAACGATTCCTTGACTAAAAGATTGGTATGAGGCTGACCCCCCATGCTGTAAAAACTTACTCAAACGAAATTACCTAAATAACTTAAGACAAGACGAGTTTTAATCGATGATCTAAGTTGCAAATATATATATAGTGTAGGTACATACAAAATATACCAAACCTTGAACAAGCGCATGAACATACGCTTTGAAACTCCTGCCGCCTTCCCTGAAACAGAATTCACATCGCCAAAGTAAAAGATATACATAAGTCGGCGCGAACCTACGTGTGCCTGTCTGTGGGCATGCATTTAATATGAGCCTTAAATGTTAACATATCTTTGCAGCTTAGGTTATAGATAATGAATTGTATTAATAGAAGAACAAGAATCAAGGAGGAATGTTTTAGATTTTCCTCCAATTATACTCAGATTTTTTATATCATCAAAATATTATGTGAAATAAAGTTGTGATACTCGTAATGTTATCAATTTATCATTTTTTTTACTATAACGCGCAAAAAGGTTGTTTATAATTCAATTACCGCTAAAGAAATACCAAAGCTTTATCAAAGGAGGTCACTCTTGATTATTTTAAATTTAATTACTTTTTTTTTTTTTAATGTAAAACGGATGTTGAATATACTGACAATATTGATTTGTTTCGGTGCTTAGACATGTGCCATGAACTTACAACATATCGTTACGTTTTCGGGCTCTTCAGCGTTTCAAAACAACGGATTAGACAATTGATGTCAAAACATCACAAGAAAAAACATCATATGACAAAACAACACGTACCTGAAACAGAACATACCATAAACGGCACATGAAAAAACATCACATAGCGCAAAACAGAAAATACCAAAAACGGCAAAAGAAACATGAGAAAATGGAACACATGCAACGGCATAGTATGCATTAATTAAAAAAAAATGCTTGTGTTGTTTGTGATGTTTTGTTATGTGATGTTTTTTCATGTGCCGTAAAATGTTCTGTTATAGGTATGTGAGTTTCTCTCATATGATGTTTTGTCCTTGTGTTTTTTTGTCATTTTGATGTATTTTCTGTGTTGTTTTGTCATTGATGTATTGTCATGTGATGTAAAGTCATGTGACGTTATGTCACGTGTTGTTTTGTCACTGTGCTGTTCCATCCTGTCACCATTTTACAAACACAAGCTATTGCGTATGTGAGAATATTGTTAGTTGATGTTGTTTTTTGATAATGTTCATGCGTTGAGCTCTAATGGACTTTATAGTACCACGTACCTACTTACATAATCTTTATTTGTATGCAGTGTCTGTATAGAAAAAAGCTTCGACCATGTTTTCATACATCTATTTGTAAATAATAATAACTAATAAACTAAAGAAGTAAATACACGTAACTACTGAAAGGATTTGAAATAAATTTTCTAGAGCTAGTGCATTCACAGAGTGAAAATTCATTATAATTTAAATTAAAAAAACTTTTTTAAAACATAGTTTTATTTTCACTTATTTTGAGTTAACAAGGCCTAAGCGCTATTGGACTTTATCCGTCCATCTTCAGAGGCTAAGAGGATTTGAAATAATATATACGTAGCTAAAAAAATGATGAATTTATAAAAATTGATCGGTCCGTAGTATAGTGGTTAACACTTTGGACTCGTAAATGGAAGGTTGTGGGTTCGAATCCCGGCGGAGCATAAACAATATAGGTACCATTTATATTTTCAAATATACTCTTCGCTGGACGAAAAAAATCATACGTCTTTACTAAAGACTGGTCACCAAAGGCCCATCCAGCCTGACAGCAACTGGGTGTTGCTTGAGAATTGGCGCTTTCTACAGGTGGCTCTTGAGGTGTGATTCTCACAAAAACAGCGCTCACCAAATAAATCATTCAAATATTATTATTATTAAAAATCCTGTAATTTTTTTTTTTCATTCATGTAAAAAATATTTACACCAAATTAATGCGAACTAGATAGTGACACTATTATATGATTAATAATTATTTACAATAATAATAATAATAATAAAGTAGTGGGTTCGTGTCCCAGTTTCGGTGACAGTTCACCCGGCAGGTCAGAGGTCCGGCCCACTGGCGAAAACAAAATTATATAACTTAATTCTACACACTCACATATACAAGTATACTTCACAAATTGCAATTATTAATTTTACATGTATTTTTTTATACATTTTTAATTTCCGTTGAATCAATCAAAGCACTCGTATGAAGAAATGTGTCGAAATAGCGAAGCAGTGATAGGGAACCAGAGGTACAGTCAAAAGGTTTTAACATTTTATTTTGGGGAATTGTTGGTTTACTTTTGTCGCGTGTAGATGCTACCGTGCGTCGTAGCAACATTGTTTCGCCATACCACGATGCGTCGTAGCAACATTTTTTTACCATACCACGATGCGTCGTAGCAGCATTGTTTTGCCATACCACGATGCGTCGTAGCAGCATTGTTTTGCCATACCACGATGCGTCGTAGCAGCATTGTTTTGCCATACCACGATGCGTCGTAGCAATATTTTTTGCCATACCACGATGCGTCGTAGCAATATTATTTGCCATACCACGATGCGTCGTAGCAACATTGTTTTGCCATACCACGATGCGTCGTAGCAATATTATTTACCATACCACGATGCGTCGTAGCAATATTATTTACCATACCACGATGCGTCGTAGCAATATTATTTGCCATACCACGATGCGTCGTAGCAACATTGTTTTGCCATACCACGATGCGTCGTAGCAATATTATTTGCCATACCACGATGCGTCGTAGCAACAGTTTTTCCATACCATGATGCGTCGTAGCAACATTGTTTTGCCATACCACGATGCGTCGTAGCAATATTATTTACCATACCACGATGCGTCGTAGCAGCATTGTTTTGCCATACCACGATGCGTCGTAGCAATATTATTTGCCATACCACGATGCGTCGTAGCAATATTATTTACCATACCACGATGCGTCGTAGCAGCATTGTTTTGCCATACCAAGATGCGTCGTAGCAATATTATTTACCATACCACGATGCGTCGTAGCAGCATTGTTTTGCCATACCACGATGCGTCGTAGCAATATTATTTGCCATACCACGATGCGTCGTAGCAACATTGTTTTTCCATACCACGATGCGTCGTAGCAACATTTTTTTGCCATTCCATTTTTATTGTGTAAGTAGTTAAAAAAAAAAAAAAATTACGGTCAATTACAAGGTTTTGCGCCACTGACGAGGTTTTCTTGTACTATGGACACTGGACAGTTACTATCATCACTTATTGGAATCATGCTTGAATATTCATCTTAATATTTTATAATTATTGTTTATGGTTATTATTATTATTATCAATCATTGTAGAATGTTCATATTCAATATTGAAATGTCTAAAATTGATAATGAAGGGCCCACCCACTTAGGTACTTATAAAATATGTATACATATTTTTTAAATTTTAGTAAATGAAGCACTTTTTAACAATATTTACTTACACGTGTCTGTTTGTGGGCATGCATTTAATATCAATTTTTAACGTTAATATATTTTTGCAACTTAGATTGTAGAAACTTAAGCACCCTGAGTATAAGGTATTCCGTATTTACATAAACTCCTCGGATGCGTAAATCGAAAATGTATGGAATATACGACAGCACTAATTGGTTTAGTTTTCATAATTTTTTGAACTTATGCGATTGAGTTTCCTTGACTTATAGGTTGGTATGAGGCTGACCACCCATACTTTAAATATGGAATGTCAACCCTGGTTCAGGGAAGGTCGGCCTATGTACATTTGAGATTGGGTTTTTATGATGTAAGGTTACATGCGGCAAATGCAAGTCCATAATTAGACATGTCTGCTTGTGGGCATTCATTTAGTATGAATCCTTAACATTAATATATCTTCGCAACATAGATTATATATAGATAGTAGACATAAAGAAGTATAAAGAAGTATGTAAGGATAGAAAGAAATGGCGGTTGATCTGTGATGTTGGCGGCTAGGGTTTGTTAAAGTAAAATTGGTTTTTATGATTTAGTTTTTTATGTCCATGTATATATTATAATTTATTGATTTTAAAAATGTAATTTGTCATGTATGTTCCTTGACTTATAGGTTGTTATGTGGCTGACCACCCATACTGTAAAAAATTGGTTCACTTTGCCAATGTCACCCCTGTTTCAGGGAAGGACGGCAAGAGTTGCAAGGCTTATGTTCATTTGAGATTGGGTTTTTATATTGTAGGTCCACATGCGGCATGTGTTAGCGCGAAATTATACATGTCTGCTTGTGGGAATGCATTTAATATAAATCTTAAATGATATATATCTTTGCAGCTTAGATTAGATTAGATTAGATTAGACCTTATAAAAGAGCATCGTTTTTGTTCGTGCCACACATCTGTAGACAAGTATAAAACATTTAAATAGACTCCCATCGCGTTAACCGAAAATGTTTGTAATACATGACGGCACTCCTAGTGAATGATTTAGTATGCATATTTTTTTTAGTTTATACTATTGCGTTGAGCTTACACAATGTTTTATTCTCGGGGCGCTGTTTCAGTTGTTTGATGATATTGTAATGTTTCCCAGCTACGAGCTCCAGCTGGAGAACACGACGCACCGGCGAGGCCTGGGCAGCTTCCTCCTGCACGCGCTGGAGCTGATCGCCTTCACCAACCAGATGAGGAAGGTCATCCTCACCGTGCTGCTCAACAACAAGCCCGCCGTCTCATTCTTCAAGGCCTTGAGGTAAGTTCTTCCTTCCCATCTTTAGATAATCTAAGTTTCAAAGATATATTACATTTAAGATTTATATTAAATGTATTCCCACAAGCAGACATGTTTAAGTTCGCGCTTAAACATGGCGCATGTGAACCTACAATATAAAACCCAATCTCAAATGAACATAAGCCCTGCAACTATTGCCGACCTTCCCTGAACAGGGGTGACATTGGCAAAGTGAACCATTTTTTACAGTATGGGTGGTCAGCCTCATACCAACCTATAAGTCAAGGAATACAAACAATTACAGTTAAGTATATAAAACAAACAATCACTAAACAATAAAAATTAAAACCTACAAAACATAGTCTGTAAAAAATGAGAATTCAAATTTTGAAAGCCTTAGCTTATTGAGATGATTTATTTGGTGATGATGATGATGATGATGGATGATTTCTTTCCTGTGGCGCCATTTAATGGTCCAGGACCATCTCAAGGGCGCCATGGCTTCTCGAGAAAAGTAGTGTCTTCAGTTCCTTTCTGAAGGTGGTGGTAGGCTGGTTCGCGCGAACACCGATGGGTAAATTGTTCCAGGCCACCGGCCCGGCCACCGCAAAGCTTCTGTCTGCAAAGGTGAGCGCTGTGTATGTGCGTATCACGCCTCAAGCTCTACGAACTTGCCCATTGCTAAAAGCGCATTATGGCGTGGTAGGTTGGGCACAAACAATGCTATACCCGCAGGAGATTGGTAGTATTATATTATGAAGGGAATGTCCAGTCTCAATTAAATGGTAAACAGTATATTAGCGCAACCTGATGTGGAACTTAACTTGTTCTCGAAAGTAATTGAAAACCTGACTTGTTTTATTTCTATGCTGGTTTAAGATGAAAGATTACAGAAATAATATCTCGACAATCAATGAAAGACTTATCATTCTCGTTTTAGATCTGTCAATCTATGATGTACACAAAAAGTTCATCTTATTTCATCGGCCTTTCATAATGATGAATCAGTTGACTTTTTTCATTGGCGCCGTTTACCGAGCGTCTCAAAACATTTGGTGAACAGATTGGTCTTGAGACGTCTCTTGAAGTGGCCTGCTATCGGCAATCTCTCTAAGCACAGGTGCCAGTTGGTATCATGCCTTTAATCGTTGAGAAAAACAGAATAATATTTTTTCGGATGCTCGCTTTCTTACATTTTGTTGCTATTAAGAAAAGGTTTATCTTATAGTCGTCGGACAGTTGATACTCATTTTACAGTTATACAAAAAAATAATTTGATAAGCTATTCAAAATGTCCTGGAAGTTACAAAGCTGATAATGAAGTAGAGTTCAAATTCTGTTACGTTTCAGTAATTGATTACATAATATTTGGCAGCTCGTTATATAATGTGCTTCATACATTTATGCATTAATAGCCATGGCACGAGCTGGACAGAGAAATTATCCTTGAGAGGAGAGATTGCGCTTGTTTACTTCCCCTGTTTCATCATACTTTGATAAAAAAATATTTAATAAACAGTAAACATCTGATTTTGTTTATCATTTGAGTCCTATTAAACAGAAAGCGGCTATCTAGGGTTAAAAATAATATTAAGTTGATTTGTTTGGTGGTTTATTTGATTTTGTGTGAATCACACCTCAAGAGCCCTCTGCAAGCTTGGTCGTCGCTGTAGAAAGCGCCAATTCTCAAGCAAGACCGAGTTGCTGTAAGGCTGGATGGACCTTTGGTGACCGGTCTTTGGTAAAGGTATATGAATTTTTCACCCGGCAAAGAGCATATTGAAAATATAAATGGTATATTTTTGGTGCTCCACTGGGATTCGAACCCACAACTAATTTTGATTCACAAAGTATTGTTTGCTAAGGGCAAATTTGTCCCTGTATTGTAAGTTTAGTAAAGTTAAGTAACCAAAATGAAATTTTCATTTTAAATACTCAATTTGTAAGCCTGCTTTTTTTCTTCAATGACCATACTTGGTCATAGAGTTTAGTATCTTTTGTGTCTCGGTTTTTAGTGCCCTAAGAGGAGTTGCCCCATCCTACTTCTGTGAATTGTGCAGAATCGACCAAATAGATGGCAGACGTTGCAATCTTCGTTCTGCACAGGGTGCCCTGTAAATAGGCTTCAACTGCTACTTCGACGGAACACAACAGGTCCATCCTGCTGAAATAAACTTCCTTTGGATTTGAGAACTGAGACCGGTGTTGGAAGCTTCAACACATAAAGTGCCCTAAGGGTGGCTAGTGCCACTAAACAGTACGGTAAAAATTGACCATGTATTATAATTATTAGGGGTTACTGTTCCACAGAAGGTCGGCAAAAGTTACAGGGCTTATATTCATTTGCGGTTTGGTTTTTGTTTGTAAGTACACATTTAGCATTAGTAAGCGCGAACTTACACATGCTTTTAAAAGAACTTATAAAACACAGTTTCATTTTTACAAATTGAGTGTTTATTTCAACTCAAGTACTTTCGACTTGTTCACGTCAATCAATCAATTTGTGAGAATATACTTAACTGTGTTTTTTTTAATTTTTATAATTTCTTATAAAAATGGATTTTCACTGTGTGAATACACAACCTCTAAAAAATTTACACGTGTTTGTTTGTGGGCATGCATTTGACATGAGCTTTGAATGTTAATATATCCTTGCAACTTAGATTATAGACTTCAAGGGTGCTCATTCACTTACTCCCCACTAAATAATATTATGTCTGAATACATTTTTACCTTGTTTTGTTTCTCAGATACGTAGTCGACGAATCAAATCCTGATGAAGAGGAGGAGGCGCCGTACGAGATTCTGAGCAAGCCCAACCCGAGGATGTCGCGGGCGCCCCCCGCCGCCCCCAAGGCTGCCGCCCCCCATCCCCTGCACTCCCTGCTGCCCAGCGGCCACTGCTGTGAGGGTGGACACCACCACTGATCACCCCAACACACTTACTTACTTTACTTACTTATATCATCGGCTCAGAAGCCTTGAAGGTTCAGGGCCTCCCGCACCACAATCCTCCAGGACTCTCTGTCTTGTGCTGCTTCCCTCCATGGTCCCCACACTCCCAGAACTACGGTGTCGGCTTCGACGTTGTCTGCCCACCGTATCCTGGGACGTCCGAGTGGTCTAACACCTGAGGGGGCACCATCCAAGACAGTTCTGATGATCCTGGAGTCCTCTGCACGTGCTACATGTCCGGCCCACTGGAGTCTTCTTGATTTCATTACCGACACTATGTTTGGGTCTTGAAACAAGGACACCCCAACACACACTAAACTAATAACACATCCCACCCATTCCTAAACTATCTTCCATTTGCACTATTAAAAAGTTCAGTTGATGATGATCATAATGGGTAAGTTAACTTTTTTCATTGGCACTGTTTCGTGGCATTGTCACTCCAAAGGTGTCCCTAAAGATTCAGTGAACACATTGGTCTTGAGATGTCTCCTGAAGGACTACTCTATAACCTATTTCAGAATTTTGCTGTTCTATACTACTGTTTGTACGGTGATCGGAATGTTTGTATAAGAACTAAAATAAGACTAAATACTCCTGACATCTATTTCTTTTGTGGTTAAGACCTGCTGGTCTGTTTGTTGCAAGTTGTTGCCTCTTTCCTGCGATGTTGACTCCCAGCTGTCTTTCATCTTTTGGAAGAACTTTCATCAATCGCTGCCTTAGTTCTTGTTTACCATATAGGCCATTGAAATTTTTTTACATGAGCAATGTTTGCATGTGTAGGTACTGGACCAATGTGTCTTATAAAAACAAGAAATTTATTTAAAAAATATTTAAAAGAACTCTCACATTATCGAGTTGTACGGGTTTTCTTAGCTCAGATTGTGTACAATTTGATTCAGAAGACAACTGCATGAAAAAGTCATATTTGACAAGATTGGCGTATACGGTAAACAAGAACTGGGGGAGCGCAATGTAGATTAAAAATCAAGTAATTGTAAACAAGCCCTATTATCTTTTTCTTCAAATATTTATACTTTCAAGGAATGCTCATTTTCTTTCCCTCATTTCTAAGTATTTTTTCTATTTATAAAAAAATATTTTTAAAACGTTTCGGATGTACGTACGTACCTAGTAAAATTTAGTATCAAGTTAAATTAAGAAAATTGTATTTATGTAGGTAAATGTTAGCATTTTTAACATTTATAAAAGTCATATAAAACCATAAAGGTGGCAGAGAATGTCATTTTGTTTTTTCATGTATTTATCTCATTTTCAAAAAGTCCTAGATTTCCATCTATGGTTCTATGCGACTCGTATGTATCTAGAAAACATTATTGTAATTTTGGTTTTATAACGTTTTTTTTTATTTCTGCTATAAAGATAACCAAAGTATTTTTTTATTTAAAAAATTCAACAAAGTCATTTGAGCAAGAATGGAATTTTTACAAATACATAAACATTATTTTGGGCTTGTAATGTTGATAGTGTGTCGCTCCATTGTTCTTCTTTTGTTCAAACTGTGTATGCAGGCAGGCAAAAAACATTTCTCGTTTTATTGTCTGTCTCCCTCGAACTTGGTTACTTTCAATGCATCCGTCCTTTTTTCTCGCAATGTCGAAACACCGAATTCAGGCACCAGGACTTTGTGTCAGAAATTTTATGTTTATTGAATTTGACTTTCAATATGTTTTGCTATTTTGTGATTTAAAAAAAAATAACAATGGTCGTTTCTGAAAACTGATCATATTTTTGATAGTTACAATTTTTATGTAATTTTAAAAAATAAACCTGACTCTTGAACACATCGCACGCTTAATCATAAAGAGCAATAACTCAAAAAATAAGAATGTTGGGAAATCCCGTTTGAAGTTCAGACAACCAGTACAACTTGTATTGGATGAAAAAGGCGACCGATGTTTTATCTCGGTCATATTCGTCCAAATTGAACGGCTGTCGCATTCTACCTCTTCTTCTCGCATTGTTCTTGCGTTTTATTACAAAATCTCGATTTTACCAATTTTTGAGTTATTTCTCTTTATTATTAAGTGTGCCACATGTGTAACGTAAAAAAAGAAATAATCTTTTCACATGGATTTATGATGAATATATAAAAAAATATATATATTTAATTTTGAAAATAAGTAGTACCTATATGAAGTTTCTTAAAAAATATATTTTCTTCTGCACTTAAATGAATTGGAATGAAACCATTATATATTTCATAGAATCTCATTTTCACACCTAATTTACATAGATAAATTATAAATCCATATTATTTTTTTACTCCTACATAAATCTCTGTTTTTCATTGTAATCAATTAAACACACAAAACACACTTTAACATTGTAATTTTTCAGACTAGAGTTTTAAATAAAACTTACTATGTACAATTTGATAAAATTAATTAGATTTAATTGTTCACTGGATCATCATACAGATGTACACGGCTTTAAATGCATTTAGATGACAGCCAAATAAGGATGCTGTTACGACTTTAGGACCTTCAAACTGCTTTATAGCAATGTTTCTTACTTTTCATTTCTTCAACAGAATACTCCTTAAACTTTAGCAATTCAGCTAACATCGCATTGAACTATCAAAGGTGACGATTTACAAGATGGTAATGTTACTTCTGATTTTCATCACATTCATTTTAAGCCGTGTAGGTCTGTATGTTTGATAATGAATGTAGTATTGTAAGAAATTTGGGCATAAGAGAAAAAAACATTTCTTTTGAATGTTTTTAGGCTTTCACGGCCGCCATCAGATGCAAGATATTCTCTTCCTGGGTCTTTCCGTAATTGTGTTTGTCGATGTTTACATTTCGTTTCAAATTTTGTTTTTTTGTTTCTTTTAAAAAATCTGTGCACAACTTCTTCTCTGGGTTGTAAAGCTCTGAAGATGTTACACACGGATTTGTAACGAAATGTACAAAACAACAGACCATGGTCAAGACTTGCTAAAAAAATATCTAGCACATTTCTGTTTGTTAAAAGAAAAATAATACTGTTACAAAAATAACCAGCGTCTAGAGACTCAAAAGGCGTTGATAGATCTTCACATATCTATTTGAGGATAGGAAACAATAAAATATGGCGGCGTGTAAACAGCTGATCGCTGTGCCATATATAATAATAAATAATAATATTAGGATGATTTATTTGGTGAGCGCTGTTTTTGTGTGTATCACACCTCAAGAGCCCTCTGCGAGCTTGGTCGTCGCTGAAGAAAGCGCCAATTCTCAAGCAAGACCCAGTTGTTGTAAGGTTGGATGGACCTTTCACTGACTGGTCTTTGGGAAAGGTTTATGAATTTTTCTACTCAGCGAAGAACACATTCGAAATATAAATGGTATATTTTTTGTGCTCCGCCGGGATCCGAATCCACAACCTTCCATTTACGAGTCCGAAGTGTTGCCACTGGACTACGGACCGGTCAGTGAAATTGCTGTATTTATATTTCCATATAAACTATTTCCATATAGTTTATACTGAAATAATAAATACAGCAATCAGCTCTTTTGCCCTGCTTTATTTTTTTGCTTGCTATCTTCAAATACATACAATAAGATCTACCTTAGCCTTGAGTCTCCAGGCCCAGAGGTCGAAGTCTCGATGACCGTCGCTAGATCTTCCCGTATCTATTTGAAGATAGGACGGAATAAAACATGGCACCCTATCAACAGCTGATACATTTTATATGGAACAACAATCAGCTGTTCAGTCCCTGCCATGTTTTATTCTGTCCTATTTTCAAATAGGTACGGGAAGATGTATCGACCGCTGTCAAGACTTCCACCCTAGGAAGGTTTAAGTAGAACAAGTATTTAGATAAAAATAAGCTAGTGGTTAACAAAATATGCATAATATGAATAAATACATATTTTTACAGAATATTTTTTCTGACAATTGACTAATTGAAATAATAAGTGAACTTCAGGATTTGTAAATTGCCTGTTTATGGCTCTTGGTCATCTCAAAGGCAAGCCAAGATGAAACTGTATATTATAGAGCATTACAACTATCTGATATCATTGCATTTGCTGTAATATTAAGGAAATAGTACACTCAAAGCAGTTGTCACTTTATCTACACATACATAATACATATGGATATTTTAAAATGCAATCAAACTCTGTTATAGCGAGCACGAAGGGACCAAACAAGTTTTCTCGTTGTTACTGTCAAATCATTATTATGAGTAGGTTAAAAGTGTCTACTTATTATTTATGGTATTTACACCGGGTCATAGAAAAAAAATTAAAACTAGCATATGAACATAAGCCTTGCAACTCTTGCCGTCCTTCCCTGAAACAGGGGTGACATTGGCAAAGTGAACCAATTTTTTACAGTATGGGTGGTCAGCCGCATAACAACCTATAAGTCAAGGAACAGTAAGTAATTTCTGATTATAGCCGTGAGCTCGCTATATCCGTGAGCTTGCTATATCCGTGAGCTCGCTATATCTGTGAGCTCGCTATATCTGTGAGCTCGCTATATCCGTGAGCTCGCTATATCCGTGATCGTTATAACCAAGTTTGATTGTATTTGGATGTATCCTGGTATATAAATAAAGCAAAAAGAAAACTGTTGGTACATTATCAATATTCAATTTGTAGAGTCCATCTTTTTTACTGCTTTCACAAAATAATATTTTTCTTACTGTTTGTATAAATAGTAAATGTAGTTGTTATGAATACATTTGTTGTCAAATATTTAATAATATTGTATCAGATAAAATGACAGAAATGGGGTTAAGAGATTTGATATAAAAATTATTTCCTGAATTTATATGTTTTTAAGTGTTCTAATAATTCTTGATTTTTTAATTTATTTGATTTCTACGTAAATTTCTATGCTTCAAAACTAAAAGATGTATGTATCTATATAAAACTGGTCACAACATTTCTGTGTCAGTATGGAAAAAAATAACATGATTAAAGGTAAAACTGGAATTTGGAAAAATACTGGAAAATAAAACGGTGGTTTGACATGTTACAACTTAAAATTAGTCAAAAGATAATTTAGAAAATTGGATAATTCTACGAACCGTTACTTGAAAACTTAATATTCTCCTCATTTCATCCTTACTCACCACACAACAAAGGTGGCTCCTGAAGATGCTGGTTATGATATACTTAATTGAAATATTGAGAATAAAATAAATTATCTTGTTATGGTTTGTCGTAAATCCGAATTTCTAAATTGCTTTTTTAATTTATTTGAATTATTTAAATAATAATTTTTGTAAATCACTAAGTTGACTAGGTGGGTCCACTGCTATTAATATTCATTAAAAAATAATGAAGGCGATAAGATAATTCAAATTAATTCTTTTCATTAAAAAAATTAAACAATTTCATTGTTTAATTTTTAAATGAAATTGTTTATTCATTGTTTATGACTCGATGATAATTTTTCTACTATCATATTTTAATTATAAACAACTAAAATTTGACATTGTATTGCGTCTAATTTTATTTAACATTTACGGGCACTAGACGCCATAGTAACACCATCTACTTGCAAACACAATTTTTATACAAAATTATGATAACTCAATATGCTGTAAATAATATCTTTCTTAATCTAAACTATTGAAATACATTAAAAA
This sequence comes from Agapetus fuscipes, assembly GCA_951799405.1. Taxonomy (NCBI): domain Eukaryota; kingdom Metazoa; phylum Arthropoda; class Insecta; order Trichoptera; family Glossosomatidae; genus Agapetus; species Agapetus fuscipes. The sequence goes on along the minus strand of OX637349.1, from coordinate 9,506,671 downwards.
AAAAAAAAGTTGCGTTTCAAAATCGTCATGGCCGGATTTATTATAAAGTTACCAAAAATCTATTTTGCTACATTGTAACTTACATAAACATTCGACCATTATGTTCGATAATTTTAAAATAACGGACTCAGCACAAATTTGAAATTATAATGTCACATGTGTATGTGACTAGGGTCCTTAGCAACCCATAAAAAATATTGGTTTGTCTTTTCCCTAGCAACCCTGCAATGATGACGTTACAATTTGTTGTCTGGTGCTGAGTCTATATTTATAAATTTTAAATTGATTAAATAATAAATATATCTGCATATATTTCAACAGTGTAAATACATATGTAGAGTCTGTCATAGTTTACAGTTGATTGAAACATTGCAATTTGTATGCAAAGTAAACATTTGCTACCCGCCAGCATGGCTATGGGATCAGTGCCCCCTTAAAAACTTAATCTATCTTTGGTCTTCCGTTGGTGTGCATTTCTTTCGGTTTTCTACTGAACCCCTTTACGTAAGAGAATATTTTTTTAAAACTATAGTACAAAGTTAAAATTATAATTAGGAGACAGGATAATAAAAATAAAATGATGTCCAGAAGGATGTACTGGTACCAGGTGAGGTTGGACGAAGCAGTCCGTATGTGCGGAGCACCCTTGTGTTTTATTACATACTCCAGCCAATAGATGGCAGTGTCTAACGGATGTTGGGGACGGTCCTTGAATAGTTCAGATAATCGCTGGGCATTCTCTCGATAACTAGAAAATAAAATAATTAATTTAAGGAATGAAGCATTAAACATGGATTTCTCCAAATCTATTATGATCTGATGTTGTAAATCATGCATTTCTACTTATCTAAGAACATGAAATTCTCTTGATAACTGTAACATGGATTTCTTCTGATCTTTTATATCTGATGTTCTAAAACAAGTATTTCTCCTGACCTAAAAACTTTAAATTCTTTTGATGATTGTAACATGGATTTCTTCTGATCTTTTATGATCTGATGTTTTAAAACATGGGTTTCTCTTGATCTTAAACCTGAAATTCTCTAGAGGATTGAGTCATTAAAAAACGAAATTCTCAAAATGATTGAAACATCAAAAGAAAAAGTTCTTTCTATATATAACATAAAAACCTGTAAAACTGTTCATAAGAGCAACATGAATTTCTCGTCAGGGTTGAAACATTGGAACATGAAAATCTGTCAATGATGTCATTTCCTTGACTTATAGGTTGGTATGAGGCTGACCACCCATACTGTAAAAAATGGTTCACTTTGCCAATGTCACCCCTGTTTCAGGGAAGGTCGGCAAAAGTTGTGGGGCTTATGTTCATTTGAGGTTTGGATTTATTTGTAAGTACACATTCAGCATTTGTAAGCGCGAACTACACTTGTTGGTTTGTGGGCATACATCTGAGAGCTTTAAATGAATATATCCTTGCAACTTAGATTATAGATTATTTTATTATAGATTCAAACATTAAAACTGGAAATTCCTTCAATAGCTAAAAGACATGTAAATCTATGTATTTATAATCAAAACATGAAATTCTATTGATGTCTTGAATTTTGTAACATAATCATTGAAATGTGTGGAATGACTTGTGTACACTAGACATTAATTGTGAAATAAATTTAATTGTGATTAAAATGAAGCCATTGTTTTTATTGTTTGTATTGGAATTGCCCGAGATAAGATATTTTTGCTGGGAAACCTGTAATCTGCTGTGAATCCACCATTTTCATTCAGTCACTAACCTCAACGGCAAATTCAATAGATAAAACATAGTGGTTTTTGAAGCGCCAATGTAAAATTAATGAAAAAAAAACCATGTTTCAAATTTATTCTCAGAATTGATATGATTGCATTTCATTTTCAAAAAATAATGAAAGTGGTATTTTCCCCTTTTTTAAAGCGATCATTATGCAGATTTGCACACTGCCGTTCTAAAAGTAATTTTTTTGTGGGATTTTGAACTTGATGGCGCAAAGACATAGCTTGTTAATTTGTAAGAAGCCATTTGACAACCTCTATGGATGGCCGTATCTATAATCTATCTATAATCTAAGTTGCAAGGATATATTCATTCAAAGCTCTCAGATGTATGCCCACAAACAAACACGTGTAGTTCGCGCTTACAAATGCTGATTATGTACTTACAAATAAAATCCAAACCTCAAATGAACATAAGCCCTGCAACTCTTGCCGACATTCCCTGAAACAGGGGTGACATTGGCAAAGTGAACCATTTTTTACAGTATGGGTGGTCAGCCTCATACCAACCTATAAGTCAAGGAATAATGGAAGTATGAATGGATTATATTAAAATGTATTCATCAAATTGCAAAGCATTCTTTAGTGCTATCGCAATGTTTAGCGGTTTACAAACCAAGGATGATTTTGTTGTTAAAATTCAATCGTAGTACAAAAAAAACGCAACTAAGCTGCACATGTAGTAATTCTTACCTGCGTTATCCCCGAAAGAGTCGCATATGGCGATTCGGGGCCTATTTCGGAACTATTTGGGACCTACTAGCATTTATCAAAAAATGTTAGGAAACTGCATCTTTTAAAAAAGAAAATTGAGTAGTATTTCTTTGTACCAGACATAACTGTCATCCAGTCCTGTCAAACGCAACAGTAATGTAGAGATATACACCAATTTTACAATTTCATTTTGAAATTTTTGATAACAGTTATTTCTGATTAATGTGCCAAATATTTTTGACAAATACATTTGCGTTCATGAAAATCACTTGATTAAAAGCAGGTAAAACAGAAAACCCCTTTTCTCTTTCTAACCAAGGAGGATTTGCATCAATGTAAATTGAAAAGGATAAAGCAAATTCCAGTACTCCGTATTATACATCAATGGTGTCTACTGTTCCATGGAGCCAGAGATTAGTTTAACTGAAGCGATTGGTCTTTGATACAAAACTAACAGATCTAGGATTACCTTTTTTCAAACAGCAATTTATTGAGCTTAGTCTTGAAGTTTTCCTCGTTCATTTCTTTGTACTCCATGACAAGTGCGGCCCCTTTCTCCTGCAGCACGGCCAAGTTGAGTCCCTGATCGGCAAACATGGGGACACCAAGCAGAGGGACCCCACAGCTGATGGCCTCTTGGACCCCCATGAGGCCCCCGTGGGATATGAAGACCTTGAGATTGGGGTGACCTGAAAGATGCCAACGAGAATGCTTGAGTGAAGTTTAAAATAATTTACAAATTAGTCATAATTCTTTGGATTAGATCATCTTCTAACCCGAAAGAATTCTTCATCTAAAGCCAACTATAAAATGATAGCTTCAAACATCAAGTTAACTTGTGAGTACTTTTATTTAAATTTAATCATAGAATTAAAAGAAACATAAGAACTGGTGACTTATAGGTTGTTATGCGGCTGACCACCTATACTGTAAAAAATGGTTCACTTTGCCAATGTCACCCCTGTTTCAGGGAAGGACGGCAAGAGTTGCAAGGCTTATGTCCATTTGAGATTGGGTTTTTATATTGTAGGTCCACATGCGGCATGTCTTAGCGCGAAATTATACATATCTGCTTGTGGGAATGCATTTAATATAAATCTTAAATGATATATATCTTTGCAGCTTAGATTAGATTAGATTAGATAGAGAAAAAATAAAATTTTCTACCTTTCGTTGGAGTCATCTGCCATGTCATTATATAGGTGACATGCTATGAAGAAATTAACAGTCATAAGCTCTCGTTTCATTATGATTTTAGATATGCCATTCGTTCGAAATTTCAGAATTTAGATCCGACTTCCATCCATTCTTGCAACATACATTTTCTTCATCATTCATTCTCTCCATATGTCCAAACCATCAAAAGAAACTTTTTTTCATCTTCAATTTCATACTTGTTCAATCTACCTCGTCAGCGTCAAAATCTCAAACAAGACTCGTTTTGATGGTTTGCTGGGATATACAAAGCGAGTGTAAAAGAAGAAAATGCATGAAAAAGGTAATGGATATGAATGAATTGAAAGAGGTATGTAAGGATAGGAAGAAATGGAGGTAGCTCTGCAGAGGCTCTGGCCACCCCTAGCGTAATGGCGACAGAGTTAAAATTACAGTTACAGCTGCAATTTTCATAAATACATTTTTTTACTTACAAAGTATTGACAGCTGAGGGAACCAGTCCCTAGCTTGTATATTTGATGGTAACTCAGGCAAGTTGGTTGTGTTTGTCTTCAGGAGGACCTTTTGTTTCAGGGAGCCTAAGACCTTAATGATGGCTTCGAATTTGTCCCCTGGTAGAGTCTCCAATGGTACTATAGTCCCGAAACCAAAGAATACTACGCCATGTTCTGCTTCATTTAAGAACGCTTGCAGATCCTGAAACATCAAGGATTATCTGGTTAATATCATGGAAAAGCTGGTTGTTTAAAACAAGACCGATTTGTAGAAGTAACACATATTTTTAGAAAATATGTAAGTAGACTGAAATTTCATATTAAAATACAAAAGTGATAAGAAATGTTAAATGAAAAATAAATAATGTTAAGTGCTGTCAATTTTCAAATTTCCATACAATGCTCTACACATTTCCATATATGATATATTATACAGCGTTATTTTACTATCAAATTTTTTATTACTTATGCACTTCAATCAGATAATTATTTATTTAATATATTGTAATTAATATTAAATAAGTAGTAATAAATATTTAAGATGGCTCAAGTGCAGTTTCATATCTTACTGTAGATAACCTATAATCTATACAAAGATTAATAGTTATTTAAAATCTTTATAAAATATTATAGGTGTGATGGAGTCTTCTATATCAGATTGAATAAGACATTATTATTTCCTGAAACAGGAGTGACATTGACTAAATTTTACAACCTTTTACAGTACGGATGGCCAGCCACATACCAACCTAACAATCTGCGCTTATATCCATTTGTGTTGTTGTTGTATACAGTATAGGAACCGTATACCTACACCTGAATAAATTTGTGAAGATAAATGCAATTTACCAACCTATCTTTGCCTCGCCAGAAACAGGTAGGAAATTATTTAATCAATTAAGTAAAAAATCATCAATTTTATTCAATGAAACAATAATTGACAAATTTATACCTTATGACAATTATTAACTCAGGGTTAAGCTTTCCTCAAGAGGCCTTATCTTAATTGAAATAAGCTAATCAAAGCTACTGTATTGACCCGCTTGGCCATAGCTCTGACACGATTGAACAATCTTTTGGCAAATAAGTAAATACAGATGTATACGGCTTAAACTGAATTTAGATGACAGCTAGATGGCCTTAAAACTGATAAAATCAACAAAATACTTCTACAATTTCAGCAATTGAGCCAACTTCACATTGGATTATCAAAAGGGACGTTTTACAAGATGGCAATGTTACTTCAGATTTTCAGAATATTCAGTTTAGGCCGTGTCGATCCGTTTGTCAAATGTGTGTGCTCACCTCTGGCAAGGGATCCAATTTAGTAGGAATGTGCAATCCTCCCACTTCCACAACTTGAGGGGGCCACGGCCTGGCCTGGTTGATGCTGAAATGACTGTTGACCAGCATCATGCTTATGTTCCTCGACAGATCATTCAGAGAAGGAACGTCCCCAAACGCTCCATCAGCTATCTTCTGCGACTCTCTTACAGATACAGACTGGTACAGATACTTCACATAATAAGTCAAGTAAGTGTTGTACAACCGCTGGAAGAAGTTCATGTTCTCCGACACTGCGTAGAAGTACATTGGAATGTACGCCGTGTTTTCAGGGAATGAAATCATGTCGTTTATCCAAGGAAGCGCCACACTTGACACTAACCCCACAGTTGGTACACCGAATTTGTGACTCATTGGTAGAAAACAGTCTGAGCCAAACACTTCCACTAGAAAGAGGTCGTATTTGTTGTCAGACTTCCAGTAGAGATCTTGCATCATCGTCATGTTTGAGAGTTCTCCGCAACTGTAGAGGCTGAACTCAATGACATCAAAGGCGCAGTCTATCGTTGAGAAGTTCTGCATCTGTTCGATAGTAACTTCTATTGCAGGTAAGACGTCCAAGTTAATGTCTGTGTAGTTCTCCATTGGAGTTTTCTGAAAAAGAATAAAATCGTATTGGTAAGTAGGATTGTTGACAAAAGTATCTATAATTTAGGTAAGGCCACTGAGTTCTACGTCAATGAGTAAAGTATAAAGATGTAGACATTAAGGATGTGTTCACAAGCAAACATGAACAAATTTCGCGCTATTCATATGCTGCTGTAGGTAAATGTACAAAATAAGATCTATTAATAGTTAGGTTTAAGTTAGAATTACGGTCGTTTGACATTTTGACAATTATATTAATTTTCGGGTATTTAACGAACCGTTCGGTGAGAACTTACATATTCTCTTCGTCGCTGACGAAACGTAGAGAATAATGTAAGTTCTCACCGAACGGTTCGTTAAATATCCGAAAATTAATATAATTGTCAAGATCTATTAAGCCTCAAATGAACATAAATCCCACAACTCATGCTGGCTTCACCTGATAATATTTGTAAAATTGAACCAATTTGAATAGTAGCTATAGGTGGTCAGCCTCATACTAGTTTCGATAAGAAGTAAACATACTCAGGGCCTAATTTTCAAGCACGACCCAGTTGCTGGAAGCTGGTTGAATCTTTGGGATCTTAGCAAAGAGCATTCTTGAAGATTATACTTTTTTATATTATTGTTTTTGGTCAAACCCACTAGCGTTAACCACTAGACTGTGTACGGTCATAAAGCATTATAATTACAATTAATGAATAATAAATATATACCTACATACTTAAGAAAAATGTAATAAATAAATGTCTAAAATAACAAGTTAAGTTGGTACTTTCTGGCGTGGATAATAAATGTACGTACTTGCCAATACATATTCCTTCATTTTCATGCAAGTTTATGTATTATCTGTGTGCATATTTAATCATTCAAACATTGCAATTTTCTGATTTAATTAATGACTAATTAAAATAAAAGAAGCTATGTTGATTAAATTAAAGATTATACAATTAAAAATCATTTTAAGCGCATGTCTGGGCTAAGGTAAGTGATATATGGGGAAATGACAGAGAGGAAAAAAGAAAAAGGAGATGAACAAAAGTATGCTTGGGATTTGATATATTTTTGGAAAATGCGCATATATTTCAAATTCCTTTGTTGATCAATTATCGTTTTAGTTATTTGTGGAATTTGTAGTGCTGGCGGACTTACATCAGAGTTGCCATAAAACATTGGAGTAGGTACTAATTAAATTATAAATAGAAACAGTGAACTTGAAGAGGCAATGCTAAATTTCAATCTGGTTGCTTACTGTTATTCAGTTTTGGTTTATTTTATTAGTATAAATAGTTATGGAAATATTTTCTATCATGGAAAATATTTTCATTGGCTATTAATTTCTCTAAACGAAGGCTGATTGCTTCAGTACTAAAAATAAGCTTCAAGCCATTTCAATGTGCCGTATTTGGCACAGATTTTGATTTGTCAGATTGACTGGCATACATAGCACTAACTCATCACATTCTTAAAGATTTTCTTGCAGCAATGTTCATCTATCTTTTTCGCCATTTCTCTCTATCTTTTGTAATTATTTTGAGCTTCTCGTCAATATATCCTGTAGGAATTCTCGGCGTGGTTGTCCTTGGGCGTTTGTCCCCTTGATCATCCTCTCAAGTGTGATATGTAGGAATCCTCCTGATGCGCTATTTTGCTGAATTTTTTACACTTAGGATATAAATCCAAGTCGGAGCTTGCTAGCACTTGTGAAAGTAGGTACTCCATAGATAAAAAATCACAGAACACCTTATTTTTGGACACAAATTGCTATCGCTTCGCCTTAAGGTTGTAAGGAATTTAGTAAAATAGCGCTTCTGGCGTACCTACTGCGTGCCCTATCCATCTTGCATGACTCATCATACGCCTTGAAAATGATTTAAAACCGGTGCAACAATGCTTCTCTTAGTACACGCCCCTAGTAAGACACATTCCGAGCTTTGACATATTTATTTGGACAGAAACCTTTATGAATTCGGGTTCTGTGAAGAACATTTGTGTTGCTTATTATTTATTTATCTTGAACCAAAGGATGATACACATTCCTTGGACGGATAGTCCAAGATAGTCGGATAGTCTATTATTATAACCACCCATACTGTAAAAATGGTTCACTTTGCCAATGTCACCCTTGTTTCAGGGAAGTCGGCAAGAGTTGCAGGGTTTATGTTCATTTGAGATTTGGTTTTTATATTGTGTTAGCGCGAACTTATTTGTCGGATATTGACATATTTAATTTGGATCTCGCTTCATTTAGGACTTTGTTAAAAAAAATATTTCCTCCAGCTGCTAGGTCTTAGTTTTGTTGTACTTGTTGATTAAATTTGTTGCTTGTTACTGTTCGTAATACTGTTCTCTTGCTTGTAAAAGATATTTCATTTTGTTTATGTTATGTTATAGTTTTTTATTTTATGTCTATGTTTAATATGTTTTTATTTTATTTTATTTTATATGCAAGGATTTCATTTTAGGTTTTTTATGGTTTTTTAGTAGTTTTTATAGTTTTCTCTAATTTAAGATTATATAGAGTTTTTACTTTTATTTTAAGTTTCAAATCTGTTCTATCTTTATATATGCAATGATTTTTTAAATGTATTTTTTTTGTTGTTGTTGTAAAAGGCGAAAGCCGTTAATTGATTTAAATAAAAAAAAATAAAAAAAAACTTAAACTACGTCTCTGCTTGTGAGAATGCATTTAATATGAATCTCAAATTGTTAAGTTGTGGTATCGAGGGTTGATTAATTAAAACTATTTTATTTACGAATTCACAATATATTTTTACTAGTCAGCCATGCTGATGACAGGAAGAAGTACCAGAGACAACAATTATAATTTAGTAGTGATGTAACATATATACCTACCTAATATTTCTCAACACTCCTCCTCAAATTTAACTTAGAACAACATATTAAATTTGCCTATAAAATATGAGCATTTTTAAACAAGCAAAATAAACTTAAGTTACAACAAATTACTATTTAGTTCTTTATTTTACAACAGCTCTACTCTATGAATACATTTTATAAAGATTTATCATTAAACAAAATAACCTTAGTGACTCTTAACTCTAAAATCAACTTTAGGAAAATACTCTTTATAAACTAAAATTTAAATTAATCCATAATTTGGTTAACAAAATTTACAAACTTTTCTTTACACAGGCTTTTAGTCATTAAATCAGCTAAATTGTTATTAGAATTTACATACTCAATTGAGATGATGTTCCTTTCAACAATGTCTTTAAGGAAATGAGCTCTTATATCTATATGTTTGGTTCGCTTAGAATTTTCATAACTTTTAGACATAGATATAGCACTTATATTATCAACGAGTAATAAAGCATCACAGTTGTCGTTAAGATGTTTACTCAGGCCCTTAAGATTTACCAACTCTTGTGCAGTGGCAGCAGCAGCTATGTACTCAGCTTCTGCTGTCGACAAAGCAACACATGATTGTTTCTTCGAGAACCAGGCTATGGGATTTGCTCCATGTAGGATTATGCCTCCACTTACGCTCTTTCTATCTCTTCTATCACCAGCCCAATCCGAATCTGAGTATCCATATAAGTTTGCATCTTCAATTTTTCTAAAAATAAGCCCTTTGTCCTTAGTCTCCTTAAGATAGCGCAGGACTCTTTTACCAGCCTTCCATAGACTCTCATTCGGCTTATCCAGATATCTACTGAGATATGAAACAGCAAATGTCAAATCTGGTCTTGATGTTACTGTCAGGTATATTAAACATCCAATTAATTCACGATAAGGCACATCCAGTATTTCATCATCTTCATTAACTTGTATATTATATTGTATTTCTATTGGTGTCTTTATTCCTTTGCAGTCAGTCATATTAAATCTTTTAAGGATATTCTCTATCATGGTTTCTTGTTTTATTATCAAGGTGTTGTTACTTCGTTTGATTTCCATGCCAAGAAATTTTCTTACTTCGCCTAAGTATTTAGCATCAAATTCATTCTTTAGTGCCTTTATGATATCTCTCCCATTTCCCATTATTAAGATATCATCTACATATATCAGCATCCAGGTGTCGTTTTTGTAGTAAAGACAGTAGTCATATTCTGACCTTTGAAATTTATTTTTCTTAGCAAAATTATCTATTGTCTCATTCCAACACTTTGGTGATTCAGTCAATCCATACAATGCTCTTCTTAGTTTTAATACTGTATTTGAATTCTTTGATTTCAATCCTTGAGGAACTTTTATGTATACATCTGACTTTAGTTTTCCGTTCAAAAACGCTGATGGTATATCAAGTTGAGTAATCATTAAGTCTTCTTGGACTGCCTTTGATAGAAACATTCTCACTGTAGAGTGTCTCGCAACAGGGGCATAATTGCTATCAAAAATATCTCCTTTCTGCTGTTGGAATCCTTTCACAACTAGTCTAGCCTTTTTGGTTTCTTCATCTTTTTCTTTAAAAATCCATTTGGTATCAATAGCTTTCTTTCCTTTGGGTAATTCTTTTTCTTCCCAGGTCTCTAACTTTTCAAGTGCTTGTAACTCTTTATTGATAGCTTCTTTCCATTCTGTATTGCTTATAGCCTCTTCATAGGAGCTAGGTGTATTTGCGCTCAAGCAAATAACTATATTTGTCTCATACTCATCAAGATGCGCAGGTGGTGTTACTATTCTTCCTGATCTTGTTGTTTTCTCTTCTCTTGTTGCACCTTTGTTTAAATTTCCCTCATCAGTGACTTGTTTGTTTCCTTTTCCTTCTAAATTCTCAGTTTCTTGTTTCTCTTCTTGTCTCATCTCTATTTGATTTTCTTCTTCTTCTTCTTGAATATATCTTCTTTCCTCGTTTTCTTCCTTTTTGTATACTGTATCACTTTCATCAAATCTCACATCTCTTGATATTATTATTGAATTTTCTTCTGGATTCCACAATCTGTATCCCACTGTATTATAGCCAACCATTCGTGTCTCTTTTCCTCTTTTATTCAGTTTGTCGCGTTGAGGTACTATAGTGGCCCACGCTTTTGCGCCAAAAGCTCTTAGTCTTGATAGGTCACAGGTTCCATTTTTCATGAAACACGGTGTTTTATAATTTATTGCTGAAGAAGGTGACCTGTTCAGCTGATAGGCAGCACATTGAATAGCTTCGCACCATAAAGTTTTGGGCAAATTAGTATCTGCAAATAAAGTTCTTACCTTATCACACAAGGTACGATTTAATCTTTCCGCTACTCCGTTGGACTGTTTTGTGTAGGGTAAAGTATATTCTAAACTTATTCCTTTTTTCTTACAAAAATCTTTTAACTTGTTGGCTGTATATTCCCCGCCATTGTCGCACCTGATTCGCTGAACTGTACTTCCAGTTTCATTTTCAATCCTTCTTATATAGTCAATCAGTTTCTCTGTTGCTTCAGATTTGTTTACCAAAGGGAACACTACACAGAAATGAGAATAATCATCTAATACCGTCATGAAATATTTCTCACCATTTAGTCCACACTCCTTGACAGGTCCCGCTATGTCTGTGTGCAACATTTCTGCTACTCTTTTAGATCTTGGTCTTGTTGTCGGCTGAAATGGTTCTCTAGTTGCCTTTCCTTCCATACATGGGCTGCACGTTTTATTACTTATTGGTAGGTGCATAATACCCAAACATTTTCTATTTAAATGGCCCAGACGTTTGTGCCAAAGAACATCATCACATTGGTTTTTACCTGTACTAATATTACACACTTCATGACATACATTAGCATTTAATTTGTACAATTTCCCATCAGAATTACCAGTAACAAATGAATTCTTTCCAGTAATAACAACTTTATATTTATCAAACTTTACATGAAATCCGGCCTCGGTTATCTTTTTGACTGAGAGTAAGTTATAGATTATGTTTTCTACAATTAAAGCATCAACATTTATTTTTAAGTTTTTGTATTTTATTTTTAAATTACCTTTTTTGTAAGCATTAATGTACTGGCCATTTGCAACTAATATTTTTACACTTTTATCTAGTATTTGAATGTTTGTCATGTATTTTTCAAATTTTTCACTTACAAGATGTTGTGTGCACCCTGAGTCCACAATGAAGGTGATATCATAGCCTTTGTTTATACTTTCAGCACTAAAAACATTTTCACTGGCTACAAAACCGATCTCCGATTCACTCATTAATGAAGAAGCACCTTGTCCCGGGAAGCCTCTGCCTCGGGATACTCGTCCTTGAAATCTGCCTCTTCCTCTGCGATTTTGACCATAACCTCGACCTTGACCTTGGTTCCGTCCTCCTCTGTATTTTCCTTGTTCCTTATTACCAGTACTACACTCATAAGACTTGTGCCCTGGTTTCCCGCATGTGTAACAGTACATCATAAATGCGTTCTCCTGGTTCACTGTATCGGTGCTGATCTTAGTTTCGGCATCCAACAGTCTGGCCTTGACAAAATCAAAACTTAACTTCTTTTCTGAAGCCATTGTTTCTATTGATGTAATTACAGGATCATATTCTTTCGGCAGTGATGAGAGTAGGTAACAAATTTGATCTTCTTCGTCTACTTTGACGTCGATTGCTTTCAGGTCGCTGATAATCGAACTAAACTTGATTAGATATTGCTGCAGCGGCTCATTATTGCATTTCAATGTTATTAATTTGCGTTTCAAGTGGAATCTGTTGAAAACACTTTTCCTTTCGAAAACATTTTGAAGAAAGTTAAGCATTTCTCTCGCAGTTCTGCCATCCTTAATGATTTCTATATATTTATCAGACACGCTTTGAGCCAAGATTGATTTAGCTTTCGCATCATCCTTTTTGGATTTTTCTGTATGAATTTCACTTTCATCCAACACATATTCAACCTGCTTCTCCTGTAGAATAAGTTTTAGACGAAATTTCCACGTACTAAAGTTTGACTTCTCATCCAAAAATGGCAAATTAGACAAAGCAGCGCCAGCCATTTTTTTTACTATCCTTTTTTACTGCGCGGATCGCAACCCCAAAATATACTTCACTATTAATCAACCTCACTCACTATTAACCACGTTCTGCTACCATGTTAAGTTGTGGGATCGAGGGTTGATTAATTAAAACTATTTTATTCAAGAATTCACAATATATTTTTACTAGTCAGCCATGCTGATGACAGGAAGAAGTACCAGAGACAACAATTATAATTTAGTAGTGATGTAACATATATACCTACCTAATATTTCTCAACACAAATGATACATATCTTTGCAACTTAGATTTAGATTAGATTTAGATTATAGACTATCGGACTATCTTAGACTAACCGCCCAAGGAATGTGTATCATCCTTTGGTGTATACACACATTACAAATGCTTCCAACCAGTTCACTGAGCTAATTTTGAAGGTCCAAGCTTTATTTATAAATTGATAGCGGTTTAACATGTTTCTGAACTAGGCTAGAATAAATTAATGAATTATTATGATTAGGATTGCGAATTTAATCATATAAAAAGATTGCCTGTCAAATTTCACCTATTTATTGACAGATCTACCGTTTTCATTAGGGATTTCTGTTGTTTAGTTGATCACCCTAGGAAGTGTCAATTTTTATATTTACGATAATAGAACCTGTTGCAATAACATGCACTTTAATCCAATTGTTTTCAATGACAATTACATAGTAGTGATAATACCTATGTGAATTGTAAGACCGCAACCGATACTTACTATAATAAAAGGTCCCTATACTATAATCCTATAGACTCTATTTCTATAGCAGAGGTGCCCATACGGTCGATCGCGGGGGCAGTGGCGTGCCTACAGTTTCTGCCGTACGCATGCTGGATAATTAAAGTTGCACTAAATTACAAATAATACATCTTACCCCGATGTTTCTTTTCCCCAGTGCTTCTTAATTTCTTCAGACTTAGATTTTGGATTGAAACAATAAAACCTTCACACACTTAAGATCCTCACAAGGCACAACAATATTTTCACCGGAATTAATTTTATATACTATCAAAAAAGGTGGACAAAAAAAGACAAAAATAAAAAAGCAAAATTAATAATCTAATGATTATTAATTTTTAATTAAAAAACAAAATTAACAATCTTTATAAAATAACAAAATTAATATTATCTTGGTTTTGCAAAAAAGTGGGTTCGATCGCAAACAAGGAATAAGCCAATTATTCTGTTATTCGAATAAAACGCACCTGACGCGACAGTTTATTCAAAATACAATCGGTCATTCATACAACTGTAAATGGCTCCAGTCTGGAATCGTAAAATTGAATGGACGAAAAGCTAAGCATATGGTGATATTATTATCATGTGTACTCCCAAGCACAATCTGTAATAATATTGTGTTCATTTATAATGACAAAAGAGCTTAACCGACTATATTCATACAAGCTTACAGAGATCAAGCTTTTTTCATACGTTAAACAAAGACAGGGATACATTTCTCAATAACGGTTGCGTAACAGAGTTTACTTCATCAATGCCTAATAATAATAACCTACTGCCACACACAGATGGCAGCAGCACGATTTTTGATGGGGGGAAATTTAAAAAGACGAATGACTTTAAATGTCTGTAATCTACCCAAAAATATTCATTATTTGCATTTCTGAGGGTACGCATGCTTAGCTTTTTAGCTTGTATGATAGTCACGCCACTGCGCGGGGGGTTTTAAGGTCGATCGCCAAGGATAGCTAAAATTTCAGTGATCGACCTTAAAACTGATTTGACATTTTGCACTCAATGTACTTTTACTTATGCTAATTGTTTTCTTAATAAATATTTATGCATTATGAATTATGAGCTATATTTGTTGGGCTAAACAGTTAAAATGTCGATCTCCTATTCATAATTTTTTGCTTGGTCACCCCTGCTCTATAGGATTATGAATTGTGATTCAAGGTACCTATGTACTTGGCACATCTATAATGATTGTAATGATACAAAGCAACCAGTGGGGTAAATTAATAAAAAGGGGATTTCTTAAACGGTGTACGTGTATATAGATATGCATTTTCCTATTATACCTGTTACTTTACTAATGTAATATTTTGTTGAAGCGATTAAATGAAAATTTGACATTAGTTTTTTCTCCATGGACAAAAGTCGCATGTCAGGAACCAATAACAAAATTTAAGGTAGCTAAAACAGCAACCTGGCCATATGAAGTCAAAATTATATTGTCTATGTCAAATCTGCGGACCTCATTATTTGATTCAGTAAAATACTGGTGTATCTATATGCCATATGGTAAGATTGAGGAACATTGAACATGCAACTAGAATTTCATGATCTCTCACATATAATGTGGTCCAATCACTAAAGCCACCGGGCTGCATTTTCATGCATAATATATAGTAAAGGGAACATTGGAACATGGAGGAGACAGTTAAGTCTTATAGAATCCTTAGACTGCAATGTAGGATTTATTTAAAAAATTACAAAATATGTGGAACCAGAGAAAATAGTTTTTTCATCATTTCCATGTATTAAATTATCATATTAAAAAAAAACTTGATTACCACCTATGTTCTTTTACAATTCAGATGAGAAAACTGGCTTTGAAGTCGGTATGGCAGTGGGAATACCTATGTAAAACAAGATAGGCGTGTAGAGCGTTGCGACTCGCCTACCTGTGTGACGTATCAGTGGTCAGGCCTATAATCATTATAGCAGGCATCGCTACAACGCGATTTTATGTGACGTCAGAGCAATCAGCTGTTTAAGTACTCCCATCTGAGTTGTACAGAACCAAAGGCGGCTAGCTAGATTTTTTTTCGGAAACGAGATAAATATATGGAAACAGAGAAAATGATTTTTTCATCATTTTCATATATTTATTTCATTTTTTAAAAAACATAGATAGCCGCCTTTGGTTCTAAACGAATACATTATGCTAATTGAAAAATAAATCATTCGTTGCGGTTAGACAGTAATTTATTATACTGATTTTTCTCTCCATTATAATATACAGCACGTGCTGGTCTATAATCTAAGTTGCAAAGATATGTAGACACGCTAAAGATGATGATGAATCATCTTTAACCCTTTATTTAACTACGACATTAAAATATTTTCATTCATTCATAACACTCAAGATAAGCTGCGAACTGCTACTCTGTCGCCGTCCCACCAGAGTTGGCCAGAGCCTTTGCACAGTTGCCTCCACTTCTGCCTCTGTTATTAGGTAGGTATATTCGTTCATATCCATCACCTTTCTCGTAGGTAAATTTCGATATTTTATGTTCATGGTTTACATCTCATTCCTTCACAATTTCACAAAACTGACTAAGCCATACTTTTCTCGGTCTTTCCTTCATTTTTTTTTTGCTATTCACATTTCCTCTGTAAATATATTTTTAAAACAACAATGACAAAGACGAATTAATGTTTTCGAAAATGAGCTTATGGATGGACCAAATATCCGAAATTGCGAATGAATGGAATATCCAGAGTCATAATAAAAGAAGAGCTTGTATGAAGAAGGTTATGACTGATCTGTGGTTATGACTCTGGAGGAAATGAAAGAAGTATGCAAGGATAGCAAGAAATGGCGGTTGATCTGTAATGTTGGCGGCTAGGGTTTATTAAAGTGAAATTGGTTTTATGATTTAGTTGTTTTAATGCCCATGTATATATTATTATTTATTGATTTAAAAAATGTAATTTGTCATGTATGTTCCTTGACTTATAGGTTGGTATGCGGCTGACCACCCATACTGTAAAAAATGGTTCACTTTGCCAATGCCACCCCTGTTTCAGGGAAGAACGGCAAGAGTTGCAGGGCTTATGTTCATTTGAGATTGGGGTTTTATATTGTAGGTCCACATGCGGCATGTGTTAGCGCGAAATTATACATGTCTGCTTGTGGGAATGCATTTAATATAAATCTTACATGATATATAGGTATATTTGCAGCTTAGATTAGATAAGATTAGATTAGGTTGGTATGAGGCCGACCACCCATACTGTAAAAAATGGTTCACTTTGCTAATGTCACCTCTGTTCCAGGGAAGGAACAGAGGTGAAAGCAAAAGTTGCAGGGTTTGTGTTCATTTGAGGTTTAGATTTTAATTTGTATAGGTACCTACACATTCAGAATTTGTAAGCACGAACTTACACGTGTTTGCTTGTGGGCATGCATTTGATATGAGCTTTGAATTTTTATAAATCCTTGCAACTTAGATTATAGATTATAGCTTCATTAAAAAATTAGGCAAAAAAAATAATTAAATATACTGTTTACCTACATAAACTTTTATAAATCCATATTAGTATTAATTTATACAATAGTACAGGTAACCCACTGAAATCATCTTTAAATACTTGTAGAGGACATGGGCAAAAACAACTTCTTGTTTTTAGTATTTACTGAATTTACTTACTTGTTCGCCATGAAAGACAAAAAGAAATAATCAGGTTTAAAATATTTGTGTCTGTTGGCGAACTATTAGATCGAAAAAAAAACAATAAGTGACATTTGACAATGTCGTGACATCACACGGCCGGGTTGTCAAGGCCAAGGCAAATAATATTTTGTAATTGGTTGCTAAAGACCCTTGTCAAGTATATCTGTGACGTCTGTCCTCCACCGAGAATAATTCTAATTTCCAATTTTGCCAAACCGGTCCGTAGTTCAGTGGTAACACTTCGGACTCTGAATCGAAGGTTGTGGGTGCGAATCCCGGCGGAGCAAAAAAAAAACCAAATTTGCTCTTCGCTGGGTTAAAAAATTCATAAGACTTTACCAATGACCGGTCACCAAAGATCCATCCAGCCTTACAGCAACTGGGTCTTGCTTGAGAATTGGCGCTTTGTAGCGACGACGACCAAGCTCGTAAAAAGGTCGATAGCTCAATTGGTAGAATGTTTGCATTCCAGCTGAGAGCAAGGGTTCGATCTCAAGGTTTATTCAGCCTTCACAAGAAATGAGAACCAGCCCCGCCGGGAACTGGGAAACCCCCCACTACAACTGAAAGTGGTTGGTGTGAGGCCGGCCCCCTTACCCGTAAAAAGAAATAGGTCCCGAATCGCCACATGCGACCCCTTCGGGGATAACGCAGGCAAGAAGTTACACTATATGTGTAGCTTAGTTGCGTGCCGGATCCATTCGTATTTTTGTTGTTATTCGACAGTTAATTATTCGTATTTAGAAAAATGCAGTTTCTTTCAGGGAAAATACCTTCTCTGAAACAGGGGTGATATTGGCAAAGTGAACAATTTTCACAGTATGGGTGGTCAGCCTCATACCAACCTATAACTCAAGGAAAAGAACAATTTTGAAAATAAGATAATATATTTTTTATCCTCTGGGAATTGAACCCAAGACTTTTCGATTACTAGTCCAGAGCATTAATCACTAGACTCCGACAGGTCTAGGTGGTAGTAGGTTATAAGGTAGGTACACGCGATTACAATTTTTCAACAACTGACGAAACTTAATTGAGCTTTTCTTCTTCCTTTTGCATAAAATGAAAGACGGAAATGTAGACTATTTTCAAAATGAAATAACTACTAAAATGCATGGACACAACGCAACTAGCTAAGCTACACATATAGTGTAACTTCTAACTGTGCTCTCTTCAAAAAGGTCGCATTTGGCGAGTGGAACCTATTTATTTGTACAGGTAATGGGGTAGGCTTTACGCCATACCCACTTCTATTCAGTTGAAGGGGGGTTTCCCAGCTGCCGAATGGGCTGCTACTAATTTATTGTGAAGGCTGAGTAAACTGCTTTGGAGTTTGAAATAAACACCGAAACGGGAAGCCATTTTGACACTCTGGGTGGGATTCGAACCCGAGCTCACGGCATGGAATGCAAGCACTCTACCAGCTGAGCTATCGACCAGCTTATTACAATTATATGCAATACACACATTTTTTCCCTCGTTTCCAGATATTTATCTCAGTTTTAAAAAAACTTAGTTTGCCGCCTTTGGCTCTAAGCGACTCAAGCAGTAAAAATGTAAATGCCGCTGATTTTCAGGAAACACACAGATATTTCAGAATAAGTTTCATAACAAATATAATAAGGGAAAAGGTTATCAAGATGACAACATTTTGTAAAGCATGTAGGTGCCAATAACTGACAGAATTAAATGTTTACTTTATCAACCAATCTCAAGTACCTAAATGCCAATTTATATATTGTGTATTTAGAAATAAATATCTATGTTACTTTGTATAGGAAATGAGTATTTATCTACAAACGAATACTTTATTTATTTTATAGAAAGCATTTGTAGCGGAGGATTTTCTGCAAAACTATTTAAAGATAAATTGGTACTTGTAAAGGCGGGATATAACTATTTCACTTTGCTAATATAACCTTTGTTTCAGGGAAGGAAGCAAAGAATTGTAGGGCTTATGTTCATTTGAGAATTGGGTTTAAATTGTAGAGGTGCAACTGGCCCGGTATATATTGAAGTGAAGTAATATTTTTACGTAACTATTCCTTGAACTTTTATTCAAAATACTCAAGTTCGAGCGACAATTATTACCGAACTGCATAGGTATAAAGCCCCGCCCCCAAATCTTGGAAATAATGAAAATGCCATTCAAAAGCTGTAAAACAAACAACTATTCATAATAATCATATTATGCCTAACCTTCATTAAGCTAAAAAATGACACAAAAAATGTTCAGTTTGCAACAATTTTGATGTATCCTTACATTAAAAAAGAACAGCTGCTGTCAGTGAAACGAATCTTGAAAATCGTAAGTTAAAGTTATTAAATATTTGCTGGCGAAATTCGGTGAGTGAAATATTATGATGATTTAACTAAAATTGCATTTTAGTTAACTTTACTATACTTCAAAATACCGGGCCTCAATGTGTAATGGCGAACTAACTCGTGTCTGCTTGTTGGCTTGAAGTAGTTAATTTGTGAAATAGCTGAGCATCCACGGTCTCACAGAGTCAGGTCTCAAATTTTGAAAATCCAAGACCCAAACTCAGGCCCGCCGCACGGAGTCAGATGCGATGGGAGTCACCGGACTTACGACTTAAGTATTAATATTTTTTGTACGTAATGTCTCCTAAACTATTTCAACCAAAAAAAATAGAGGCATTTTTCAAGATATTTCTACACTATACATCATTTTTTTCTTACACGGTAGAAAAAGTCGGAAAACTCAATTTCATTGTAAATCCATTAAAATGAAAAGAATTTTGTTGGCATTGACTTATTTTTCCTTCAAATTGCAAAAAAAAAACCTGAAATAAACAATGATTAAATTTAAGAATGCCTTTCTACTTTTCTTGAGATTAATTTCAATCGACATCTCATAATTATGTACATATACTTTAGCAATTATTTGGCAAACTTATATACAGGCATCATCGAGGTAGGTAGTCTTTCAAAACAAAAAGCTCACTCAATCACTGCAAAGTACAGAAAAAATATTGATAGTCAAAAGTATCTAAAAAAAAACGCAAACCAACGCAACTATGCTACACATATAGTGCAACTACTTGCCTGCGTTATCCCCGAAGGGATCGTATGTGGCGATTCGGGACCTATTTATTTTTACGGGTAAGGGGCCGGCCTCACACTAACCACTTTCAGTTAAAGTGAGGGTTTCCCAGCTCCCAGGGGGGCTGGTTCTCATTTATTGTGAAGGCTGAGAGCACCTTGCTGATATTTATTTTGGGTTTGAAATAGACACCGAAACGGGAATTTATTTCTGGCCCCCTCGGTGGGGATCGAACCCTTGCTCTCGACATAGAATGCAATCATTCTACCAACTGAGCTATCAACCGGAATTTTAACGAGCTTGGTCGTAGCTACAAAGCGCCAATTCTCAAGCAAGTCCCAGTTGCTGTAAGGCTGGATGGACCTTTTGATGACCGGTCTTTGGCAAAGTTTTATGATTTTTTAACCAAGCGAAGATCAAATTTTAAAATATAAATGGTATTTTGTTGTGCTCCGCCGGGATTCGAACCCACAAACTTCCATTTACGACTCCGAAGTTTTACCACTGGACTACAGACCGGTCATCTAACCTGAAATATTGAGAGTTACCTAAAAGCATTTTAACAATAATAATATATGGGATCAACGGGACCTGACCTACAATATTGGGGACTGCATGCACTCGTAAGCATTACAACCAATTGACCTTAACAACATCAACATCAGCTCAAGTATTAAATTACCAATGGGAAGTGACTAGCAGAGGTGACATGATGACCTCTGGCAACCAAGGCCTTCATGATGCTGGAGTACATCACAAAGTGGCTCCTCGTCTTCGTGGGGAAGATCCCCAAGATCCTGGCACTCTCCACTCCCAGCTGGCTGATGAACAGAAACACAAACACCAATTTCCACTTCATCTTGGTCACGCCGCACAACCGCTCCGGAGCATGAAATCCACAAACTATTCAAATCATCAATTCACAACAAGGAGTGTTGTGATTAAAATGTATATCAACACGAAAACATTTCGGAGTAAATAATTATAGTCGAACTTGAAGATAAGTGGTTTTTGGAACAGAACGATTGTGACGAAACGATCGCGAAAATACTATTTTTTTTTACAACACAAGATTTAAAATTACGCGTTTAAAAAGAGACATTTTATTTGGTTGTTTTTGTTTATTTTTTAACTGTTTATTAGCCTCGATAATTAAAGAAAACAGGTTCTTGTACTTGTTGAAGGAAATGAAAAATATTTTAACGTTTCACAGTAATTTAATATTTTATACTTTAGTTAACACAAAACATTAAAGAGTACACAATATTTTTTGTTTTATATTTAAAAGTTTTTTTTTTTAGCAAACAGTTAAAGATAAATAAAATTGATGGCGAAATAAATGAAAATTACGCGTTTGAAGAGGGCATGTATTTTTTTTTATTGTTGACTGAATGAAAAACTGTGACGTTTGTTCAGAGCGGGTAAGTGTTTTAGACTAAAAATAATCAGGATTCGTGCCGTGTTTCTTGGTCTCGATGTTTGAACTATATATATAAACTAAATATAAACGAGACTCGGTCAAGAGAAATAGTGGTGAGGAGATGAGGTGTCCGAGTTGTTCACATGTGAGGAGTGATGTGACATTTAATATGTCGATGCAGGAACGGCGCGTCAGATAACGGACATAATATAATTATTCAATTAAATACAAATTGTATTACTTAATACGTACTTAAAAACACGATCGATAAAAAATGTGACGTTTTTATGGTAATGTCAATAATTATAGTAAGTGTATAAATTAACTCTTTAGTTACATCAGAATTACAATGAGACAAATGATAAACTAGAAATCTTATACTAATTTTAATTTTTTTAATTTCCTTGACTAATAGGTTGGTGTGAGGCTGACCACCCATACTGTGGAAAATGGGTCACTTTGCCAATGTCACTCGTGTTTCACGTAAGGTCGGCAAAAGTTGTAGGATTTATGTTCATTTGCGGTTTCGATTTTAATTTGTAGGTGCACATGCTGCCTTTGTAAGCGCTAACTTACATGCATCTCATTGTGAAAATGCATTTAATAGGTATAAATTTTAAATGCTAATTTATTCTTGCCACTTACCTAAATTATAGATAGCAATATTTAATACCTACATTTTCTGGCTTATAAGGTTGGTAAAAGGCACCACTGTAAAAAATGTTTCACTTTGCCAAATAAGCCCCTGTTTCAGGGGAGGGCGGCCAAAGTTGCTGGGTTTGTGTTCATATAAGGTTAAAGTTTTTATTTCGTATGTTCACAAGTCGTGCAGCATGTGTAAGTGTGTACTTTCAGTGTCACTTCAAGTGTGCACATGGTCATGCATTTAATATGAATTTTAATTGTTATTATATCTTTGACTAACAATACGTAAATGAGTCGTAAAGAATCAAAAGCTGCAATACAGGATTCCATTTGAAAATAAGAAAAAAATATATATAAAGGCACACACAATGAATGAAAACAGATACACTTTTATTTATTTTATTTTCAAGAACAACCCTACATTTCCTAGACTACCTAGAGAGAGACTACCTACCGACGCTGACAAGCTGACGGTAGAAGCTCTCTGTAAATAAAAAAAGATTTTGACTGGTGGTTCTTGCGTGTTTCATAGTTTATATAGTTTAAAGTGTCGGCCAATATATGCCACAACATCTGTATCAAATTGAAGCTGGACTGTTTTGGTGTTCATGTGTTTTTTGTGAATCGTAAATTTTGATAAAATTATCTATTATATCATTGTGCAGAGGTGGGTACTTGCGGCGGCGAATATTATTGTGAGAGAATATTTATATTGCCGCTGCATCTACAAGAGGTACCTACGTCCGATTGACAACTGTGTCGGCATGCGTCGAACGTTTGTGTGTGTGTAAGTGTGTGTCTGGTACCTGTGCATGTCGCTACAAAACACGTTGGTACATACAGTGCGCGTCTACTCAGTGAAACAACTCACT
The DNA here is from genome assembly GCA_951799405.1 of Agapetus fuscipes. NCBI lineage: Eukaryota > Metazoa > Arthropoda > Insecta > Trichoptera > Glossosomatidae > Agapetus > Agapetus fuscipes. Next base: position 9,483,216 of record OX637349.1, on the reverse strand, counting down.
GACATTTTTGCTGAATTAAAGCCGAACTCTACCAAATTCAACACATCATCATGGCCACGTTTAATACTCCGACGACGCAGAAGAAGACCGGGGAAGAGAGGTGGACAAAGGTTGTGCTACTCAGCACGGCCAGCGCCGCTTCTTTTGCCAGCGCAGTTGTGCAATGATGAGGAGCGTGCTACCAGTGACCAGCCTTCGGTGGGACCTCCACCCTCGAACTCCCTGCCGACTGGCAGCGGAGGAAGACATCGGGAAGCATTGGAGAAGACAGTGAAACTGGGTTGCTGGAATGCGCGCTCTATTGCAAATAAGATTGTTGAAATTGACGACTTTTGTAAGAGCCATGATCTTGACATCCTCGCCCTAACAGAGACATGGCATGAGAGTCACGACTCTGCATCACTGAGAGCATTGCGCGCTTTAGGATACACGACGCTTGAGGAAGCACGGGCAAGGCCGCGCCGTGGTAAAGGAACAGAGAGCATCTCTTGGTCCAATCACGGCGGTGTGGCCTTGCTGGTACGTTCGGGATTTCGTGTGGAGAAGATCAAAATTTTCCCCACGACGTCTTTTGAGTGCCTTGTGTGTCGAGTGTCTTCGAGTGCGGCTCTCACTGTTGCTGTAGTTTATCGTCCGGGCTCCAAGCCTGTAACGGCTGAATTTTTTAGGGAGTTCCGGGAACTATTTGAGACTCTTGTGACGCGCAACGAGATGTTTCTGGTGGTCGGGGATGTCAACGTCAGGCTTGAGCGTGGAGACGACACTAACAGTGTGGCTCTCACCGCCTTGTTAGCGGACTATGGCTGCAGACAGTGGGTTGGCGCACCAACTCATGATGCGGGTGGCCTACTGGATGTAGTTATAGCCAGAGAGGAGGACGCACCTTCAGAGACGAAGGTAGTAGATATAGGTTTGTCGGACCACAGATTGGTGACATCTAGCCTTAATGTGGGACGGCCTGTTCCTGTTTATAAGAGCATAACCTCTAGGTGCTGGAACGGGTTCGATCTCGAGATCTTTAAAAAAGATCTTTCTGTTTCACCAGTCTGCTGTCCGGAAACCTATGTCTCAATGCAACCGGACGAGTTAGTAGACTTGTATAATAAATCCTTGGGCGATTTGATTGGGCTGCATGCTCCAATCAAATGTAAAGTAGTCAAAGAGCGAAACAGTGCTATCTGGTTTGACAATGAATGCCGTACGCTGAAACGCAATATGCGAAAACTAGAGCGAAATTTTAAAAACGGTAAGCCAGGTAGCACTAGGCAATCATGGATTGACGCTCAAGGTGTGTACAGGTCTGCTATTCTCCAGAAGAAATCCGATTTTTATTGTGGAAAGATTGCTGAGGCAAAATCCCCTCAGCAGGTGTGGAAGCTTCTGGAGAACTTGTCTGGGAGTGCTCGGGCTGGTGTAGGTTTGACGTCGACTGCTTGCGATTTTGCCACGTATTTTGAAAACAAAATACCTCAATTGCACTTTGCTTGGGTTGCAGGTACTTCTGTCTCAAGGATTGGAAGTGCTTCGCGACTCGAAGTATTTGATTTAACTGACATAGATGAGGTGTGTCAGATCGTGGTAGGATCGCCAAACAAGCAGTGTGGCCTTGACCCTGTACCAGTCTGGGTACTCAAAGAATGCATCTTACAGCTGGCTCCATTTATTGTTAAGGTAATCAATGGATGCCTAATGGATGCCACTGTTCCTCCGTCTTTGAAGGTAGCACACATCACGCCAATCCTTAAAAAGCCACAGTTGGATCCCGGTGATCCCTCAAATTATAGACCTGTGTCAAATCTGCCATTCTTGTCGAAGGTGCTGGAGCGGATTGTCTCGCGGCGGTTGGTATCCTATCTGGATGCAAGCGGCTTGATGCCTAAGAGGCAGTCTGCATACCGGAAATATCACTCAACAGAAACCGGTATGCTCATGCTTGTATCGGATATGATATCAGCTGTGGAGTGTGGTAATCTAGCCTTACTGGCGCTTCTTGATATGAGTGCGGCCTTTGACACAGTAAGTCACCCAATTCTTATTGAGAGATTGGAGGTGTCATTTGGTTTGACCGGAGGGGCTTTGGCGTGGTTTTCTTCCTATCTGGTGGAGCGCAGACAGGCGGTGCGTATTTGTGATAGTGTTTCACCTACCTACTCGCTGTCTTCCGGGGTCCCACAGGGCTCTGTGCTGGGTCCGATCCTTTTCATATTGTATACTGCTGAGATTGAGAGTATTGTTGAAAAATGGGGCCTCATCGCACACTCATATGCAGATGACTGGCAAATATACTCTCATTCTCGGCCAGACATGGCTGAGGACCTCAGTTGCAGGGTCTCTGGGTGTATCGCGGAGGTCGGTGGGTGGATGAGGAACAATGGCCTAATCTTAAACATGGATAAGACGGAGATACTCTGGGCAGCCACATCGAGGCGTGACCACCTTCTGGTGAATAGAGTACCACTCTCCATAGGAGGTAAGCTAATCCAGCCTTCTGATTCGGTAAGACTTCTAGGAGTCTTACTGGATCGTAACCTGACACTGGATAGGCAAATAGATGCCACAATAGCTTCTTCTTTTTTTTCGCTTCGCCAAATAAAGGCAATAAGAAAATGTCTGCCGTCAGATGCGGTTAAGACCCTGGTGAGTGCGTTTGTGATGTCTCGGATTGACTATTGCTCGACGCTTTATAGTGGTCAGCCGAAGAAACAGTTTAATCGCTTTCAATCTGTGTTGAATTCGGCAGCAAGACTCATATTCGGGATTCCCAAATTCGCTCACATCACCCCGCTGTTAAAAAAACTTCATTGGCTTCGTTTCCCGGAGAGGGTGGTCTTCCGTGTTTGTTTAATGGTATCTAAAGCCATCAATGGCTTGGTCACCTTATCTGGCTGATATGATTTCACCTGTTGAAATGGGTGTTAGGAGGCAGACACTCAGATCTGCGGGTGATGGAGTAGTCAATTTGGTTCAGCCGCGCCGTCAGATTCGTACAAACTTCGGAGACCGCGCTTTCCGTGTTGCGGGGCCGGTGGAGTGGAACAGACTGCCACCCGGAGTGAAGAACTCCAAATCTGTGGGTGTATTTCGAGGAGCACTCAAGGCACACTTGTTTAGAAAGTCTTATCCATGATCGGAGAGGGCCCTTGAGGTGTGACACACACAAAAACGGCGCTCTCTTATCATGTGTAATTTAAAATAAATCAGCCTGTTATTATTATTTATTTCCATCTTTGATTCGATGTGACTGAAATACATTAATTACCTACTGCAAAAAATGTTCAACTATTTCTGAAAAAATGTGCAAATTTAAGGAAATTAGTTTACGGTTTTTAACCGTTATCTGACTAAGTATTCAACAAATTTTTTGTAATGAGTTTTCCCGTATATTTTAGCATATTTTCTTGAAATTTTCACATACAGAAAAGAAACAAACCGCTTTTCTAATACTTTCTAAAACTTGGAAAAAACAGTACACAAGAATTGAATAGAAAATAATAATCTTCAGGTTTAAAATATATCCTAATGATTCGAACACGTCTTTTCAATGGACTCAGACCAAATTTGAATTTGGAACTTTTTCTCGCCGAGTAAACACCATTCTTAGGAACCAATAACATTTTTTTTCCTTTTCCCTAGCAACCCGGCCGAATAACATAACAATATTGTTTATTTTAAAGAATGAAAAAACGGATTTTACTGACCGTGCAAAAGAGAAAAACGATTTTCTCTACGTTTCGTCGAAGTCATATCCGACGTCTTCAGGAGACGTGTGTCCTCTACAAGGAGGAACCACGAACTCTTATTAACTCGTCAAGAGATCTTGTAGAGGACACACGTCTCTTGAAGACGTCGGATATGACTCCGACGAAACGTAGAGAAAATCGTTCTTCTCTTTTGCACGGTCAGTAAAATCCGTTTTTTCATTCTTTAAAATGTCTACGACCGTAATCATAATTTAAAATCTTTAATATTGCTTATGTCAAATTTTAGTACCTATTATTTTATAGTTAAAAAAAAACACATGTCAGGTACATATGTACTTAGATAAGTACCCGCTTTCCAGGGAAAATTTGAATCACATGGCAACACACAATTTTTCAAAAATGTAATAGAAATTTTTCTTGGTGTTAAAAAGTTTGTCTTTGTCATGTTGAAAACCACGTAACAAACCTTGCACTTTTTAGAGAGTTTCTTTAATTCCACGCAAATACTGAATAATAATAAGAAGAGAAAAATGCGAAGTGAACTTATAAATGAAAATATTTCAACCGGAAATACAACATTATTCTTTTATACTTACAAGCGATATTTGTAAACTGACTTGTTTATGAATTTTCTTACTAAGCGCCAACTTCGCGTTGTCAACGTTAACTATACCAAGTTCTGGAATTTTCAAATCATAAACGTACCAACTAGGTCTGTTCAGAACTTTATACATTTTGTGTGAACTTCTGAAAAAAGGGGGCTATTTATTTTATTAGTATGGAAGGGACAACTGTAAAAATATTATTTTGTGATTTGTAAATAACGAAAAATTAACTTATTTTATTTTAAATATTATTTTATTTATTTAATTGAAGATTCAAATCAAAACATTTTATTTTGTCATCAATACTCAAATCGATATGTCACTTGGTAGAGCATTAGCGTTCAATAGCAGAGGGCTAAGGTTCGATCCCCACCAAGGAAGGTAGGAACGATTTTTCCGTTTCAGTGTTTATTTCACACTCGAAATCAAAACATCGGTTAGGTCTCAGCCATCACAAGAAATGAAAACCTGCCCCCTCGGGAGTAGGGAAACTTTCTTTTAAAATGAAGTGTTTGTCGTAAGACCGGCCCTCTTACCTGTGAGAATAAATAGGTTCTAGTTGCCACATGCACCTATTTAAGGACAACGTGGTAAGAAGTTGCTCTTTACGTGCAGCTAAATGTGCGCAAATATGCCTTAAAAGGTGTTTTTTGCTTACTGCAATGAGTTTCGCATATGAATTGACATAAAAAAATGTGTCGTCACCTGCCCGGGTTGCTAGGGAAAAGGCAAAGAAATATATTGTTATTGGTTGCTAAGGACAGCAGCTCCATACAAGGCTGACGTTCGCTCAAAAAAGTTCTAATTCAAAAATGTTCCGAACTCATTGAGAAAGTCTGAATCTAAATAAAATCTAAATCTAAGTTGCAAAGATATGTATCATTTGAGATTCACATTAAATGCATTCCCACAAGCAGACACGCATAATTTCGCGCTCACACATGCCGCATGTGGGTCTTCAATATAAAAAACCCAATCTCTAATGAACATAAGCCCTGCAACTCTTGCTGACCTTCACTGAAACAGGGGTGACATTGGCAAAGTAAACCATTTTTACAGTATGGGTGGTCAGCCTCATACCCACCTATAAGTCAAGGAATACAAGCAATTAATTACATCCAGTTGTACAAACAAACAAACACTAAGAAATCTACAAAACATCAATAAAACTGACAATTGATTCTTGGCCTTAGCCGCCTACATTACAGATCAGCCGCCATTTTTTTCGGTTCTTACATACTTCTCTTATTTAGAAAGTCATTAAAGAACTTCAGTATACCTAAAAACATTACATATATGTATCGTAAATACAAAAATAAACTCATTTATACAAGTCAAAAGTCTGTGCAGACCTGCCTGATCATTGTAGGGCTAAAAGCCGTATAAAGTTCTACAATATACACGATGGGAAATTAAAAATCAATAGGTGGTGAGAAATAAACAGAGGAATAAAAAACCGTAACATAATAGGTTGATCCAATACAAGGCGATAAACGATTCACTCTATAGGTATACATTGAAGCCTTGGAGAATGGATGAAAGGCGTGTGATGACGTACTTTCTTTCTAAGGGACAGGCGCGTGCACTGGGTAGAGGCAAATATATTGCAGAATAAATGTTTTTTTTTTCATTTGCTTTTTAAATACTTGAAATATTAATTCGGATTCTAGTAATGACTCCATAATAATATTTGAACCTTAAATTTCAATGGACTTGTTTAGATGAATCTAGAACTTCTTTCCACGTCACCCTCGTATGGGACTAACGTCCTTATCAACCAGTAGGTAACAAAATATTTATTTGCGTTTTCGCTAGCAATCCATCCGTGTTACGTCACAATTGCTGATTTGTGTGTGGACCTCATTTTAAATCATAATGCATTCGACACAAAATTTGAAATTATATTTTTTCTCGGCGGGCATACGTCACACCTTTATGGGACATTGAGAAATAATGTAGGTTCCTAAATCGATGGTATGGGACTACGGCCGTAAGCAACTTACAACATATTTTTTTTTCCTTTTTCCCTAGTAACCCGGCCGTGTGACGTCACAACTTGGTCTGTGTGTGGTCTGTGTAAATCCATGTAGGTACGGACTTCATTATTTACAAGTAGGTTGGTATTGATAGGTGCGCCATATTTTTAATTGTAACAAGGAAAATTATTTGATTAAATGTGGGAAAATCCTTATAGTTTATTGTGTGACCTTATTTTTCATTACAGGAAATGGCAATGATCTTTGAATTTGTAAACATCGCATTTTAACCATTTTTGTATTGAATCGCATAGAACCAAAAACGGTAATTTAGAATAATTTTCGAAAATGAAACAGATACATGGAAACACAGAGAATCGTTTTCTTTTCAATTTTCATATATTTTTCTCGTTTTCGAACCTAGCCCTAGATTGTCGTCTTTGATTCAATGTATACATGACTAAATGGTCATTATTTTAATCTAAGTTCATAAAGCAGCCCTCACCTCAAACCAGAACACAATAAAAACAAACAGAAAGGTTTAAAAGGGCTACCTACTATTTTCCGGGATCTGTGGTCCAGTCGATAGCTCAGTTGGTAGAGTGCTTGCATTCCATGCCGTGAGCTCGGGTTCGAATCCCACCGAGTGTGTCAGAAATGATTACCCGTTTCGGTGTTTATTTCAAGCCCAAAATAAAATACCGGCAAGGTTTATTTAGCGTTCACAAGAAATGAGAACCATCCCCCTCGGGAGTTAAGAAAGATTCTACTGAAGTAGTAAGCGTAAGGCCAGCCTTTTCAGCTGTACCTACCCACAAATAAATAAGCGCCACTCGCTACAAATTTGAAAAGATGTGACGGTGATCCATCTATCTTCCGTTTTATCCATGCCTTCAACGGGCTTCTTCAGTGATGTGAATTTGGTAATTGAATGTAATGATTTTTCGTACAAGTAAGCCTACTTGGCCTTAAATGGTTCACTATATTGCCACCTTGAAACTGAATAAGGAGTGATTCACTGATTTGGGAAATCGTGGATAAAACATTTTATTGGGAGTAAATTTTCATAGTAAGCTGACTAATTATGAGGCAGTGCTCATGAAAAAGTTCTAACCTAGAGGATCTCAAACTTTTTAAGGGGTTCTCTCGTGGAAAAGACGTGCATTTATCTGAGGAACCCATATTTGCTTAATATGCCACTTATTCAGTTATATCTGCAAGGTATTGATATCTAATCTAATCTAATCTAAGTTTCAAAGATGTGTAACATTGGGGATTCACATTTTATTATGTACTCTCACAAGCAGACACGAACAAGCTCGCGTTTGCACATGCCTCATATGAACCTGCAAACATAAAAACTCAAATCTCAAATGGACATACACCCTGCAATTCTTGCCGTCCTTTCCTGAAACAGGGGTGACATTGGCAAAGTGAACAATTTTCTACAGCATGGGTGGTCAGCCGCATACCAACTTATCAGTCAAGGAACATAGACAAAGATATTATTATGGTCCTGAAAATAAACCTGTATGATGGTTTTTCTTCCTTTCAGTCATGGAGGAAGTATTAAATATATCCATGCTTTCAGTAATAGAAATAGGGTTTTGTTGCTTTTGTCAAAATATTGACAAATGATCTTATGCCACAAAAAACGCAACTAAGCTACACATACAGTGTAACTTCTTGCCTGCGTTATCCCCGAATGGATAGCATGTGGCGATTCGGGACCCATTTATTTTTACGGGTAAGGGGGCCGGCCTAACACCAACCACTTTCAGTTGAAGATGCCACGATGCTTCAATTACAAATACCTTCCTTCGTATGTATTTGTAATTTGCAGGATACCTTCTGTCATAAATTTATTTTCTACACAAAGATAGAAGTGATGAACTTGGAGTTTTAAATTAAGTAGATTAACAGCAGAACAGACTAGTTTGACCTCGGTTGTTAATAAAATTGTTTGTATTAAATAGGTACATGCCATAAATTTGCACCTATTTGATGTTATGAAGAAAAAAAAACGATCTTGATATGTGGTGAGAGCAGGAACGTGCACAGTAGGTACCTACCTATTTCAAGCGTGAATAGGCAACAATACGAAAAATTTCCGTGTCCTGAAGGATCAAGTACGGATTAATTGGAAAATTTACAGTACGCTTAGTACGAGTTGCAAAACTTGAGTAAAGTAAAGTTTACGGAAAGTATTAAAGAATGATTTTCCCCAAAATCTGCCTTGGCAAAAAAGTTACAATGGTGAAGAAAACCAAGTTCAAACAAACAAAAAGGCAGATTTTGGGGAAAACCACTCTTAAATACTTTCCGTAAACTTTACTTTATTCAAGTTTTGCAGCTCGTACTAACTCACTCCAACAACTGTCAATCCAACTTTGTAATTTTTCCTGCATCTGTTTTTTTTTCAAAAAACTTTTTCTCGGCGAGAAACCTTCAGTCTTGTATGGGATTGCCGTCCTTATAAACCGAAAACAAACTGTTTGTACGCTTTTGCCCTAGCAATCCGGCCGGTTGACGACACAATTTTGTCTATGGCGATTCACGTGCGGACCTCATAATGCACCAGCAATGCAATATCAAGGCCTTCTGAGGTTTTAAATCAGAATTCTTAGACGACAAATAAAACTCATGTTTTCATTTTGTAGACAATATTATTATTGATAATAAAAATAAGTGTTACATAGCTTTATTTGCTTTTAATTATAATATTTTTATAAACATCCTTAAACTATTGTAAATTTGAATTCGTTGATCGTGATAACCTCTCGAGTTCAAAAACATTTTTGTGATTTTGTGACATAGTAACATTGACTTATAAAGATTTAAATGAGTACCTACATGGAAATTGTTTTGCAGGGTGGTCTTGGTAGGTTAACGCTCAGATTATCAATCAAAAAGCAATAGGTTCAATTCCCAGCGAAGCACAAAAATATGCTATTTATTTTTTAAAAACGCTCTTGGCTGAGTTTATTTACTTTTATACTCGTATATCTCTGAAAATATATCTAAGTACCTTTCCTTGACTTATAGTTTGGTATGTTTGGTATTTGTCAACGACGTTACCATGTTGCAAGCACCGGTTCCCATAGATCACTGAAGTTAAGCAACATTGGGCGCGGTCAGTACTTGGATGGGTTACCGCTCAGGTACACCGCGTGTCGTTGGCATCTTGGACCGGTCCGTAGTCCGTAGTGGCAACATTTCGGACTCGTAAATGGAAGGTTGTGGATTCGGATCCCGGCGGAGCACAAAAATATACCATTTATATTTCGAATGTGCTCTTCGCTGATTTGAAAAATTCATAAACCTTTACCAAAGACTGGACACTGAAAGGTCCATCCAACCTTACAACAACTGGGTCTTGCTTGAGAATTGGCGCTTTCTACAGCGACGACCAAGCTCGCAGAGGGCTCTTGAGGTGTGATACACACAAAAACAGCGCTCACCAAATAAATCATCCTAATATTATTATTTATTATGAGGCTGACCACCCACAATGTAAAAAAGGGCTCACTTTGCCAAGGTCACCCCTGTTTCAGGGAAGGTCGGTACAAGTTGCAGGGTTTATGTTCATTTGAGATTTGGATTTTAATTTGTAAGTAGGTACACATGCAGCATTTGTAAATGCAAACTTATCTACACGTGTCTGTTTGTGAGCATGCATTTAATATGAATTTTAAATGTGAATATCTCTTTGCAACTTTGATTTTAGATTCATTATTTAAACCTGCTGAAAGTCGAAAAGTTTATTTAGTCCATTTGAGAATTGCCATTGACTGCAGTGACTACCAAGCTTACAAAAAGCTCTTGATGTGTGATTTAGGGACAACAAGGAGCGCTTAAAAAAATCATGCTTATATTTTTATTCATATTAAGGTGGCTACAGGTAGGTATGTAAAAACGTAACAAATACGACTGAGATTGTAAAATAATATCTAAGTACATAGGTACTTCGCTCTCCTTTTTTTATAAACTCAACCCTGATACGTCAATAATTTGGTGCTGAATTGATATTTTTATTTTTAATTAATGTCAATTATTTTTTATTGATATGAGCTAGTCTTATAAATGCTTCAAAACAATTAAATTATGTAATAAAAAAATCGTAGCAAAAATGAAAAGTTATCGTGAAATGAAAAAAAAATCATATAACGATAAGTAACTAGACGATAAATAATATTTTGTTTATTATAATATTAAAAATCTACGGTGTATATTATGTAGGTAGGTAATATGGACTCAACATAAATTTTAATTTGTATTCATCACATTTGTAAGGATTAGGGTCTATATTGATGAATAACAAAATATTTGCTTACTTTTACTCTAGCAACCTGGCCGATTGACGTCAAAAAATTGTCTATTTTAATGCTAACGCAAAACTCATAATTAGAGATGGAAAAAACGGCTTAGTAAAAAAAACGAAAAAACGCTTACGCTTTTTAAAAAAAGCAGCTTAAAAAGCGTTTTTTCGTTTTTTGGGTTTATTGTAAATATAAAATTTAATTCATTTAGTAGTTTCAGTTTTTCCTTATTTACTCAAAAACTATTGACATTATTGAAAATTTTTTGAGTATTAAACCTAAACAATGTATAGTTCTGTAAGTTAAAAGCAAAAAAAAAAAATCCAAAATACAGCACACACGAAAAAAAAGCTAAAAATGTAAAAAAAACGCGTTTTTTGAAATATTTTTTTGTGGTGGCAATTCTTAAGTTATATATTTTGTTTAAGCTTTATAATTAAGAAAAAAAATTAATAAACATACTTGATTTTTTACATTACTGTAACTATTTTGCTAACACCATAAAGTGTAAGAAACAAAAACGGCAGATTTAGCTTTATAACACGCCATTAGCGTTTGAAAAAGCGTTTAAAAAAAGCAGAAGCAACTTTCGTTTTCGTTTTCGAAACGAAAACGAAAGTTTTTAAAAAACGAAACATTTTTCAATAATGTCAATAGTTTTTGAGTAAATATGGAAAAACTGAAACTACTAAATGAATTAAATTTTAATTAAATCAAAATTAGCAGAAGCAACTTTTTAAACCCTTTTTTTTTAAAACGACTTTTCGTTTAAATTGTAAGCGCGCTTAGTTGCTTAAAATAAAAAGCAGCTATTTTAAACTGCTTTTCGTTTAAACGGCCACCTCTACTCATAATACATTAGATAGAAAAAGAGGAACAAAATAACCATGGTAGGTAAAGAAAACTATTTAATCTGTGGATTTTAATATTATGCGCTTGCCACCCTAAATTTTTGTACGAAACCATAGACAAGCTGTGAGCTGTCATATTTTGGCTGATGTCGAAAATCGAACGGTGTTTTACACTGTGATGTAAATACAACAAATTAGTTAATAAATTACAAGGGGGTGACGGCTCAAACAACAACAACACGCAAGGGCAACAATTTGTTTATTTAGAATTCAAATTTCAAAGTATTGAACGTATTTAAAGGCTTGGAAAACAATGGACTCCGAACCCACGCAAAGTTCAGATGTAATGAAGCAGTGCTACGAGAACTTGATCGTCGTGGACGTTGGGGCTAATTTGACGAATAAGAAGTACGGCCGCGACTTGGATTCGGTAGTTCAGAGGGCCACAGACGCGGGTAACTTGCATTTTTTTGCATCGCCATTGTTATTAGTAACGTTTACCGGTGTGAAGACAGCCTGACAGGTGCCAGCCTGACATCTGTGGGATGTTTTCTAACAACAACCTTTCCCGAAATGTATGGATTTTATTTTAATGGAAATTTAATTATATTTATTTATTCCTAAAGTATTTTTTCATTAAATCGTCTGGAATATGAACAATTCACATGTTAAAATCATTTCTTGTGCACAAAATGTGTAAATTTACAAAACATTAGTATATTCATACCACTCTTATGTTATTTTGGGCTGGAAGATTGTGGGAGAACGAAATCATAGACACCCCTTTTTTTTCTTCTGATATGATAGCCCAGTATGTGATGAACATAGAGTTATAATATGGTGATGAAGCATTATAAGCAATAAAAATTTTGTGAACTTTTGCTAGTGATGTGCAAAAAAAAACTTTCAAATTTTTCATACTTTACAATATTTCATATTTGGGGCTGGAAGATTGTGGGAGAACGAAATCATAGACACCCCTTTATTTTCTTCTAATATTATAGTCCAGTATATGATGAAGCATTATAAGCAATAAAATTTTTGTGAACTTTTGCAAGTGATGTGCAAAAAAAATCTTTCAAATTTTTCATACTTTACAATATTTCATATTTGGGGCTGGAAGATTGTGGGAGAACGAAATCATAGACACCCCTTTTTTTCTTCTAATATGATAGCCCAGTATGTGCTGAAGCATTTTAAGCAATAAAATTTTTGTGAACTTTTGCTAGTGATGTGCAAAAAAAATTTTTCAAAATTTTCATACTTTACAATATTTCATATTTGGGGCTGGAAGATTGTGGGAGAACGAAATCATAGACACCCCTTTTTTTTCTTCTGATATGATAGTCCAGTATGTGATGAAGCATTTTAAGCAATAAAATTTTTGTGAACTTTTGCTAGTGATGTGCAAAAAAAATCTTTCAAAATTTTCATACTTTACAATATTTCATATTTGGGGCTGGAAGATTGTGGGAGAACGAAATCATAGACACCCCTTTTTTTTCTTCTGATATGATAGCCCAGTATGTGCTGAAGCATTTTAAGCAATAAAATTTTTGTGAACTTTTGCTAGTGATGTGCAAAAAAAAACTTTCAAATTTTTCATACTTTACAATATTTCATATTTGGCGCTGGAAGATTGTGGGAGAACGAAATCATAGACACCCCTTATTTTTCTTCTAATATGATAGCCCAGTATGTGATGAAGCATTATAAGCAATAAAATTTTTGTGAACTTTTGCTAGTGATGTGCAAAAAAAAACTTTCAAATTTTTCATACTTTACAATATTTCATATTTGGGGCTGAAAGATTGTGGGAGAACGAAATCATAGACACCCCTTTTTTTTCTTCTAATATGATAGTCCAGTATATGATGAAGCATTATAAGCGATAAAATCGTTGTGAACTTTTGCTAGTGATGTGCAAAAAAAATCTTTCAAAATTTTCATACTTTACAATATTTCATATTTGGGGCTGGAAGATTGTGGGAGAACGAAATCATAGACACCCCTTTTTTTTCTTCTAATATGATAGTCCAGTATATGATGAAGCATTATAAGCGATAAAATCGTTGTGAACTTTTGCTAGTGATGTGCAAAAAAAATCTTTCAAAATTTTCATACTTTACAATATTTCATATTTGGGGCTGGAAGATTGTGGGAGAACGAAATCATAGACACCCCTTTTTTTTCTTCTGATATGATAGCCCAGTATGTGCTGAAGCATTTTAAGCAATAAAATTTTTGTGAACTTTTGCTAGTGATGTGCAAAAAAAAACTTTCAAAATTTTCATACTTTACAATATTTCATATTCGGGACTGGAAGATTGTGGGAGAACGAAATCATAGACACCCCTTATTTTTCTTCTAATATGATAGCCCAGTATGTGATGAAGCATTATAAGCAATAAAATTTTTGTGAACTTTTGCTAGTGATGTGCAAAAAAAAACTTTCAAATTTTTCATACTTTACAATATTTCATATTTGGGGCTGGAAGATTGTGGGAGAACGAAATCATAGACACCCCTTTTTTTTCTTCTGATATAATAGTCCAGTATGTGATGAAGCATTTTAAGCAATAAAATTTTTGTGAACTTTTGCTAGTGATGTGCAAAAAAAATCTTTCAAAATTTTCATACTTTACAATATTTCATATTCGGGACTGGAAGATTGTGGGAGAACGAAATCATAGACACCCCTTTTTTTCTTCTAATATGATAGCCCAGTATGTGATGAAGCATTTTAAGCAATAAAATTTTTGTGAACTTTTGCTAGTGATGTGCAAAAAAAATCTTTCAAAATTTTCATACTTTACAATATTTCATATTTGGCGCTGGAAGATTGTGGGAGAACGAAATCATAGACACCCCTTATTTTTCTTCTAATATGATAGCCCAGTATGTGATGAAGCATTATAAGCAATAAAATTTTTGTGAACTTTTGCTAGTGATGTGCAAAAAAAAACTTTCAAATTTTTCATACTTTACAATATTTCATATTTGGGGCTGGAAGATTGTGGGAGAACGAAATCATAGACACCCCTTTTTTTTCTTCTGATATAATAGTCCAGTATGTGATGAAGCATTTTAAGCAATAAAATTTTTGTGAACTTTTGCTAGTGATGTGCAAAAAAAATCTTTCAAAATTTTCATACTTTACAATATTTCATATTCGGGACTGGAAGATTGTGGGAGAACGAAATCATAGACACCCCTTTTTTTCTTCTAATATGATAGCCCAGTATGTGATGAAGCATTTTAAGCAATAAAATTTTTGTGAACTTTTGCTAGTGATGTGCAAAAAAAATCTTTCAAAATTTTCATACTTTACAATATTTCATATTTGGGGCTGGAAGATTGTGGGAGAACGAAATCATAGACACGCCTTTTTTTTCTTCTGATATGATAGCCCAGTATGTGCTGAAGCATTTTAAGCAATAAAATTGTTGTGAACTTTTGCAAGTGATGTGCAAAAAAAATCTTTCAAAATTTTCATACTTTACAATATTTCATATTTGGGGCTGGAAGATTGTGGGAGAACGAAATCATAGACACCCCTTTTTTTTTCTTCTGATATGATAGTCCAGTATATGATGAAGCAGTATAAGCGATAAAATTGTTGTGAACTTTTGCTAGTGATGTGCAAAAAAAATCTTTCAAAATTTTCATACTTTACAATATTTCATATTTGGGGCTGGAAGATTGTGGGAGAACGAAATGATAGACACCCCTTTTTTTTCTTCTGATATGATAGTCCAGTATGTGATGAAGCATTTTAAGCAATAAAATTTTTGTGAACTTTTGCTAGTGATGTGCAAAAAAAATCTTTCAAAATTTTCATACTTTACAATATTTCATATTTGAGGCTGGAAGATTGTGGGAGAACAAAATCATAGACACCCCTTTTTTTTCTTCTGATATGATAGCCCAGTATGTGGTGAAGCATTATAAGCAATAAAATTTTTGTGAACTTTTGCTAGTGATGTGCAAAAAAAAACTTTCAAATTTTTCATACTTTACAATATTTCATATTTGAGGCTGGAAGATTGTGGGAGAACAAAATCATAGACACCCCTTTTTTTTCTTCTGATATGATAGTCCAGTATGTGGTGAAGCATTATAAGCAATAAAATTTTTGTGAACTTTTGCTAGTGATGTGCAAAAAAAAACTTTCAAATTTTTCATACTTTACAATATTTCATATTTGGGGCTGGAAGATTGTGGGAGAACGAAATCATAGACACCCCTTTTTTTTCTTCTAATATGATAGTCCAGTATATGATGAAGCATTATAAGCGATAAAATTGTTGTGAACTTTTGCTAGTGATGTGCAAAAAAAATCTTTCAAAATTTTCATACTTTACAATATTTCATATTTGAGGCTGGAAGATTGTGGGAGAACAAAATCATAGACACCCCTTTTTTTTCTTCTGATATGATAGCCCAGTATGTGGTGAAGCATTATAAGCAATAAAATTTTTGTGAACTTTTGCTAGTGATGTGCAAAAAAAAACTTTCAAATTTTTCATACTTTACAATATTTCATATTTGAGGCTGGAAGATTGTGGGAGAACAAAATCATAGACACCCCTTTTTTTTCTTCTGATATGATAGCCCAGTATGTGGTGAAGCATTATAAGCAATAAATTTTTTGTGAACTTTTGCTAGTGATGTGCAAAAAAAAACTTTCAAATTTTTCATACTTTACAATATTTCATATTTGGGGCTGGAAGATTGTGGGAGAACGAAATCATAGACACCCCTTTATTTTCTTCTAATATTATAGTCCAGTATATGATGAAGCATTATAAGCAATAAAATTTTTGTGAACTTTTGCAAGTGATGTGCAAAAAAAATCTTTCAAAATTTTCATACTTTACAATATTTCATATTTGGGGCTGGAAGATTGTGGGAGAACGAAATCATAGACACCCCTTTTTTTTCTTCTAACTGGGCTATCATATCAGGTATATATATATTCGGTCTATTTTTATGTTTTTTTCAGTAGTTTTACGTATGTTTAATTTGTTTCCATTATTTTATTTATTTTATTTGTACTTTAATTACTTTTTAATTAAGTTTTCATAATTATTTTTATTATGTGGGGAATTTAAATTTTTCTCAACTGTCAGGCTGGCACCTGTCAGGCTGTCTTCACACCGGTGTAACGTTTGTATTTTTAGAACTGACAGCTGCTGAGCAATGTGTTGATAATATTATCATTCCCTGGTTTCCCTCCTAAATGTATAGCTGACCATTTTTACAGCAGAAACTTTACCATGGATTCAACACGAATTCCATTCTTACTTAAACTGGTTCACAAGCCATGAAGGGTCAGGGCTTCCTGCACCTCGCCGAAAGGGTTGCTTGCTATTTATTTTTACATGAAAGGGGTTACTGTGTGATCCTTACGCCAACCACTTTAGTAGATGTGGGGGTTTTCCAGCTTCCGAGGGGGCTGGTACTCATTTCTTGTGAAGGCTGAGTTGAGGGTATTTTATTTACATTATTATAAAGGATGCGCACGACAGCCGCTGGTAAGTTTGTTAATGTGATTTATTGTTATTATTTATGTTGCTTTACTTTTTGTTATAAACTTATTTAGGTTAGGTTAGGTTCATCAATTTGCACGGTGCCGTGTCTATAAGTTTGCAACGTTGCGAATAAAGTAAGTTAACTTTGCCGTGCACATAACAACAACCTTTTATTTTGGGTTTGAAATAAACAACGAAACGGGCTATCATTTCTGACTCGAACCTAAATTCTTGGCATGAATTGCAACCATTCTACCAATTGACCTATCTAGTCAAGGAATATTATGAATGGGTCACTCCATTTATCCCAAACATTGTTGATTGTATTTTCTCTGTTCTCTTTGAAATACTTTAATCTTTGTTTCAGGCGTCCAAAAGATAGTCGTGACCGGCACTTCAGTGAGGAACAGCAAGGAAGCGTTGCGCCTGACCAGGATATATCCTGGAATGATATATTCAACAGCAGGTGATTATACTTCCTACTTAACACGACAGTATTGTCTCTGATCCCACACAACGATTGGCAGGCTTGGACCTGGACCGCAAGCCCTGGCCTGCCCTAAATCATTTCCACATAAGCTGTACCAGAAGCACTGCTGCAAACACGCACAAATAAGGACTCCTGAATGACCCACAATGCGAATGCAGCCTAAAAGATTACACGTCTGAGCGCAGAATAGAGGAGTACTGATATTGATTGATTTAAAATTTCCAGCCTCCATCGTAGTCATAATAATAATTATACTCGCAAAATAATGAAAAATTAGAAATCATTTGTATCCCTTGATAGATTGTTATCAGGCTGACCCCCCGTACTGTAAAAAAATGTTCGCTTTGCCAATGTCACCCCTATTTCAGGGAAGGTGGGTAAAAGTTGCAGGGCTTATGTTCATTGGAGGTTTGGATTTTAATTTGTAAGTACACATGCAGCATTTGTAAGTGCAAACTTACACTTTTAATATGAATTTTAAATGTTTATAGATCTTTTCAACTTAGATTATAGATATTATAGCTATAGATTCATTGACTGAATATGTACTATGGTCCTAAGTAACCAATAAAAAAGTATTAGCTAGCCTTATCTCTAGCAACCATGTGACGCTACAACTTTTTTGTTCATGCTAAATGTGCAGTCAATTATATTTTACTAGGGAGGGGATGAAATTTGTTTTACATTCGATTTAACCAAATTTCGGCAGCTTGAACCAAACTTCGGAATTTGGCCGAAATCCAGTTCCGAACATTCAGTGTAAGAAAAAGTAAATCAAAATACATACTTGCACCATTTTGACTTTTATAATTGTATATTTAGAACTAAACAGTGGGGTCACTCGTCCAATCTTGGAAAACTTATTCGGAACAGCGAGTATAAGTCTCAGTCAACTGTATGTTGCGCTTGTCTTCATGAGTATCTATATTCCGACGATGGTCATCAAATGGTATTGGACATTCTCCGAAGAGATGATTTCGAGACTTGTGTCTGCGCCTTTCATCAGATGCGAATGGAAGGCCAGAATCAACGATATCGAGAGATACTTCTACGTGACTGTGAGGCGGGGAGAGATCCAATACTTGCCATGGAAGGCTCAACACTTGCAGTGGGGATCAGAGGAATGGATGATGCAACTGCTGAATCCAGTAGAACTGTCGACAGTGAGGGGTTCGAAATACAAACTAGAGAGGAGTCTACTACTGGAGGAAAACGGACACGTGTACTGGCATTTAGAGACGAAAGAAGAAGATGTGCATCTACTGATATGTCTCCTAAAGAGCTGGTTCTTTCACTTGTGGACAAAAGGGCTTTCAACGAAGGCACCGCATTTAGAGTTCTATCAAAGGAGGATAAAGGGATTGAATTTCTGTTCAAACCCAAAGGGACCGAACGGATCAGAACTGGGCTGCTATTCCCATTTGACCCATAGACAATAATCTTCTAGAATTTACGAAAATATGTCAAAAAAGCCATAAACGGTATTCCACAAGGTCTCACCTCGATTCTTGTCATTAGAGAAGAATCATGAGCCATTTTGCCGGTGAGTTGCATCTCGAGCGCTCAAAATGTATGAAGATCTATGTTACGGAGGTTATGTTGCGAAGATTTTGAGAAGTATTTATTTTTTAAAAGGCGAAATGTTATTCCTCCGTAAAATAACATATCATAATATTAAGAAGTACTTCAGTATCATATTTTTAATTAAGAATTCGTGGTTTTAAGGTGAAAGACTTGGTCGATGAAAGCATTATAAGTACTTTTATTGCAATTCCAATGCAACGTTATTTAACACGATAATAATATCAGAAAATTATAACACTGTCCAAAATACGTAAATAATAATATTATTTTAAATTCCCAGCTGACTTTTGCGAGAGCGAATAAAAATATATGATTGAGAGTGAGACAGCATGATCAAAAACAACGTTGCCAAATCGTTTTGATAGAATCGTATTAGACAGAAACACTTGCATCGCAGAATACGAGGCGGCCATTTTTTGTGAATCTTGATTTCGGGGACTCGAGATTTTTGTGAGAATTGGGAATAGCTATCCTGCAGTGCAAATTGCCAGAATTCTGGTATTTCAAGAAACCATAGATAAGCGATTATTGAGAGCCTTGGACTATGACAAACGCATGAATCCTGAATCAGAGAGCTTCGAGACATTCAAAAGAGTGAGGGCGGAATTACTCCAATTGCTGAGAATAAATCACATAGTCATGGAGGAGTTTGTAACGGAGGTGCACAAACACTTTATGAGAGAGAATGGGAAAAAAAAAAATATATTTTTCATTGGACCGCCGTCGACGGGAAAGACTATGCTGATGGAGAGCATCGTGAATATGCACTACAATTACACCAGACTGACGGGGCTGATAAACTCCTCATTGTTCAACTTCAGTTCGTTGTTGCATACAAATGCATGCCTGATGGACGAGTGCAAACTGACGGATAATCAATTCGAACAGTGGAAACTACTGGCGGGAGGAGCACCGATGACAACAGATGTGAAGTACAAGGAACGTCACGACGTAGAAAACTGTGTGCTGTATACTTGTTCCAATTATCCGATAGACATGTATGTGAATGTGCCGTGCAGTGATGAAGCGATTTCGAGTAGAACGACAACATTTAGATTTAATGTAGCTCTTAAAAAACGCATAGAATTAAACACTTTTATTTGGATGAATTTATGGAAAGAATTTTGTTCACATTGCAGATGACGTGCTATCAAGGAGTAGTATATGTGGCGTCGATTATGAAGGAGGTGGCGTTGACAGCATGCGAAGGATGCTCGAAAACAATGGAGGATTATTTGGAACATCTCAATTTTGTAAGGTTAACGTGGACTGCAAGCTGATCCTGTACTGCTGCAAGAAAGATCCCGAATTAATGATTAACATAGTGTCGAGATTGAGATGCGATATGTGCAACGGAAGACTGTTTTCGGAGAACACTGCATGCAAGAAACGCCACCTCGATGAAGTTGTCGACGACCAGCTTACGACGAGTGAAGAATTTTGGGACGTGGAAAGCAATAAAGAGAACACAATGACGAGTGTGGTGACAAACATTGACGGGTGTGATGACGACGACGAAGAATTAGTAGCAAAAGTGTTGAAAAGTATGGGAAAATTGAGCAGAGATAAAATTAATAAAGTAGTAGAAGAAGCGGAGAAGCAGAGATACTTAAATAAATGGGTGGAATAGGTTAAGGGAACATGGGTACTTAAGGAATATGTAATCGTAGAAAATAAGAAATATGTAATCATAGAATATAAGAAATATATGTAATCATAGAATAAGAAATATGTAATCCAAAATATTAAAAAAATAAAAAAAAGGTGGTGGTAAACCAAAAAAAAAAAATGTCTTTCAATATTTAGTAAATAATTAAAATGAAATTATGAGGTCACATGAGAATATTTTATATTGAGGTCACATGAGAATATTTTATATTGAGGTCACATGCAAATAATGTAGATGAGGTTAGGTTAGGTTAGGTTGGGTGGTTGTGTACTACTACTACTAGAGAGAGACAGCTCAGAGGGAAAGAGACAGTCATAGTACCTAACCCAACCACCCAACCTAACAACCCAATTAATTTCGAAACGAAAACGAAAGTTGCTTCTGCTTTTTTTAAACGCTTTTTCAAACGCTAATGGCGTGTTATAAAGCTAAATCTGCCGTTTTTGTTTCTTACACTTTATGGTGTTAGCAAAATAGTTACAGTAATGAAAAAAATCAAGTATGTTAATTAATTTTTTTTCTTAATTATAAAGCTTAAACAAAATATATAACTTAAGAATTGCCACCACAAAAAAATATTTCAAAAAACGCGTTTTTCTTACATTTTTAGCTTTTTTTTCGTGTGTGCTGTATTTTGGATTTTTTTTTTTGCTTTTAACTTACAGAACTATACATTGTTTAGGTTTAATACTCAAAATTTTTTCAATAATGTCAATAGTTTTTGAGTAAATATGGAAAAACTGAAACTACTAAATGAATTAAATTTTAATTAAATCAAAATTAGCAGAAGCAACTTTTATACGCTTTTTTTTCAAAACGACTTTTCGTTTAAATTGTAAGCGCGCTTAGTTGCTTAAAATAAAAAGCAGCTATTTTAAACTGCTTTTCGTTTAAACGGCCACCTCTACTCATAATACATTAGATAGAAAAAGAGGAACAAAATAACCATGGTAGGTAAAGAAAACTATTTAATCTGTGGATTTTAATATTATGCGCTTGCCACCCTAAATTTTTGTACGAAACCATAGACAAGCTGTGAGCTGTCATCAGACCCCGTTAACTAATATTTTGCTACTGGTTTGTTTTATAATATCGGTAGCCATATTGGAATCCATCTTGGATGTGGACATACTTGGGCACACTGGGAAGGAGTAAGGAGGAAGGAGAAGAGGTGGTTTTTTTTAACTGAAATCAGAATGAGCGTAAATAAAATTGAAATAATGATTTATATTTACCTACTGTTATTCATTTAAAAAAAGAGTTTAAGTGTTAATTAACTTTGTATTGTTTATTATTTATTAAATTACTGGTTTTTTTTTTTATAAAAAACTGATTAATAAATATATATTTAATGATGGTTGAACTGTGCTTAGCACTGGCCTGTTAGACGCCTGTCGATCGTCTCAAACGTCAACTCTGTGAACGTCAATGCGTCAAGCGTATTTGAATATATTTTCACTGCAATTGAAGAGAGTGTAGAGATTAATGAAATCAAGAAGACTCCAGTGTCCGGAAATGTAGCACGTGCAGAAGACTCCAGGATAATCAGAACTGTCTTGGATGGTGCCCCCTCAGGTGTTAACCACGTAGACGAGGATGCGGTGGGCAAAGAACTTCGAAGCTGACGCCGAAGTTTTGGGAGTGAGGGGACCATCTGTGGGGACCATGGAGGGAAGCAGCACAAGGCAGAGTCCTGGAGGATTGTGGTGCAGGAGTCCCTGGATCCTTTAAGGCTGATGAGCCGAAGGAAGTGAAAGTAAAGTGTATAGATTTCATATTATGAACATTTCCAGTCCTCAGACCATCATCAGAACAATCATCAGGGATCCAAAACTTTTGCAAGAAATACAGATACAGAATGCCAGTGTCCTTGACAATATTATCTTTTCTGGCAGGTGCCTATTTGATTGTTTACCTACCTACTTAGTTTATTTTTGCCATATCATTTGTGTTTTTTATTATTTTTTTTCTTTGCACAGTGTACCTATATCTTTGTGATTGTATGACTAATCTTTTTTTAATAAATAAATATTGTGCAAAATATAATCGTTTTATTTTGACAGCTTTAGCAATAATAATAATATTTATTAATAATAATATTTATTAATAATAATATTTATTAATAATAATATTTATTAATAATATCAGGGCAGATAATAATATATGAATATAGTGGTGTGGGTGTACCCGCCTGTCGCGTGTTTATACACACATGCATACAAGATCAAAGTGCGAATAGGTACTTGTTGAGGCAGCGAAGCAAGAAAGACGGAGAAGGGGGTTTCGAAGTACGTACCTACCTCAAAGCTATAGAGTGGCTTCTCTAAGTACCTACATACTCTGTGGCTGTCATATTTTGGCTGATGTCGAAAATCGAACGGTGTTTTACACTGTGATGTAAATACAACAAATTAGTTAATAAATTACAAGGGGGTGACGGCTCAAACAACAACAACACGCAAGGGCAACAATTTGTTTATTTAGAATTCAAATTTCAAAGTATTGAACGTATTTAAAGGCTTGGAAAACAATGGACTCCGAACCCACGCAAAGTTCAGATGTAATGAAGCAGTGCTACGAGAACTTGATCGTCGTGGACGTTGGGGCTAATTTGACGAATAAGAAGTACGGCCGCGACTTGGATTCGGTAGTTCAGAGGGCCACAGACGCGGGTAACTTGCATTTTTTTGCATCGCCATTGTTATTAGTAACGTTTGTATTTTTAGAACTGACAGCTGCTGAGCAATGTGTTGATAATATTATCATTCCCTGGTTTCCCTCCTAAATGTATAGCTGACCATTTTTACAGCCGAAACTTTACCATGGATTCAACACGAATTCCATTCTTACTTAAACTGGTTCACAAGCCATGAAGGGTCAGGGCTTCCTGCACCTCGCCGAAAGGGTTGCTTGTGACGAGTGAAAACTATTTATTTTTACATGAAAGGGGTTACTGTGTGATCCTTACGCCAACCACTTTAGTAGATGTGGGGGTTTTCCAGCTTCCGAGGGGGCTGGTACTCATTTCTTGTGAAGGCTGAGTTGAGGGTATTTTATTTACATTATTATAAAGGATGCGCACGACAGCCGCTGGTAAGTTTGTTCATGTGATTTATTGTTATTATTTATGTTGCTTTACTTTTTGTTATAAACTTATTTAGGTTAGGTTAGGTTCATCAATTTGCACGGTGCCGTGTCTATAAGTTTGCAACGTTGCGAATAAAGTAAGTTAACTTTGCCGTGCACATAACAACAACCTTTTATTTTGGGTTTGAAATAAACAACGAAACGGGCTATCATTTCTGACTCGAACCTAAATTCTTGGCATGAATTGCAACCATTCTACCAATTGACCTATCTAGTCAAGGAATATTATGAATGGGTCACTCCATTTATCCCAAACATTGTTGATTGTATTTTCTCTGTTCTCTTTGAAATACTTTAATCTTTGTTTCAGGCGTCCAAAAGATAGTCGTGACCGGCACTTCAGTGAGGAACAGCAAGGAAGCGTTGCGCCTGACCAGGATATATCCTGGAATGATATATTCAACAGCAGGTGATTATACTTCCTACTTAACACGACAGTATTGTCTCTGATCCCACACAACGATTGGCAGGCTTGGACCTGGACCGCAAGCCCTGGCCTGCCCTAAATCATTTCCACATAAGCTGTACCAGAAGCACTGCTGCAAACACGCACAAATAAGGACTCCTGAATGACCCACAATGCGAATGCAGCCTAAAAGATTACACGTCTGAGCGCAGAATAGAGGAGTACTGATATTGATTGATTTAAAATTTCCAGCCTCCATCGTAGTCATAATAATAATTATACTCGCAAAATAATGAAAAATTAGAAATCATTTGTATCCCTTGATAGATTGTTATCAGGCTGACCCCCCGTACTGTAAAAAAATGTTCGCTTTGCCAATGTCACCCCTATTTCAGGGAAGGTCGGTAAAAGTTGCAGGGCTTATGTTCATTGGAGGTTTGGATTTTAATTTGTAAGTACACATGCAGCATTTGTAAGTGCAAACTTACACTTTTAATATGAATTTTAAATGTTTATAGATCTTTTCAACTTAGATTATAGATATTATAGCTATAGATTCATTGACTGAATATGTACTATGGGGCTGTCCATAATATTACGTCATTCGCATTTAGGGGGGGGGGGTCTGGTCTGCGGATGATGGTAAATGATGTACGAATCCCAGAAGTGACGTCGTTCTTGTAAATACCAATTTTTACACAATATCCAAAATAGTATGCAAGTAATATAACATTATTAATTATTAAGCTCATCCATTATTACAGCAAGAGGGGGGGAGGGGGGTCATTAGATAATGACTATAGGATGATTGTAGGGGGGGGGGGGTCGAAAATCGGCCAAAATCGATGACGTAATTTATGGACGGCCCCTATGGTCCTAAGTAACCAATAAAAAAGTATTAGCTAGCCTTATCTCTAGCAACCATGTGACGCTACAACTTTTTTGTTCATGCTAAATGTGCAGTCTATTATATTTTACTAGGGATGGGATGAAATTTGTTTTACATTCGATTTAACCAAATTTCGGCAGCTTGAACCAAACTTCGGAATTTGCCCGAAATCCAGTTCAAATGCCGAACATTCAGCGTAAGAAAAAGTAAATCAAAATACATACTTGCACCATTTTGACTTTTATAATTGTATGCCAAAGTATCTCTTATAAGCGTAAAATTAAAATGAGGCCTTTATGTACTCACTCACAGTCATTTATTTTAGTAGGAACAGTGAACAATAACTTGCAATTTGATAAAAAAAAGGTCTTTTTCTACTCCGTTACATAGATATCAGATGGAAACCAAAATGAAATAAATATAGTAATCTTCTGACAAAGAGCATTAACCAGAAACTGTAATGCGTAATTTTTTTACTGAACCGAAGTTTGTCTGAATTTTTTATTTTAACCGAATGTTCGGCCAAAGTTCGTATTCGGTTCAAACCACATTCAGCCCATCCCTATATTTTACCTACGCAAGTAAATTTTGTCTATTTTTCACAGGTGTCCACCCCCACGATGCCAAGTCTATGGTGGAAGAGGACTTGTGGCAGTCCCTGCACAGCATAGCCGTGGCTCCCGAGTGTGTTGCCATCGGCGAGTGTGGTCTGGACTATGGGAAAGATTTTTCAGAGCCCGCTGTGCAACGAGAAGTCTTCACCAAACAGGTAACCTCACACAGTAACTATTTTTATAAATATAATGCAGCAACCTTTATAACAAAACTCTGAAACAGGTGAATAAAGCAGCAGCAAGTAAATGAAAGCACAGGGAGGGAGAAAATGAAAGCACAAACACATAAGTATATAGATATTAAGTGAGAATTTACAAAACATGTGCAAGACTAATATCTAAATACGGCAAAGAGACTAGAGCAGATAAAATCCCTTCTGAGAACTTCGGAAATGAAAACATTATGCAGCATTACTGGAAACACACTACTTTATAGATAGAATACGAAAAACGGAAATGAAGAAAAAATGTAGTATGGATGACATTGTAAGACGGGGAAGTCAACGAAAATGATACTGGTTCGAACATGTAAATTGAATGGGAGGTAATAGATCCCATGTATCACTCTTTAAGGGAATCCACTTTGTGTTAAGTTTACACAAACATTGCCCCACTGTATATCTCAGAGCTATGAAGACTTTAGATTGTTTTATTAAAATTTAATGCAGGTATTTAACTGGCCGATAGTTGTCAGAACTTACTGTCTGTTTTTGTTATCTCTCTAAATGTGATTTAATGAAATGTGATGTGATCTTACAGGTTGAATTAGCATGTGAGATCCGGAAGCCGTTGTATATCCACGAAAAAGAAGCCCAAGATGATTTATTAAGCATCCTGTCCATGTATAATAGCCGTCTCCCCCCAGTATTCATACACTCATTCTCAGGAACCTCCGAACAGGGCGCCAAGTACATACAAGCTGGCTACTATTTAGGCTTAACAGGTAAATATATATTTTGAAAATAATATTTTGTTTAGTTTACTTGCTTATTTTTAAAGAGCACTGTTAGAGACATTGTTTACAACTGTTCTCTAGTCTAGTGGCTACTATTTAGGCTTAACAGGTAAATTTCATTTCAAAATCAATATTTTATTTGGCTTAGTGATTTTGTTCTCTCATAAGCCTTGAAGGCCTTTGAGAGGCTTCCCGCACCAACATCCTCCAGGATGCTGCAGGAGACTTCTTGTGCTGCTTCCCTCCATGGCCTTTTTACTCCCAAGACTTTCGCCTCGGTTTCGAAATTGTCTGACCACCATATCCTGGGGTCTCCTATTGGTCTGACACTATATATTATTGATATCATCCTAATAGTATTGTTTATGTTTCTTTTTTGAAAAGTCAAAAGTTGATAATATAGCTCAGTGTGCTTTATTTGTAGGTTACTTGTGTAAGGATAAATCAGACAACGGTGTTCGGAAATTGTTGTCCGAGGGTCAGATACCTTTGGAGAAGCTCCTGGTAGAGACTGATTCCCCCTTCATGTATCCTAACACCAGAGCCTCTAAGCTGCCCACACATGTGAAGGATGCCCTGACCGATCGGTGAGTTGACACCTTTTTAACTTTGTTATAATTTATATTTAGAAATATTGTAAAAATAGTCCTAGAAGAATTAGCGATTCATAGGTAAAACATTGTGACAAGGCATCTGCAAAGAATGGAAAACATTGGGAGGTGGAGTATATTCAAGAGGCTGTTTTGGAGCGATTGTGTCTCCAGAATGACCCACAAAAAACTCGCAAACATTGTATCAAATGAGATGCCAATGGGTCAATACCCAGCTGAAAGACCTGCTTAATAGGGGACAGATAGTTGGGCGTTCTCATCTCAAGATCTTTGAGCTAAATTAAATTTACAATCCTGTGTGTAGCATTCTGAGATGAAACTATCAAATGTGTGTGTTTCAGATCTATGATGTTCCTACAACGATATTGCACTTTTCAACGAAACGAACCCTGCTCTTTGCCGGCCATTGTGGAAATGATAGCGGCATTTATGAATAAGAAACCCGAAGACGTCGCTCTGGCTACAGCGTTCAATGCATTGAAACTGTTTGGTTTGAGCCAATAACCTGGTAACACATCTTTTTTTTTTTTTTTTTCCAAGATCGATCAATTTATTAGCAGATCCATGCGATTTTTTGAGGTTGCCCATACATCAATATGAATGAGGTTTACTTCAGGGTTTTGTTTCATGATTAATATTAACAAGGAGGTTGGAATTTTTTTCTCGGCGAGCATACGTCAGTCCTGTATAAGACAGGGCTGTCTTAAAATGTCTTATGCACGGCTCCGTCGTTAGTAACCAATAACAAAATCTTAGTATTCCTTCTCCCTAGCAACCCGTCCAGGTGTCGACACAATATTGTCTGCCAATTCACGTGCAGACCTCATTGTTCCTAGAGATAATCCTAGAGAAAGACTTGCTCGATTTACTAATCATAAAAAAATACTGAGATAAAGTCCACTGATGTACCTCAGTCACGTTATGAGGAATGAAAATACTGCCTTCTCCATCTAATCATACAAGGAAAGATTTAGGGGAAAATAACTCAAGGACGCCGAAGGACATGTGATAGGGGTTGGTAAAAAGCACCAAGTCCCTATTTCGAGCTGTAACAAAATGAAAATAGCCATGATGAACGCTGATCTACATTATAAGTGTCACTAAGAAAAGAAGAAGACCTTACATATATGATTTTTAAGAATATGTTATTTTTCAGATGGCTCCCGCAGTGAAATGCATTGATCGTCTGTACCACATTGCAGTCTTCCTAGTTATACCTGTACCACACTTGCCTCACTCACTCTATCCCACCTTAAACAGTAGATTTATTATCATAGAATTTGATAATTTGTTGCAAATAAATATCTTTTAAGTACTATGTGTATCATAGCTCTCTACTCAATGTAAAGAAACCAAGATTGACAATAATTTTAAATTGTTCTTTTTAGCCAAACTGTGAATTGTTGGTTGAAAGCACAGTGGTAGGATGGATCGTATGAATGATTTTTCTTTGTGCGCCATAGAGATCAAACTCAAGACCTTCCTTTGAGAGGTCTGTAGCGTTAACCACTAGACTACGGATGGTCTAAGTGCTGTTTACGAGATAGCGACACCGATAGTTCTGTTTTCAATAACATTCATTACAATCTGTGTACCACTGTATGTAGAATATGTTTTGGTTATTTACATTTGTTAGCTAGTTCTATTTCATAGACCTTGCAGTACGTTTACAAAATGCCAGAAACCATCGGCAAAACTAATATTTCTTGCCATCAATAACTTATCCTCGAAAACCTAAATGTTAAAGGTTTTGAAATTGTTGATAATAATCTAATGATTATTATTGGACCTGCAGTTGTATTCATTACATGACATTACTATTTTCGTAGCTTTAAGCTCCATCTCATATCAATGCTGTTACTTTTGTGCCAAATTTTATGAAATTGGTGCATTTCTACTAATATTATTTGTTAAGAGTACGTTAAAGATAAGAATACAAGTTTGCTATACTAAAGTTGTAGAGACTGGCCTCAATTTTGAGGGTTTATTTTAACTTTATCAATATTATTATGGGAAAAATGGATTTGTCGTAATAGATGTTTGTTTTTGTTGTTGTACTATACTAGAGGCTATATTGGAAAAATGTTTTAAATGGTTTTATGTTTTTTTATTGTTCTTTTGTAATAACATCTCCCTCATATTTCATAATATCATCTAGCAACACTCAGATATGTATGATGTATTTATTGTTCATATATCATAAAACAATCATGTATCGTAATAGATAATTCTATTATATTGAAAATAACATAATGCTTAAGGACTGGTTCTTAATCGATGATCCGCAGGAAACATGAGCTTTTTCATATAAAGAAAATGACAAACTCTAGATGAATAATTATATTAAAAGTGTTTAGTAATGGTCATGTTCATATTAGAACGGAATAATTCTCTTGAACCTTGTAGTCTCCCTGGTCCCAAAACAATCAAATTGGTCCTTGGTCGAAGGAAACCATCAAGGTGGCCCCTGGTCAAAAAAAAGTTTAAGAATCATTACTTTAAAGCTTAGTGTTGACTAGTCAGATATTTTTAACTATTAAATTGAAATATAAGCATTTACGTAATACTTGTAACTTTAATCCACATGAGATTATAAAAAGAAGTATTCTTATTGAATATGAATATAAGTTTATATTCCCAATGTACTGTTTATCCTTAATTATATATTTTTAGCTAAATTTTTCAAAAATTAAAAAGAGTGATCACTCTTTTGCTATTAATGGTAGCTTTAAAAATGTCCATTACTTTAGTTGCTTTAATTTAAGTTGATTTATTGTTTTTCTCCATGTATATCTTTGTACCAACATAAACTGTCCTTTGTGATGCTACGATAGTTGATATATTTATTTTCTTAAGTCAAGTCACATAATGTAATGTTTTTCAAGAGCTATATTATATACATATTGTAAGAATGTGCCTTAATTCTGCAATCCTATGTGATACCAATATATTTTCTATTTGTACATATTGTTAAAGCATACTTTATTATGAAATAAAAAATCATATAGTTTATTTAATTTCTTGATTTTATTTGCTTCTAAATCTAAATCTGAGTTGCAAAGATATATATCATTTGAGATTCATATTAAATGCATTTCCACAAGCAGACACATATAAATTCGCGCTAACACATGCCGCATGTGAACCTACAATATAAAAACCCAATCTCAAATGAACATAAGCCCTGCAACTCTTGCCGACCTTCTCTGAAACAGGGGTGACATTATATATATATATACAAGGATAATTTATTTATAAGGTACACATAATTGAAGAGCGCCGTTTTTGTGTGTATCACACCTCAAGGGCCCTCTCAAATCACGGATAAGATTTTTTTGTAAAGATGCGTCTTTAGTGCTCCTTTAAAGATACCAACAGTTTCTGGCTTCCTCACATTAGGTGGTAGTCTGTTCCACTCCATTGGGCCCGCAAACCGGAAAGCACGGTCTCCAAAATTAGTGCGTGTCTGACGTGACGGCTGGACTAAGTCAACCACCCCACACCCTGCAGATCTGAGAGTTTGACGTCTCAAATCTATCTCAATAGGTGAGAACATGTCAGACAGGTATGAAGGAGCCGTACCATTGACAGCTTTGTAAACCATCAGACAAACACGATAGACCACCCTCTCCGGAAAACGAAGCCAATGCAGTTTTTTCAACAATGGAGTAATATGATTAAATTTGGACATCCCAAATATGATTCTTGCTGCAGAGTTCAGCACAGATTGTAGCCGGCTGAACTGTTTTTTCGGCTGACCTATATACAGCGTTGAGCAATAGTCAACCCGAGACAGTATGTAAGTACACATTCAGAATTTGTAAGCGCGAACTACACGTGTTGGTTTGTGGGCATACATCTGACAGCTTTAAATGAATATATCCTTGCAACTTAGATTACAGATTATAATAGCGAATAGATAAAAATACTATATCACATCAAGGAAAATACAAGAAAAACATGTTCAATGGTGTTGGAAGATTTCAAATTTTCCAAGGTGAGGTGACTCTACGGTCTAGGTCAATGATACTCAACCTTTTTTGTCTTCGGGCCACATACAATATATATTTGAAAAGCTACACAGGCCGCAACACTATACTGGTATGACGAAAAAAAATCATGAAACCCCCCCCCACTTTTTGGAAAACAATTTGAGATTTTAAAAATTAATAACTAAAAAAGAATAATAATAGAACATATTGACGGTTAAAAGGAAGTACGTTTTGGTCAAAACTGAGTTATGAATGCTATCCTACTCAAAATTTTCTGCTCTTACTAATGCGCTAACTCCCATAGCTCTACAATGATTTTTTTGTTGTTTATGCCCAAGCAAACAACTGCATTTTCGAAGTATGGTTTTGGTGTAACTGCCAAGATTTAGGCCTTTTTTGTCCTAAAGACGCTTGTGACGTAAAAAAATCGTAAAACCACATTAAGAGGAATGTCAATAAATGCCTTTATTTTTTAAATTTTAGAGCCGTTTTGATTTTAACGATATGATAAAAAATAAAAAAGTTATGCCATTTTTCTGCAAACTCAAACTTTAAACTGCTCTTTAAAGAATGAAAAAAACGGATTTTACTGACCGTGCAAAAGAGAAGAACGATTTTCTCTACGTTTCATCGGAGTCATATCCGACGTCTTCAGGAGACGGAACCACGAACGTTCGTGGTTCCTCTTTGTAGAGGACACACGTCTCCTGAAGACGTCGGATATGACTCCGATGAAACGTAGAGAAAATCGTTCTTCTCTTTTGCAAGGTCAGTAAAATCCGTTTTTTTCATTCTTTAAAATGTCTAACGACCGTAATCATAATTTAAAATCTTTAATTTAAACTGCTCTCCTGAACAATTTAGTCTATGTCGCTTATGCCCGCCCTACTTCCTTTTAACCGTCGATATCACATTATCAGCATACGGTTCCTTAAAAATTACAGTAGTGAAAAAAGTAAAACTCAAATGTAACATGTATGCAAGCGTTTATTTCAAAATTAGTGTGATTTTTGACATTGAGATAGATTTTAACAATTTTAGACGTGAGAATCAGTAAGTCGATTCCTGTATACGAAATATAGAATGCCAGATGTTGTAAACATGTCCCTGATGTGTTTAGGGCCGCACAAAAAAGCTTGTCGGGCCGCAGGTTCAGTATGGTTGCTCTAGGTGATAACGATCTTTAGCAATCAAAACCAAAATGTAGAATGCTATTTACTTAGAAAACAGGTTTCAGTTATGCCATATTATTTTTCCACTTTCATGTTTTACCTCCATTGATCATTCAAATCATCAGCCCAGTTGAAGACTTTCTGATACTCAAAAGATGGCTGGACGTCCTTATCTCAGGATCCATGAGCTGATATGATGTTTTCTTGTGCATCACAAATGCAAAGATCTAAGTCAAGAATAGGCGAAGATCATTTAAATGTTCATGAAAATGAAGTTACCAAATTTCTTCAAATACTTCATTGATTGAACGTACTTATGCTTCTTGTAAATTGCACATCATGTCTTCTGAGTTTCCTGCATTTCTTTATCATTAGAATCGTTGCCTACTCTTGCATAGTTTATAGTTTCAAACATAGATTCTGGATGCTCGAACCAAGGTTTGCTTTTGTGGGAGACTGGATATCTTTTTAAGAATTTACATTGGGGACACCGTATTTGTACAACACGCACTTTGTGTTTCTTCTTCATTTTTACTTCCGATGTGCCAGGCAATAGCGGACCACGACATCTCTGACATATTTGCCTTTTCAAATTTGGATCACTGAAAAATAAATAGTCATTAAGTACAAATTAATTAACACTTTGGATACTTGAAGAACTGTGATCTAATCTATGTTGCAAAGATATGTAACATTGGGTATTCACATTACATGCATTCTCACAAGCAGACACGTACAAGTTCGCGCTTGCGTATGCCGCATGTGAACATACAACATAAAAACCGAATCTCAAATGGACATACACCCTGCAACTCCTGCCGACCTTCCCTGAAACAGGGTGGCATGGGTGGTCAGCCGCATACCAACCTGTAAGTCAAGGAAACAATTTTTATTCTCAATGTTTCGTTGGCATCGTAGTCAATGGCCACATGAGACACCTTTGTTGTGCAATGATACATTCATTCTTAATCACCGCACAACAAGGGTGTCTTCTGAGATCGTAAGTTAAAATGCCAATGGAATGCAGAAAATAAAGTTAGCCTACATAATCAGCAGAGAAGAAAAAAATTATACCCAGAAAATGCATTAAGTGTAGAAATAAAAATCTTACATCCGAAGAACTGATTTCTTTGCTATGTTGATGATGAGGTTGCCATAATGTGTCGCAACCGTAGAATTCTTCATTTTAGTAGCCATGAAATCTCGAATCTAAAGAAAACAAATGAACATTACTAACCTATAAATAATATAACAAGAAAGATCATTTACGTTGCACCATTACCTGAAAAAGATAATTCATCCTCTGAAACACTTCATACCCTTGACATTTTGGCTTTTTCGGCATCTTGTAGTAAATTTATTTTTCAATTAAAGTAACACTGTCCACGAACTGTCACAGATACTTCTCGTTGCACCCCGTATAGAAATTTCTATGCTGTGAATGAACAACTAAAATTTCCCTACATAAAAGAAAAATAAAAATGGTTTTTGAAAATTATTTTATAAAAATATATTTGTAACCATTCTGCTCCTGAAGATGCCTCATTAGGCGAAAATGTTCGAGCAAAAACAAAAAGAATGAAAGTGAATTAAAACCATGTTTTACCATTTCAATTTTTTAAATATTTAGAAAAATAAAAAATATATTTTTGTAGAATTGTCGTAGAATCATCATTTTTTACATGGAAGCAACAAAAGTCATCGTATAAAAATGATGATGATATTAAATTACAAGACAGGAAAATTGAATCACATGGCTGCGTTCTGTGTACACCCATATTAAGTTGTTTGTTTTGTGGTTTCTTAATTTTTATGTAGGGGTATTTTGAAGCGGGTTTTTTCATATCCGGTGTTTTGTTTCACTTGCTTAGTTTGACGTTTTCAACTGCCTATAAAAGTACTGAGCGTATTATAAAAACCGTCGATAACGAATATGTTTTCATCATGTTAAATTTTTTGGAAAACATTGACTGATGGTGGAAAATTATTTTTGTTTAATGACCATTGAGATTCAATGAAATATACTTAAAGAATCTTGATACTTTAAAAATTATAGCACTCTTTCTACTGATATCACACTTAAAAACTGAAGGATGTCGGCCTATTTGGGGTTATGTTCATCTGACATTAAAATGTTAAATAAATTAAATTATAAAAGGATTTTCAAGAATGCCTTCAAAAACAGAAGGCATTTTAGTAGTTCTAACAACCTGAGTACTCCAGAAGTGGAAGCAGTCTTTCCAAATGGGTAAAATAATCGAATATAAATGATCCTCTTTTTAGGTTATGTCTGTTTATTTATTATCTTTCAATTTAATTTCAGGAGGAATATGACTATTTCAACTGGTAAATATGCAAGATTCGCCGATGGATGTGCTGTGGCTCGCTTGGGAGACACGAGCGTAATGGTTACAACAGTTTCCAAAGTCAAACCGTCTTCAAGTAACTTCCTTCCTTTAGTGGTAGACTACAGGCAAAAGTCTGCTGCAGCTGGGCGCATACCTACCAATTTTCTGAGACGAGAACTAGGTAATTTTTAATTTAAACAAAAATATTTGTTGAGAAATAATGAAGGTAGCTTGATCGATGGATCGAAGTGGTGGCAAGGTTAACTCAGTCTTCACAAGATTTGAGAACTGGCTCGTTTTTGGGAACACAGAAAACCTCCACTACCGAGAAAGGGGCTCAAGTAAAGCTGTCATCTTTATCTGTGAAAAATAAAACGTTCTACACTTACCAGTGCTACTTTGGGGACAGCAATATAGTGAGAATATCAGTATGAAGTTGCATACTGAATGCACAATTTAGATTTAAAAAACATGTCTACTTTTTGACTGCTACCTTTGGCTGTAGGTACATCTGTTTTGGGGTAGATAGATTCTCTCGGATGGTAGAATGCTTACATTCCATAGACTATGGTTAGGGCTAAGAAATAATGTTTGTTTCGGTGTTTATTTCAAACCTCTTTGTATATATTATTAAGATTGCGTTTTTTTATCTTGTCATGTTTCATTCTAGGTCCATCAGAGCGAGAGATTTTGACCTCCAGAGTGATTGACCGCTCCCTGCGACCTTTGTTCCCCGCCGGCTTTAACTGTGATACTCAGATAGTCTGCAACATGTTGGCCGTGGACTCGGTAAACTTGCCAGATGTAGTTTCCATCAATGCTGCCAGTGCCGCACTAAGCTTGTCTGACATTCCATGGAACGGACCTGTAGGAGCGGTTAGGTAAGATGTTACTCAATTGCACTTAACAGTCTATATTTGATCTTTTTATCAATTCTATAAAAAATAGAACCGTCTAATTAATACACCTTTAAAAATGGAAATGAGAAAAGGATACATCAAAGCTTTTGTTTGGAGAACTTTGTTGTATGGCTGTGAAACTTGGACCATCCAGAAATATGAAAAAAACCGCCTAGGCCGCAGAGGCATTAGAGATGTGGATTTGGAGAAAAGTAACCAAGACGTCATGGGTCAAAATGAAATCCAAAGGAAAGAAATTGCAGGAAGTAGAAGAAAAAAGAGAGTAAATGATCTACGTTTTGCAGAGGATAACCAAACTAACAGAACGTTTGATTACGCATGGCAACTTCTGGTATATTATCATGTAAAAAAGAGTATGAACTCGAAACCCACATAATGCCCTTGATACATCAACTTGTTTGTAGAATTCTCAAGCACTCTTTTAAACGGATATTTTCATGTGTTTTTAATAATAACCAGAAGGTAATTATCTAATGCACCACACAACTATCTAATGCAAGCCGCACATATAATGCAACTTCTTACCGCATTGCCCTCAAAGTGGCCGCAAGTGGCGTGTGGAGCCTATTTATTTTCAGGGCGGTTAAGGTTTAACTTCAACACTTACAGCCGCAAACTTCTTACTTTGTTTGTTGGTCTTTATATTTTAAATGATAAATCAGTGTTGCATTTCTATTTTTAGGCTTGGTCAAATAGATAATGAATTGATACTTAATCCCACAAGGAAAGAGCTGCAAGAATCAAGTTTGAATTTAATAGTAGCCGCCATGAAACAAAACTTAGTTGTGATGCTGGAAGGTCATGCTGACAACATCTTGCAACAGGATCTATTGAAGGCAATTAAATTAGGTAAGATTATTAATATTTTATTGCATTTTTCAGTCAGCACTATCGCCTAGAAAAAAATGTAGTGAAAATTTGATTAGCGTATGTTTAAAATAAAATAGTGTCAAACCTGTAAGGCTCTCTCTTAACTGGACCCTGAGTGGAACAGATGTTGTAGGGTGATTAATAATAAAAATAAACATTAATTAAAATTGATGAATTATCAATTGATAATGTTAATACCTGTTTCTGGAAAAGACGAAACTGGTTGATGGATTGCAGTTCTCTTTACATATTGTTTAAAAAAAACAAGCCAAAATTATTGTCCTTCATCAGTCGTTCAAAGAATACTGTTTATAGGCCTGTCTGTTCTACACTAGTTGCTCCTGTCCCGGAGCATTCCCTGTCATGTTCTCTCCCCAGCATCTTTCTTTATGCCATCTATCCATCTCAATCTGTTGATTTTCATAATGCTGGCATAGATTTATGTCTTTCACATGTACTCAATATTAATTCAATTGTATTTTCACGCAATAATTCAGGTACAAAAGAGGCTCAGTCTGTAGTGAATGCGATTGAGAAGTTGCA
Source organism: Agapetus fuscipes (assembly GCA_951799405.1). Taxonomy (NCBI): domain Eukaryota; kingdom Metazoa; phylum Arthropoda; class Insecta; order Trichoptera; family Glossosomatidae; genus Agapetus; species Agapetus fuscipes. The sequence continues at coordinate 9,446,020 of OX637349.1, read as the reverse complement.
GAAGTATTATGGTAAAACAAAAAGAGCTATTGAAGAAATGGAACCAGAAGATTCGGCCCTGATTGAAGCTGTGAAATCATTTTCTGAAATGAGGCTGAGAGAAATATTCAGGTGAGATTCCAATAAGATTCCATTCCAGTAGGGGTGATTAATGATGCCGCATTATACCTACAGCTATGTCCTTGCATACTTCTTTCATTTCGTATGTGTTCATTATCCTTTTCATGCATGCCAGGCATGATAAACTTGCAGCCACATTTGCAGTTTTACTTTTAATTCATTCATTGGAATTGAGTGCATTTCTACTCCCCTTGACGACGATTTTCATTTGACAGAAATTTTTGGCCCTCGGCCCTTGGGGTCCTCAACTTAAAATATATATAATGAGGCCTACTATGTCATATGAGTGTGACATGTCTGATGTACTATGCTGTTGTTTATTTTGACTCTCATCATTTGCCTACTCTCACAGAAAACTGAGAAGATCCTAGATGGATCGTCATAAGCTTTTTTTAGCAATGCTTCTGTTTCAATGTGGCCAGCGTACTATTTTATTTTATTATTTTATTTTTGTAATGATAAGATTATGTTAATGTACCTTGTAAATTATATTGAAATGCATATTTTTTTAGTAACTACAGCCACGATAAGCTTAGTAGAGACTTGGCAGTAAACGCAGTACGATCTGACGTCGTAGCAAACGTACGGGAAAGCTTTGGTGCTCAAGACACAGATGGCGCTAAAACAACTGATTGTTTCAACAATTTCTGCAAGAAAATCTTCCGAGACATGATATTCGAGCAGGACATGAGATGTGATGGCAGGAATTTGAGCCAGATAAGAGACATATCGTGTCAAGTGGACCTTCATAAGCCTCTGCATGGTAGTGCACTGTTCCAACGTGGACAAACTCAGGTGTTTTGCACTGTGGCATTAGATTCTCCGGAGAGTGCACTTAAAATGGATACACTGACAATGCTGACAAGGTAATTTTCATTATTTTCTAAAGGCAGTGCCTTGTTGTGTCAGACACATGCCCCTGTGGGTTGCCATTCTCTTGAGCTGCGAATAGGAGAAGACATCCATGATTAAGCTGCTTTCCTCCAGACAGAGCGATCCTTCAACTTTGATCTTCATGATCATCATCTTTGGCATTATGACCCGGTGTGAGTCTTGGCTTCTTCGATGAGTTGCCTCCACCTTTTCCTCTCCATCACCTCCTGTCCCCAATTGTTTACGCGTAGACCTCGCAAGCTCTTTTCTAAACCATTGCTCCATCTAAGCTTTGGCCTCCCGAGCTTTCTCCTGTTCTGGGTGTATCTCCTGATCTCCTCTTTTGTCTTGAATTTTTGTTGTGCTAAAATTAAATGTGACTGATTGTTTACAGTGGAATAAAGGAGAAGAACTTCTTCCTGCATTATGATTTTCCCCCGTACGCCACCAAGGAGATAGGACGTGTGGGAGGTGGGCTGGGGAGAAGGGAAACGGGGCACGGAGCTCTGGCTGAGAAGGGACTCATACCTGTGATACCCAAGAACTACAACTTCACTATTAGGCTGACGTCGGAAGTTCTTGAATCTAACGGTCGGAGAATCCTTTAACTTATTCATAATGACGAGGGCCCAGTGGAAGACAGATGTCTTGGCTGGGAAATACATAGAAGTGGACTGGCACCTGAAGTGTGGAGAAGCTGTTTCAAACAATGCAAGACAGGGACATGCTTCGCCGTGGTGATCGCTAATGTTGGGGGATCCAACAGGACACATAAATGAGAAGACTCACATTTTACTGTATTCATGAAACCTCTAGAAATATTTGTGAATGGACTAAGTTTACGTACAACTAAAACTTCTTGAAGTTTTGATGATGATAATGAATTAGTTGGCTTTTTCCATTGGTGCCATATCCTTACATTGTTACTCCAAAAGATTCGGTGAAAAGATTGGTCTTGAAATATCTGTTTTAAGTTACCGCTGTTGGCAATATTTCGGACCACAGGTGCCATTCGGTTTCAGGCCCATGGAGCCGCCACTGTAAAATCACACTCACCAAACACTGTTGCAGCCCTTCATATAAAAACAAGTGTTTTTTTTATTTTTGTTGATTTGCTTATTTAATCAAACACTATCAATATTATTCACCTGATGCCTTTCTTTTCCTGTCTTTAATTCTCATAATATGGCAATTAGACAATTTTCTATCTACCTTCCTTACACTTACATTTTAAAGAAGCAAAGTAAAATTGGTGTGGCCATATGGTTGCCAAAAAACAAAGTGAAAGAAACATCAAACATTGATTCTAAGCTAATAATAATTGAATAATTCCAGGTTCGAGTTCCATGGCCAGTGTGTGTGGTGGTAGTTTGGCCTTGATGGATGCAGGTGTGCCAATATCAGCCCCTGCGGCCGGAGTTGCCATAGGACTAGTCACCAAGTACTCAAATGGTGACACTAAACACATAGAAGACTACAGGATACTTACAGATATATTGGTAAACCTATTTATTCAAAATATATTTGCATGGTCAATGTCATCAGGAGACACTCTTTCTGCACAATGATTATGAATAAACTGATTAGTTAAGAATGAAAGAGTTCACCCTTAATCATTGTGCAAAAAGAGTTTTTTTCATTTTATTTTTCTGTGTTGCCATTCTAAGATTTTTATCCCCATTTTATATTATGTAGGTATTAATGGAAGGTAGTGTGTCTACAACATTAAATAAAAATAAAATGCAAATACAAAATAATTTGGGTACACCATGTACTAAATTGTTATTTTTGCAAATTCTAATGCTTAAAATATTTTTTCCTTTCTGTAATTTTAGGGAATCGAAGATTACATGGGAGACATGGATTTTAAATTAGCGGGAACTAAAAAAGGGATAACAGCGCTGCAGGCCGATGTCAAGATTCCAGGGCTGCCGTCTAAGATAATCATGGAAGCTGTGGAGAGGGCGTGTGATGCTAAAACAAGAATCATTGATACCATGAACAGATGCATTGATAAACCTAAGTAAGTAACTGTAATTTAACTTTGTCGCAATGGATGTGGCACATTTAAAATAGGGCGGAAAATGTGACCTCACTTGGCTGGACTAAAGACAGGACAGTCAGTCATAACTTCAATACAATATTATGTAGGTGAAGAGCTACATACTGTATTTAGGATAACTCTCACCAGTGTATGTTTTACAATGCTGTAAAATAATAAAACAAATTGGGAATCCATTTTTTATTTACTACTATGGGTGAGGTCTCTGCAGATAAGCTGCCACTTTCTCGTATCTTTATGTACCTACCGTTTTTAATTCATTCATACTTACTTATCACCTTTTTCATACTTTTACTTGTTTTACGAGTATACTACACAAGTAAAAAAGTATTTATATTTTTGTTCTAAAAAAGGTTTTCAAGATAGTCAACATAAATTTTTGTTTCATGTTTTGTTGTAGGAAAAATGAAAAAGACAATATGCCTGTTTCTGAAAAAATGGAAATTGAAGCACACAAGAGAGCCAAGCTTCTAGGAGTCGGAGGATCCAATCTGAAGAAACTATTTGTGGAAACTGGAGTTCAAGTAAGTCAAAAATAGAGATCGTCTTCCATTGATTCTTCTCTGTTTGATGAGACGCAGGAGTGAATATTTCTCATTTTTCAAATTTGCTCTTCATTGGGCTTAAAAAATAGTCTACCTTTTTACCAAGGCCTTTGTCAGGCCTCTTCACAGGTCTACACTGCCATCAAGTCTTACAGCAACCGGGTCTTGCTTGAGAATTGATGCTTTCGATTAAGCGACGACCAAGCTTGCAGAGGGCTCTTTAGGTGTGATTCACACAAAAACAGCCCCCACCAAAAAAATTATCCTAATATTGTTGCTAGAATAGAATATCACAAGTAATAACTTCTAAGTAATAATTTTTAAGTGTACTTTCACTATTTGATAAATATTCCGCAGGTGAGCCAAGTTGATGACTGCACCTTCAGCATCTTTGCTCCCTCCCAGCTGGCGATGGACGAAGCCAAGGAGTTGATATCCGAGTGGCTGGCCAAAGAGAGAACTCCTGACCTTGAATTTGGCGCCATCTACACGGCCAAGATTGTGGAGATCAGAGACATTGGAGTCATGCTGACCCTCTATCCCTCCATGCCACCTTGTCTCTTGCATAATACGCAGCTGGATCAGAGGAAGGTAAGTCATTATTAGCCTTGAATTTTACCCTGGTACTTTGTTTTTGTTATTTCCCAAACATTAATTGTGTACAAAATACATTAAACATGAAAAAGTTAAAAATAAAAAAAAATATCTCATATCACAAATTATGCCAGTCTAAATTTTTAATTTGCTTTTTTATTTTTATTGGATTCAAAATCATGTTACTATCTGAAAACGTTTTTTTTAATTTGAGACGCAAATCTTTTAAAATTTATTGATTTCTGTTAAACTTTATAGACTTTTATAACAATTCTAAGTAAACACTGTTCTATTTTCACACTTTTATTAATTTTATTTAAATTAATAATTACAAACGTTTTCGATCTGTCTATCATCTTCAGGTAAGAATCTATAAAACTTACTAAAAAACTATGAAATTTACATGTAAAAACAAGGAAATTTCAGTGTGAATTATATAAATGTTCACACTGGAGAGTTTCTTTCTAGGATCTGTTGCCATGGTCTATCGAAGTTTTTTTAAATTAAACAAAACATGGTTGCAGTCGATTAAAGCTATGATGCAAAGTAGAAGCCTAACACCTAACAATTAAACCACGTTAATAATAATAATAATTGGACAATTTCTACATAGCGCCGTTTAGTGGCACTAGCCACCCCCATGGGGATTGACAACAGATGTATAAATATACGCCAACTTTTCAACTTGCATCACAAGGGAGCAGAGCTCTGTAGAAATTACACTTAGTGGTAACGAAACGTAAGCAAGAGAAGAAAGAAGAAAGAGAAGAACAAAGAAAGAAACTATGGACCACGGTCAAAGCCCAGAAGAACAACAACAAGCATCTGAATTGAAAGCCTAAAAACATTTGTACATAATAATGATTTTTTATGCATGAAGACTTTTTTTGTTGAGAAATATTAGGTAGGTATATATGTTACATCACTACAAAATTATAATTGTTGTCTCTGGTACTTCTTCCTGTCATCAGCATGGCTGACTAGTAAAAATATATTGTGAATTCGTAAATAAAATAGTTTTAATTAATCAACCCTCGATCCCACAACTTAACATGGTAGCAGAACGTGGTTAATAGTGAGTGAGGTTGATTAATAGTGAAGTATATTTTGGGGTTGCGATCCGCGCAGTAAAAAAGGATAGTAAAAAAAATGGCTGGCACTGCTCTGTCTAATTTGCCATTTTTGGATGAGAAGTCAAACTTTAGTACGTGGAAATTTCGTCTAAAACTTATTCTACAGGAGAAGCAGGTTGAATATGTGTTGGATGAAAATGAAATTAATACAGAAAAATCCAAAAAGGACGATGCGAAAGCTAAATCAATCTTGGCTCAAAGCGTGTCTGATAAATATATAGAAATCATTAAGGATGGCAGAACTGCAAGAGAAATGCTTCATTTTCTTCAAAATGTTTTTGAAAGAAAAAGTGTTTTCAACAGATTCCACTTGAAACGCAAATTAATAACATTGAAATGCAATAATGAGCCGCTGCAGCAATACCTAATCAAGTTTAGTTCGATTATCAGCGACCTGAAAGCCATCGACGTCAAAGTAGACGAAGAAGATCAAATTTGTTACCTACTCTCATCACTGCCGAAAGAATATGATCCTGTAATTACATCAATAGAAACAATGGCTTCAGAAAAGAAGTTAAGTTTTGATTTTGTCAAGGCCAGACTGTTGGATGCCGAAACTAAGATCAGCACCGATACAGTGAACCAGGAGAACGCATTTATGATGTACTGTTACACATGCGGGAAACCAGGGCACAAGTCTTATGAGTGTAGTACTGGTAATAAGGAACAAGGAAAATACAGAGGAGGACGGAACCAAGGTCAAGGTCGAGGTTATGGTCAAAATCGCAGAGGAAGAGGCAGATTTCAAGGACGAGTATCCCGAGGCAGAGGCTTCCCGGGACAAGGTGCTACTTCATTAATGAGTGAATCGGAGATCGGTTTTGTAGCCAGTGAAAATGTTTTTAGTGCTGAAAGTATAAACAAAGGCTATGATATCACCTTCATTGTGGACTCAGGGTGCACACAACATCTTGTAAGTGAAAAATTTGAAAAATACATGACAAACATTCAAATACTAGATAAAAGTGTAAAAATATTAGTTGCAAATGGCCAGTACATTAATGCTTACAAAAAAGGTAATTTAAAAATAAAATACAAAAACTTAAAAATAAATGTTGATGCTTTAATTGTAGAAAACATAATCTATAACTTACTCTCAGTCAAAAAGATAACCGAGGCCGGATTTCATGTAAAGTTTGATAAATATAAAGTTGTTATTACTGGAAAGAATTCATTTGTTACTGGTAATTCTGATGGGAAATTGTACAAATTAAATGCTAATGTATGTCATGAAGTGTGTAATATTAGTACAGGTAAAAACCAATGTGATGATGTTCTTTGGCACAAACGTCTGGGCCATTTAAATAGAAAATGTTTGGGTATTATGCACCTACCAATAAGTAATAAAACGTGCAGCCCATGTATGGAAGGAAAGGCAACTAGAGAACCATTTCAGCAGACAACAAGACCAAGATCTAAAAGAGTAGCAGAAATGTTGCACACAGACATAGCGGGACCTGTCAAGGAGTGTGGACTAAATGGTGAGAAATATTTCATGACGGTATTAGATGATTATTCTCATTTCTGTGTAGTGTTCCCTTTGGTAAACAAATCTGAAGCAACAGAGAAACTGATTGACTATATAAGAAGGATTGAAAATGAAACTGGAAGTACAGTTCAGCGAATCAGGTGCGACAATGGCGGGGAATATACAGCCAATAAGTTAAAAGATTTTTGTAAGAAAAAAGGAATAAGTTTAGAATATACTTTACCCTACACAAAACAGTCCAACGGTGTAGCGGAAAGATTAAATCGTACCTTGTGTGATAAGGTAAGAACTTTATTTGCAGATACTAATTTGCCCAAAACTTTATGGTGCGAAGCTATTCAATGTGCTGCCTATCAGCTGAACAGGTCACCTTCTTCAGCAATAAATTATAAAACACCGTGTTTCATGAAAAATGGAACCTGTGACCTATCAAGACTAAGAGCTTTTGGCGCAAAGGCGTGGGCCACTATTGTACCTCAACGCGACAAACTGAATAAAAGAGGAAAAGAGACAAGAATGGTTGGCTATAATACAGTGGGATACAGATTGTGGAATCCAGAAGAAAATTCAATAATAATATCAAGAGATGTGAGATTTGATGAAAGTGATACAGTATACAAAAAGGAAGAAAACGAGGAAAGAAGATATATTCAAGAAGAAGAAGAAGAAAACCAAGAAAATAAAATAGAGATGAGACAAGAAGAGAAACAAGAAACTGAGAATTTGGAAGGAAAAGGAAACAAACAAGTCACTGATGAGGGAAATTTAAACAAAGTTGCAACAAGAGAAGAGAAAACAACAAGATCAGGAAGAATAGTAACACCACCTGCACATCTTGATGAGTATGAGACAAATATAGTTATTTGCTTGAGCGCAAATACACCTAGCTCCTATGAAGAGGCTATAAGCAATACAGAATGGAAAGAAGCTATCAATAAAGAGTTACAAGCACTTGAAAAATTAGAGACCTGGGAAGAAAAAGAATTACCCAAAGGAAAGAAAGCTATTGATACCAAATGGATTTTTAAAGAAAAAGATGAAGAAACCAAAAAGGCTAGACTAGTTGTGAAAGGATTCCAACAGCAGAAAGGAGATATTTTTGAAAGCAATTATGCCCCTGTTGCGAGACACTCTACAGTGAGAATGTTTCTATCAAAGGCAGTCCAAGAAGACTTAATGATTACTCAACTTGATATACCATCAGCGTTTTTAAACGGAAAACTAAAGTCAGATGTATACATAAAAGTTCCTCAAGGATTGAAATCAAAGAATTCAAATACAGTATTAAAACTAAGAAGAGCATTGTATGGATTGACTGAATCACCAAAGTGTTGGAATGAGACAATAGATAATTTTGCTAAGAAAAATAAATTTCAAAGGTCAGAATATGACTACTGTCTTTACTACAAAAACGACACGTGGATGCTGATATATGTAGACGATATCTTAATAATTGGAAATGGGAGAGATATCATAAAGGCACTAAAGAATGAATTTGATGCTAAATACTTAGGCGAAGTAAGAAAATTTCTTGGCATGGAAATCAAACGAAGTAACAACACCTTGATAATAAAACAAGAAACCATGATAGAGAATATCCTTAAAAGATTTAATATGACTGACTGCAAAGGAATAAAGACACCAATAGAAATACAATATAATATACAAGTTAATGAAGATGATGAAATACTGGATGTGCCTTATCGTGAATTAATTGGATGTTTAATATACCTGACAGTAACATCAAGACCAGATTTGACATTTGCTGTTTCATATCTCAGTAGATATCTGGATAAACCGAATGAGAGTCTATGGAAGGCTGGTAAAAGAGTCCTGCGCTATCTTAAGGAGACTAAGGACAAAGGGCTTATTTTTAGAAAAATTGAAGATGCAAACTTATATGGATACTCAGATTCGGATTGGGCTGGTGATAGAAGAGATAGAAAGAGCGTAAGTGGAGGCATAATCCTACATGGAGCAAATCCCATAGCCTGGTTCTCGAAGAAACAATCATGTGTTGCTTTGTCAACAGCAGAAGCTGAGTACATAGCTGCTGCTGCCACTGCACAAGAGTTGGTAAATCTTAAGGGCCTGAGTAAACATCTTAACGACAACTGTGATGCTTTATTACTCGTTGATAATATAAGTGCTATATCTATGTCTAAAAGTTATGAAAATTCTAAGCGAACCAAACATATAGATATAAGAGCTCATTTCCTTAAAGACATTGTTGAAAGGAACATCATCTCAATTGAGTATGTAAATTCTAATAACAATTTAGCTGATTTAATGACTAAAAGCCTGTGTAAAGAAAAGTTTGTAAATTTTGTTAACCAAATTATGGATTAATTTAAATTTTAGTTTATAAAGAGTATTTTACTAAAGTTGATTTTAGAGTTAAGAGTCACTAAGGTTATTTTGTTTAATGATAAATCTTTATAAAATGTATTCATAGAGTAGAGCTGTTGAAAAATAAAGAACTAAATAGTAATTTGTTGTAACTTAAGTTTATTTTGCTTGTTTAAAAATGCTCATATTTTATAGGCAAATTTAATATGTTGTTCTAAGTTAAATTTGAGGAGGAGTGTTGAGAAATATTAGGTAGGTATATATGTTACATCACTACAAAATTATAATTGTTGTCTCTGGTACTTCTTCCTGTCATCAGCATGGCTGACTAGTAAAAATATATTGTGAATTCGTAAATAAAATAGTTTTAATTAATCAACCCTCGATCCCACAACTTAACATTTTTATCTATGATTTCTTGACTTATAGGTATTCCTTGACTTATAGGTTGGTATGAGGCTGACCACCCATACTGTAAAAAATAGTTCACTTTGCAAATGTCATCCCTGTTTCAGGGAAGGTCGGCCAGAGTTGCAGGGCTTATGTTAATTTGAGATTGGGTTTTTTATACTGTAGGTCCACATGCGGCATGTGTGAGCGCGAAATTATGCGTGTCTGCTTGTGGGATTGCATTTAATATGAATCTCAAATGGTACATATCTTTGCAGCTTAGATTTAGATTTAGATTTGGTGATTCACAGTCTTTCTTATTGTCTGAAAAATCTTCAAATGCAAAAAAGAAAATGCTTTATTTTCTCAGAAGTCATCTGAGTATCTTATAAGGTGAAAATAAGACATTCTTTTTAATGAAAAACAAAAGAGTGGAAAACAACATGTTCCCGGAAAGTATTATAATTTATTTTCATAGATATCATTAATAACTTTTATTGCTAGCATTAAATACAAGCACTCATTTATCTTTTTCTAGATTACATTTTCCACATTTCAAGGAATCCACATGCATCACGTTTTTACATTTTCCAAGAAATATTAACCTAATTTGTGTCATTTGTTACCACTTATTGTTCCAGTGACTTTGTAGCATTTATATTTCCATAATGACTTTTTATAATTGATTCTTCAACATTGACATTCTAGAACTTATTTTTCAACACTGAATTTCGGCACAAATTGTTGGCAACTTATTTTAAAAACAATGTTTTGGCACATATTTTTTAGCAGTGGGTTTTTATTACATATTTGTTTTACACTTTTTATTTTTCAATAGTGATATTTTGGAATCTACATATTTTTGAACAGTGACTTTAATGCGTTATTTTTTAAGCAGTGACTATTGACATATTGGGAAACTTTTTAATGCTACGAGTATCTTTGCAACAGTGACTTTTAAACAATGATTTTTCAATAGTGCCTATTAGCTCACATTGTGAGACTTTTTAACACTTACTTTGCAACAGTGACTATATGAAAAGTCACTTTTCAACAGTGACTTTTCAACAGTGACTTTTCAACTGTGACTTTTCGTACTTTTTTTATTTCCCCAGTTATTTGTTAACAGTTACTTTTCACCAAATATTTTTCAACAGTGATTTTTCACGCATGAAAGGAATTCATATGCAAATTTCCACCCCCTCGATAAAAAGAACTGGTATTTTTTATTCACTCTTGGTACTAGTATATAGCTTCTCCCCCTCTCCCCGTCTTAAGGCTCCATCACTCCAGGACTAATGGCCCTCAAGTTTGGTCTTTACGTGACTTTATGAATACATAATGGACGGCTAATGTAACGGCCTTAAAAATGAAATATAACTGATGTGACCGCTCGGATTTTAAATCCAATTCTTTGACAAAATTGGAATAAAAAATGGACAAAAAAGAGCTGAGGTATTAATGTTTAGAATCGGATTCTAAGAATAAAAATGAATTTTCAAGGTAGCCGCGTTTTCGAGAAACATGAGATCATTTCAAATTGTTTTGCTTTATGAATTTTGCCCGGTACAAGTGACTCATTTAGTTTTTCCTTTAGTATACCGGTCTGTAGTCTAGTAGTAACGCTTCGGAATCGTGAATTGGAAGGTCGTGGGTGCGAATCCCGGCGGAGCACTAAAAGTATATCATTATTTGTAAATATACTCTGCATTAAGTTGAAAAATACGTATACCATTACCAAAAATCGATAACCAAAAGTCCACCCAGCCTTACATCAACTGGGTCTTGCTTAAGAATTGGCGCTTTGTAGCGACGACCAAGCTCGTAAAAATTCCGTTTCATAGCTCGGTTGGTAGAATGCTTGTATTCTATACAGAGAGCAAGGGTTCGATCGTCGCCAAGGATAGCTTAGTGGCGTTTTTTATACCTACCCTCAACTAACGTATTTTTTCTTTATCTTCTTTAACTTCCTTGATTTATAAGTTGATATGGTACGGACCACCTATACTGTAAAAAATGGTTCATTTTTCCAATGTCACCCCTGTTTCAGGGAAGTTTGGCAAAAGGTGCATGGTTTTGTTCATTTGAGATTTGGATTTAATTTGTAAGTTCTCATACAGTATTTGTAAGCGCACATGCATGTGTAATGTGCAAGCGCGAACTTATACGTATCCGCTTGTGGAGATGCATTTTTTAATATGAATCGTAAATGTTAATATATCTTAGGTATTCAGATTATAGATTTTTTTTATTAAGAAAATGGACTTCAAATAACAAGTGCATTATTTTCCACACGTCTATAGAATATTTATTATGTAAATCACGTTGTATTCACCCTTATAAAACCTCAGAGGGGAAATATTTCTTGTATTGTTTTCTCTGATTTGTTCGTGTTTTGGCCGAGATTTCCATAAAGCATCCATTAGTTTCCTTCGATTCTCCTTCCCCACATGAACATGAACATGCCGCTAACAGGCGGTCTTGTAAGGGCCCAGCGGTGATTCTCGCCACCCCTAAAATACTGCTGAATTATTTGTTATGAAAGCGTTGAGCACAAGGGTTTTTTTTATTACCGTACGCTGTAAAGAATAGTGTATTAATTCTATTTTTACTCAAGATGATGAAGTATTTTTTGTTGTTGTTGATATTCTGATATTTGAGTCGTATGAATGAGTATTTAAACACAAAACACAATAAATCTTTTTCTTATTATTTTCATGTATTTATTTCATATTTTATTATTCGGGTCATTTATTTGGTGAGTGCTGTTTTTGTGTGAATCACACTTCAAGAGCCCTCGCGATGTTAGTCGTCGACAATTCTCAAATGTAGAAAGGCCACCAAAAGTCCATCCAACTTAATCAACCAAAGGTCCTTTGGTAAAGGCAGATGATGTTTTTTTGACCCAGGGAAAAACATATTTTAAAATTAAAAAATATGTTTTTGTGCTCCACTGGGAATCGTATCAACTGTCTTCAGATAACGGTTCTGAAGAATTAACCACTAGAGTACGGACTGGTCAGTGAGTCAGGGCTATTAAGTTTAACGCGTTTAAATTTGTCATGAAAAAAGCTTCATAATGCATCAAGTTGAGTTGTTTATGCAACAAAGACCTCAGCGGAAAAATGACAAAGTAACACGAGACAAATTTATATGCTCTGGAGGCTGCGTGTGGTAGCAGGAAGCCTGAGAAGCCGGGAGGGCAAGAGTTCGCCATCTTCGCTATCAAAATTTTAGTGCCTCGGCGGGATTTGAGGCCGGATTTTCAATTTCCGCAAGCTCGCACACGCCACCATCTCCGAGGCCCTCTACAAACAATTACTCGACAATCGTGCGTGAGATTGTTTGTGCTTTGTTTGAATGAACTTTTATTCTTATATATCCCGGATGTGTCAGGCAAACCTGTGATACAGAGGACATCGTACGATGGAGCAGAGCCAGACGGAGATTTAGAAAAGACCATGTTGATAGAATTGACGCCATTTATTACGGCAAATGCGATTCCTCCGGGTCGTCGCGTTTCTGAGACACCGTCAGAGAGGTGGAAGTATAGCTAGACTTCGGCCTACGAGGAGTAACTCTTTATCTGTTAAAACAAAACATTTTTGAATGAGGTCCCGAGTGATGAACGTAGAAACAGTACACTACTTGAGGTCTATGCCTCGCTCGTTCTTGAATTTTGACATGGGTAGACGTGGTACAGAACCGGGTATTGGAAGTTGTGGACTGCTATCTTTGACACAGCATTAAATTGGGCAAAGGAATTCAAAACAACAAAAAGGGCGTGGTCTCACATGGCTAGTTTTTGAGAAACTCGGGTTGAATTCGAAATCACCCAAAGATGCCGATCAATCTAAAGTGGAAGATCTATGAATCAGGTGAATTTTTAATACAAACCTATAGCCTAGAGACTAAATATCTCATTGAGAATAGCGCCAATCAACTGATAACGTGCCTGAGAACTTTTGAAAAGATAGTAAATACAAATACAGGGATCAGCTGTTTACACGGTGCCATGTTTAATTTTTTGACACATTTAAGTCTGTAAGCCGTGGAATGGATATAGAAGAGGTGAAAATAAGACGTAAGATAGGAGTGATACAAATGTAACGCATGAGTGAATCTGTGTAGGGACCATAAGGTGTAAAGGGCGACTGAAAAAATAACATAATATTGCGTGTTTTCCTTTTCCCTAGACTTGCGTGCAATCAGCCAGGCGCGCCGCCGAATATCACGTCCTTCCGATGTGATGAACGTGTGCCAAGACTGCTTTGAATACAAGAAAGAAACGGTTGCTTATACCTTTAGAATAATTTGTATGTGTCTTCTCAATACCACCTCAATTGGTAAAGCGTACACTTACTTAATACGGCTCACAAGCCTTGAAGGCTCAGGACTTCCTGCAACACAATCCTCCAGGACTCTCTGTCTTGTGCTGCTTCCCTCCATGGTCCCTTACTCCAAGAACTTTCGCGTCTGCGTGAACATTGTCTGCCCACTATATTGTGGAACGTCTGAGTGCTCTATTCTCTGAAAGACATGTCTGTCCTAAACGAGTCTGAGGTGTCAAACGAAATTTCGGTTTATTTTTGGAGAAATGTTATGGTGGTTTTTAAAAAAATAACTTGTCCTTAAATCAAAATCTGCTTCTGAAGGATAGAAAAAATCTCCCACTTTCAAATAAAATAGTTGTGAAAAACTGGCGTTATTACCTAGGATTTTTATAGACTTTTCTTTGTGAAGTGGCATAGGTAAGGGATGCAGCCTTACAAAACAAAAGGGACAATTTTTTGTTGTTGTTTGTTATCCGAATGACATCAAAGTACCTACACAGTTCACATGATCCTTTAAGAGGGTAATCTACACGTTTCAAAAATTTAAGAGCAGTTAAGCAATGCAAATGGCCAAAAAAAGTGTGAAAATCCTGTAGTTTAGAAGTTTTTCATGAGCACTTCCTTATAATTAGTTCAATTACAATGAAAAGATAAAATATTTTATCCACGATTTCTCAAATCAGTGAATTGGCGCTTATTCAGTTTTACCTTCAAGGTGGCGATATATAATATTATTTTCAAGAAATTCTAAATAGTCTTTGATTTTACACAGCCCATACATAATGAGCTACTTTTTGTCCATTTTCATGAAGATTATAAAGAAAGAAGAGATGTAATTTTATTGCACCAATTTTTGAATAAAAATTTCTATCAACATTTTATGGAGACGCCCGCCCATAAATCAAAGTTTAATTCGAGAGTCGTAAAAAGACCATACTAAGTGAATTGCTCCCGAGGAAAATCGCGATTGGATCAGTGTCTCGAGTATGAATCATCCCGTAGACTCCTCTCGATTGTGTTAATCAAAAATGTATGAAATATACGACGACACTTCTAGTGAGTGATTTCGTTTTCATAAAACTATTTCCGTTAATGCAATCGAGAGGAGTTTACGGATGTTTTATACTCGTGGTAGAGTACTCCAAGCAATAAAGTTAACCGTTGCGTTTTACAAAAAAAACGTATGTAGCGCCTCTAGTGACCGTTTAAGTTTCCGTATTTTTTTGTAAAGACGGTATGGTTGAGTTTTATGTTTGGAGTTTAAAAGTGGAGGGATGACCTCGGCCTCAACATAGGTCTAAAGGCGATCGTTAAAATAAAGGACAAAATCTTTGGTTTTATTCTTGAGGCAGCAGAAGAGACAAAACAAAGGCATCTTGAACTGACAAAGAAACTAAGCGTTTTTTGAACAAAGAACAGATTTTTTTTAGACAAAAATATACACTTACTGCATTATATGTACCACAGCCGGAATGATATTCAAAAGATACCTGATTCCAGTCCTCAAAAGAGGGTTTAAAAATATTGTCAACAAAGTCGATTGAATTTTTGGACAAAAACGTAATTAAAACTTGCATACTTTTGCATACAAGCTAGTCAGTTACAGTTACATCCATCACACCCTAGAAAAAGAAAAACCGGGCAGAATGCGTTGTGTCTGTTTACATTTAAATGAGTGATCAAAGTAAGAAAGATGGATCCCCTAATTTCATTCCCAAATATTTTTTTTATTGCAAAATGGTTCTTAACAATTGATTTTTCTTGTAAAATATCAATTGAATTTTCAGTAAAGTTGAGTATTTTTGTTGAAGAGATTGTGATTGGTGATTTCCCATACATTATCTCCTTGCGTGGTTGCCTGTACTCCGGGCGCTTCAGTATTGGAAGCTTTATTAACGTATTCACAAACGATGCTATGCGAGATTCACAACGCACTTACGGTAGCTGGTACTCAGATTTGGCTGAGAAATCTCGACATGCCTACCGAACATTTTGTTTTTTTTTTTGTGCACAACAGGTTGCCCTAATTACAGTGCACCCTCACAGCCATCAACAAGCTGGGAGGAACTCTTTCACCATACTTTTGAAGGTGTCTAAATTATATTGAAATATGTATATTTTTGACTCGTTAATGAGTTTGACACTCCGAGTTAAAGGATGCTGTGCCAAGACATCGGTGCGGCTCATTGGTACATGAAAAAGATCATGACCTCGCCCCCGATTATAATAATTTGGTACAAACAACCTAAAATCCTCCAACAGGGTGGGACTGTCTATTGAACCATTGATGACTTTATATGTGAGCACCATCAGGGTCCCGTTGCGTATAGTTTCTAAGCTCCTGAAGCCAGTTTCCTGAAGCAGGTCCTCATGGTGCATGAACTGAGGGTAATTTCCTTGCGTTCTCATGAGGAGGTACCTCAAAAACTTCTTCTGGAGCTGTTCTAACATATTAATGTACTTCCGCTGGTGAGGTGTCCACACCTCAACCTACATAGAAGTAGATAGAAAGCGATAACGTGGCTTCACGTGATTAGCTGATATCGCTGTCAAATGTTTTCCATACAATTTTAGACTATGTTACTGGGATGGAAGTCTCGTATGCAACGATTCCCAATGTTTCGAGAATGATCTTTATTCTTACTATAAAATAAGGACAAAAACTCTCTGTCGCTTCAGAATTCAACCGACCGTTGTATAGTGGAAGTACAAAGTGACTCAGTATTCGAACCGATTCTGAAATCTATCTATAATCTAAGTTGCAAAGATATGTAACATTTAAGATTTCTATAAAATGCATTCCCATAAGCAGACACGTATAAGTTCGCGCTTACACGTGCCGCATGTGGACCTATAATATAAAAACCCAAATCTCAAATGAACATTAGCCCTGCTACGCCGACCATCCCTGAAAAAGCTGGGGTGATATTGACAAAGTGTAACATTTTTTTATGATATGGGTGGTCAACCTCTTACCACATACCATGAAATCGATTGTGTAAAAAAAATCATAGCAGTTTTTAATTAAATATACCCCGCGTTAAGACATAACAACATAGGCATTTGAAATGACAAAGTTTTTGCTTGATTAAACACAGATTGCAACTGCTTTATCGCCTTGCTAATCTAAGAAATCTCACAGTGCTATTTGTGCATACGGATGTAACGCTCCTGGCTTATTTATTCGCGGAATGATTGTGGGTTAATCTGCCCCCATAAAGCCTAATGCTATGCCGTTCCGTCGAGCGGTTTTAAAGTACGGCGCCTACTATTGATTTCCCCCAAATGCCAGGCTCTCCGTCTGAATTTGCATTGCTTTATTGATTTTATTTCGCGTGTAATACTCGTCATATTGGTTTATCGATTTTATTTCACGTGTATTTAATGTGTTGTGACATATTTTAGCTTTTTGTATTCAAGTTTAATTCAGAATTTGTAAAGAATAGATTTATTGAATATTGTTGTTTTTGATTACTATTTTTGTTCTTTGCTTTAAAGGTTGGTATGACGCTGATCTATCATACTGTAAGTTGCACATTCATTTGAATTTGTTTTGTTTTTATAGATGAAAAGAAAGACTTTGTTTTAATTAGTATGAGTTTTATTTGTTTAATGCACGACCAGTTTCGGGAGAAGCAGTACCTCCCATCTTGAGGTGTAAATAAAAATTGAGAAGAAGAAGAACTTAAGTTTTTTAATCTCTTAGAATGAACTTTCTCAAAGTTAATGACAAAATTTTTAGATAATATTGTTTTTTTAAATTTGTAAGTACTCATTTAGAATGTGTGAGCGTAAAATTACACATGTCTGCTTGTTGGTATGCATTACATATGAATCTTAAATGTTAATATAGTTGCATATTAGTGTATACCCGTACATTATGCACTTTATTGTTTTTAACTTCTATTAAATCGCTGACTTTCGTAAGCATTCGATTTTATATTGAAATGTTTCACCCCACACAGTATACATTTTGGGGAGCGTGCTTTTGCAGTGGCGCCTCCAAGGGCATAGAACCGTCTGCCACCTGGAATTCGAGAGATGACATACAGTTTTTCAATCTTTTCAAGACACGTCTCAAGGACACTGTATCTTTTGGGACGTCCTTGGAGAGACAATGTCACGAAACGGCGCCAATAAAAAAAATCAACTAATTCATCATCATCATGTTTAAATGAACTATCACCTTAAATAACGGGGAACTTTGTGGGTTGAATCGTTCATAAAGCTATATTTTTTTTCAGGGAATATCCACTCTGCTTTTCCGGGTCGAATTCACATAATTTTTTTCCTCACCAAATGAAAACATGGGCCTCGAAAAAATACGATTAATTTCGAATCATAATTTTTTTCTAGCTATGAAATCGTCGATGTATGAATGGTTGATTAAACAAAAGGCACTAAGTAGTCAATACTAAGTAGTCAAGTCACGTGGTCAATCTGAGGAAAATTAAAACCCGTACATTTCGCCACTTGAATAAGTACCTACTGATTCACTGATTTGACAAATCATGGATATACCATTTTATTGCGTGTAATTTCTCATAGTAAGTGAACTAATTTGAAGGCAGTGATCATGACTTCTAAACTTTTTTTCTCTCTATATTTTCCCTCTTTATAAAATAGGTAAAATGTGTATTTATCTGAGAAATCCATGTTAGCTTAATATGTCACTTATTCAGTTTTACCTGAGGTAATATATAAAAAGGTTAGAAATATTTATTAGATTTTTGTGCAGAGGTCAAAAGAGTATTTTTTGTGCAGCTCACACAAGGCACTCATCTCCGACACGCATTTTGGGACAAACTGTCGTTTATCATCATCATATTCTAAAGGCAGTGCCTTGTTGTGCCAGCCATCTGTCTCTATTGGTTGTCACCCTCTTCAGCTGTGAATAGCAGGAGACATCCATGAGCTGGAAGTGTGAAGTTCTTCAGAGACCTCTTGTTCGTCTTGAAAGGTGCTTTCTTTAATCGAGTGTCTTTTTACGCTTCAAAACGAAAATGTTGTTTATAGTGCGTGGTATATAGTGCTTGTTTTAAAATTTGCAAAAATACAAATTGCAGTGTTAAAACCTGTTTTTTACAAATTGAAAGTTTGTCTCGAAGCTTGAGACCGCATTTGATCATTTGTCTTGAAATATAGAACCAAACAACATATTTCGTTTAGAATGAAATGTTTTTGTTACTTAGTGCCCTGTTTCTATCAACCATTCATATTACTATATGTGTTTTCAATTGAACTTCCATCCGATGTGTATCTGCACTAAACTTAACGTTTTCATAGCGTATCAAAAAATGCATTGAAACCAAAACAGCGCGTATTGGGAGCGTTTTATTTTCCATATCTGTTTTGTAAAAACGCAAGTTTAAATGGAAAAATTTCTGGTTTTCGGCTCGTAGAGTCAGCAAATTCGCCAATGCGATATAAATTGGAGTCGACTGATGGGAATTAGAACGATGGGGAGGAAAAAATATCGTGGCTTTTCAATCTGTGCCACTAGTCTATAATCTAAGTTGCAAAGATATATTAACATTCAAAGCTCATATCAAATGCATGCCCACAAACAGACACGTGTAAGTTAGCACTAACAAATGCTGAATGTGTACTTACAAATTAAAACCAAACCTGAAATAAACATAAAACCCTGCAACTTTTGCCGACCTTCCCTGCAACAGGGGTGACATGGCAAAGAGAACCATTTTTTATAGTATGGGTGTTCAGCCTCATACCAAACTAGTGATGTATGAATGTGTTCTTCTTCTTCTTCCTCAGCCTTTCTCCCTCCACTCCTGCACGTAGGACTCTTCCAGTCCTCTCCATGTTTGTCTATCGGCTGCCGTGTTCAGTCATCCTCTGCCTGCAGTTCCCTTGATGTCATCCAGCTTCCTCAGTTGTTTCACCTGAGCTATTTTTGTTTATAAAGAAATGACATTGTGAAGATTTTGTATGCGGCTGACCACCCATGCTGTAGAAATTGGTTCACTTTGCCAATGTCACCCCTGTTTCAGGGAAGGTCGGCAAGAGTTGCAGGGTGTATGTCCATTTGAGATTCGGGTTTTTATATTGTAGGATTACATGCGGCATGTTTAAGCGCGAACTTAAATATGTGTGTTTTGTGAAAATGCATGTAATGTGAATCTCTAATGTTACTTATATTTTGCAACTTAGTTTAGATTAGATTAAATTAGATTTTTTCTCTTTCTAACCAAGGACGATTTGCGGTTTAGTAAGTTGAAACGGATATAGCGTCTATGTATTTTCGTTAATCAAGTTTCTAGTCCACATATATCATATGCCGATGTTTCAAACGCTCAACAATTTATTGATTGATTTGCAAACGTCAGTCTTGTATGGGACTGCCGTCTTTAGCAACCAATAAAAAAATATTTGTACGCGGTTTAGCCGACGACTTTTATTTAATTTAATTTGGGCAATTTGCGTAATGAAACACGCCGGGTACTGCTGGTATAGGAATCGATATATTTTAAGGTATTATATTATCTCGATGAGTATAGGTATATATGAGTACAGCACTATTCACTTTGCTCCTTTTTACGTACATATAAAATTACGGCCGGCTTTTAGTCAGCGACTGAGTAAATGAGTGTGTGGGAATAAAATGTAATGCACTGTGTGTGGTATTTGGATTATTTGAGTCGGATATGATTGGAAGAGGCCTACGTCCAAAAGCGTAACTCTAGTATAAAATATCGCGTAAATTCGCAACCATTTCGTTAGTAGAATAACGTATGAAAGTCGCTTTGTGATGTCGATGGTCGACTGGTTATGGCGTTGACATTTGAATTTGCGTTATTGAAACTAGCAGCGGTTCGTATCCCGCCTGCGCCGTGTCCTATCGAAAATAAATTATGTACTGTAACTGTAACTCTGTCGCCATTCCACTAGGGGTAGCCAGAGCCTCTGCAGAGCTGCCTCCATTTTTTCCTATCCTTACATACCTCTTTCAATTCAATCATATCACCTTTTTTTATGCATTTTCTTCTTTTACGCTCGCTTTGTACATCCCATTCTTTCACAATATAAATAAATTCGATAATGTTACAATGCATTTATACATTTTTAAATAATTCACTTTTTATTTACTACGTTTACAGCTTTCAGCTGACGTGGTAAGACATTCCACAATAGAGGGTTGGCTAATCGAAAGGCGTGACGCGCATGAAAACGTTTCGCTACGTCAAGTCCCAGTCAATAACCTCCAACAGTGTAAAACGTGACGTTAAATTTATTATTTAATCTCATTCAATCTGTAAGGTGCAAAGATATATCAACATTTCAAAAATTCATATTCAATGCATGCCCACGAACAGGCACGTGTAAGTTCACGCTCACAAATGCTGCATGTGTACTTACAATTAAAAAAAACAAACCTCAAATGAACATAAGCCCTGCAACTTTTGCCGACCTTCCCTGAAAAAGTGAACCACTGGCAAAGTTAACCATTATTTTTCAGCACGCATGGTCAGCCTCATACCAACCTATAAGTTAAGAGGTTATAATATGACAAAAATAAATAGGTCCTGAATCGCCACCTCGATTGCGACTCCTTCGGGGATAACGCAGGCACGAAGTTACACTACATGTGTAGCTTAGTTGCGTAGTTGCGTACACCGATAAATTGTTTTCAAACTTTGAAACACGCGTAGATCTTCATGCATACTATCCAGAATTAAGGTCCGCCCAGGGTATGTTCCTCCCACCCCTAAGGTCCGCAGTGTATAGGATATTAACCCTCGAGTTAGCGGGGTGTGCCATCTGGTTCCTCGGTAAAACGATATATGATATAACGACACATGACATATGACACATGACATAACGACACATGACAGAACAACACATGACAAAACATCACCATGACAAAGCATTACAGGAAAGTACATCACAATGAAAAAATATCACACGACATCTGTGTTGTTTGTGTGTTTTCTCATGTGACGTTTATGGTATGTTCTGTTTTAAGTATGTGATGTTTTGTCATAGTGATGTTTTTTCTGTGTTGTTTTGCCATAGTGATGTTTTGTCATGTGATGCTCTGCTATGCGTTGTTCTGTCATGTGTTTTTCTGTCATTTGTCGTTTATTCATGTGTCGTTCTATAATGTGTCGTTTTATCACTGTGCCGTTTATGGTCTCTGATGTTTTGTCGTGTGATGTTTTGTGTTCTGTCATTCGTCGTTTTGTCATGTGTCGTTCTGTCATGTGTCGTTGGTTTATCACTATACCGTTTATGGTATGTGATATTTTGTCATGTGATGTTTTGTCATAATGATGTTTTCTCACGTGATGAACTTTTATGTGATATTTTGTCATGCGTTTTTCTGTCATGTGTCGCTCTGTCATCTGTTGTTCTGCCACTGTGCCGCTCTAACCTGTACCGTCCCATCTATACCCGGGGGATGTAGTTAACATGTGAGATGATCTGATACCCGGGCCACACGTGACGGCAGGGAGAACACCCGCATCCCTCAAGGAAGTGGTTAGTGTAGGATAATATCAGGTCTTAGGGGCTGTGCTTCAAGTTTTTCAATATCTAAAATTAATACAAAAATTAATAAAAACAAAAAGAATAAAGTGAATTAAAACCATGTTTTACCATTTCAATTTTTTAAATATTTAAAAAAAAAAGGACTTTCACTGTGTTAACAGATCAACACTAAAAAATAACTAAAATTAATGTTTGTACGTGTATTCCTTGTGGACAATAATTTAAATCAAATTTTCAGGAATCGTGTACAATATCTTAGGAATGATTCCTGTAAAGTTTGATGCTGTTCGGATCTCAATTTTCGTTTTGGCATTTTCATTTTTTTTCCCGATGCGTGATTAGATTTCTCAAGAGATTCAAACCAAATTTTCAAAAACGTGTAGATTAACGTTGAGAAGTTTGATGTTGATCGGACTACAAACACACACTTCATTAGGTATATCATAGCTATTCATATAACGGTACCCCAAGTATAGAACATTGCGTAAATCTCGCTTTGATTGCGTAAATAAAAAAATGTACCGAATGTACGATGGCACTCCTAAAGAGTGATTAGTTTCCATACATTTTCTCGATTTACACAATGTTATAATATATATACTAAGAGCATTGTAAGAATTTCTCATAGATTGTTCGCAAATAAAGTACGTAGATAGAAAGTATAGCATCTAATCTAATCTAATCTAATCTAAGCTGCAAAGATATATATCATTTAAGATTTACACTAAATGCATTCCCACAAGCAGATATGTATAATTTCGCGCTAACACATGCCGCATGTGGACCTACAATATAAAAACCCAATCTCAAATGAACATAAGCCTTGCAACTCTTGCCGTCCTTCCCTGAAACAGGGGTGACATTGGCAAAGTGAACCAATTTTTATATCATGGGTGGTCAGCCGCATAACAACCTATAAGTCAAGGAACATACATGACAAATTACATTTTTTAAATCAAAGAATAAAAATAACAATATATACATGGACATATAGCATAACGTTATTAAATGCTGCTACGAAAGAACGATAAATCTGTGAGTGTGAAGATTCTGCCTCGGAGGAATTACATTTAAGGGAGGGGAATTGTGCTGATGGGCTGTGACGTCAGATGTAACCTCTCGTAAAGGGAAGCTAGAAGTTTCATTGGTGGATACCGGGAATACCACAAAACTGAACGGATGTGGAAAAAACCCAAGTATAATCTAATCTAATCTAAGTTGCAAAGATATGTAACATTGGGGATTCACATTATATGCATTCTCACAAGCAGATACGTACAAGTTCGCGCTTAAACATACCGCATATGAGCCTACAACTTAAAAACCCGAAGTGGCTGAGCGAATTATCGAAGGTTTTATGTCAGTAAAGTTAGTCGGTGTTATGGCCGAGGGGGCCAAGTGAACTGATCTTTCTAGCGTGTTTGGAATAGAACAACGTTGGTTCGATCCCCGCCTGGCTCATTTGAGCATAACTTTGAGCCTGGTCCAACAGATGTTATTGGGTAATTATTAATTAATAATTCATAAAAATAAACAAAAATGAATTATTATTTGATGATATTAATACCTATTTCTGGCCAGGCAGAATAGATTGGTGAATTGCATTCCTCTTCACAAATCTATTTAAAAAAATGTATTTCGTTGCAACTTAGATTATAGATTACAGGTTGACGTACTGAAATGACTTTGTATAATATTCAGGAAATAAGATTTGTGAAGATGAATGCATTTCACCAAACTATTTTGCCTGCCCAGTTGTTTTCATGCGAAAGCAGAAGCTTGTGTGCATGCAATGGCATCTTTTGAACCAGGGTCTAAGTTATTGCCAAATGCGCCAGACGTGATTGGAACTATTGTTATTCTGTTCCAAATACGCTAGTCAAGAACAGCGACTTGACCCTCGTCCATAACACCGACAGGCTCAGAAATACAGATTCAATATTGTGAGTCTGTATTTTGTTTTGTGCATCACTCCATTGTTTTGAGTGATCCGGGAGTTCTTTGCTGTTTCTCTGAATTGTTGGCAGACTACGATCTGTCATGTAGCCTCATATTTCGTCCATTCCTGGCCGTATTCCTTAATCCCGGTAATTCCCAGTAAATTAATTTAAAATGCTTCTTATTCCCGGGAAATGAGAGATTTCCCACCGCTCCAAGCTCAACATTAGAAGCAGACGAGACCGCAAATCGAAAAGGAAAGCCTATTTGATGAGTGGGCGCCAATGCTTTTGCTTATTTGACGGCCTTTGTCGCCGAAAATTGTCTCGAGTATAAAATTTTGCGTAAATTCCTCTCGATCGTATGATTATAAAAGATATAATATGGAAGATACAGCAGCACCCCTAATGAGTGATTTAGTTTCCATAATTTTTTTTACTAACGCGATTGAAGCGAGTTCGCAATTACCCCGAGTATAAATTCCCTTCGATCGTGTTAATAGAAAAATATATGGAATATACAATAGCACCCCTAGTGAGTGATTTAGTTTTCATACATTTGATATATTTACGCGATTTAGCGGAGTTTACTCAGTATTGTACACTTAGGGTACATGTTACATTTTTTCACACCCACTTTCTCGCAATGCCCCAATTTACGATTAACATCTTAGCTATATAAGATAACAACTTCTTACTTTTGTTTACGTACGAGGAAATTTCAAACCCAAAATCAAAGTACCGGCAAGGTCATTTTAAGCAAAATGGTTTTCGTTAGTCCAGTTTCCTTACAAGTGAAAATAAATAGTTTCCAATTGCCATAATATGCGACTGCTTCCGGGACATCGTGGTAAGAAGTTGCACTATATGTGTTAATCGCGCTGCGTTGGCGGAAGTAACACAAATTGTTACATTTTCGATTAAATTCATGCTAGCTAATGTGTTTTTTATGTGCTTCAAATTTCTGCGTTTGCGAAGTTGAAGGTATTTTTCTCGCCAGTAATTTTCTATTTTTTTCTAAAAATAAATTCTTCCGATACAAAATAATACAATCCAAGGCGCAAAAAAAACACACAAAAATTCGCTTCGAATTTTTGTTGAAAAATAATTTCGCCAACAAAAATTACCGACACTCGTACATTTCCTTGTCTTTCTTTTGCGTTGTGTATCCGGTGCCTTAGAATGGTCTCACTATTTCAGCTAAATGGTATTTCAAGTATATATTAAAAAAAAAATACTTTGTAAATAAGCTTAGCTGCCGTTTGGCACTTATTCTCTTAGAATGGCGTGGCTTTTCAACTAAATGGTATTTTAAAAATAAATTCCAAAATTTATTTGATAGATGAAATTATCTGCCGGGTGGTACTTATGCTCTTAGAATGTCGTCGCCTTTTCAAATACATGGTAATTGAAAAAGAAATTCAAGATTTAACTTTAAAAATAACATTATTTCTGTTTGTTAATGATGCTAGAAGGCAATGGTATTCCAACTAAATGGTATTTTCAACCAAGTTTTTTTTTAAATCCTTGGAAAATTAAACTAGCTGCAACATGCATCCGGTACAGATGCACTTAGAATGGGCTGACATTATCCGCCAAATGGTATTTGAATAAGAAATTTACATATTTTTCGTATTAAATTCAATTAGTTGCCGTGTTAGAACATTATAAGCGTCCCGTACATAGAAGTTGGAACCACCATAGTAGAATGAAATTTCCCGAATGTCTCTTCGCTTTCCATACGTTTTTAAGTGGAACTCTCAAAATTCATTACGTCCTGTTCTGACTGGGATCTTGCACATGCATTAGTGAGAGACGTAATGGTTTTATCTGTTTAGCTTTTAAAATGAGAAAAATAAATGGTAGCACATTGCAGACACATTTTTTTTTTTTTTTTTTTTTTAATTCAAGGTTATCTTTTTGTTTATTCCTTGACTGATGGGTTGGTATAAATCTAACCACTCAAACTGTAAAATTTGGTTACTTTCTCAATGCCATCCCATTTTCAGGGAAGGGCAGTAAAAGTTGCAGGGCTAATGCCGCATTTGAGATTTAGGTTTGTATTTTATTTGTACACATCGCACGCTTAATCATAAAGAGAAATAACTCAAAAAAGAAGAATGTTGGGAAATCACGTTTGAAGCTCAGACAACCAGTACAACTTGTATGGGATGAAAAAGGCGACCGATGTTTTATCTCGGTCATATTCGTCCAAATTGAACGGCTGTCGCATTCTACCTATTCTTCTCGCATTGTTCTTGCGTTTTATTACAAAATCTCGATTTTCCCAATTTTTGAGTTATTGCTCTTTACTATTAAGCGTGCGACATGTAGCATGTGTAAGCGCGAATTCACACTAACTTCTTGTGGGTAAGATTTAAATACAAATCTTAAATTTGAGTAAATTTTTGACTATAGATGGATACTTAGATAGTCAAAGAAATGGATTTTAACATTATTACACACATCATGTGTTTCCGTGGCATCATCTATGTTTCCATACACTTATCTCCTTTTCGGAAAAATCATAGATTGTCGCCTTTGGTTCTATACTCCATTGTTATAAAATACACGATACGATACTGTCCTGGAAGATTATCGTACGGTTTTGTGAGTGCGAATCTTTATCGCATCGTATCACACTATGTTGCTGGGACTACAATGGGATTATAGTTATTTTATTTGTTCCGACTGGCCGATACCTCCCACCAAAACAGACCTTATTCTCCTACTCTATCTCGCATGATGGTAGGCACACTATTAGATGTTTTTTTTATTTTAATTTTATTATTAATTTTTAAAATAAAATATTTATTTCGTATTTATTTTACAGAACAATACAAAAACTTATGATATAATAAAGTTACAATATTAAACTTTACGCTATACCTCACCAATAAAAAAGACAAGCACTGTGCTTGGTGAGGGAGATTACGCTAAATTATACATGAAAAAAATGGTTCACTTTGCCAGTGTCAGCCCTGTTTCAGGGAAGGTCAACAAAAGTTGTGGGGCTTATGTTTATTTGAGGTTTGAATTTTATTTGTAAGTACACAATCAGCATTTGTAAGCGCGAACTGCACTTGTTTGTTTGTGGGCATACATCTGAGAGCTTTGAATGAATTTATCCTTGCAACTTAGATTATAGATTATAGATACATAATATAAGTAGTAGTAATGGTAGGTAAATAAGGTAACTTAAGGAATAAGTCCAGATTTTAACCACTCTTTTGTTAATTTGCTTTCAATGTTGATGATGATGAATCAATTCCTGTTTCGTGATGTTATCTTTCCAATGGCGTCCAAAAAGATTCTGTGAACAGTTTGGTCACAAGACATCTCTTGATGTGATCGCTGTCGGCAATCTCTTGTACCACTTTTTTCTCGACCCATTTGCAGTGCATACACATAAAAAGATTTTTGAGTAAGTACTTCGGGCCGTATATAAATTATTTTCTATTTTTTAATTTTATAATTTTTTGATTAATTAAAAACACTGTTTATTTTCACGGATAAATTTATTCAATAAGATTAAAATCTTTAAACAAATTACGAACGTTTTCGACCTAGTAGGTCATCTTCAGGTCTGAAGATGACCTACTAGGTCGAAAACGTTCGTAATTTGTTTAAAGATTTTAATCTTATTGAATAAATTTATCCGTGAAAATAAACAGTGTTTTTAATTAATCAAAAAATTATAAAATTAAACAATATGAATTTTCACAGTGTTAATACACAAACAATACAAAATATAAATTATTTTCCTTGGTATATTTAAACCAATTGCAAACTTCGTTTGATATAAAATATTTTAGTACTCCGTGTTTTATTAAATCAACCATTATATTTTTTCAGCTGTGATATCGAGTTAAACTCTACACATATAATGACATGATATGAACCAATGACTAAAACTTGATAAAAATAATGAAAGAAAGGCGAATTATCAGTCCAACTATACCCGTACACGGATATCAATGAATTTAGATGACATCTTGATGAGGGTATTATTACGGCTTTAAAGCCTTCAAGCTGCTATAATCTATGTTTTCTACATTTCGCACGTTTAATAATAAAGAGCAATAACTCAAAAAACAAGAATGTTGGGAAATCACGTTTAAAGTTCAGACACCCAGTACAGCTTGTATGGGATGAAAAAGGCGGCCGATGTTTTATCTCGGTCATATTCGTCCAAATTGAACGGCTGTCGCATTCTACCTATTCTTCTCGCATTGTTCTTGCGTTTTATTACAAAATCTCGATTTTCCCAATTTTCGAGTTATTTCTCTTTATTATTAAGCGTGCGATTTAATGTCATCAACAAAATACTTCTTATATTTTAGCAATTCAGCTAACTTCACGTTAATCTATTAAAAGTGACGTTATACAAGATGACGACTATAGTTCTGACCTTTGCTTCGTTCATTTTAAACCGTGTAGGTCTGAAAACGTTATTGGCCTACTTAAGTGACGTCACATACCGATACTCGGCCTTTTATCTTGACAGTAGGCATCGCTTTAACTCCTACACATGAGATTTCGTAGAAATGCACTTTCCTTCTACCCGTGTTTTACAGATTTTGTTCTGTTTGCGTTGTTTGTTTGCTGTATTTATTTTTGTTTGTATGTAACATTTATTTCTGTTTGTATATAACGTTCAACATTTCTCCTTCCGGAAAACTACTCCCCCATATAACTACGATATATATTCTTGAATCAAACGATACTAACTAACTACGATATTTTTTAGACTGTCTAAGTAATTTACATGCGATTTTAAGTTGAAAGATTTGTGGCCTGTGGTGATTGGAGCCTATTTATTTTCACAGTAAAGGAGACCGACGTCTTCAATTGATGTGGGGGTTTACTACTCCCTGGAGTTGGTTCTATATTTTTGTGAAGGCTGAGTAAACCTTCCCGGTTCTATGATTTTAAAGTCAAATATTTCTTTAGGAGAGTGTTTATTTAGGACACAGATGCGAAGAAGGTCCAAATGAAGGTTTATGTTATCTAAAAATGGACCCAAAATGAAGAGGAAAAAAGTTTATTTTATTTGGTGATCGTCCTGTGTTCGTATGAAGCCTTAAGGCTGTTTTTTGATCCGGTTGCTGTAAGACCGGATTAAACTTTGTTCTTTTGAACTCCATGTAATCAGACGGCATCTTATTGAACAAGAAGAAACCTATATTTCTATGTTTTGCAATATCCATAGAAGAATTTCCTCTGTTTTTTTATTGTAGTATATTTTTCTTGTAGCGTTGAAAATCAAATGCTGCAATCTATGTTTGTTTTCGAGAAAGAAATGAATGTATTTTTTCGATTCCAAAAACTTATTCCATTTTTCTCATTTTTGAAAAAAAAAAAAAAAAGAATTCTACGATTCTGTATTATTCACGTCATCTATAATCCATAATCTAAGTCGCAAAGATATTTGAACATTTAAAATTCATATTTAATTCAAGCCCAGAAACAAACTCGTGTAAGTTCTTTAGTAAAAGGCGCGCTTACCTTACAAATGCTGCATGTGTACTTACAATTCCCCCCCCCAACACAAGCTTTGCTTACTTTGGGGAGTATTCATTGTAATAGGATTTTTGTAATTGTATTATTATTATGTACATATTGATAAAAACAATAAAGATCTTTTTTATAATTGTTATAATTTAGAATCCATATTTCAAATGAACATAAACCTTGCTACTTTTTTCGACCTTACCTAAAACAGGGGTGATGTTTGTACAGTAAACCATTTTATTACAGTATGAGTGGTCAGCCTCATACCTTAATAAAAGCAATAAAACAAGAAAAAAACATTTGAAAATATTGTTTTTCTTTGTATGTCTAAAAAGTTTTGCACTATAATGGTTGTGGAAGTGTTGCCGCATCGTTAAACTGCCACGCAGCGCACTTGGGGGGCGCAGTGTTGCTGTAAAATGCACACGTCATTAGAGTTTCTCTCTTCCTCGTCCATGGAATGCTCTCTGCCCGTATTTGGCGGGACAAATGCATCCCCAACACCTTCCTGCACTTTCATATCATCAAACATACAACGCCATTCCCTTTATAATGGTTCAAGTTTGACGAAAATAATGGTGAATCGTTTACATTGAGAAAAAAATATATGGAAAAAAACCAAGAGTGGTAAGATGTAATTTCATTTTTCATCAGTGTTCCTGTTAGTCTTTGAAGTTCCTGCCTATAGATTGTAGACCGGTTCTTAGTCTAGTGGTTAACAGACTTGTAAGCGGAAACTCATGAGCTCAATTTTCAGTTTTTGGTGGAGTACAAAAAAATAATTAATAATTTTTAGATCTTCGCTGAGTTCGCAATGATTGGGTGATGAACGAGTGTGTTATAAAAGAGAATATTAGAATGAAAGTACAATGAGATGGTTCTGACATCTTGAAAGAATAGATGATGAACGACTCACGAAGAAAGTGTACAGAGGAAATGTCGGAGGAAAGCGTGGAAGGGGAAGACCGAAGAAGGAATGGATAGAATAGGTAAGATTGCAAAATGATATAACCTGCAGACTGAGAATAAGAGAAGAGTATCGATGAGGAAGTGATGAATGTTGAAGAGATGATAGAGATATGCAAGGACAGAAAAAAGTGGAGACGCATCTGCGGAGGTACTGGCTACCGCTAGGGCGACGGCGGCAGGATACAGTACAGTGCAGAAGGAAGACACACAATAACATGGTTCATATTTTGCTGCTCATGCACTTGCAACACCTAAACCTACATCACAAATCTTTAATGCATTTTTGATATCAAGGCTAGTTTATACAGCGGCGAGTCAAAAAGTTATATGGGCGACCCGTAAAGTACGGTTAGCGCTAGTTCAGACACGGCGGGAACCGCGCGTTTACGAATCGCGCGGTTTCAAACCGCAAAATTGTGATGCTATTCAGACACGCGCGGTTAGTATGCGATTCGTCAGTTTCTAAATGGAGGTCGACGAAGAAGTGTGCTTACTGTGGTTGCTCCTTAAAAAAAAGAAAAGAAAAAGGCGGTATTGGGTGCATCCAATATTACGTGACCGACTAGTACATGGTCAGTTCGTAACGTTATATCCCAAATTAAGAATGTATGATAACAAATTTTTTGACTATTTGAGAATGTCAATAAAATCTTTTGATGAACTAATTGAACTGATCAGGCAAGATATTTCATGCTCTGAAACGCATTTGAGGCCAAGCGTGTCACCGGAAGAGAAACTCGTAATAACTTTAAGGTAAGATTTATTTATTGTTCTTCAAAATCAGCATAAATATTTTCTATAACTGTAGAGGACTGAGAGCCAGAACTAAATTGCGATGGTGACGGTGACGGTGCCGGAACAGGAGAAGATGATCCAGATGTAGTAAAATATCCTTGCGGGCTTGTATACTGTTGTCCTTGCCAATACGTAGGTGTGATCTGCTGAGTATTGTAGCGAACAGGGGGTGGTAAGCTTTGTCCTTTTTGTATCACTTGAAGTAATTCAATTTTGGTTGCTAAACGCCTATTTTCTGGTACTTTTTTGAGTTCTTTATATAACGACAAACAAAAGAGTTTGTCGTCATCTTGCTTGGTAATACTATTTTCTTGAAGTTCATTCTGAAAATGTTTTCGTGACTCGATACTTTTTTCTATTAAAACAGCTATTTTTTCTTCTGGCACTTGTGTTTTCTTACGTTTAGGGGGACGTTTTTCAGTGGCTTCGGTTGCATTGGCGTTTAGTTCACTTGTCTCCTCACTTTGCCTTTCATTCTGTTCTTCAATATTAGTTGTAGTGTCTTTATTACTTACACTATTCTGCAGGAAAAATAATCTTGAAAAATACATGTATCGGGCTCCTTTACAAGCACCTGAACCAGAAGGAGTTGTTTTTTCTTTTTTGTATTCTTTATTGTAGCAATCTCGTATGTTTTTCCATTTTTTTTGGAGTGTCTTCGCAATTTCCAAATATCTCCACCAACTCTTGCCAAGCTCGGTTCTTGATAATTTTATTTGAGTAATCATCACACTGAATGTCCCATATTGCAGGTCTCTTCTCCACCTCATCAATAAATAGTTCAGTGTCGAAACGATCCATGGCGAACTCACGAACAGTGACGTGCTCACCGCGCGGTATCCGCAACGCAACTGAACGCGAAGTAAAGACTCCACAGTAATAGAAACGCGCGGGAGCAGCGCGATTCTATTTTCTGGCGGTTGGGTTGCGGTAACCGCGCGGCTTGATTAACCGCGCGGTTATGTCTGAACGATTACTAACTTACTCATATAAATAAGACCCGCGCGATTTCCATGCGATTCTATAATCGCGTGGTTCCCGCCGTGTCTGAACTAGCGCTTACAGTTAACAAAGCATATACGCAGGTCCTCGGTCTACTGTGCTAGTCGGTACAAACCTGCTACATTGCAAAATGAAGTAAGACGATTCTTGAAATTTGTAAATAATATCGTATGCTTCTTATTTTTCTTCCTCTTATGATAGATCTATTGATCTGTCGTCTCAGAAGTCCCCTCCTGTGACCCTGAAGACCAGCTGCCCCTCCACCTCTTAGAGGGTCTGCCTGGTGGACGCTGACCAATTGGCAGTTTCATTGCAGCAGCATTTGATAACCTGTCTGCATTCATTCTGAACTCGACTCGACTTTTTCCCGGTTTCAGGGAAAGGCAGCAGGACTTGCAATATTTATGCTTATGTGAGGTTTGGTGTATTTTGTACACATGTAGCATTTGTAAGCGCGAAATTACATGCGCCTGCTTGTGCGCATGCATTGAATATGAGATTTAAATTTCAATACATCTTTGCAATTGTCCTCTTGAAAATGACGCAAGCAAGTCAATTTGTCGAAATAGAACTCTTAAACACACTCTGCAAATCAAATTATAGATTATAGTCAACATTGCAGATCAAACGCAATTTTTTTTGGTTAATATATTTTTTTCAGTTCAACTACTTTCTGGAATTGTGCACCGCATAGTTTATATTTCGTATCGCACCGTTAAAATAATTTATTTCTTTCCATTTCAAGGTAGACAGTTACTTAATGAAATTTATTCCTTGCGGTTGGCCATGTGTGAAATATCGTAGATGCTCGTAGAGAATTGTCACTTATAATAAGACTCACACAAATGAAATGTCTCTTAATATGGATAATAGTATACTAGGATGATTTTTTTGGTGACCGCTGTTTTTACATGAATCACACCTTGTATAGATTTATTTTTAAGGTTTTGTTGTTTTCTTATACTTAAATGTTATTTATTACTCGTATTCCTTGACTTATAGGTTGGTATGAGGCTGACCACCCATACTGTAAAAAATGGTTCACTTTGCCAATGTCACCCCTGTTTCAGGGAATGTCGGCAAGAGTTGCAGGGCTTATGTTCATTTGAGGTTTGGATTTTATTTGTAAGTACACAATCAGCATTTGTAAGCGCGAACTACACGTGTTTGTTTGTGGGCATACATCTGAGAGCTTTGAATGAATATATCCTTGCAACTTAGATTATAGATTATATATATAGACACCTCAAGAGCCCTCTGCAAATTTGGTCGTCGTTATAGAAAGCGCCGATTCTCAGGCACGGCCCAGTTGCAATAAGGGTCTTCAGACTGGTCTTTGGTAAAAGTACGAGTATATATTTTTTTCAACCCAGCGAAGAGCATACTTAAAAATGTAAATGGTTTAATTTGTTTGGCTCCGCCAGGATTCGAACCCAAGACCTTCCATTTAGAGTCAAAATTTGATGTCCTACATCAATTGCATTGGTTAAAAATAAAAAAAACTCTTTTGTCATCTATAATATTATTTCCGTGACTAATAGGTTCGTATGGGGCTAACCACCCGTACTATAAAAATTGGTTCACTTTTGCCAACGTCTCCCATGTTTCAGGTAAAGTCAGTAGGAGATGCAGTGGCAACTTATAACATACCGACAAGCAGAACTTAACGAAGAAGAACAAAAATAATATATGACCGCTTAGCTTTTAACCAAACTGCTTTTGGAAATTTTCCTGTGTGTGTTTTCCCCGTATTAAATTGTCTAGTACATGTATCCAATTTGGCTTGAAGGTTTTTAAGTGAGGACGATCGTCTCAACCTTAGTCCAGCAGTAATCTGGAAAATACCTTCTAAGCACGCGAACATCTCATTTCCTTAGTACACCCTCCACATTACACACCTTAACTCACCACATAATGGTACTCTACCAATAAAATAACGATTCACAACTTTAAAGTACCAATCACTTGCGATGTATTTTGTTTGATTGCTAAATGGTACGTTTACAGGTTAATAATTTATTTTGTAAGAAAAATACCATTTGTGTTAAAGTTTGGGGTAGATTAAGAAAATACGGATTGAAATGTAAGGTGTATTTTGTAAATGGTACGTTTAAACTTTGATTGGTTGAAATTACTTAAAAGTACCATTTAGATGTTTGCAAGTCAATCAAAATGAGTAATTCCTTACTCTTATCTTTATTGGGAGGCGGCCATTGTCATTGGGAAACAAGTTAAATGAAGGAATAACAATTGACTTAGATTAATTCTTTGATTTAAATTTAAATATTTCAAAACCATTTATTTGTACGATTACAATTTACTGAGCTTTTATTGTTGAAAAGTAAAGAAGAAAGCATTTTTATTAAATACATGGTGTTCCTTCTTCCGTAACTTATAGGTTGGCACCACCCATCTTGTAAAAAATTGTTCACTTTTCCAATGTCACCCGTTTCAGGGAAGGACGGCAAGAGTTGCAGGGTGTATGTCCATTTGAGATTTGGGTTTTTATGTTGTAGTTTCACATGCGGCATGTGCAAGCGCGAACTTATACGTGTCTGCTTGTGAGAATAAATGTAACGTGAATACCCAATATAACATATCTTTGCAACTTAAATTAGATTAGATTATATGGGGAAAAACATAATCTTAGTTGCAGCGACACGTCTGCATTTTGAGAGACGGCTACGACGCCCGAAAAAATTCAAGAATAACTAATGTTTTCATATAGGTACCTCAAATACCTCAAAGGTAAAACTGGATAAGTGACATACTAAGCTAACTCGGGTTTCGTGGATTTTCTATGAGAGAAAACACTAAAAATACTGTAGTTACGTAACTTTGTACGCAGGTAGTTTACAGTATCGTGGAAAAAATATGGCTCACCAATTGTGTTATTCGGCAAATTTTCTGCGATGACCTTGGCGCTTGACACACTTTGACTTTCCTTGCATGTCTTTGAAATGACATTGCGTAAAAAATCGCCAACAATAGGGGGAGCATTTTACAGTGGGAATTATTTTTTTGCCGCTCATCGTGGTCGATTTCTTTTGCGTAGAAGGCTTTTAAAGAAAATGACGGCATCGGGCTGCGTCATTGAATTAGTGAATGTCTGGAATTAAAACTATTTTTTACTGGATAGACATTGTCGAGGATCATGTGGAAATCCATGTGGTGGATATGGTCCTGGTGAAAATATAATGAGGTCCGTGAGGATCTTGTAGAAGTTATTGATAGGTCAGATGAAATATTTGGCTGGTTCTTGAAGGTAGGGTGTTGAATAAAGTTTAGATTGTTAAATATGATTGAAGATTTATTTGGATTTTAATGGTACAAATTTAGAAGACAAATTTGTGATGTTTCACTTTGAAGTACAAGAAGGAAGTGACAAAACAATGCATGAAACTTAATAATTAATAAATGACAGTAATACCAACTCTTAGGAATATAAATTGTTGGTTTTTACCTACCATTTAAATGCTAACAAAAAAGGTTATCTGAAATGCATATAGATGGCAATGCATTCATTTTTTCCATGTCAAAATATTTGACATACTGGGGGACTCCCAAAGAGATTGATTCGTTATCATGGCTGAATCAATCGATCGAATGACTTTATTTGTTAAAAATAGTACAATTGATAGTCAAGTAGAACGTGGACTGTAGTGGATTATTTGTCACAAATGTGACATATGAATTTAAGTTTATATAATGCTTCCCTTAAAATGTATAAAAAAAAAACAATAGAGAAGTAAATGTTACATATTAAATCAATAGAGTGGTACTTGTACAAATAATGTTACTGAACTAAGTCAATAAATAGTTGAACTGTTAACCAAGTAGTTTGATTTCTCAAATTTGCATTGATGTGAGACATTGATTTATTTATAGACATTGCCTTGTGTTAGTACAATGCTGATTGAAAACAGTATGTTATTACAAATTGTATTAACATTGAATGAACTTGAATGTTCTAACTTCTGAATAATAATATTATTTATAACATTAATTCTTATAAGTAAACATAGTAATTACTTACATGTAAATTACATTAATGTTGTGACATTTATTAGAAATGTTGGTGATGTATATAATCATATTATGTTATACACTATTATGTAGGAATAATATATCAGATAGATATGAAATGACATTTGTTAGAAATTGTTGTAAAGTCTTAACTAATTGATGTATATGACCTATTAATTAGACACATATTATATTTAGCTTGAGTGATACACTTCAACTGAAAGAACATGCGGAGAAAAAGAGAACATAGGAGAAGGTGAGCTCAGTTAATACAGAGATATTAGAGTGGCTGTGGCATAGGTAGAGGACATATTTTCTGGATTGATCTTTTGACAATTCCAGATTCAGTTCTGATAGATACCACTCGAGTGAGACCGTCGGTTCCATTGTGCAATTGGACTACCCTGCCTAAGTTCCATTTCAGTGGAGGTGTTGAGTCTTCCTTGAGAATGACTAAATCATCTTTTTTAACAGATGACGTGTTTGACTGGGTCCATTTGCTGCGAGTCTGAAGAGAATTCAAGTAATCGCTGGACCATCGATTCCAAAAGCTCTGTAACATTTGTGTTAGTAATTGATAACGATTGAGAGCATTGGTGTGAATTGTATGCAGATTGGGTTCAGGAAGAGAGAGTAGTGGTGCCCCTATTAAAAAATGACCAGGTGTCAGTGGGAGATAATCCGTTGGGTCATTGGATAATTGTGATATGGGTCTGGAATTTAAACATGCTTCTATTTGAGTTAAAATGGTATACATCTCTTCAAAGTTGAGAATGTGATTTCCAATTGATTTTAAGAGCAATGGTTTTGTGCTTTTTATTGCACTTTTTCCAGAATCCTCTTTGGTGAGGATTTCTGGGTGGTCTAAAATGCCACGTTATTCCTTCTGCTGATGCCCAATCATGCACTGAACTGTTTTGCAGCTTCAGTTGTTCCTGAAATGATTTTATTTCGGATTTGGCACCAACAAAATTGGTGCCATTGTCAGAGTAAATGTGTATGGTTTACCCCTACGAGCAATGAATCTTTTAAAGCAGTTCAGAAATGAATTGGTGCTCAAATCTGACACCAGTTCTAAATGAATCGCTTTTGTTGAAAAACAAATGAATACGGCTATATAGCTCTTATAGATTGTTTTGCTTCTGGGATTCCTGTCTCTGGACTGGAGCGGCCCAGCGTAGTCAATTCCAACGACGCTAAATGGTCGTGATGGATTGACTCTGGTGGAAGGCAGTTGGCCCATTAATTGGGTCGCAGTTTTTGGACTATATCTGAAACATACAGTACATTCCTTAATTATTTTTTTTACTAGACTGCGCGCGGAAATTATCCAATATTCCCAGCGAATGAATGCAAGTAAAGATTGAGTTCCCGTGTGAAGCATTTTACGATGGTAATACTTCACAATGAGATGAGTTAGTGGATGTTTGGAGTCCAGTATGAGAGGATGTTTGTTATCCTCTGAAATCATAGCATGATTCAATCTTCCTCCAACTCTTAATAGGTTGTTGGAATCAATAAACGGATCTAATGATATTAGTTTACTGCCGTTTGGCACTTGGTGGTGTTTCTGCAGTTTTGCTATGTCTGTTTTTATTATATTTGAAGCTAATGGATGCTGTTCAGCATTTAACTGAGATAATTGTATAATACATCGTGTTGCTAAATATGGTGCTGATGCAGTGCCATAAGTTACCGTATTTAATTGGTATTCCTCAATTAATCTCGTTTTTTTATTTCTCCAAAGAATTCTTTGCAGTTTACTTTCATCGGGCGCTACTTTTATTTGCCGGTACATCTTTTCAACATCGGCAGTCATTACCCATTTATGAGTACGAAATCTTAGGAGGATACTAAAAATATCATGTTGGACTGTGGGTCCTACCATGAGAATGTCATTGAGGGAGAGCCCAGACGTTGTTTTTGAGCTCCCGTTAAATACTACACGTAATTTAGTTGTGGTAGAATTTTCCTTCATCACTGCGTGATGAGGAAAATAAAACGGATTATATCCACTTGGTGCATGTGCGATGGACATATGCCCCAACTGAATATACTCTTCTATGAACTGGTCGTAGAGTTCAGCATGGTGTGAATTATGACTCAGTTTCCTTTCAATGCTTATTAAACATTTTAAAGCTTTGTTGTATGATTCACCCAAAACATTTGGATCAGTTTTAAAACCCAATTGAACTTGAAACCTCCCATCTTCAACCCTAGTGGTAGTTGAAGAGAACAGTTCTTCAAATGCCTGTTCCTCTAAGGATAAGTGTGTGGGTTCGTTACAAATTGATTCTACCTTCCAAAACTTCTCCACTGCCTTGGATAGTGCAATAGTCCCTCTGCTGGCTGAGTCCGACGTCCTCTGGAGAGATGTTGCGACAGTGGTAAGCATGGAGATTAAAGGAGCTTGCAAGGGTGCTTGCCCTGCAGCTAAATATCCCAGTTTGGAATGAAAATAATTGATGTTTCCTTGTTTTACTGATGGTTTGTCCGTACGCAGGATCCTCCAGAAGACGTCCGCTCCCAACAGCATTGAGACTGGAGCAGCAGTGGAGAAGTTCGGATCTGCTAGAAGTTTCCTCGGAAAAGGAACTGCAACCCTGAAACAGTTTTGAGGGGTGTCTGAGGTTATTGATTTAACAACAAGACATGAAACATTCAATTTATAATTGGTGATTCGTGAGGTTAAAAATGTTTTAGTTGCTTCAGTAATTGCAACAGTGGTTTGATGGATCCCTTTAATCGGTGCATTGATTTTAGATATTGGTAATCCTAGTTCTAATGCAAGGCTCTTAGTGATAAAATTAGCCTGTGATCCGTTATCCAGAATGGCTCTAACTGGAACCTTGAGTCCATTCTTTCCAATAATGTTAACGATGGCAGTTGTTAACAATGATTCATCTGCCATATTGGTAGCAGTAAGTGCTACTTGTGGTGACTCCATATGCAACATGGAGTGATGTTTCTTATTGCAGTGCATACAGGTGAACTTTGAGTAACAGTTGTTGATTTGGTGACCTTTGGTCAAGCAATTTTTGCACATGTTATGCTCACGAACAACTTTACTTCGTTCGTTAATTGATAATTTTTGGAACCTGTGACATTTGTCTAATCTGTGGTTCTCCCTGCATAAGATACATGCATGTTTAATAGCTACAAGTACCTTCTTGGTACTTGTTTTGTACATAGGTGTGACATGTTGAGCAGCTATTTCCAAATGCTGTGCTTTGTCATTGATAAACGCAATAAATTCTGTTAATGAACCAGAACCCATCCGTTCCCATTCTGCCACCATGGTGTGGTCAAAATGTTTTATGAAATGATAAATTAGGAGAGTATCCCAATTATGTGTTTGTATCCCTAAGGCCTTGATGGCGCTTAAGTTTGCTGTCAAGGCATCTGCAAAATGTATCAATTGATTGACACTATTTGGTATCACTTTTAATTTATAAATCTGGTCAAGATGAGCTTTCAAAATCAGTGAGGTATTTTCAAAACGTTTTTTCAGCAACTGTAACGCTGCTTGGTAGTTGTCTTCGGATAACTGAAATTGTTCAACAACCGTCGCAGCCCTTCCCGTTAATGCGCCTTTGAGGTGCATGAATTTTTCTATGCTGCTAAGTTTTTGGTTTGAATCAACTAGAGCAATAAAAGTGTCTCTAAATGTGATCCAGTTATCATAATTCCCACTGAATTTGGGAATTTCAAGGCGCTCTAATTGAATGTTCTGCACATGGTTGTGCGGAGCACTTGTAGAATTGATAGGTTGCATTTTTTTTAATAAACTTTCGTAGGTAGCTATTAAAGTCATAATTTTGTGCTCCACCTTTTGCCCACGTGCAATTAATGGCTCATCATTAGCAAATTGCGCACAATCTTGATCATATAAATTATTAAATCTATGTGCTAGATTTCTTAGTTGTTCCAGCTTCACTTCCAGGAATATGCCTTCCTGGTAGTCCGCGCTGGTACCCTGAGTTGGCTCGGTGTCAAACACCTTCAGACGTGCTGGCATGGTTTGCACCCATGCCGCAAATGAAGTCATTTTTAAAGTGATCTAAATTGACTTATCTGTTTGAAGATGGTCTCCCGATGGCAGCAGGTTTCCAGACACTCGTCGTGCGGAGTATCCGGAGGTGATGATTGTGGATATCCTAGCGTGCGGGATATCCTTGGGTTGGGTGCTGCGCCTCTGTTACACGGACTTGTGCCGTGCCTTGAGTCGCTCAGCGACCGCAATCCAGAATCCTAGCGTGCGGGATCCTGGAGTGGTGTGTTCGGGATATCCTAGCGTGCGGGATATCCTGACGGTTGGGTGCTGCGCCTCAGTTACACGGACTTGTGCCGTGCTTTGAGTCGCTCAGCGACCGCAATCCAGAATCCTAGCGTGCGGGATCCTGGAGTGGTGTGTTCGGGATATCCTAGCGTGCGGGATATCCTGACGGTTGGGTGCTGCGCCTCAGTTACACGGACTTGTGCCGTGCTTTGAGTCGCTCAGCGACCGCAATCCAGAATCCTAGCGTGCGGGATCCTGGTGGTGGTGTGTTCGGGATATCCTAGCGTGCGGGATATCCTGACGGTTGGGTGCTGCCTCAGCTGCACGAGCTTGTGCCGCGCCTTGAGTTGGTCAGCATCCTGTTTTTACGTACTTTGGTTGAAATACGGCTTCCTCCGTGCTTGTGAAACGTGGATTTACGCATCCATCATCCATCCATGGTGGGCTAATGCGATGTCTGATGCGCTCCTGGTCACGTGTACTCACGCAGATGTCCGGTGATGAAGGACCATGTCGAGGATCATGTGGAAATCCATGTGGTGGATATGGTCCTGGTGAAAATATAATGAGGTCCGTGAGGATCTTGTAGAAGTTATTGATAGGTCAGATGAAATATTTGGCTGGTTCTTGAAGGTAGGGTGTTGAATAAAGTTTAGATTGTTAAATATGATTGAAGATTTATTTGGATTTTAATGGTACAAATTTAGAAGACAAATTTGTGATGTTTCACTTTGAAGTACAAGAAGGAAGTGACAAAACAATGCATGAAACTTAATAATTAATAAATGACAGTAATACCAACTCTTAGGAATATAAATTGTTGGTTTTTACCTACCATTTAAATGCTAACAAAAAAGGTTATCTGAAATGCATATAGATGGCAATGCATTCATTTTTTCCATGTCAAAATATTTGACAGACATATAAAGATAAATTTACAACTGAAATTACGGTCGTAGTATATATTTCTTACTATATTTCTAATATGCTCTTCGCTGGGTTGAAAAAATCATAAAACCTTTACCACAGGCCGGTCACTAAAAGGTCCATCCAGCCTTGCAGCAACTGGGTCTTGCTTGAGTATTGGCGCTTTGTAGCGACGACCAAGCTCGTAAACACCTCTGCGGCACTAAAACAAGTGTCACAGACCCCTAGAGTCTCTAGAATCTAGGAAGTCTCCCGCACAGGATTTCTTTAAAAAAAAAATTACACTCAAGATTAATGACAGTTTTCGGATATTCGACGAACCGTTATGGGTGAACTTGCATTATTTTTAACGTTTCGTTGGCGACGTTGCCAACGTCTTCAGCAGGAACCCTTTCTGCGTGACAATTTATTAATTCATGTGGACTTACAACATGAAAACCCAATCTCCCGGCAACTCTTGCTGACTTTTCCTGAAACAGGGGTAATATTGACAAATTTAACCATTTTTTACATTATGGGTGGTCAGCCTCATACCAACCTCAAAAGCCCTGCTAAAAGGGTGCATCCTGAAGACGTTGGCTACATCGCTTTTGTTTAATATCAGAATAGCGTAATTAATTTTCAAAGTTAATTATAGATTTAAAAAATAAAAAAAACTCCAAGTTCAAAAATGTTCCGAGTCCTGTTGAAGCTAGGTCGAAGTTATTGTCGATAGAACACGGCACAGGTGGGGTTCGAACCGGCGCTAGTTTCAATAACGCAAATTCGAGTACTAAAGCCTTCAACCATCCTAGAGACAATTATGTACACTGCTTCACTCCTTGAAGGTTCTCGTTCTGTGTCATAGCTTTTTATAGTCCATGCGCCGCGTCATCACGCCCTCCCCCCTATGACGTCATCGCCACCCTACATTTGTTGTGTTTGAGGTTCCACAGAGGGTTTTTACCGCTGACTGGTGAATGGCAACCCGATACCCGACTTCCAATATTATTAACCTCGGCTCTGTCATACAAATTGTGTGAGTCAAGGTTTAATCAAAGTGACTTATTGAATTTCACCTTATTTCAATTATGTTTGCTTTTCTACAGTTTCAATAAAAATTATAATATAAGGATGATTTTTGTGTGAATCACACCTCAAGAGCCCTTTGCGAGCTTGGTCGTCGATATAGAAATAGTCAATTATCAAGCAAGACCCAGTTGCTGTAAGGCTGGATGGACCTTAGATGACCGGTATTTGGTAAAACCATACGAATTTTTCATCATTGCGTAGAGCATATTTGAAAACATAAATTATTTATTTGTTACGCTCCGCTGGGATTCGAACCCGCAATTCCATTTACGAGTCCGGAGCGTTACCACTAGACTACGGACCGGTCGTCCGATGTCCGATCGATAGCTCAGTTAGAAGAATGCTTGCGTTCCATGCATAGAGCTAGGGTTTGATTTTGTTATTGGCTGCTAAGGATGGCAGTCCTATAAAACGCAGTATGTCGCTGGTATGGTCGAGGGGATACGGCGTCGGCACTCGAATTCGCGTATTTAAACAATCGCATGTTTGAACCCCGCCTGCACCGTGTACTAAAGACAATAGCTATGATCCGGTAGAGCGATCATTGGGTAATTATTAATTTAAAAATCATTAAAATATTAAATAATCAATTATTCATTCTAAATCTAAATCTAAGTTGCAAATATATGTATCATTTGAAATTCATATTAAATGCATTCCCACAAACAGACACGCATAATTTCGCGCTCACACATGGCGCATGTGGACCTACAATATAAAAACCCAATCTGAAATGAACATAAGCCCTGCAACTCTTGCCGACCTTCCCTGAAACAGGGCTGACATTGGCAAAGTGAACCATTTTTTACAGTATGGGTGGTCAGCCGCATACCAACCTATAAGTCAAGGAATTCATTGGTAATGTTAATACCTGTCTGGGGACAGACAAAAAAGATTGATGCATTGCATTCCTCTTCATAAATCTATTAAAAAAGGACATTGGCTCGCCAAGGTAAATGTTTCAAATGAAAAAAAAAGTTCCTAGTCCAATAATAAATTTAGAAATAAATGACAACTGAACCGTCTGACATCACCTCTAGACAAAGTTTTGTCGTACAGTTGTAATTAAATAAAACAGTATGACAATAATACTCCCAACAAAAGTTTCCATTGAAATTTCTCCATCCAAATTTCTCCGACTACGTTCTTAGGAAGTGTCGCCAATTAAGGTCGTTTCCTCTTGACGTTTAGGGAATCCTTGACTTGTTGGATGTGCCTGGATATAAAACCTACATCAAAGAGGCTTATCGCCCCCTTAGTTCTTGTTTGTCTCATGTCCATCAGAGGTAATTTCACATGAGCAATGTATGTACATATTTGTAGTGGATCAATGTGCCCTATGAATACTGGAAATTGATTTCTTCAACTGAAAGTGGTTGGTGTGAGGCCGGCCCCCTTACCCGTAAAAATAAATAGGTCCCGAATCGCCACATGCGCAACCTCTTCGGGGATAACGCAGGCAAAAAGTCACACTAAATGTGCAGCTTAGTTGCAGTTGCAGATTTAAAAAATACTTGAAACAACTCTCACATTATCGTGTTTTACGTTTTTTTTCTCAGATTCTTTGAACCAAATGGTTGTACTGACGGGATGTTATGTTTTTATCCATTGAAATGGTTCTTTCTATCAAAATCAAATTGGATTTACGGTCGTTGGACGTACATGTTTACAAATAAGAATAACATTTAAAGGTTAATTACACTTTTCGGACAGACGATTCTTCATGGGAGAACTTACATTATTCTCGGCGTTTCACCAGATTTTTCTTTCCATGCATCATGGAAGAGAAAGGAAGATACTTTGTCCCAAAAAGGAAACCGGCTGCCAGGTCTGTAAAACTATTGTTGTCCTATTTATGTTCATTTTTAAGTTTTCACGAATAGTATTATGCATGTTTATAGGTTTACGGGCAATCCGTTCACCGTGGCTTGTTCTCGAGCCGACGTTTCGAA
The DNA here is from genome assembly GCA_951799405.1 of Agapetus fuscipes. Classification (NCBI taxonomy): domain Eukaryota; kingdom Metazoa; phylum Arthropoda; class Insecta; order Trichoptera; family Glossosomatidae; genus Agapetus; species Agapetus fuscipes. The sequence continues at coordinate 9,401,151 of OX637349.1, read as the reverse complement.
CCGGTCATAGGGTTCAGCCTCAGGGCGGTCCCTATATAAATATACTGACTTACGTATATTTTTCTATTTTAAGATTTCTTCTTGTACAAACATTTCATAAGTCAATGATGGCAATTAATTGACACAAGACAAACGCCCTCTTAAAGCTGTAATACTCTGTAACAAATAACAATACTCGTGTTGACTGCGTAAAGTCCAACTCAACCATAGCGCAAGAAAGTGTATAGAAACTATAACACTCACTAGAGGCGCTATTTCCGTTCATATACATTCTTAGTAATACGCTCTTGTTATGTTTAACATAATGTATAATATTTTGAGTACAGTATACCAAGTAAAGGACATGAAAGATTTTTACGATGTTAAAAAGTCATCGCCTGTTTTAAATCTTGTACGAAATATTATAGAGGCGCTTTCACATTTTCATACAAAATTTGAAAAACTCGATGACTTTGTGGTACTACATAGAAGAAGAAATCATTAAGGGGGCGCTCCAATTACCGCCGGGACTTGTGCCGAGATGTTCATTAATTATTTTGTTATCTTCATCTCGAGGAAAAAGTTAAATGAAAATGCTCTCAGATGATAGAAATTGCGCCCCAAAAGGAAGAAAAAATTATATTTTCTTTTTGAAGCAATAAAATCCTTGTCCATACCTGCATCCCTGGTTGAAGTTTTCACTTAATATTAAAAAGTTAGTAGAAACTGAACGAGTTTGTTTATGAAGATGTCAAGGTCAAATCTAATGTAAAAAAATGCAAATGTGATTCTTTCAGCGATACAATTTTATTCTTGAAATTAAGAAACGACATACGAGTAAGCTCTCACTAAAATTTATGTCACTTTGTTATATTGTTACGAATTTTGAATGTACCGCCATTTTTTGGATAAATGTCCAAGATATGACGTTTTACGTACTTTACATTCAAAAGGAGTTCTTCTATCCCTTCCTACTCTTCATCAGTCCAAGGAATCTGAAGCATTCATCCATAAATCCAAATTTCAAATGCCTTAGCGATTCATCGCATTCACTTTTGGGGTCCATATCTCAGATGTGTAGAGTGACTAAGACCATACATAGGACTTTACATTGATTGCCAGCCAACTATATTTGAGACACTTTTGCCGGAGAGCCAAAAATTGTTGTATCTATAATCTAAGTTGCAAGGATATATTCATTTAAAGCTCTCAGATGTATGCCCACAAACCAACAAGTGTAGTTCGCGCTTACAAATGCTGAATGTGTACTTACAAATAAAATCCAAACCTCAAATGAACATAAGCCCCACAACTTTTGCCGACCTTCCCTGAAACAGGGGTGACATTGGCAAAGTGAACCATTTTTTACAGTATGGGTGGTCAGCCTCATACCAACCTATAAGTCAAGGAATATGAATAATAAATTACATTTAAATATAAAAAAGAACAAAACCTTACAAAGAAATCTATACAAAAAAAGTCAAAAATTTCCTATGCAAAAAATGTAGCAAATGAATACACCAACATTAGAAATCAACATTGCAGATTAGCCGCCACTTCTTCCTGTCCTTGCATACTTCTTTCATTTCATCCAGAGTCATAACCTTTTTCATACAAGTCCTCCTTTTATTATGACTCTGGATATCCCAGTCATTCGCTATTTCAGAGATTTGATCCTTCCATACTTTTCTCGGTCTTCCTCTACCACGACATCCATCTATTCTAGCAACGTATACTTTCTTCGTCAATCTTTCATCACTCATTCTCTCCAAATGCCCGAACCATCTTAACATACTTCTTTTAATCTTCACTTTCACACTTTCCCTTACACCACATTCTTCTCTTACAAAATCATTTCTCACCCTGTCACTTCGTTTTTTCCCAATCATACTTCTTAGATAGTCCATTTCTACTGTATGGACTTTACTAATTTCCCTTTCACTCACCGTCCAGGCTTCACTTCCATACAATTGTATAATTCTTAAAATATAGAGTTATTCATTTCAATTGATATTTATTAAAGATTTGGAAGTATTCCAATGAAATAATTCTATATTTGGTATTGAGAAACAAATATACAAGGTTTATTTGCTCTCCTGTAAAATTATCCTACAAAGAGTTGGCTGGTTTGCAGATTTAGACAATTAATGAGTCTCTGTCGAACTTTCAAATTATGTTCAGACAATCAAACCGAAACTTTTGTATTTTTTTTTTTCAACTTTTCAATCTATTTGTACACAAAAAAGGACTAATTTCTTAAGCTTTGAGCCAACTGCGATGACGGATGATACAGTTAACAAGATAGGAATGAAACATTGATATTCAATACAAATAAATTGTAAATTGTAGAGCTAATACGTATAGTAATCCCACATAGCGGTCACTCATTACAGTGTGCTTGTCCGCGGTACAAGGCTACGCCGGCATAGGAGAAGCCTTCACACAATAAACATAAGTTCTGCGACCTCGCGCCGGCCCGAAGTGCACTTGCTCGCGATCACAGATAACACCTGACAGTGTATGCTCATGCTAAGGGTGCATGCGGGGTACTAGAATACCCCAACCCTTCTAGAATTGCACTTGACAGTTTGTGCTCCTGATAAGGGTGCATGCGGCCCATGCGGGGTACTAGAATACCTCAACCCTTCTAGAATTGCACCTGACAGTTTGTGCTTCCGATAAGGGTGCATGCGGGATACTAGAATACCCCAACCCTTCTAGAATTGCAACTGACAGTTTGTGCTCCTGATAAAGGTGCATGCGGGGTACTAGAATATCTCAACCCTTCTAAAATTGCACATAAAAATGTGTGCCCCTGGTAAGGGTGCATGCGGGTAACTAGAATACCCCAACCCTTTTAGAATTGCACCTGACAAGGGTGCATGCGGGGTACTAGAATGCCCCAACCCTTCTAGAATTGCACCTGCCAGTGTATGTTTCTGACAAGGGTTCATGTGGGGTACTAAAATACCTAAACCCTTTTAAAAATGCACCTTAGAGTGTATGCTTCTGATAAGGGTGCATACGAGGCATACGAATACTCCAACCCTTCTAAAATTGCACATGACAATGTGTGCCCCTGATAAGGGTGCATGCGGGGAACTAGAATACCCCAACCCTTCTAGAATTGCATAACGCTATGTCTGAGGGGCATAGCGGCGAAAATTTGACTGGCAAAAAAACGCAACTAAGCTGCACAGTGCACATACGAATAATGCAAAATCTTGTCACGTTATTTCTGAAGTGCCGCAGGTGGGAAGTTCCGCGAGTGTAACTTATTTATTTTCACAGGTAATGGGGCCAGTCTAACGCCAATCACTTCTTTTCTAGCTCTCGAGAGGACTGATTCTCATTTCATGTTAATCTTGCAGGTGTTTTTATTTTGGGTGTGAAATATATAACGAAACGGGAAATTATTTCTAATTCCTTGGTGGGTTTGTTTGTACTAAATCAGCGCCGGTTTCGTTTGGCTCTCTTGATGGTAGCTGTGACCCTCAGTTAAGAGAAGTCATTGAGTATTATGTTGGAAATAATGAAAATGATGATCATTCCTTGTTGATTATTCCTTGACTAATAGGTTGGTATAAGGCTGACCACCCATACTGTAAAAAAGTGGTTCACTTTGCCAATGTCACCCCTGTATCAGGGAAGGTCGGCAAAAGTTGGCAGGGCTTATGTTCATTTGAGGCTTGGATTTAATTTGTAAGTACACATTCAGCATTTGTAAGAGAAAATTACACGTGTCTGTGTGTGGGCATGCAGTTTTGAATGTTAATATATGTTTGCAACTTAGATTATAGATAGATGTGAATATGTGTGTTCCTCTGTAAGGGTTAGCGGACAGGCAGCTGTGCGGCTTCTGCCCTAGCTGCTGCAGTAATGCATGTAATGTCGCTAATACAATAATCATTGCACTTGAAGGCGACTTAGTGCTGGGATTACATGCGGCATCGCCAACCACTCACACTCTCTCATGCCCAGCTACCAGTCAAAGACAGAGGAATAGGGTTCAATTCCCAGAATCGTTATCTCTACTTTTTTACACCCGGTATGCAAAAATCCAACTAAGCTACACATATCTAATCTAATCTAATCTAATCTAAGCTGCAAAGATATATATCATTTAAGATTTATACTAAATGCATTCCCACAAGCAGACATGTATAATTTCGCGCTAACACATGCCGCATGTGGACCTACAATATAAAAACCCAATCTCAAATGAACATAAGCCTTGCAACTCTTGCCGTCCTTCCCTGAAACAGGGGTGACATTGGCAAAGTGAACCAATTTTTATATTATGGGTGGTCAGCCGCATAACAACCTATTATAAGTCAAGGAACATCTAATCTAATCTAATCTAAGCTGCAAAGATATATATCATTTAAGTTTTATATTAAATGCATTCCCACAAGCAGATATGTATAATTTCGCGCTAACACATGCCGCATGTGGACCTACAATATAAAAACCCAATCTCAAATGAACATAAGCCTTGCAACTCTTGCCGTCCTTCCCTGAAACAGAGGTGACATTGGCAAAGTGAACCAATTTTTACATTATGGGTGGTCAGCCGCATAACAACCTATAAGTCAAGGAACATACATGACAAATTACATTTTTTAAATCAAAGAATAAAAACAACAGTATATACATGGACATAAAAAACTAAATCATAAAACCAATTTCACTTTAATAAACCCTAGCCGCCAACATCACAGATCAACCGCCATTTCTTTCTATCCTTGCATACTTCTTTCATATCTAAATCTAAATCTAAATCTAAGCTGCAAAGATATGTATCATTTGAGATTCATATTAAATGCATTTCCACAAGCAGACATGCATAATTTCGCGCTTACACATGCTGCATGTGGACCTACAATATAAAAACCCCAATCTCAAATGAACATAAGCCCTGCAACTCTTGCCGACCTTCCCTGAAGCAGGGGTGACATTGGCAAAGTGAACCATTTTTTACAGTATGGGTGGTCAGCCGCATACCAACCTATCAATCAAGGAGTACATGCAATTGATACAATCAAATATATAAAACAAATAAATTCTAAGCAATTAAACAGTAAAAAATTAAAAAGCTACAACACATATTTTTTAAATTTAAAAGCCTTAGCTTTAACCGCCAGCATTACAGATCAACCGCCATTTCTTTCGATCCTTGCATACTTCTTTCATTTCATCCAGAGCCATAACCTTTTTCATACAAGCTCTCCTTTTATTATGACTCTGGATATCCCATTCATTCGCTATTTCGAAAATTTGGTCCATCCATACCTTTCTCGGTCTTCCTCTTCCACGACATCCATCAATTCTCGCAGCATATACTTTCTTCGTCAGTCTTTCCTCATTCATTCTCTCCAAATGTCCAAACCATCTAAGCATACTTCTTTTAATCTTTACTTTCACACTTTCTCTTACACCACATTCCTCTCTAACAAAATCATTCCTTACCCTATCACTCCGTCTTTTCCCAATCATACTTCTTAAGTAGTCCATTTCTACTGTATGGACTTAACTAATCTCACTTTCACTCACCGTCCAGGCTTCACTTCCATATATCAGAGTGGGCACTAGTATACCACCGTGCACCGCCAGTCGAACATTTTTTGAAAGATTCTGGTTCTTGGCGATGCTAGCGGTAGCACCCAGTACGCACCTGCCTTTCATTATTCTTCTTTCAAATTCACCGATCATTCTTCCATCTTTTTCAAACTTACTTCCCAGGTATACAAATTCATTTACGACATCAACATTCATTCCATTAATTTTAAATTCATAATTCATATTTTCATCATCTCTTTCAAAAATCAATACTTTCGTCTTACTTGCATTCAACTTCAAATGGTTACCTAACAAAGCTTCATTCAATCTAGAGAGCATTGTTTGCAATTCTACTGCAGAATCAGATACAAGAACTGCATCATCTGCATACAGTAGAACACTCACTTTGCTCTCTCCTATCATCAATCCACAATCATTAAGTCTAGCATCTCTGACACACTTGTCCATGACTATGTTAAATAGCCAAGGACTCATCACACATCCTTGCCTCACACCCTTATAAACTTCAAACCATTCACTATACTCACCATCAATACGAACACATGCCTTACTATTTTCATAGTTTGCATGCACCGCACCTAGGAGAGCCCCATTCACTCCGTATGCTTTCAAAACATCCCATAACATACCTCTGTCTACTGAGTCAAAAGCCTTTTCCAGATCTACAAAGGCCGTGAACAGCTTCCGCCTCACCGACAATTGTTTTTCAACAAGTTGTCGTAGAGTAAAAATCTGATCAACACAGCCTCTACCGGCCATAAAGCCGGACTGTACATCGGAAATCCTTTCACTAGTTGTCAGAATCACATTTTTTATAATCACCTTACAGAAGACTTTTCCTGGTATACTGAGTAGACTGATTGGTCTGAAGTTCTGACAGTCTTTTTTGTCCCCTTTACCTTTGTAAATGGGAACAATGACTGCCTTCCTCCAATCCATCGGTACTACTCCTGCATTCACACAAAGCTTACATAATTCGTACATCCAATCTATCAAGCATTCACCTCCTGCTTTTAACATTTCACCATTTATACCATCAAACCCAGCAGACTTCCCATTCTTCAGACGTGAAATAGACACTTTCATTTCTTCTTTCAAAATATTCAATTCATTTTCTTCATCTATCTGTTCATAAATTCTTCTTTCCCCCTGACCAAAAATTTCTTGAAAATAGTTCTTCCATCTCTTGCATACTTCTTCATTCTCCCATACCATCTCACCGGCAGCACTTTTGACTCCCGGAGTGATCAATGCAGAAGATTTATTTCTATCCGCATTGATCCACCTCCAAAATTCCTTCTTACTGTCGGTGTAACTTCTGTTAATCCTTTCATCAATCTTTCTTTGTTCATTCATCTTGCTTTCATAAATTATAGTCTTCGCCATTCTCTTAGCTATCTTATATTCGTCTTCTAGCTTTCTATCATTTCTATCATTCAGCCAATTTTCATAACACTTTTTCTTAACTTTCACAGCTTCTTTCACTCTATCATTCCACCAGGCATCTCCTTTCAATCTTCCACCTTTCGTTACCCCACATACTTTTTTAGCGCATTCAGTCATTCCTTCTTTCAGATCTTTCCACATACTTTCAATATCTTTTCCACACACATTCTTCTCAAGTTCATTCACACTTAAAATTTTGTGGAGCTCTGATACATACTTCTCTTTCACATTTTCTTCATTCAGCCTTTCTACTTTTATTCTAGGCATTCTTACTTGCTTCTTACGTTTCTTTTTTCTTACTTCACCAATCATTATTTTAGCACATAAGAGATAGTGGTCACTGCCTATTTCAGGCCCGCGGTAGACACGGCTATCTCTTACGGCTCCTCTCAATCTTTCATCCACACAGATGTAGTCAATGATTGTGCGACTTCCCACAATCTGCCTTGTGTACAGATGCACATCCTTATGCCGAAACCAAGTATTTGATGCAAAAAGACTGTGCTCTGCACACAAAGCAATCAGATGTCGCCCATTATCGTTGACTACACCTCGTCCACTAGGACCAATAATTTTCAATAGTATAGTGTAACTTATTGCCGCGTTATCGCCGAAGGGGTCGCATGTGACGAATGGACCTATTTATTTTTACAGGTAAGGGGGCCGGCCTTGCGCCAATGATTTCAGATGAAGTGGGGGTTCCGAGCTCTCGAACTCGAGCTCTGGAACTCATTTCTTGTGAAGGATGAGTAAACCTTGCCGGTATTTTATTTTGGGTGTAAAATCAACACCGAAACGGAAAATCATTTCTGACACCCTCGTTGGGATTCAAATCTGAGCTGTCGGTATGAAATACAAGCATTCTACCAACTGAGCTACCGACCGGACTCACAAATAACATTTTTATAATCGACACTGCTTAAGCTCAACTTGTGTACCCATAATCTTCGATCACCAGCGACAACTACTTCTTAAAATTCAATTCGTGCCTTTATGGCGTAGAAGAGATACGTCTTTCGATCAATATCAATCGGATACGATTCCGACGAAACGTTGAGAAACCTGTTCTTTTCTACACTATATACGTTCCAAATTCTAAATTTAGTTATTTTTCTATTCTATACAAAACGCAGACATGTTCACATTCTCTGCAAAACTCTGCTTTATAGGGAGGTGAGAGATGTCACTGACTGTGAAAGACTGCAAGAGGACTTAGTTAATTTAGAACAGTACTGTGAACAGAACCAATTGTTTCTCAATACAGATAAATGCAGTACAATCTCATACACAAGAAATCGCTCAAAGGTTATGTATAATTACAAAATTAACAGAACTAGTCTGAAACATACAACGGAGATAAGGGATCTTGGAGTAATACTCGATGACAAACTAACTTACACAAAGCACTATGAGCATATAAACTCTCGGGCCTTCAAAACTCTAGGGTTTATTATACGTAACACTAAATGTTTTAAGGATCCAAACTCTCTCACAACCCTGTTTAACTCTCTTGTTAGAAGTCTTCTCGAATTCGGATCTGCCATATGGAATCCTAGCTACATCACCCATATAAACTCAATTGAATGTGTACATCAAAAATATATCAAACAACTGAATTTTAGGAAAAGACTCCATTTTAATAACTACACCCTTGCTTTAGATCATCACAAAATTTACTCGTTGGAAACCCGTAGAATCATTATAGACCTTTGTTACTTATATAAAATTTTGAATAATGATATTGATAGCTCATACCTATTGGGCGAATTACCATTCCACTGTCCTACTAGATGCAACCGCAATCATACTCTCTTCTATACACAAAAATCAAGGACAAATTATTTTTTAAATTCTTTTATAAATAGAGCCTGTATGAGCTTCAATAGGAGTTGTGGCGACAATCCAGCTCTGGATCCGTTTGCCACATCTGTTAATAAATTTAAAAGCAACCTAATGCAGTTGTCGAAATCTTAACTTAATTTGTCTTATTCTATGTTTTATCCTATCTTCATTATTTGGCTACTTAATTCCTTGATTTCTTTCCTATCATTCTCCTTTCCATCTTCTTATCTTCCCTCCACTTCTTCAATTCCTAAATTTTAAACTTACTATGAATAAATGTATAGATACTATAATTGGCGGTGTAAAACTAAATTATCATAATCACTTATAATATGTAAAAATGTAAAATGCTGTAGTATCTTATAAAGAAAAAAAAAAAAAAAAAAAAAAAAAAAAAACGCAAATAAATTGTTCTCTTGCTATTTTTAAGCCCTTTTTCAGCTAAATTCAACAAAATTAAGCTGCATTTAGTGTACGCAACTTGCCATTTTGCGAGTGGAAACAATTTAATTTCACACATTAAACGGTCATCCTTACGCCAATTGCTTAATTTTAAGTGAGGGTTGTCCTGCTTTTAAAGAAATGGGTTCTCATTTTCTTTAATGGATGTGTAAACCTTGAAAAAACAATGAAAAATAGGAACGAAAAAAATATGTGTTCTACGCCAAAGAGGCACGAATTAAACTCTCAAAAGAATTTGTCGCCGGCGATTGAAGATTATAGGTACATAAGGTGACTTTTGGTGGTGCCAGTTCTTAAAAAAATATGTGAAATTTTCCAGTTTATACTAATCTAATCTAATCTAATCTAATCTAAGCTGCAAAGATATATATCATTTAAGATTTATATAAAAAGCATTCCCACAAGCAGATATGTATAATTTCGCGCTAACACATGCCGCATGTGGACCTACAATATAAAAACCCAATCTCAAATGAACATAAGCCTTGCAACTCTTGCCGTCCTTCCCTGAAACAGGGGTGACATTGGCAAAGTGAACCAATTTTTTACAGTATGGGTGGTCAGCCGCATACCAACCTATAAGTCAAGGAACATACATGACAAATTACATTTTTAAAATCAATAAACAACAATATACCTACACATTGACATAAAAAACTAAATCACAAAACCAATTTTACTTTAACAAACCCCAGCCGCCAACATCACAGATCAACCGCCATTTCTTTCTATCCTTACATACTTCTTTCATTTCCTCCAGAGTCATAACCTTCTTCATACAAGCTCTTCTTTTATTATGACTCTGGATATTCCATTCATTCGCAATTTCGGATATTTGGTCCATCCATACCTTTCTCGGTCTTCCTCTACCACGACATCCATCTATTCTACCAACATATACTTTCTTCGTCAGTCTTTCCTCATTCATTCTCTCCATATGCCCAAACCATCTTAACAAACTTCTTTTAATCTTCACTTTCACACTTTCTCTTGCACCACATTCTTCTCTTACAAAATCATTCCTCACCCTGTCACTCCGTTTTTTCCCAATCATACTTCTTAGAAAGTCCATTTCAACAGTGTGGACTTTACTAATTTCACTTTCATTCACCGTCCAGGCCTCGCTTCCATACATCAAGGTGGGTGAAAGTATGCCACTGCGTACCGCCAATCGAGCATTTTTTGATATTTTTTGATTTTTGGCGATACAAGCTGTGGCACCCAGTACACACCTGCCCTTCATTACTCTTCTTTCAAATTCACCGGTCATTCTTCCATCTTTTTCAAACATACTTCCCAGGTATACAAACTCATTTACGACATCATACCGACATACCGGGTGGGAAAAAAGTAAACATTACGATCTAGAAAGAATGACGTCACATAAATAAAATTATCTTTCCGCCGTGTTGGTAGGGCCGGGAAATAAAATATGGCGGTAAAAACATATAAAAACATGATACATGGGAGGCAGATTGCCGAAGGAGAGAAAATTGTGAAGAAAAATTGGAGGGAAAGTGAGTGACGAGGTTGACTACAAGACAAATAGCGTTGGATTCTCGACTGATTTTTTAACCTTCATAATATATATAATCTTTTTTTTTTAAATAGATTTGTGAAGAGGAGTGGAATTCACCAACCTATTTTGCCTGACCAGTTGTCTTCATACGAAAGTAGAAGCTTGCGTGCATCCAATGGCATCTGTTGAACCACGGTCGAAGTCATGGTCAAATGAGCCAGACGTAATTCGAACCAACGTTATTTTGTTCCAAATACGCTAGCCGAACATGCGACTTGAGTCCTCGGCCAAAACACCGACATAATCTATATCTAGAAACTAAGTTGCAATTATATACTAAATTTAAGATTAATATTACATACATTCCCACAAAAATACGCGTGTCAGTTTGCGTTTACACATGCCGCATGCGGATTTACATACAACATAAAATCCAAATCTCAAATTAATATAAGCCCTACAACTCTTGCCGACCTTCCCTGAAACATGGGTGACATTGTTAAAGTGAGCATTTTTTTTACAGTATGGGTGGTCAGCATCATACTAACCTATTAATAAAGGAAATTAAGAATAAAAATAGAATATTTTGTATGGTAGGATTAAGCATAGTTTAATTAAAAAATCATGTATGCAAACTATGTAACATTGTAACCTCTATGCGCTTCTGTTTATCTTTACCCAACCTTTAGGGTTATTTCTTAATTAAATTCGCAAACAGATCAGCAATTTTAATACCATACCCACGGATATTTTCATAACTTAATGGGTCAAAATAGAACAGGGCTAACTGACAAAAATAATATTCTGATAAGAGTTTTAGCCTTAAACGGCCGGCTGATGATGCTAGAGAGATGTTTTCCGTGATCTATTGCCGTAGTCTGTGAAAGCAGGAGCTTCAAGACGTTTCGCCTATATCATCAAAGTTTCGTCAATATCATCTTCATCATTTCACTTTCACGTTGAAGAAGCCCATCGTAGACATGGGCGAAACGTCCAGAAGCTCCAGATCCCATAGGGCATAGACCATGGCAACAGATCCCGGAAAACATCTCTCCAGCATAATATTCTAATGTTTTTTTTGTGAGCGCCGTTTTTCACACCTCAAAAAACCTTTTAAAGCTTGGTCTTCGAATATAAAACGCAAATATTAAAGCAAGAACCAATTGCTGTAAGGATAGATGGATTTTTGTTGGAAGAGCGCATTTTGAAAATTGATTGATTTTTTTTTTGTTTTCCGCCGAAAATCAAACCCACGACCTTCCGAGCGAATAAAAAAATCTGTCATACAACTAAAAATTACCCAATGACACGTGCCAAGAAGTCTAAAGGAATTCGAACCAGGTTTGTTTTATTTTAAACACGTCAGTAAATTTTTCATAGTTCAACCGTTGTTAGCATCACCCGTTTTTTACAGCGACCCCTTGAATAATTTTAATTATCTTCCGGCATAATCCCTTATGGTGATTAAGCTGATCGCATACTCGTGTATTGATTCTGCCCCGAGCTGGGATGAGCCCTGGTCTAAGACCCTTTCGTGTTGTCCCGAACCCGACCCTGTGAACCTTATAACCCATCCACCTCCCAACTAAAGCCTATGTATATAGTTCATATACATATATTTATTTATTTTTTTATTTTTTATTTATTTATAATAAACGGCTGAAGCCTTTTACATTTTTAGATTAACAGAGGTAGTACAGAAGTTTGTTGCTTACAAATTGTATAAATATTATGATTATTACAAGATACATATTATGAATATAAAAAGATTAAAAATAAATGTATAAAAATAAGTGATCAGTAAGAAAAGAGAAATTAAACATAAATCAAGAAGAATTACATGATAAAACAGACTTTAATGAATTTCTATAAATTCCGATGGACATACCAAAAATATCTATATCATCATTGGTTAGATAATCATTACCGAGTCGATGAAGCCGATATATCATAGAATGCATTATAAATGTTTTTGTTGCAACGTCGCAGTGGAATATATTTCGACTTCTTGTTCGACTCGGTATGTGTAGATTAATGACATTCAATAATTCAGGGCTGTCCACCAATGAATTAACAACTTTATACAAAAAAAAAAAATCATGAAATATTCTGCGATTTTGTAAAGTTTCAAGATTCAAAAAATTTAACAAAAAACTATAGTTCAAGTCATCAAAACGAATATTTAATTTAAAATTTACAAATCTTAAAAATCTTTTTTGGATACGCTCTATAGCATCACAATGAAGTTTGTACCCGGGAGACCAAATGTATGAGTTGTATTCAAGTTGGCTGCGTACAAGGGAAATATAAAGCTGTTTGATGGCTAATATGTTCGAGAAATCTTTCACAGTGCGACACACAAAACCCAGGGTCTTAGTGGCCCTATTTGTTATAAATGCAATATGTTGTCGGAACGATAAATGGCAGTCAAAGATTATGCCTAAATCTCGAATTAGTTCAACCGATTCAAGGGAACTATTGTTTAGGCAATAATTATATATTATTTTATCTTTATTTCTACCAAATCTTCTAACTTGGCATTTATTGTCATTCATAAACAGTCTATTGTGTGCACACCACATGGACATTCGATTTAAATTATTCTGAACCAACAGACAGTCAGAAACGTCATTTATAGCTTTGTATAGTTTGATGTCATCGGCAAAAAGTAAGAATTCAATGTCAAACAGCACATCTGTGATATCATTAAAAAGATAAGGAACAAAATTGGGCCAAAATGACTTCCTTGCGGAAGACCACTTTTAGCAGGGAAGGGCTTTGATAGGGTTTCCCCCACCTTTACTCTCAAAGAACGCTCGACAAGATAACTCGACAGCCACTGCAAAAGTTGATTTTTTATACCAAACCTTGACAATTTTTGTATTAAAATTGAGTGGCATACCTTGTCAAACGCCTTTGAAAAGTCGGTGTAAACACTGTCCACCTGGTACCCGGCTGCAAGATTATTGGCTAGATAGTTTTGGTAAATTGCCAAATTTGTCCCTGTGGATCTTCCTGGTAAAAAACCATGTTGCTTAGTAGAAATACATTTAGAAATTTCCGGAAAAATCTGGTCCAATTTATTACTATACGTTTCGTTTTTTTTACGTCCACTGAAAATAAAATAAAAACTTCTGGTGTGGAAATCTCGGAAGATCTTAACCCTGTCTATTTGAAGATAGGACAGAATAAAACATGGCGGTGCCTGAACAGCTGATCGTTGTTCCAGAAATAAAGTATCAGATGTTGATCCGCTGACATGTTTTATTTCGTCAGTTCTTCAAATAGATACGCTAAGATCTATCGACGGTCGTCAAGACATCCACCCCAAGGCTCGAGGTGTCCGAAAGCAAATAAAAATCTGTTTTTTAAAAGACAAAAATGATTGATGATTTTTTTTCTAAATATATATAAAATGATACATTTTGTTGACTTATTTTGATTTGAAAAAGGTTAGTATGAATAAATTTACCCTTACTGTAAAAAATGCTTCACTTTGCAGATGTCACCCCTCTTTCAGGGAAAGTCTGCAAGTGTTACAGGGCGCATGCTCATTTGAAGCTTGAATCTTATTTTGTTAGTATATATGCAGCATTTAAAAGCGTTAATTTACACGTATCTGCTTGTGGGCATGCAGCGCATATGTATCTTGATATCATAAATGTTTCCATATCATCTAAAATCTAAGTCGCAAAGATATAAATAGCGGTAAAGAAATTTGAAAGTGTGCGTTAAAAAAAATATTGTACAAAAAACCTAATCTCGTTTAGTGGGTAATTTTCCAGTCTTTTTATTTCTGCAACACTTTTGTAATTTATTTTTTCGCACAAAGGTTCAAGTCGAAATCGTAAATGCGCTGAAATTAGCAATAAAACCATACAAGTGAGATTGGCAGTATGAAAAAGTGTCAGCCGAGCGGGGCTCGCGTAAAAACGGATACGGAAGGGCGTAACTAAACGAGGTGCCGTTGTAAAAGGGCGTAACTGAAGAGTTTATTGTGCAAGGTAAAAAGGTTCCACGAGAAGATGTCTATAGACAGAATGTCCAACGACACAATGTCCACAGAGAAAATTTCCACCCGACCAAATGTCCACGCGACAAAATGACCACCGGACAAAATGTCCACGCAACAAAATTTTCACCGACATTATGTCCACGCGATGAAATGTCCACTGACATAATGTCACGGGACAAAATTTCCACCCTACAAAATGCTAACGCGACATAATGTCCACCGTTTCTTTTTTTAATATGATAAACGATTTATGTATAATTTTGAATATATTTTTTCGGTGGATATTTTACGGTGGAAATTTTGTCGGTGGACATTTTGTCGGGTGAGCATATTGTCGGTGCATATTTTGTCGGAGTAAATTTTGTCGGTGCACATTTTGTCGGTGGAATTTTTTTTGGTGGAAATTTTGTCGTGTGGGCATTTTACATTTTGTCCGTGGACATTTTATCGTGACACGGTGTAAAATACCTAAGGCTGATGTGTCATGTATATCTACTTGAAGAAACAAACGAGCATCCAAAAGATCTAAAAAGAAGTATAAACAATATGTGTTTGAAATGGCAACATATATTTTTTTGTTAGTGGTCATTTTAATGTTATATTATATCTGATAACGTCATCCAGACGTCCGGTCGATAGCTCAGTTGGTAGAATGCTTGCGTTCCATGCCAGAGGGCTAAAGTTTAATTTATTTCCGGTTTCGGTGTTTATTTCAAACCCAAAATAAAAAGTGCGGCCTGGTTTAAACTCAGCTTCTACAAGAAATTAGATCTTTCCCCTCAGCAGGGAAATCTCATTTTCAAGTGAAGGCTTTTCCTGTAAAAATAAATAAATTCCACACGCCACATTGTCTCAAATTCATTTTCTGTAATATAGGATGGAACCTGCGTTTACTGCCTCGAACATTTCATCAGCTGTAATTTTTAAATACCAATATAATTTTGTATACTCCATTGATAAACGCTGTCTGGTAATAAAGGCCCTGTATTTGCATTCCCCGACGAATCCTTGATTAAACTTAATCCAACGCGCTTATTGGCCGGCGTTCGGCGACGCACCGGCCCCGCCAAACCGTAGCTATTATAATAGAAATACATATATTTTATTGTAATGAAAATGTCTTTGCCTTTTCTTCCCCTTAGTGCTTGTTTGTCTTGTGTCCATCAGAGGTTATTTCATATGAGCAACCGTTGTACGAGTATGTGTACTGGACCAATGTGTCTTACGAAAACTGGAAATTGAATTAAAATATATATATTTAAAACAACGCTCACATTATCGTTTTTTTAGATCAGGTTGTGTAGAATGTGATTCTTAAGATAATCTCACTGAAAGATCATCTTTGAATCAAATGGTAGATAAGCTAAACAAGCACGAAGGGACGTGATTTCTTGTTGAAAATGTCTTAATTGTCTTCGCGAGTTTGACGAAATGTGTATATTAAAAAGAGATCCGATTCGTATCCGGTATCACTATTATTCAACCAACACGTATTTACAGGCAATCAATACTACATCCATCACACCCACAAGCTGTACACATCTACGTGTCAGTTTGTTAATTGCGTATCCTCCTAATGAAGTGATTTACTCGTGTCTATGACTTGGAGGGCGCGTCCACCCTACTCACCCACCTCCTGGCATCTCTTGCTACCTCCAAACATTTGTTACCACCTCATGGCATCTATTTCATCGCCTGGCATATCTTACCACCTTCCGGCATCTCTTGCCACCTCCGTGCACCTCTTGCCACCTTCAACCATCGGTTACCATATTCTGGCCACCTCCTGACTTATCTTTCCACCATAAAGCTTCTATTTTCGCCTTTTGGCCTACTTTCGATGCCTCTGCCACCTTGTTATAATGAATATCATTATTGTACTCTTGATAATCTATAATATAATATATAATCTTAGTTGCAATGATATATTCATTTAAAGCTCTCAGATGTATGCCCACAAACCAACACGTGTAGTTCGCGCTTACAAATGCTGAATGCGTACTTACAAATAAAATCCAAACCTCAAATGAACATAAGCCCCACAACTTTTGCCGACCTTCCCTGAAACAGGGGTGACATTGGCAAAGTGAACCATTTTTTACAGTATGGGTGGTCAGCCTCATACCAACCTATAAGTCAAGGAATATGTATGATAATGGTATGATAATACTCCAAAAGCGCTCGATGTAATAAACCAACTCGCGAAAAAATATCTCGATTTTATTTTTGCGTTATAAATTATTGTTATTTTAGCTTACATGGCTGTTTTCAGATGCTCAATATTTTTCTCCTGTGGTTCATTGCAAAGCTTGATGATGATGATGATGGTGATTTCTTTATAGCGCCGTTTCGTGATGTAATCACTCCAAGGGCGCTTTTCATTACAGATCTGTGTGTTGTTGAGTATACTGTAAAGGCTGGTTCGCACAAGGCCACTGATTTAGTCAAGTAACGAGTAATTTAGTAGTGGGCGGGGCGCTACTCGCCCGTGAAGCGTTCGCATTACGGTCCAGTACAGTACACAAGTGCGAAGTTGGCTGCAGAAAGCCCTTTCTATAATGGCGGAAAATTTGAATTGGCTGCAGTTTGAAAATATTAATTGAGTATTAAAATCATGTTATTATAAAGCCCTTTAAATTGGCTATGGTTTGGTAATATTAACTGATTTATGCCCGGCCACCTAGCTAGGAGCCTGTTTAGCAAACAACTTCGAAACTCGACTTTTGTAAATTCGAAATGTATTTTATGGTTTATAAAATAATATACACATTTTAAATAAAAACAACACATGACTATTTGATGTTTATAATAATATCTACCATTTACGCTGCAAACATTATTTTTTAATTGAATTTTTATCTTTTCAATGATGTGTACAAAGTATATTTTGTATGCACACACTATAATACGGCTCTAGTCTGCAGCTGCATTCAGATGCATTTCTCTGTTGCGTTTTTCGTTGTTGACAATTAACATCAATATTCAACATGTAAAATCGGCATTTTCAAATACACGGCGGTCACCAATCAATTATCAAGTTAAAGAAGAAACATGGTTCAACTTTTCAGAGGCTGACCGCGAGAAACTTGTTCAATCCTGCTACATACGCCTCTCACGTCTGTCACAGATATACCAGCTGATGGCTTACAGTGGCATAAAATTGTAATGCCTCTAATTAGTTATCCCCGTGTGTCACTGATTTGTTTCTGTACAAAACAATAAGTAACAATCCATCTGAAGGATATCATCTGAAGCCTGTGATATGACAAATTTATGGTAGGTACCTATAAACATCGATCAATGTAAAAGATCGATGTTTTTAAATACGTAATAAATTCATGGACGATAATAGTTATTTCCACAACATCTTTACCAAAACTATATTTGTACAGCTCTATTGTCAGCAAGGAGCTACATGATTGTATTTTTGACAGCTGATATCCGCACCAAAAATCGATGTCATACTATTCTTATCGAAAAAAAATTACCTTTCTCAAAACTTTTTGGAAGTAGATAAGTCCTAGCAACTTCTATATTCTCAAGAGTTTCTAAAAAACCAAGGATATCGGTGTGCATATCCACTTATTTACAGTTTAAACATGACATAACCTCACTGACAGGTCGCTAAGTTTAGGGAGCGGAACATCGGGCTCGCAAATATAAGAAGTTCTTAAGTACTTAAATATTTTTAAACAGCACTTTATCTTTAAATATTCTTGCTGAAAACGGGCATTATCTTTTCAAACTGCAGCCAATTTAAATTGCCGCCATTCTTGCATTTCCGTTTCCCCGCCAAGAGTGAGCGGCCAATGGCGCGGCCGCTAATAAACTCGACTCGGACTCGGGCTTTTCCGTGGCTCTTCGGACTCGGACTTTTCCGTGGCTTCTCGGCAACACTCGCCCACGGACGGTGGGCGGGGCCGCTACTTGCCCGAAAAAATAGAATGAAATGGATCGGCTTGACTAAACCATTGACTTAACTACTGGACTAAATTGTTGGGGTTCGCACACGTTTAGCCACTAAATTACTCGTTACTTGGCTAAATTACTCGCCTTGTCCGAACCAGCCATAAGACACACCTCTCGAGAAGTTGCAAAAAAACTTAAGCCTTTAAAGGCAGAATACTAGGCAGAACAGTGATAATAACATTAGGATGATTTATTTAGTAATCCCTGTCACACCTTAAGAATCTTCTAGGCTTTGTGGTCGCTAGTCAGCGCCAGTTTCTCCAGTTGTTGTGAGTCTGGTTGAACCTAAAGTGATCAGTATTTGACAAACATGATGAAGATTTCAACCGAATGAAGAAGTATTTTTAGTGCTCTGTCGGGAATTCAACCAAATCCTTCCAATTAAGAATCCTAGGTGTTAATAGCTATACTGCGTACCGGTCGCTTCTTGCTGTCACTTTCTGGCATCTTTTCCCACCTCGCGAAGCTTCTGGGGTGGCTGAAGAGGGAGGGAATGAAGATAAACGACCTGGCCCACTCGCGGAGATGACAGTCTGTGCTTAGCGCGTCTGTTCCTCGCAAATAGTGATTTAGACTCCCGACACTTTGGTTTCGCGTAATTTGATATCTGAACCGCCTTTTTTTTGCTGCGAACAATATTTTACGGAAGTCAAATAAGATATTCTTGTATGTGCTGCCATAATAATAATAATATTAGGATGATTTATTTGGTGAGCGCTGTTTTTGTGTGTATCACACCTCAAGAGCCAGCCCTCTGCGAGCTTGGTCGTCACTGTAGAAAGCGCCAATGCTCAAGCAAGACCCAGTTGTTGTAAGGTTGGATGGACCTTTCAGTGACCGGTATTTGGTAAAGGTGTATGAATTTTTCAACCCAGCACATTTGGAAATATAAATGCTATATTTTGTGCTCCGCCGGGATTCGAATCCACAACCTTCCATTTACGAGTCCGAAGTTTTGCCTCTGGACTACTGATCGGTCCAAGAATTGCCAACAACACGCGGTGTACCTAGCTGTCACCCATCCAAGTAGCAACCGCGGCCAATGTTGATTACCTTCGGTGATCTGATGAGAACCGGTGCTTTCAACATGGTATCGTCGTTGAAAAACAATAGTGCCATAGTATGTGGAAAATAGCAAAAAAAACTGTGGTTGGATGAAACACTTGGGAAAGTGCAGCTTCACGGGAGGGCCTTCTGCCACTCGCATCTCACATAACTTTTGCATGCGAGTCCTGTGACACATCCCCGGATGGGATGGATATACAGGGCGTGGGTCAGTGCAGGGGAGACTGACCCCTGAGAGAAGGTGTTGTGGTTGGATGGCTAGGTGTATAATATAATATGCGACATTTTTGCATATTTTAAAGAAGACCAATGTGAAAGATTGTCTTACTTTGAATGTTTTTCTTACATTATCGTTACTTTTAAGTTCCTATGTGTGTTTGTTTCTTCACATATTTGAAAGAATTCTTACAAAGTCTTAAAAATGACTCGTATGCATATGTAGATACAAACACGGAAATCTATATTTTTTTCGAATATAAGCTAAGTACATATTATAATTGACGAGAACCTGATTTTCTGTGTTTCCATATATTCACCTCATTTTCAAAAAAAAATCCTACATTTCTGTGTTTGATTCTGTACAATACAAATGATAGTTTTTGTCTTGTTCGCGAAGAGAATTCCCCCTGTAGTTTTCTTATGCCGGGCTCAAGTCAGGACTTCACAAACTCGTCTCCACATTTTCCGAGGAGAGATGCGTTTTTTACGATTAGCACTTTAAAACTTAATGAGATACCCGTCTTCGTTTCTGGGAGACCTTTATCCCTAGTAAAAAAACTTCGCCCACCATCGCTTAAATAGAAAAATGTATTAAAAGTCCAACAGCACCTCTAGGGAGTGATCAAGTTTTAATACATTTTCCTGTTTACGCGATGGTGAGGAACTTACAAGATGTTTTATACTAGGCGTACTTAAGTGGATTCAGCGCGTTCTAATTTTCATCAACTATTCCATCTGGATGATATTTTTTACCCTGGCAACTTCAATCATCCACTTTTACTAAATTAAGTTTAAATTTAAATTATTCAAATTAGTTTTTGATAATTTTAAGAGTTACTCTTCATCTTTCTAGCTGTTAAAAAATTAGAATTTATTAACGAAGAATGTATTTTTTTTATTGATAGTAGAGGTATTCATTTTTTTTTTTTTAAAAAATTAAAATTAAAAATAAAAAACAAATTGTATAAGGTTACGGGGCGAGTAAAATTTAATAATGTACGACCGGTTTCGGAAACAATGTTTCCATCATCAGGTACAAAATAATACTGACTAAATAAAATAAAATATAAATTAGTGTAACATTCTTTTAAGGGGTGGGAGTAGTGGAGGGTGGGAGGGGTGAGGAAGGGAACAGAGCGCTGGGATTGTTGGTGACAGATTTATTATTATTTCTTTTAAAGATTTGTGAAGAGCAATGCAATCCACCAATCTATTCTGCCTGGCCAGAAACAGGTATCAATATCATCAATTAATAATGAATTATTGTTTATTTTAATGAATGATTAATTAATAATTACCCAATAACATCTGTTAAACCAGGGTCAAAGTTATGGTCAAATGACCCAACGTTGCTCTTTTCCAAACACGCTAGAATGATCAGCCCACTTGGCCCCCTCGGCCATAACACCGACAATCACTTTATAATAATTAATCTTAAAAGATGAAAAAGAAAAACGACTCTGTTTTTGATTACTGCAAGTATATTAAGTACCTACCACCACCAGTTTCGCAAACAATCCGTTGGCATCTTCAGGTCGTTAAATAATAACTAAAAAAATGTAATTATTTATCCATTTTTTTTCTTCTCTTTGTCTTTATACGTGGAGCGAGTTCTCTCGTTTCTCAGTCAGACTCCAGGCTTCACATCCGAACAACACATTAACAATCTCATCCGTAACAACAACAATAAGGAACTAACTACCAAAAAAACAAATATTTTGAACTAAGTCTGCAGTTTGGTTTCCAAAGAAAATAACTTGCATACGGTCGTGATGATCATATAAGGTTCGAGTTTTTTTTGTAAATAAACATGCAGCATGTGTAAGCGCAAACTTAAATTTGTCTGCATGTAGGCTTGCATTTAATATGAGCCTTAAATGTCAACACATCTTTGCGAATTCGATTATAGATGGCCATATTCAACATCCAGACTGTAAGTGTAGACAGTTTTATACCAAACATGTATACATTTGCTTTCTTCCATTTACCCTCTTCTGCAAACGTTTCGGTAAATAATGGCTTATTAACGCTCACATCTCCCAGAAGGGGCGGTTCTCACCCCCGACATATCAGCGTGGCGACAAATGCGAGAGTGATAAAGAAAAGAGTGACATATTGAGTGTGGAAATCCGAACCACCCCTGGTAAAAAACTTTTACGCTGAAACTTAGCAACGCAACTAAGCTACACATATAGTGTAACTTCTTGCCTGCGTTATCCCCGAAGGCGTCGCATGTGGCGCTTCGGGACCTATTTATTTTACAGGTAAGGGGGCCGGCCTCACACCAACCACTTTTAGTTGAAGTGGGGGTTTCCCAGCTCCCGGGGGCGTGTTCCCATTCCCCGACCTAAAAGGAATCTTTACTCAGACAAGCACACGGAAAAAAATTAATTCATCAAGTAGTTTCAGTTTTTCCATATTTACTCAAAAACTATTGACATTATAAAAAAACGGTTTCGATACTACACTAGACAATGTATAGTTCTATAAATAGAATGAAAAAAAAATATTCCAAAACATAGCACACACGAGAAAGTAGCTACAGAAGTGAAAAAAACGTATTTTTTTAAATATTTTTTTGTGGTCGCAATTTTTAAGTTATATATTTTGTTTAAACTTTATAATTGAGATAAAAAATTAATAAACATGCTTGATTTTTTTCATTACTGTCACTTTTTTGCTAAGACCATAAAGTGTAAGAAACAATAACGGCAGATTTAGGGTATGATACTTCCGTGTGCTGTCTGAGTAAAGATTCCTTTTAGGTCGGGGAATGGGAACACGCCTCCCGGGGAGGCTGGTTCTCATTTCTTGTGAAGGCTGAGTAAACTTTTGAGATCGAACCCTCGCTCTCGGCATGGAATGCATGCATTCTGCCAATTGAACTATCGACCATTTTACGAGCTTGATCGTCGTCGCTACAAAGCGCCAATTCTCAAGCAAGACCCAGTTGCTGTAAGGCTGGATGGACCTTTGGTGACCGATCATTAGTAAAGGTTTTATGAATTTTTCAACCCGGCGAAGAGCAAATTTGGGGGGTAGACATGCAATTTCAAATTAAAATAAGATTTCATTGTTTTCTTATTATTGCGCCGGAGCCGCATTTTGACGCCCACTGTCATAGTCGATAGATAGATGACTAACTACCTAATGATGATTTTTTTAATGATTGCGCAATATCTATTGATGTCGTCGCGGGCCGGAAGAAGGACTTACGCGGGCCACATTGTGGCCCGCGGGCCGTATGTTGGACAGGCCTGATCTAGTGGAACGGCTTCAGACTCGTAAATGGACGGTCGTGGGTTTCAGGCGGAGCAAAAAAAGAGAAATAGCGCTTTCTTTACGACGAAAATGCTGGCAGAGGGCTCTTGAGGTGTGAAAAAACGTTAACCAATTAAATCTAATCTAATCTAAGCTGCAAAGATATATATCATTTAAGATTTATATTAAATGCATTCCCACAAGCAGATATGTATAATTTCGCGCTAACACATGCCGCATGTGGACCTACAATATAAAAACCCAATCTTAAATGAACGTAAGCCCTGCAACTCTTGCCATCCTTCCCTGAAACAGGGGTGACATTGGCAAAGTGAACCATTTTTTACAGTATGGGTGGTCAGCCGCATACCAACCTATAAGTCAACATGATCCTAATATTTATGTTTGTATGAAAACTTAAACATTGAGGCAAGTAGGTAGTACCTACAGCAGGTGCTATTTTAGATTCTATTCATTTTTGGTTAACGCTATTTTTGCGTTAAAACTTATTTACTTGGAGTAGGTACAGATTGTTCACGCGAAAAAACGTTAATTCACCCCAAAAAATACGCACAAAGAAAAACTCACACAATTTTGTGACGTCATCCGGGATTTGATAGTTTATTTTTTTTGATTAATGATCCGCCTCACACAGTGTCAAAGTTTGTAAAAAATTGAATGATTTTTTTTTACGACCAAATAATAATGAACACACTTTTATTTTTCTTTTTACTTGAAATTTGTTAATTACAGAAGCGCTTTATAAATTACCATGTAGACATTGTGAATATATTTTAATTTAGAATTTTTTCTTCTTCATAAATTTGCTTTGCTAATTTTTTATTTTTCTTAGGAAAATAATTGTGTTATAACTAAAAACACTTTCTTTCAGTAGTGAAAACGTTAACCTGAGACAATGGTTTGGCAGAAGCACAAGATTCCTCTACCGTGCTGCAGTATCGAAGTTGCAAATCGCTATTATGATCGCCAATCTTCACTGAAGAGGCACAGAAAAAAAAATAAGTATAGGCAATTTTATCATATATATTTTGTTTCGACAGGCAATCGTATCAGGCACTTTTTTTAAATATTTTGTTCTGACTTATTTTACAGACAATCCTGTCAAATATATTTTGTTATGGCTGGCAATCGTATCAGAAATCTTTTTTTCTGACCTATTTTACTGGCAATCGTATCAGATATCTTTTGTTCTGATGGGCAATCGTATCAGAAATATTTTTTTCTGACCTATCTTACAGGCAATCGTATCAGATATATTTTGTTCTGACGGTCAATCGTAGAGATCTATTTTTTCTGACTTATTTTACAGGCAATCGTATCAGATACTTTTTTTTGTTCTGACGGGCAATTGTATCAAATTTTTGTAAATTGATTTAACAGGCAATCGTCTTAGACATATATTTTTGTTCTGATGGGAATTCGTACCACAATTTTTTTTCTGATTTATTTTACAGGCAATTGTATCATTTTTTTCTGACTTATTTTACAGGCAATCGTATCAGATATCTTGTTTTGTTCTGACGGGCAATCGTATCACACTTATTTTTTCTGATTTATTTTACAGGTAATCGAATCACATATCTTTTTTCTGTCTTATTTTACCGGCAATCGTATCAAATGTCTTTTGGTTTCCAATATAGATTTGTTAGCAGATCAAGCAGGCTAGATTGGTTTGATTTCCCGCCATGAGCATGTTTTCATTGGCTCACTTTACGGCCAATTAGCTTGGGTCGTAAATCGGCTCGCGCTATCCGCGGAAAAGATACGGCCATGGGAGCAACTGTCCAAACCGTAAAAACATACTCATCGTGGCTTAACAGCTCACACAACACTGCACTGCTATTGCCATTTTATTGTTTGATATCAATTAAAAAAATAATGATCATCATGACCGTTAAAAAATACATGCTGTTGGCAGAGCTCTTGCGTTCAATGCTTATGGGCTAAGGTTCTATCCCCATTAAGGATGAATTAACCGAATAGGCTTACTCAGCCTTCCTCCTCACCCCTTGCAAAGGAAAAAAGAAGGGAAGACCAATAAAAATGTGGCTTGAGTAGCCTGTAGTCTAGTGGCATCGCTCTCGTTAATGGAAGTTGTGTGTTCGAATCCCGATCACAAAAATGCACCATTTATAATCGTATTTTCAAACATGCTCTATACTGGATTCATAATTCATATAACTTTACCAAAACCGATCACCAAAGGTTCATCCAGCCTCTAGCAACTTGGTCTTGCTTGAGAATTGGCGCTTTGTGTAGCGATAACCAAGCTCGCAAAAGGGCTCTTGAGGTGTGACTCACACAAAACAGCGCTTACCATATAAACTATCCTCAGATTATTATTATTGGTGATACGTACCTATTCTTCTTCTTCTTGAGCCTTTTCGGTGAAGATTGGCGATCGTGATAGCAATTCCCACCTTCAGTACTGCTGCAGTAAAGAGGGATCTTGTGCGTCTACCAAACCCTTGTCTCAGGGTTTTCAACCAAGATGACTCTGGAGGAAATGAAAGAAGTGTGTAAGGACAGAAAGAAATGGCGGTTGATCTGTGATATTGGCGGCTAGGGGGTTTTAAATTAGAATTTGTTTTCTGTTAGTTTTTGATGTCCATACATATTATAATTTGTTGATTTTAAAAATGTAATTTGTTGTGTATGTTCCTTGACTTATAAATATTTTCAATCTGGACTTCGACGTCTCTCAATATATACTCATACAATACATATATGAAAAATGTAATGGGTATGACTGATTCGACAGAGGCAAGTACATGAATAAGGCTTTAGCCAACCCTAGCGAATCGGTGGTTACAGTTTCGGTTGTTTTCTTGTAAAATTGGTGTAATATTTTTGAATGTCGGTGAACACAAAAGGCATTTTTCATGGCCGCCATGGAGCAGCATTATGGCGGCGCTGTTTACGCTTTTCTTTTGTTGTTTATTTTGTTTGACATGTTTTTTCAGCGCCTTGTTTGATGAAGTGAAATCGATGGTGAAATATTTATGTTGCTGTGAAATTGCATGTTCGCCGAATTGCGTTCAATAGAATTTTGAACTTTTACAAAATGAGCGAAACTTAGAGTAGATTGATAGCATTTTTGTACATAAGTACGTTGTCAGTTTTGCAATAAGCACATTTCAAAATCGATCCCGACGAGACTGTCTATTATTCATAATCTAACCCTATCACTTCGTATGTAAGGTAAAGAAAAATGGAGACAACTCTGCAGAGGCTCTGACCACCCCTAGAGGAATGGCGAGAGAGTAACAGTTACAGTTACAGTCCTGCATCTCCTTCTTCCCTCATACCCTCACACGATATCACTCTCACCGATTGATTTCGTATCTGAACCGTTTAGTAATTATTTAGTCATCTGAGGATGCAAACGGATTGTTTTCGAAACCGGTCGTGCAACTTAATATACTTGCCGTAATAAAAAACCAAGTTGTTTTATTTTTTATCATTCAACGTGAATGCCTCTACAATCAATAAAAAGGAAAAAATATTTTTCTTTATATACTCACTTGTAAAATTAGTAATGAATTTTCAGTGTTAATACAAACTGTAAAAATATAGATTATATACTAACTCATCGACTAGAAAATGAGTACCTACGTTTACAGTCAATAATATAACAATTTCTTGGAATTTGTCGTAAAGAATAATTTTGTAGATAAGTGTTACCTTGCTTGTAATCTTCTAGCTATGATAGTAGATAATTATCTTGGGATAATAAGATATAATCAAAAACATGATGCATGCATTCCACTCACTATTTCATTTGATCATCACCGGGAAAGGATTACCAGTTCTTGAATCATTCATCAAAAATTCAACATGTCGTCTCAAACATGTTTTTTGCGACATCCATCTCTAATCTATAATCTTTAAATTTTTTTTTAATCTTACAAGTTTCACAAGCCGGCACACACACGTATGCTCAAACCCTCCTCATATCCGTCATGTATATATGTATGTGTCAGAAAGACCCACATGCTAAATGTGCACTTACAAAATAAACCAAACCTCGCATGCACATGACCCTTACGACTCCTGCCGCCCTTGCCCGAAACCGGGGTGGCATCGGTCAAAGTGAACTAAGTTTGTACAGCATAAGGGCTAGCGTCATACCAACCTATGAGTCGAGGGACGATGGATTTAGGAAAAGGAATTCGATGAAGTGTGGACATTACAAAACGTTAAAAAAAATTGTGACATCACACGGCTTTGTACGCAATCGTTCTTTAAACCAAGCTATCGACAGAACGTTTATTAGTAGCAACGAGTGGTGAGCGAGTCAACCAGGAGATTGACTACTGTGTTTGGCAATCGTGCGTTTGCTGTTGCGGGTCCCTCTTCGTGGAACCAGCTGCCACCGGAAGTGCGAGCATCGAAATCCAGGGAAAACCTATAAACACCCTCAAGACACACTACTTCGCCGCCATAGCACAGCAAGCGCCCTTGGAGTGATAATCTTTACGAAACGGCGCTATATTATATCATCATTATCATCTTATCTAATCTAAGTTGCGAAGATATGTAACATTAGAAAACCCTGCTAAATGAACCTAGAAGAAAAAATGCCACTGTTTTCGGAGACCGTGCTTTTGCAGTGGCCGGCTTTGCGACCTGGAATCAACTACCACCAGAAATCCGGAGGTCTAAGACGATTGAGGACCTAAAGAGGAGGATGAAGACACACTTTTTTACCCAGTAAAATGCTAAGCGCCCTTGGAGTGACATTGAGTTACGAAACGGCGCTGATAAAGAAGTCATCATCATCATCATTAGGGATTCACATTTTATGCATTCTCACAAGCAGACACGTACAAGTTCGCGCTTGCACATGCCGCATGTGAACCTACAACATTTTTATGTTGTAGGTTCACATGCGGCACCCAAATCTCAAATGAACATAAAAGCTGTGACTTTTACCGACCTTCCCTGAAACAAGCGTGACATTGGGTTAAAAAACGTTAAAGTAATGTGACGTCACACTGCTTTGAACGCGACCGTTCTTCCAACTGAGCCATCGACAGGACGTTCATTAGTTACAGAATTGTTTTACTGTTCAGTCGTCTTATTTATAACTTGGAATCGAGATAACTATGAGCACATGGCAAATCCAGTAGCGCAGCATTTAGCTTGTTTTCCTCCCGCGATCTAATTTTGGTTTATTGTCGGTACGCGCGCGTAATTAACGCGCTTCATCGCCCCGCGAGCGATGGCGGTCTACCGCGCGTGTTCGCCAATCATGGCGGTCTATTATGGGCCCATCTATATCGCACATCGTGCACTACGCCATGCATACTTTTACGTTTTCTGCTGGATCCTATTTTTAATTAAAATGCCAAACTTTATTTTTTTAAAGAATTTCTTTTTTACAATTTACAATTCATTTCACCACTTGACAGTCACTGGTTATATGTGTTACTCAGCTAAGTGCTTTCTTGCGACTTCTCCTGTCCTACCATTTTGACCTTTTATATAGTAAACCGGAGAGGTCTTTCTCGCAATTTCTGAATTATTCTACCACACTACCACATTTACTAGATCATTCTACACACACAACCAGGGACCGCTGGATGATTCCATACTACGTGCAGTGGTGTGTGTAGCAGTGGCGAAGCGTGCCATACCATCGGCTTCCCTTTTAAAATGATGTAACAAAGTAGTTAAAAAATATAGGCACAAAGTAAAAAAATAAATTTAAAACCAAAGAAACAATACGTATTTTTCCCCCATTGAAACCATGCAGTCTACTTTATTATCATTTCTGCCTCATTTTAAACGGGAAACCGATGGAAACCGGCTTGTATGGCACCCTCCGCCACCGGTGTGTAGTCATTAGAACATTTATGCACACACAATCACAAGAATGTTATTCTAAGGCACGAATACTCCTAGATGTTTCTGTAATCTATAACACATATCTTACACTACGCCATGCATATATTTGCTTCGCCTTTGAACGTTTTGCGCGCTTCCCTTTGACAAGCTGCATCCGCCGCAGATTCCCAGTAATCCTGTAAATCTAAATATAAGTTGCAAAGATACATTACATTTGAGATTTATATTAAAGGCATTCCCACAAGCAGACACGTACGTGTATAAGTTCGCGCCAACACTTACCGCATGTGGACCTACAATATAAAAAAAAAAACAAATCTCAAATGAACATACGCTCTGCAACTCTTGCCGACCTTCCTTGAAGCAGGTGTGACATTGGCAAAGTGAATCATTTTTTACAGTATGGGCGGTCAGCCAAAATAGTCAGGCAAAATGGGTTAGTAAATTGCATTCCTCTTCACAAATCTATTTAAAAAAAAAGTGTAATTTAGATACGTTTTTTTTGCGTTTTTCTAGTTGTTTGTTAGCAATACAAACATCTCCAATATATATAAATTGAATATTCTTTGTTCGCGGTGTGTGTATATTTGCAGGGAACGAGTGTCGAATCCTAATAAAACATACTCCAGTCCGTTATCTTTCAATTACGCGGAGACTCGAACCCATTCATCCCCTTTTATTAGACCCTCCGTTCATTTATCATGCGGGCTCACTCCACATTTTTTCATTACGTTTTTACAGTCGAGAACCTTCCTCTTTCACTCTCCATTCTGGCTTTGAAAAACAGATTAAATCCAATCACTTAATCGCCTATGAAAACGGAGTGTTTGTAGATTTTTTTCACTTAAAAAAATGGCTAGATATTGAGCCATTTCTTAGTGCATTATAACTTAAACGGTATAAAGGTTTTCTAAACATTTTGTATGCATTTTAATTTTTTTAATGTGCTGCCACTTATAGAGACATCTAGCGCCAGATGGGCAAAACTTTTTATATTTTAAAATACAAACTGTACCCTTAGTACGAGTAATGCAAAGTTTACGGCAATTATTATAAAAACGGCAGATTTTGGGAGAAATCACTCTTTAATATTTTCCCTAAACTTTACATTTCTCAAGTTTTGCAACTCGTACTAAGGGCACTGATCTATAAACCAGCGAGTTGTAAGTTGGCTTATTTGTTACTATAGAACTATAACTGCACCAGAGGGTTGTTTCCTGGGGTCTGTTTACTTTTATCGGAGCTGGAGCTTCCGAACGTTTCGCCCGTTTCTACGATAAGCTACCTCAGAGTGATCTTGATGGAATTGATTGTTAAGGCATGTAAATATCGCGTCCACGTGCTTATTTATATGAAAAAGCAGCAATGGATAACCACAACAGATTTCGGAAAAAAAAAAACCCCTCAAGTGATGACCGCTACGCCCGCCGTCCACGAAAACCTGAAGCTACAGTTTTTTATGGTTCAATTTTGGCTGTTTTTTTTATTCTATGCCAAAAACATAATTTGTTTTGAGTCCTTTTCTATTACTTTTTTCACATTAAAGAATGTTTGGCAGTATCTTCCAGAAAACTGTGTCAAAAATTAGATTATAGATCTTTATTTTAAGATTTCTTTTAACGTTTCCTTGAAACACTTTTGTGTGGAATGCTTGTGATGGTCATTAATAGGGAATAGGCATTCCAGCTTTCTTACATCCATCAATCATCATTTGAAATGGCTGGTCGTTAAATGTTTCATGATGATGATGATGATGATATTGTTCGACTTTTATTTACGTGTTTCATAATTTGTCAATTCTTGCTTTATTATTTTTAAGGATACCCACATTTTCAAATACATTATTTAAATTTGCCGGGGCTATGGCCGAGGGGGCCAAGAGGGCTTATCTTTCTAGCGTGTTTCAAATGGAACAACGTTGGTTCGATCCCCGCTTGAGCCATTTTGACCATAATTTTGACCCTGGTTCAACAGATGTTATGGGGTAATTAATATTTAATAATTCATTTAAAATAAACAATAATGAATTATTAAATTATGATATTAATACCTGTTTCTGGCCAGGCAGAATAGGTTGGTGAATTGCATTCCTCTTCACAAATCTATTTTTTTAAATATAAAAAAAAAAATATTTAAAAAAAATCTAGAAAATAGATTCAATTCTAAAATGCAAAAATAAATACATAAATATGGAACTTTCACACTCAATGAACGCGTTTACACATACTGCGTAATTTTTTGTTTAGCAAAAATAAAGTAATGTAAAACTCAAACGAATCGTTAAATCTGTCACTCTTCCCACCTTTCTTTGAAGTAGGAGTAGCAAAAGCGTGTATTTGTTTTATAGTTTGGATGGAAACTCTTTGTTTCAGGGGAAATTGGCTTGAGTTATATGGCGTGTTTTCATTTGAGGTTTTGTCTTATTTTGTAAGTAGACATGCGCATGTGTAAGCGCCAACTTAACAAAGTCTGCTTGTGGTATGAATTTAATATGAATCGTAAATGTTAATACATCTTTGCAAAATATATTATAAATTGATCCTCATATTAAATGATAGTATACGAATAATGAAAAAGGGGGCAAATGATAAATTACGCAAAATTTTACATTTTCAATCTATCAAAATTTCACTCCAAAACTATTAAATAAATATATTTTGTATACGACTACAAAAATTTTCGACAAATTATATAGAAGTTGTTATTAGAAATACTAAAAAAAAAAGTAAAATCTGTAGGGATTAAAAAACATTGTTCTAATAGTTTTTTTTTCATATCGCTTAAGCTGGAAATTAATTTTTATGGTTGAACTCGCCTATAAATCTTGTTTATCACTATGAGGGAGTGTAGTAAAGCAAAAAAACTCTTTCGTTTTCCCGAAATTCGCCGTAAAAACTGCGCGCTAATCCTTTGAAACTTTTGGCCCGAATAACAATTGTTTTTAGCCAGAAATACAGAATTAAATTTTTTTAACACTAAAGTAGGTAGGTTTTACATACCTACAGTTTATTTTTTATTTTTTGACTTGTATACTTTTGAGACATTTTATATAGCTGTGTCATTGTGACCGAAACCATCGGGTATCCGAAATAAAAATCCATCCAAAACTGCAATTGAATCTCATATAAAATATTCGAATAGTTTCAAATAGGGTTTTGGGATTTTTTAGGAACCAAGATTCCTTGACTTATAGGTTGGTATGAGGCTGACCACCCTTACGCAAAAAATGGTTCACTTTGACAATGTCACCCCTGTGTCAGGGAAGGTCGGCAAGAGATGTAGGGTTTATGTTCATTTGAGGTTTGGATTTTATTTGTAAGTACACATTCAGCATTTGTAAGCGCGAACTACACGTGTCTGTTTGTGGGCATGCATTTGATATGAGCTTTAAATGTTAATATATCTTAGCAACTTAGATTATAAATTATAGATTATAAAAGATCTATCTATAATATACAACCTAGTGGTAGAAATATGCACGCCCAAAAGCAGATAATAATAATAATAATAATAACAGGCTGATTTATTTTAAATTACACATGATAAGAGAGCGCCGTTTTTGTGTGTGTCACACCTCAAGGGCCCTCTCCGATCATGGATAAGACTTTCTAAACAAGTGTGCCTTGAGTGCTCCTCGAAATACACCCACAGATTTGGAGTTCTTCACTCCGGGTGGCAGTCTGTTCCACTCCACCGGCCCCGCAACACGGAAAGCGCGGTCTCCGAAGTTTGTACGAATCTGACGGCGCGGCTGAACCAAATTGACTACTCCATCACCCGCAGATCTGAGTGTCTGCCTCCTAACACCCATTTCAACAGGTGAAATCATATCAGCCAGATAAGGTGGGGCCAAGCCATTGATGGCTTTATATACCATTAAACAAACACGGAAGACCACCCTCTCCGGGAAACGAAGCCAATGAAGTTTTTTTAACAGCGGGGTGATGTGAGCGAATTTGGGAATCCCGAATATGAGTCTTGCTGCCGAATTCAACACAGATTGAAAGCGATTAAACTGTTTCTTCGGCTGACCACTATAAAGCGTCGAGCAATAGTCAATCCGAGACATCACAAACGCACTCACCAGGGTCTTAACCGCATCTGACGGCAGACATTTTCTTATTGCCTTTATTTGGCGAAGCGAAAAAAAAGAAGAAGCTATTGTGGCATCTATTTGCCTATCCAGTGTCAGGTTACGATCCAGTAAGACTCCTAGAAGTCTTACCGAATCAGAAGGCTGGATTAGCTTACCTCCTATGGAGAGTGGTACTCTATTCACCAGAAGGTGGTCACGCCTCGATGTGGCTGCCCAGAGTATCTCCGTCTTATCCATGTTTAAGATTAGGCCATTGTTCCTCATCCACCCACCGACCTCCGCGATACACCCAGAGACCCTGCAACTGAGGTCCTCAGCCATGTCTGGCCGAGAATGAGAGTATATTTGCCAGTCATCTGCATATGAGTGTGCGATGAGGCCCCAGATACATGTCAGTTCGCGCTTACACAAAGTTGCATGTGCAATTACAAATAAAAACAAACCTCACATGAACATATACCTTGTAATTATTTAAAAAAAAACTTATATACGTAACCGAAACTGACAAACATCCTGAAACAAATTCACATACGTAACCGTACATGGTTTAAACGTGGATACGTGATTCAAATTTATGTATTTTTATTTAGAAAAACTATACATTTATATTTTAAATGTTTATGGTTAGTCGAAAATCTTTTAATTTATCTGTAAATGTTAAAGCCTGACACATCTGACGTTGAATTAATAAAAGGGCTTGAATTTTTTGTAATTATTAAACTTCTGAGTAGATTCATCCCGGCTCCGAAATGCTAAGCGGCCTTGTCAGTAAAGACTGTGGGAGTCTCATTGGACTTATAATTGTTAATTTATTACCATTTGTGTTTCTCCTCCACTGCCTTATAAAATAGTGGACGAACAGAACTCTCAATCTGACTTTCGAAGGGGCTTTTTTTAAGGAACTCTCCTGTGTGGGAGACTCTCTAGAATTCTTGTAATCTAGTTGTCCATGCTATTTCGTCCCCCCAAGTGCTTGTTTGGCTTATATACCATTTGATTCAAAGATGACCTTCCAATGAAATGTTCTTAAAAATCACATGCTACACAATCTGAGCTAAGAAAATAAACGTAAAGCACGATAATATGAGAGTTGTTTTTAAGTCAATTTCCAGATTTCATAGGACACATAAGCCCAGTACACATGCAAACATTGCTCATGTGAAATTACCTCTGATGAACATAAGGCAAACAAGCACTAAGAAGACAACTTGTTGAGGTGCCGTAAAGGTGTCGGTTTTTTGAGGCCCTAATTCTTTGTATCAGGGTAGAAAAATAGGTATAATACAGAAAAAAAGTGGAGGCGCATCTGCGGAGGTACCGGACACCCCTAGTGAAACGGCAGCAGGATACAGTAACAGTAACAGAGTGTTAGCTGCGTAGTGTTGTGTTGTTGCCTTCGTTTTGACACACAGGAGGAAGTGGTGATTGATACTAGTTTTGAATAGAATAAGGTTAAATTGAGATCAGAACACAGATAATCATTCCATAAACGGGCAGTTTGGCAAAGGAATGAGTCATGAAAACACCAAGCTCTCATAGTTTTGATGTCGACTGCAAAGGGATGAATGTGAGTTGTTCCTCGAGTTGCCCTTGTTGTAACGAAAGGACGAGGAATAAGTGAAGATATTTGATCAGAACAAGCATTGTGAGAGTACCTTTAGAAAAGACTGAACATTCCAACCCTTCTTCTATGCTTGACAAATTGCAGGTTCTCCGTAAGTGTAGGGTCACCAATCAGCTTCACTGATTTTCTTTGCACAGAATCAAGTTGGTCTATAAGTGTGGATCAATGGTTGGAAAATCCGTATAAGTAAAGGTTCATGTATTAGAATGTAATATTAATGTAGTAAAAATAAAATGTATAAAAAGTTTTTGCCAACCAAAAAAAATATATCGTAACGAATTACGAATTCAATATAACAAAAACTTCGGTTAATTTATTTAAGATTCTGTTCACAGTAAATTTTTGTACCGTTTTGCTATAACTGCTCTGAAATCAGTCTGCACTACACATGGTTTTAGCCCTTCATATACTACAATATAAGGACGGTTCTCGGAACATTGCGAACTGGAACATTCGCGACTTTGCCAGAACATTCGAGCAAACAGTTGTACAATTATCCAAATACCTATAACTAAAGGCACACTTAAACAATCACACATTCAAAACAATATCATAATACCAATTGTTCTACATCCAGACTTTTTAGTAAGCCAATGCTCTTGTACTTTGTAGGGATGGGAGAGGGGATTAAGGAGGAGGCGAAATAAAACTGAGGGGATGGGAGCTAAGAATATTACAGAGGTAGATGCAAAACCTGAAAGTTTGTTTTGGTTTTCTTTTGTAAGGGTCCGTGTAGACACGCACCTCCTTCAACTTAGGAAGGCTGTATTTTTGCGGTACGAATAATGATTCTAAGAACTAAAAATAACATTGAAAAACAATGTTTTCCGTGTGTAAAGAGTAAGTCAATCTGTCAGAATTTTGTAAGCGGATCACAGGTTATAATGCTTTTTTAAACTTATATTTTTATTATCCTTTTTTTAAGTCTGGTCGATAGCTCAGTTGGTAGTGTGCTTGCGTTCCATGCCGTGAGCACGGGTTCGAATCCAAAAAACAATTTCCCGTTTCGATGTTTATTTCAAACCCAAAATAAAAATACTGGCAAGGTTCACTCAGCCTTCACAAGAAATGAGAACCAGCCCCTCGGGAGCTGGGAAACCCTCACTTCAACTGAAGTGGTTGGCGTGAGGCCGACCCCCTTACCTCTAAAAATCAATAGGTCCCTCTCGCCACATGCGACCTAAATTTAAATCTAAATCTAAGCTGCAAACATATATATCATTTAAGATTCCGCATTCCAACAAGCAGACATGTATAAGTTCGTGGTAACACATGCCGCATATGGACCTACAATATAAAAACCCAATCTCAAATGAACATAAGCCCTGCAACTCTAGCCGACCTTTCCTGAAACATAGGGCCCTGAACGGCACTGCACCCCCATGTCTCGCTGAGCTATGCTCTGTCGATGGGACTTCAAAAAGACCACTACGCTCTGCCCTTACTTCTGTCAACAAGGTTATAGTGCCCAATAGAGCAAACACATCAAACTTTGCAGACAGAAGCTTTGCGGTGGCCGGGCCGGTGGCCTGGAACAATTTACCCATCGGTGTTCGCGCGAACCAGCCTACCACCACCTTCAGAAAGGAACTGAAGACACTACTTTTCTCGAGAAGCCATGGCGCCCTTGAGATGGTCCTGGACCATTAAATGGCGCCACAGGAAAGAAATCATCCATCATCATCATCATCAAGGGTGACATTGGCAAAGTGAACCATTTTTTACAGTATGGGTGGTCAGCCTCATACCCACCTATAAGTCAAGGAATCCCAAGGACCCCTTCAAAGAAAACGTGGCAAGAAGCTACAATATATATGTAGCTTAAAAGCGTAGCATTTTTTAACCCAAACAAATCAACATGGCGTTGTCGTCACATTCCTTACCATATAGGCTAATGTAAACAATAATTTCCACCAAATGTTGCCTACGTTTGCCTGTATGGGATGCACGTCCCTGGTTTGGATGCAGCTTTAGGGCTTAAGCAGGGACCTGCCTCGCCCCTTAGTTCGCTGGATGGAGGCGCGATTAACATTGGAAATGAACTCGTTACGGACCTCGGTGCGGGACTGACAAAATAAATTATTGAAAGTGTCCCGCGCGGAAGTTGGCGACTCGACAAACCGGCGGACAATCGTCACAACTTTAGATTCCGTCTCCATTTAGAGTTTGTTGTTTTTAAAAACTTTTTTATTTCTCTATTTTATTGCGTTCTATCTATATTTGATATATCAGGCTATCAGGGCAATAGTGGTGTAATCCACAATTGAGGTTTAGTGGCGCTCTGGCATAATTTTCATTCCTTATTACAGTATCTACCTGTGGTATCTACCAAATCAAAAGTGAAAAGCTCTTTTTCAATAGCTTAACTATCTTACACCACTTCTGATTTGGTAGCTACTATAATTAGGAATGAAAATTACGCCAAAACGCCACTATATCTCAATTGTGGATTACACCACTATTGCCCTGATAGTCTCATACATTCTAAGCTGCAAGTATACGTTAACTTTTAAGATTCA
Organism: Agapetus fuscipes; assembly: GCA_951799405.1. Taxonomy (NCBI): domain Eukaryota; kingdom Metazoa; phylum Arthropoda; class Insecta; order Trichoptera; family Glossosomatidae; genus Agapetus; species Agapetus fuscipes. The sequence goes on along the minus strand of OX637349.1, from coordinate 9,363,684 downwards.
CATTTGATACATGCTATAATGTAGGCCAACTTTCAACTGGAAATATAGAGGTTTGATATATTTACGTATTATAATTAACCTTCACGATTAATAACGATTTTCAGATATTGGTCGAACAGTTATGGGAGAACGTACATTCAGTTCATCTTCAATTGTCGTGCAGAAAATGTGCCTCTGGATTTAGTTGACTACGTCACCAACTAAATGTTGAGAATAATTAAATTCTCCCATAATAGTTAGTCTAATATCCAAAAAGTGTAATTAATCTTGAAAGTTAATTCTAATATGTAAATATGTCACGTGTAATTTCGCGCTTTAGCAATTCAGCTTATATTGAACTAAGTATTTTGTTTTTGCTAATTTTTTTGCTGTATTTTTGCTACAACTTTAAAAATGTTGTAGCTATTTTGTAAATTGCCAAAAATGCTCAAATTTAAGAAGTAAGAATAACCAAATAATTGAATAAGAGTTGTAGGCTTACACGGCCGGCTGATGATGCTGGAGTGATGCTTTCCGGGATCTGTTGCCGTGGTCTGTGGGAGCTGGAGCTTCCGGACGTTTCGCCCATTTCTACGACGGGCTTCTTCAGCGTGAAGTATGATGATGATGATGATGATCTTGATAAGAACTGTGATGATGATGAGAACTGTGATACTTCACGCTGAAGAAGCCCATCATAGAAATGGGTGAAACGTCCGGAAGCTCCAGCTCCCACAGACCACGGCAACAGATCCCGGGAAGCATCACTCCAGCATCAACCAAATAATTACCCATTGATTTTAAGAGTTTGAAGGCCGCAAAGTCATAACAGTGCCCTCCTTAGCTATCATCTAAATTCAGTTAAAGCTGTGTACATCTGCACGCAATGTTTTATATTTGAGATACAGTTTAATTAAAGTAGGCGCCCTTATAAATTCGCAACGAAAAAGGTTTTAAAGCCATCGTATCGTACTCAACGCAAAAAAAAATGGAAATTTAAAAACCTGTGTCAACGCAGTAAGTTGGGTGGAGAGAAAAACACGACTGAAAAAATGTAATTTTCTTATGGGGGTGATGTGTGGGAGGGTGAGGGTGAGGGTGAGGGAGGTTCCGCCCCCCCTCCGCCTCGCTTATCGGCGCACTAAATCATGAAACGGAATGAAGCAACCTCATACCGTTTTGTATACGTGCCAGACAAATCTTGGAATCGGGCAATTCACGGTGCGAAATTAAGATAAAAATATGCGTTTTTTATTAGTCTGTTGGTGTTTAAAATAGGCGGTAGAATAAAAATTAAAATATAAGGATGATTTATTCGGTGAATGCTGTTTTTGTGTGTATCACACCTTAAGAGCCTTTCAAATAACCTTCTCATAAACACAATGCAACGCAACTAACCTACACATATATTAGTTACTTCTTACCGCGTGTCTCCCGAAGGAACTTTTTTTTCACATCATTATTTTTATATGTAAGGCGGCTGACCTAACGCCAATAGTTTCTGATGAAGTGAGGGTTTCCCATTTTCCTAGGGGCTGGTTTTTATTTCTTGTAAAGGCTGAGTAAACTTTGCCGGTATTTCATTTCAGGTTTGAAATATACTTCGAAATGGGGAAATCATTTTAAACACCTTTGATGAAGATCAAAGTATGACCAGACAAACATCTGTCAATAATTTCGGTATTTTTTTAAACGCCTGGACAATGTTACAATCTTCCTCATTCCACAACCGTCCTGCAACCTATGTAAATATATATATAAAAAAAATATTTCGCTTCCCCCCCCCCCCCCTCCCTCCTTCATCCAGCTTGCAAAAAAGTAAATAAACATGAGATTAGATCCGCACCGCGAAAAAAGTGGATCGGTTCATTTTCTTTCCGACAAAGTTTTTTGATCAAACGCGCCGCTGCGAGTGCGGAGCGAAACTCTCTGATTGTAATGTATCTCTCTTTTAAAAGCAAATCCCATCTAAAGAGCTTTTCCAATGAAATCGAATAATATTGTTATGTAAATAGTAGATTAATATAAGTGTACATCGTAGGTAGCAATAATTATAGGCCTAAGAAATCTAGAAATGAAATAATAATCCTTTTGTACTCTTGAAGCCGGTGGTAGAACGTTCGAGAGTTTGTTAACTGGCAAATTAGTCACTAGAGACTTCTGTCTCTGAAGTATATAAGGAGCAAAATTGAGTGCACCAGGACAGTTAGATAGTCGCCATTGATTGAAGAGTGTGTGCGGTGCTGAACTGTGAAAATAAATTTGAGTTGCTAAAAGTGTTAAAAATAAATATTCATTGTAAAATAAATTAAGTGAAAATAAATATCCAGAAAGAAGACCTGTTGTTTTAATTAAGAGACTATCCGAACCCAAAAACATTACAATATTTTATCTTGAAAAATTACAAACGTGATAAATATTTTTTTTTATGATTCTGATTCATTTGTAAAGTAAATCCTTATTTTAGATTAAGTAGAAATTTTATTTGAAGGTTTAGTAAACCTTGCCGGTTGTATGATGAAGATTTTTTTATGTGGCACCTTGAAATAGTCCATGGCCAACTCAAAGGCGCCATGGCTCTTTGTGTACAACATTTTCTTCTATCTTCTTCTGAAGATGATGGTTGGTAGGTCTATGATTTTTGTGTTTAAAATAAACGTTTACGGGATATCATTTCTGATATACATACTTGGTGGGAATCGCACCCTTCAAAGAGAACAAGTTGTTCTTTTGATAATGGTGTGATAACATCGAAAGCGCTAGAGGAAATAATGTGAAACACCGTAAAACCGCATTTAGGAATGCCAATAAATACCTTTACTTTTTTAATTTTAGAGCTGTTTGGATTTTAACGATATAATAAAAAATAAAAAAGTTATGTATATTCCTTGACTTATAGGTTGGTATGAGGCTGACCACCCATACTGTAAAAAATGGTTCACTTTGCCAATGTCACCCCTGTTTCAGGGAAGGTCGGCAAAAGTTGTGGGGCTTATGTTCATTTGAGGTTTGGATCTTATTTGTAAGTACACAATCAGCATTTGTAAGCGCGAACTACACTTGTTGGTTTGTGGGCATACATCTGAGAGCTTTAAATGAATATATCCTTGCAACTTAGATTATAGATTATAGATGCCATTTTTCTGCAATCTCCAACTTTAAACTGCTCTTCTGAACAATTTAGTTTATGTCGCTTATGCCCTACTGCCTTTTAACCGTCGATATTAAAATTCCACGACCGGTTTCGCAAACACTCCGTTTGCATCTTCAGGTGCCTAAATAAATTAGCGAAACCGGTCGTGGAGTTTCAATATACTTAACGATTGCAAAGTGAATAACTCTAAAATCAATAGATTTGTATTTTTTATTATAAATTCAGAATGAATCATCGCAATGTCAATACACAAACTGTTACAAATGACTGTTTTTTATTGTTGCTGAAACTGAAATTGGATTTGACGAAATCACAAACGATAAAAAGCTTGAACAAATGGTTTTCTGTTTTTTTTTTTTTTTTAAGAAATCCTGTGCGGGAGACTCCCTAGATTCTAAAGACTCTAGGGGTCTATGACACTTTTTGTAGTGCCGCAGAGGTGTACGAGCTTGGTCGTCGCTACAAAGCGCCAATACTCAAGCAAGACCCAGTTGCTGTGAGGCTGGATGGACCTTTGGTGACCGGTCATTGGTAAAGGCTTATGAATTTTTCAACCCAGCGAAGAGCATATTCGAAATATAAATGGTATATTTTTGTGCTCCACCGGGATCCGAATCCACAACCTTCGATTTACGAGTCCGAAGTGTTGCCACTACGGACTACGGACCGGTCCAACTTAACTTGTTTACTTTTTTACAAATAAAAGATTTGTACGATTGACTGTCTCATAATTCTGTCATGTATATAAGTGTGGGGTGGGGAGGGTATGTTTTATTTCTTTGAAACCCTGACCCGCCATAAACGATGCCACCGTATATTTACTCTCTGCGATAGAATCGCAAACGCGAGGTTATGGTTTCTATGAAAATCACTTAGCGGAAATATTCTTCACGACAAAGTTAAACGGAGACTTTCACGATAATTTCAGACCTCGATACAAAAAGATAAGATCAATTTACTTAACATCCATGTCAATATTTAATACCAACTGAAAACCTTGACTGAAATGTAAAACATCTTGGTTATATATTTGTAGATATCATATTCCTTGACTTATAGGTTGGTACGAGGCTGACCACCCATACTGTAAAAAAAGATTCACTTTGCCAATGTCACCAATGGGCCCTTGAGGTGTGCTACACACGAAAACGGCGCTTTTTAAACAAAGAAATCATCGAAATATATATATACCTCTGATTCATGTTGGTTATTAATTTGTAGGTAGGTACACATTTTAAATGTTAATATATCTTTGCAACTTAGATTATAGATTATAAGGCTGAGCATTTTTTAGGGTGGAAATAGGAGGAAACCCTGCATGCTTCTTGACTTATAAGTTGATATGAGGCTGATCACCCATAGTGTTAAAATTGGTTCACTTTGCCAATGTCATCCCGGTTTCAGAGAAACGCACCAGAGTTACAAAGTTTATGTTCATATGATGTGTAAACGTGAATATAAGCAAACACAGAGAATCTCATTTTGTGTGTTTCCATATATTTGTCTCTTTTTCTAAAAAAAATCCTAGATCACCGTCTTTGATTCTGTACAACTTAAAATATTGTATGACTTTCTCAGGCATAAAACGCCAAATTCTGTATTGTCATTTTCGTTTATTTAACTCAAAACATTCAAAATGATTAAATTTTAGAGACCTCAGTCAGTACTCTGAATATGTCGTAAACTCACCTCGATTGCGTAAATCGAAAAAATTTATGCAATCTAAATCACTCACTAGGAGTGCTGTCTTTAATTCCATACAATTTGGATTCACGCAATCGAGTTGAGATTTACGTGCATGTTTTATCCTAGTGGTGCAGGTATTGTAAATTCTAATATAATAAGAAATACTCCTGTGAGGCTGTTCACGCGCCTACGTATCGCCTTGCGTTCTCATTAGCCGCCAGGGGACGCCAACCCTCGGAGGGCGATAACTTGATTATTAATTACGAGCTCACTACCCCTGACGGTTATGATACACCGTGCACCCCGCTTCACCACCCCTGACCCACCCTTGGGCGGGATTATCTCGTGTGACGAATTAACTCATCTAAATAATATGGGGCGCCGTGATATACTTAATTTAATGAATTAATTTGAATTTAGAACGGAAAATATTTTGAAGTTTATGTCGTAAAAAATAATTCCAGATTCAGAATTGTTCTCTTACCTTTGGAGCTTATATATAATCTCAGGTGCGAAGACATTAAAAATTTATATTCAATGCAATCCCACAAGCAGAAGTGTATAAGTTCGCGCGTATACATGCCGCATGTGGACTTAAAACATAAATACCCAATCTCAAATGAATATAAGCCCTGCAACTCTTGCCGACCTTCCCGAATGAAACAGGGGCGATATTGGCAAAGTAAACAATTTTTTTACAGTATGGGTGGTCAGCCTTTTTGTCGTAATAAATAATGCCAGATTCAGACTTGTACTTGTACCTTTGAAGCTTATAAAATAACAAATTCAGTTAATTGAGTTATTCGTGTCTGCTTGTAGAAATAAATTTAGGTAATATAAATAATGATGTGTATATGTTTTTGCAACTTAAATTATAGATTATTGATTCGGCTCTACAGATCTCTAGAAAAATACTTTGAAACATCAAAACATTTTGTTTTTCTTTTGAGTGCCCTCTACGCAAACATCGTAGCAGTTCAACGTCCTCGTCTGTAGCTACGAGAACCATGTATGTATAGTTTGTAGAATTCTACTCTCACCAAAGGCTCTACGTTAACTGAAGGCTCTACGACTTCTAGAGTTTCTGCGCCCCTGATTCTCAAAGTGCCTTCAAGGGCCAATTCCGACTTGCTGGCTTACGGAAACCAAATATGTAGTTTAATGAATACACATATTAAATTATTTTATTTTTAAAGTACGTAGTACAGAAAGTAGTAGTATGTAGGATTTTTATTTGTAAGTACACATGCAGTATTTGTCAGCGCGAACTTACACGTGTCTGTTTGTGCGCATGCATTTAATATGAATCTTTAATGTGAAAATATCTTTGCAACTTAGATTATAGATTATATTTGTTGATGATGGGCCCTCTCACGCGTCGCTCGGTGCTGCTGAAGTATTTGCAAAATAATCTTTGTAACACTGCAAAGAAACTAGGCCTTGTGGACGAGTTCGAAGTGTGATACAGATAATAAATAGTAGGATAATTTTTTTGGCGAGCGTTGTTTTCTGTGTGAATTACACCTCAAGAGCCCACTGCAAGCTTGGTCGTCGCTGTAGACAGCGCTAATTCTCAAGAAAGACCCAGTCGCTGTAAGGCTGGATAAAGCTTTGGTGACCGGTCGTTGGTAAAGGTATATGAATTTTCAACCCAGCGAAGAACATATTTGAAAATATAAATGGTTTATTATTGTGCTCCGCCAGCATTCGAACCCATGACCTTCCACTGACGAGTCCGAAGCGTTTTCACTAGACTACGGACCAGTCAGATAATGAAGAAAATGTGTAGGGGTCTGCGAGGCTTAGAAGTTTGGTGTTTTGTTCTGCGCTGTGTAAATGTAGTTCTGCGAAGGAGAGAGCGCCTGATTTATCTCCTCCGATCCATCTTGCCAGAATTTCTAGAACGTTCTCCCTCCGCGAAGTCACTTTTTGTAGCCCGGAAGCTTTTTTTAAAAAGCTGCGAGTGGCGCATGCAAATGGCAGTGGGCTTATCCGCTACAGTTGATCACAGAAATCTACACACGGAAGTTGTATTGTAAGCTTTCCTATGAAAACAAAGTGAGTGTAAAAACGGGAAGTACAGTATAGAATTGTAGTTTATATTTAAGTCGGTATTATGGCCGAGGGCGTACAGTCGTTGTTCATGACTAGCGTATTTGGGACAGTTGGTTCGAACCACATCTGGCCCACTTGACCATAACTTCGACCCTGGTTCAACAGATGCCATTGCATGCACACAAGCTTCTGCTTTCGTATGAAGACAACTGACCAGGTAAAATAGGCTGGTAAATTGCATTCCTCTTCACAAATCTATGTGATGAATGTGAATCAATTGAAAGATGTAAGCATGAATAGGAAGAAATGGAGGCAAGTCTGTAAAGGTTAATTTGCAGAGCTATAATTACAAACGGTTTTCGAATAAAATTCTGAGTATTGTATGCATATGGAGTAAAGACGCGTTGCTTGCATCAAAAATTTCAAAAACATTAAATGATAATTAAAATATTACGATAATTTATTTGGTGAGCGCTGTTTTTTGTGTGAATCACACTTCAAGAGTCTTGGTCGAGCCATAGGAAGCGCCAATTCTCAAACAATAGCCAGTTACTGTAAGGCTGGATGGACTTTTGGCAACCGGTCTTTGGTAAAGGTACAATAATTTTTCAACCCAGCAAAAAGAATACTTGAAAATATAAATGGTATATTTTCTGTGCTCCGCCGGGATTCGAACCCACGACCTTCCATTTACGAGTCCGAGGGTTTACGACTAGACCACGGACCGGTCCGAATATTTATATACGTCGTTAGCGATTACAATTGCAAAAAAATTATTTCATTGAACCGGTCTGAAGTCTAGTAACAAGAACTCGTAATCGAAAGGTTGTGGGTTCAATTCCCGGCGAAACATAATTTTTTTTTTTTTAAATATGGTTCACTTGCCTTTACCAAAATCATTTTTATGTGTATTTTCATTTACGACTTAATTTGAATATTTTGAAATTGCCTTACATCGCAAAATATTGTTACTTAAAAAACAAGTTACTGAAATATCTTCAAAAGTTGTTTTTGTTCCTTTACAAGTATACTTAAATGAATACCTACTCAAAATACCCTTAAAATTGGGAAAGTATTACTTGTGTAAGAAGGTTGTATAATATTTCTTGGTCGATACTTTCCGTCAAAGGAAAATGATGTCGAAAGCTTCTTTATGTAGGAACTTGTAAGTTTCAAAGTTGCCATTGTTAAGGCCATAAAAACGGCTCATTAGTCGCTTCGCGCCATCTTGATGAAGCATCTCATCATTTACTCATTTACAGTTTAAAAAATATATATATTCACATTATATGAAAAGGTTTTGTTTTCTTTTTCAAACATTATTTTTATTAGACTTGTTTCGGTAGATAGTACCCACTATAATCCATAATATTTGTTGCAAATATATATTAACCCGTAAGATCCATATTCAATGCTGCCCACGAGCAGACAAGTTTGCGCTAATAAAATATGTAACATATCTGCTTACAAAATAAAAACCCAAATCTTAAATGAACCTAAACCGTGTAACTTCACCCCTCTTGTCGCTTAAACTTCCTCTGTAAATACTCTTTCTCAAACGTTCATCATCCGTTCTTTCCAAATGCCCAAACCATCTCATTATATTATTTTGTACCTTTGTCATCGCACCCTATTCCAGATTACATTCTTTTTAACCAAGTTATTACGTAATCTATTTTTTAAGTTTTTCCTGTCATTATTCTCAGGTTTTTCATCTCCACTGTACGTACCTTATTCATTTCCCTGTCACTCGTAGTCCGTGATTCACTTCCATACATCAATGTTGGTAACAGTATGCTATTGTGTACCGACTTTCTCAAATCCATTGTCAGCCGCTTGTTTCTTGCAATTCTTCCTATCGTACCTACCACTTACTTTCCCTTACACATCCTATTCTCAATTTCTCTCGTCATTTTTCCCTTCTTCTCAAACATACTGTTACGTTTTCTCCTGGATTCTCTTTCTCATTAAAATGCCAGAATTTATTTTTAAAGAATACATTTTTCACAATAAACAAATTTTTTCACAACTTGACAGTCACTGTTTATAGGTGTTACTTAGCAAATTGTTCTCTTGTGACTCCCTGTTCGTACCATTTTGATCTGTTTTATAATGAACCAGAGGGGTCTTTCTCGCAATTACTAGATCATTCCACCACCAGAACATTATGTACACACACAATCACTAGAAAGTCATTCCAATCCACGGCTACTTCTAGATGGTTCTATAGTACGTGCATAGGTGTATAAGCGCACGTATATCAAGTTCGCGACACTAACTTTTAAATATTTCAATTCATTTACTATTTTTTGTACCATCAACCATAAACGAGCATTCTTACCTCTCTTCGTTTCTATCAAAAATCAAAACCTTCGTCTTGCTTGCATTAATTTTCAGATTGTTCGCGCATGGAGCATGGTTCAGATTAAAGATCAATTTCTGTAGTTCTGCTGCTGAATTAGCAATTAATAAAGTCACGCTTCACTTGCATACATTAGTGTCGGTATCAATATAATATATACGTAAATATTTCAGAATGGAGGCTAACGTTAGAAGTTGTTCTTCCCCTGGCGACTCACTGACAGCCCCAGTTAATTTCAAGCGCACTGTCAGACTTGCCGTCAGTCACCAGTCAGGACTTGACTCTCGAGAAATACATTTAATTTGTTCTCACGCATTTTGTATTCCTTGTTTTCTAAAAATAAAAATAAAAATTAGAATAACCTCCGGTCGATAGCTCAGTTGGTAGAGTGCTTGCATTCTACCCCGTGAGCTCGGGTTCGAATCCCACCGAGCAGGGTGTCAGAAATGATTTCCTATTTCGGTGTTTATTTCAAACCCCATAATAAAAATACCGGCAAGGTTTACTCAGCCTTCACAAGAAATGAGTACCAGCCCCCTCGGGAGCTGGGAAACCCCCACTTCAACTGAAGTGGTTGGCGTAAGGCCGGCCCCCTTACCTGTAAAAATAAATAGGTTCAACTCACCACATGCGACCCCTTCGGGGATAACGCGGCAAGAAGTTACACTATATGTGTAGCTTAGTTGCTTTTTTTTTTTTTTTTTTATATTAACTTTGTAAATGTTCATTTTTATAAATTTAAATAAAAAATGAATTTCGTTAAGATTCACATTTTTTGGGTTTATTTTTTGTACACAATCAGTTTCGGGAGAAGCAGTAACTCTCCCATCTTGAGGTGTTAAATGAAACCTTAATTCAATCTTCATCTTCTTAGGAATTTTAGTCTCCGGGGCTATTCTTAGACATTTTAGTCGTTGGTTGAGCCCACGCTTTGACAAATAAATGATGCCTAGCCTGAATATTTCATCACCACGGTCATTCTTACCTACGATGAGTTGATGATTTCTTTATAGCGCCGTTTCGTGATGTAGTCACTCCAAGGGCGCTGAAACCGAATATCGGTAATATTTGTATGAAAACTAATCAGCTGTTCGCTTGCGGACATCTTGGATTGGCAGGTCTTCATACAAATGCATCATTAGTTTGTCAAAGCGTGGGCTCAACGGGCGACTAAAATGTCTAAGAATAGCACCGAAAGATGTTTTTAAGACGATGGTAAATATATTTGATAAAATGTTTTTTTTTAATTTGTTTATTTAGATCTTTCGATCTGTGATTCACAACAAAAACATCATATTGGCTCATGGATCCTGAGATGAGAACGTCCAACTGTCATTTCATCTTATAGGGGTCTTCCAGCTGAACGTAGACCTACTGGCATCTCATTGGCTATGAAAGAAAACGAATATTTACAGTAGATAAATTAATAATAATTGAACAATAATTTCTCCAAAGAAAGAAAATATTTTGTAATGCGTTGTTCATATCTCATTTTAGAGCCTTTACTGAGTTCTTTTGTCGTCCTTTCTTTTATTCAGATTAGTCAGCTTAAGTCCTTTAATCATTTAATATTTGGAAACAAACATTTAAAGCAGATGAAAAACATAATGGTTTGTTTTCGCTCCAAGCGAGACGGAGTGTTCTGGACCTAATGTTCCTATTCAAACTCATCCGGGGTAACGTGTCTTGCTCCGAACTCCTGTCTGAAGTGGGAATCCGAGTGCCTAGGATGACGTCAAGAAACATCAATATCCAGCTCTATATTCCGTCTCATAGAACAAATTCATACGGAAACTCATTCCTCTTGAGAGCTTCGCGGTTGTTCAATGAAACGTTTAGTGAACTGGACATTTTTTACCAATCGACCAATACTTTGAAAAAGTTAACGACGGCCATACTTTGCCCTTAATTCTTGATTAATGATGTAAAATAATAATAATAATAATTGTAATTGTAATAATAATAGAAACGTGTTCATGAAATATAATGAATTTTGACTAGAATTTTAGTGTGTAGGTATTAGTGAGTGGGAAAAATTAAAATTGTTATTAAAAATATTGGCATGTTCAAGTGAATGTAAGGCTGATTTGATATATGTAATTCTGTTTTTATCTCTTATTGTTTGGTGTCATTACGGTTATCATGATTATTTTAATAGGTTTTTATATTTTATATTTTGTGTTTGAAAAAAAAAAAAAAAAAATATATTACTATCATTAGTATTTATATTTATATTCTTTTTTATATTCTTTTTTATTTTAATTACTTATATTTAATGTCAACATTGTATGAAAAAAAATATCTTACTGTCATTAGTATTTATAGTTATATTCTTTTTTATATACTTTTTATTTTTAATACTTATATTTAATGTCAACATTGTAATTGGGAAGGTACAACATCAATTGTATATATTTTTATTATTATTATATATATTTTAATGTATTTTCCTGTTTTGTTGAATAAATTATTTAAAAAAAAAAAAAAATGTAAAATAAGTAATTATTCTTCAATTTTTTTTAATGCACCATCTCCGTTGTTCATTGTTTCAACTTCAAGTCTTCGGCACTCTCCTTTGTTGATTTTCCATGACAGAGCCTTTGCCTTTATTGGAATTAGATTATTTTGGTCCTTTATTCATTCAAAAATCAGAAAAAAATATTTAAAAGAGATGAAAAACATAAAATTGTAATAAGTACTCTTCAATCTTTTTTCAATGCACCCATTGTTCATTGTTTCTACTTCAAGTCTTTAGCTCTCTCCTTTGTTGATTTCCCGAAAGGAGCCTTTTCCTTTATTTGAATTTGACTGTTTGGGTCCTTTAATCAGCGGTAATGGCGGCGATTGTCCGCCCGCGCCCTCGCCCAACAAAAACACGAGTGGAACTCGACCCACTGACCCAGATCCACGGAAAGGACCCCAAGTATTGGAACATCTGGCTCAGTAAAAACTTGGATAGGAAAACAGCTTTCTAATATCCGGTTTTAGAAATATGTTCCTTAACGCATGGAGCCAAAAACTTAATGTAATATTTAAACTGTAGTAACGGTTGTTTGTGAAAGAGAAAATAGCCATACTGATAGCCGATCTTCGTTAGAAGTGTCACTGGAAGAAGGACAGTTGTGTGACATTCTAACAAATCATAGTTAATTTTAATTTTCAAATTAATTAAACTTCTCCGATATTAGACTTACCGTTGTGGGAAAACATACAGTATTCCCGACGATTCGCTGGCGTGGTAGTCAAATGCCTCCTGAAGACGTTGACTGCAACGCCAGCGAAATGTCGAGAATAATTTAAGTTCACCGCTAACGGCAAAATACCATATCTCAATGTTTTTTTTTTAAGTTTTAAGAACAGGGAAAAGTCGCAAGGGACCTAGACCGGTGAATACGGTAGCTACGGCATGATAACAGTGTTGTTTTTGGCCAGAAAACCACTAACAAGAAATGGCTTGTGCGCTAGCGCATTATCATGATGTAAAATCCATGATTAGTTTCGAAACAATTCCTTGCGTTTTTTTCGTATTGCTGTACGCTAATGGCGCAAAACTCCAAGAAAATATTATTACTTGAAAAAGGTGTCACAAAACTGCGCTAAAGAATCATTAAAATCATCGTCATCATCACCATTTATTGACCGGACAAACCTTTTTCAATTTCCAACGTTTTTTTTGTAGAATTATTCATCCCCTCTCTACGATAAGTCACTGGTTGTATTTTGTCTTTGTCTACACTGAGCACGTTCCTTTATCGCGCTTTTTCCTCTCTTTATATGTGTTAAGCCTCAAAAGCTTTAAGATAAAGTGACGCGTTGTGTTGTAGGCCTCTCTGCCATTCCTCACAACTAACCCCTTTCTACGTATTTCCTATCAGTCATTCTGTTTTCCTATTATCATTCTCGCTTCTCTTCTACAACACGTATTTTTTCTTACCGTTAACATATTGTTGCGATTTGGAGCTCGTATTTACTTCAATTTTTTTTTTGCAAGGGTTTAACGGCCATACATTGAATGCCCATTTTTACAAGTTATTATTAATTTTAAAAAAAAAAATTAAAATTCATTCAAAACAAATTTACGCCGAAAAAATATTTTTATTTTAAAAATAAATAACTGAAAAACTCATATGAAGACTATGAACGAGTTCCTTTAGGATGATCTACGAGTAGTATCATGAAAAGGCGCTACACAAATTCTGGATTTTAATTTAATTTAAAGGAAGACTCAAACAAGGCGAAATGTTTGCTCCTGATGGTTAGGCAAAACGTCCGAGTTTTATATGTAGTCACTTTTTTTAAGAATAAAAATGATTATTTCAAGTGAATTAAACTTTGTTTTGAATTTTTTTTAATTTGATTTACAATTTTTATAATCTGTTAATGTGTTTCATTTCAGACAATAAGTCAAAAGTGTCACATTTTAACGCATATTAACAGTGGAATCGAACTCGCGACCTTCCTTTTTTTTGGCTCCCTCGCGTTAACCACTTGACTACGGACCGTGGTGCATACACCAACTTTTTGTTACATGTAAAGACATTGAAAAAAAAGTTTATTCAAAGTCGCAAATGAAGCCATTCATAATCTTTACTAAGTTACGATTACATATGAACATTTTATGTCTCTGAATATGTAAATATTTTTATGCTGACCCTCGGGTGGATTTGCGGTGACCCAGCCTTCAGTAATTATCATAATCTGCCGCCTTTCCGTGGGCTTAATGTACCGCATTCAAATTAACCCATTTACATCTTAACGGGCCGGAGCCGAGGACTGCTATTCCCTCACTCATATCAGATTTATCAAACGGAGAGATTTCAAAGAAAATGCTTAGAGAGGCGTTTACACCTAAGTGATTCTATGTTTATTTATCTTAGCAAGGAAGGGGACGCCTTAAAATACTTCTGAGAAGTGTTTTGCCTTCTTGGAGCTTTCATATTTTGTTTTTATATAGAACGTGAATGGCTCTATAATCTATAATCTAAGTTGCAAAAATATATTGCATTTAACTTTTAAGAGCATAGAGTTATAAATTCATTTTAATGAGGAATTATAAAATAATGAAAAACACACACGAAACACTTGAAATGTGACACTTATGCGTCCTCTTGAAAATGACGTAAGCAAGTCGAAAGTATTTGAGGTGAAAAAAATATTAAATTTGTGAAAATAAAACTCTGTCTTTTTTATTTTTATAATTCCTCATATATTGCATTTGAAAATCATATAAAATGCATGTCACAACCAGACACGTATAAGTTCGACCTTACACATACCGTTTGTGAACTTTAAACATAAGAACCCACATCTCAAATGAACATAAGCCGTGCAACTTTTGGCGACCTTCCCTAAAACAGCGGTAACATTAGCAAGGTGAACCATTTTTTAGAGTATAGCTGGTCAGGCACATACTAACCTAAAAGTTAAGGCCAAAATCTAATCATCCTATAAAAGCAGTGCCTTGTTATGTTGACCATCTGTCTCTGTTGGTTGCCATCCTCTTGAGCTGCGAATAGGAAGAGACATCCATGAGCCGCTTCGAATCCTGGATCAATGATGTTCTTGGGCGACCTCTTTTTCGTCTTCCCAAGATTTACCTTCAAAGATGTTGCTAAGAAAGATGTTATGTCTAATCGTGTGTCCTATTAGTTTGGTTTTTCTCTTCCAGATTAGACTTATCAGCTCTCTTTTTTCTTCTACTTCCTGCAATACATTTTCGTTAGACGTCTTTCCAACTCATTATATCTTCGCCATCTTCCTCCAAATCCACATCTTGAAAGGTCAAAATTGTTGGATTATGAGTTTATATTGTTGAGAAAAATCTCTTTTACACTGCTTAAAACTTATTTTTTTATTCACTTACTACACACAACAGTGTTAATGTAAGAATACTTAGTTACAATAAAATTTACAACAATAATTTGTTCAAAACTGCTGATTATTTCTAATAGGTATTATATATCTCTATATATTAAATTACAATTAATATACACAGTGAATTCTTTAGTTCTTTGGAAACGTTGTCCGTGGCAATGAGGATAGCCTGAAATGACTGGTTGTGATCGGTGGCTTTGAGAAAAAGAGGGGAAGAGGAAAAACCCCTCGATCAATGGACTGATCAGCAGATACGTCGCTGGTTGAACTGCTGTAAAAGAAAAACTAGATAAGAAGATTGCTCGCAGATATTTCGCAATCCGAAATAATGAGGAAGAAGACGAAAATAACACTTCATAAGTTTAGCATAGGTTAATAAAAGTGAAATGAAGGTTATGAAAAATAAACAAAATGCTATGGGGGAGTTTTTAAAAGTGTTTATTTTGTCAGCGTTTGATGGATTAGAATGTATTAAAGAAATCGTGTTTTTGTTACAAGGTTTATAACAAAGAAAAATGATTCGTTCAAGAAAGAAAATAATATATTGTAGATGACCTTCCGGTATTATAATAATTTTAAAACATGTTCAGGGTTCTTAGTCTTCTTTTACTTCTAATTCTATCGAACTGTAACTCTGTCGCCATTCCGCTAGGGGTGGCCAGAGCCTCTGCAGAGCTGCCTCCATTTTTTCCTATCCTGACATACCTTTTTCAATTCATTCATATCCATCACCTTTTTCATGCAATATCTGATTGGTGATTATCTATAATCTAATGCGCAATGATACATCAACATTTAAGATTCATATTAAATGCGTGCCCTCAAGCAGATATGCGTAAATTTACATATAAACATGCTGCATGTGTATTGTGTACTTGCCAAATATAAAATTAATTATCAAACGAACATACACCCAGCAACTTTTGCCGCGCTTCCCTGAAACAGGACTGATATTGGCAAAGGGAACCAATTTTTATCGTATGGCTGCTCAGCCTCATACAAACCTATAAGTTAAGAAAAAAATCATCTATTAATAATTAATTAAAAATATTTTAAGAATTTATCAATTAATGACATATGTTGAATCAGGGTCAAAATTATCCTCGATAGGACACAACGGGATTCGAACTTGCGCTTGTTTCAATAACGCTAATTTGAGTGTTAATGCCATGTTTTACCAAATCAAGGATTGAAGAACCTATAATAAGAGTTAACACAATATTTGGAGAGCGTGCATTTGCAGTTGCTGGCCCTCTGGCCTGGAACCACCTGCCACATCATGTGAGAGAGCTAGATGACCATGGAAAGTTCCGGAATGCACTGAAGATAAGCAAATTTCTGGCATCGTTTGCACCAGCGCAGCGCCCTTGGAGTGACTACATCACGAAACGGCGCTATAAAGAAATCATCAACTCATCATCTCATCATCATCATTCTGCCAATAATTGCTTTGCCATTAATTAACGCGAGTGCACGTCACATGAACCTCAAATTATAATATATTTAATCTAAGTTGCACATAGTCTTGATACTCCTGTTCCAAGCAGACAAGGATATCATCATTACTAGTAGATTAGTGGTATCGACAATTATATCCTCAGGTTCCAATTTAGTTAATGGCGTCCTTGACACAGGTACACACAATTCCCACAGGTGCAATTAAATGGAAGTAGACACGTCAGTAGAATTCTTTGTCAAAAAAATTGATTGTTGAATATTTGAATTGAAAAACCTTTGTCAATTTAATGGCTCGTTTAAAAAGTAATACCTTTAACATTTTGTCATCTATTTTTGAAGAGGTGTAAATTTGTAGTTAATTTTTTGTTTGCTACCCTCTTTTAAGATACATTTTGAACAAAAATCTTATGATGTATCTACGAATGGCAGCACCTGTCCAGCTGTTCAGGCACCGACATGTTTTATTCCGTCCTATCTTCAAATGGGTACGATAAGATCTACCGACGCCGTCGAGACTTTCACCCCAGCTTGCCTTGGGATTCGAACAAGTAATGCCTTGGTAAAGAATGCTGTGGGTCATATTGCTTTTAACGATAACAATATTTTACAATGTACCTTTTAAGCAACGTTTTTACACTAAATTTTTCCTGGACAGACATGGTAACCAATACAGAACTCCTGAAGCGAGCTAGAGTTGACAGGAAGCTGTTGACAAATATCAAAGTTCGGAAGATTTTTTTTTTAGGGAATTGTGTGCGGGAAGCTCCCAAATTCTTAAACGGCTCGGGAGTCTTTGCCGCAAAGGCGTTGTTTGAATTGTTGCTTCTGTCATGAGGCGCTGCAAGGAAGTGGCGATTAATGCTGGTTTTGAATAAAACCGAAGTAAATTAGGAAGGGAATACAAATACTGCTAGATCATTCCATAAAATGGCATGAAAACGCCAAGTTCTCATAGTTTTGAGATCGACTGCTAAGGGATGAATGAGAGTCGTACTACGAGTTTCCTTTCTGAAATGCGAGGGGGAGGGATTAATGAATGGAGCTCATTGGAACATCTGCAGAAAATACTGCGTGGGGAAAATACCACCCTATTCAACTTATATTTATGGGAAAAATTGAGGGACATTGAATGCCTGGTAAGAGACAGATGTCCTGGCTGAGAGATTTAAAGGAGTGGACTGGCATCCGGAGTGTGAAGGAGCTATTCTGAACGGTGAAGGGTAGGGACATGTTCACCGAGGTGATCACAAACCTTGGATGACCCAACATAGCACATAAAGATGGAGATTCATGCGCAATCTGCTTAAAATGTATTTTATTTTTAAAAACAGAAACAGAACGTTACCAGTTATTGCTGAATAGACGAAATCAATCTATCGACCCCAAGCAATAGGAAAACGTATTCCATTATATTTCTCTGCAACTTTTGTCACCTTTTCCTGAAACGAAGTGATTTTTTTACGAAAGTGCACAAATTTACATCAGTTTTGTACTCAAGGCATAGAGAACAAAGGAAAACAAGGAACATGTTGTAAAACTAAAAATATCGATTGCAAAATTATAGCACAGCGTCATTTCCGTGTTGGGAGGCATTATCAGAATTAGCTTATGGTCGGATTCTCATTCAACATTTCAAACCTAGATTAAAAAATAGCTTCACGCACCGGCATCTGGGTTAAGGTCGGCGTTTAGGGCTGTCTTTAGGGGAAGGGGAGTAGTAGGAGAATCTCCCCCCCTCTAATGTCCTCCCAAGGGGGCGCTACGGTATAAGCAAGTCGACAATTTGCCGCCCCGCCGGATTTCTAGGCCAGAACGCCTGCAAAACTTGACTGATCACACCATTTGTGCATATTCTTTGTTTTGCCACCTACAACGTGTCAAATTGAAGACGATTTACGTAGAAAAATGTACTGTTGTTACCATGGACAGAATAGATAAAATTCATATCTCAGGGATAAGAAAAGCGTGGATTTACGATAACTATATCATTAACCAACTAACGTGGCCGTTCCTGATTTATAGTTTTAACAAAGACAGTTTAGGTATCCTGGACAGCGTAACTACTAGATACCTGAAACAATGGACGCGACTCGCAAAGCCTGCAGACCCCGCCACATTCTACAGATCGAGAGAAAACTTTGGTTTGGGATGGAAAAGACCATCTTTCGTACATGCACAACACCGCATTACAAAGCACCATATTCTTGAAAACTCCAAAGACCCAAGTGTCATAGAATGTTGGTCCAAAGATCCCCAAATGTTAGAGCTCAAAAATAGAGCAGAATTTCACCACAAATACCTAACCGGTGTAAGCACTAACAGAAGAGGTCTGGGATGGCAAAAGGTGGAATCGGAGAAAGCCCATATGAAGGCTCTAGTAAAGCATGACTCTGACTCTAAATACAGGCTTCATGCGTTAAACCTTGAGATGCAGCATGACTGGATCACTGTTGGTGAAATGTGTCTTCCACCTGCACTACACTGGAAGATACTAATATACAATTGGTCTCCTGAAATGCTACGATTTTACTTAAATGCATTTCAAAACACGCTCCCTGACCCTGGAAACCTAAAACGATGGGGTAAAAATACAACTGCTTCCTGTGATCTCTGTGCCATTGACAAATGCACAGCAAGACATATTCTAACAGGGTGCAAAGTGGCCCTTGAAAATGGCAGATATACCTACAGACACGACAGGGTACTGGAAATACTAAGGGAGAGTATAAGCCTAACAATTTCCAGAGCAAACAAAGGTTTGACAAGAGAGCCCATTGAAAAAATAAAATTTGTTAAGCCTGGAGAAAAGGGAGAGCGAAGGGCCAGGACCCAGACTTCCATTATAAAAAAGGCAAAGGACTGGAGGCTTGTGATGGATTCCACCACAGGACGATACATTTTCCCAGGAGAACTATGCACTACGGCTTTGAGACCCGACATAGTTCTATACTCAAATGAACTAAAGCAAGTACTCTTGGTTGAATTGACGGTGCCGTGGGAGATGAACATCCCTAAGGACCATGCCTACAAACTAAATAGGTATAAAGGACTAGTGGATGAAATCACAAATAATGGATATACCACAAGATTGTATGCAGTGGAGGTGGGAGCGAGAGGACTGCCAGCCAAATCGGTATATACTTTCCTTAAGGATCTGGGACTGAATAGATCCCAAATAAATGGATTTCTGGAAAGACTAACAAAAGCGGCCATCTCGGGATCATACCACATTTGGCTGCGAAGATCTGAGAGCCCAGACACCTCTGGACATGCAACGTAGTTAATCGGACTTACATATTGGAAGGAAGGATGAGTTGGGAGGAATTGGGAACGTTGTCATGACAAAAGGATCCTTAACCAACCAAAGACAGGTCGTAAGTCCTGTGACTCCCATCTCATCCTGACTCCGTGCGGCGGGCCTGAGTTTGGGTCTTAGATTTTCAAAATTAGAGACCTGACTCGGTGAGACCGTGGATGCTCAGCTATTTCACAAATTAAATTTGTTGTGCGTTAAAGTAAAGACGGTTCCTTGACTTATTGGTTGGTATGCGGCTGACCACCCATGCTGTAGAAAATGTTTCACGTTGACAATGTCACCCGTGTTTTAGGGACGGTCGGCAGGAGTTGCAAGGTGTATGCCCATTTGAGATCTGGTTTTTATGTTGTAGGTTCACATGCGGCATGTGCAAGCGCGAACTTGTACGTGTCTGCTTGTGAGAATGCATGGAATGTGAATCCCCAATGTTACATATCTTTGCAACTTAGATTAGATTAGATTAAATTAGGTTAAGTTGCTAACTCGAGTAGCGTAATTGAAATAAATTTACCATGGTTCGATTCCCGTCGCGCCCTCCGATTGACAGAAAACGGAACAGAAGCCCTTGTGAGCCTATGGGGAACCAACACAGTTTTCAGAGACCGTGTTTTTGCAGTGGCTGGTCCCAGTACCTGTAATAAGTTGCCATTAGATGTCTGAGGGTCAAGGACAGTTGATGACCTGAAGAAGAGGATGAAGGCACATCTCTACATCCAGTGAACAAAAAGCGTCCTTGATAGTGGTGAAATAGTTATCAATTTCACAATCAAGATCACTTTTTTTTAAATTCCCTTCTTTTACATTTACTCTGTACATATCTTTCACAATTTCACCAATCTGTTCAAGTTTTTCTTCTTCTCTGTCTTCTCTTTCTAGATTTTCCTCCTAAATTTCCTCTTTATATACACTTTGTAAGTCTTTCATCATCCAATAAAAGATCGAAGTATTTCTTTACGAATTGAGTTTAATATCTCGAGCGCTTTCTGTGCGTTAACACCCCATTTTTCAGTTGTTCTCTTGTAAACATTGCGTTAAAACACTTTTAAAGCGTTCGAGATATCAATCTAACTCGCGAAGAAAAACTTTGTTGTTATTTTTGCTTTCTTAATCTATCATTGTCTATTATTTATATTTGTCCAAACCATCTCATCGCGTTCTTTTGTACTCTTGTTTGTGTGCAGATTTGGCGCCGTTTGGTCGAGGAAACCAAGACGCACCTCGAATTTTTGTACCATGGATGACGATGATGATAATGATCGCCAGGTATCGCGTGACCCGCTCCACGATTTATTGGAGAATTAGTCTGACATTCCTGGATGTATTATTTGTGACGTTGGCTAATGATATTCGAGCCATGTTGACGACATTGCATGTATTTTTTGTCGTTTGACCTTTTTTTTAGCTTATCGTAGGTTATTGGAAAGAAACATCAAACATGATACTTTATAATATGTGTACATCCAATTCAATATAGAATAATAGGTCGCCAAATTGAAAAAAAAATCTGCAATAATTTGTATTCTGATATAGCTGACCTGTCCGTAGTCTAGTGGTAACCCTTTGAACTTGTAAGTGGAAGGTTGTGAGCTAGAATCCCGGGGGAGCACAAAAAATATACCATTTGTATTTTCAAATGTGCTTTTCGCTGAATTGAAAAATTCATATACCTTTATCAAAGATCGATCACCAAAGGTCCATCCAGCCTTACAGCAACTGGGTATAACTTGGGTATTGGCGCTTCCTATAGCGACGATTAAACTCGCAGAGGGCTCGCATGTAAAAACACAATGATGGAACATGTCAGTAAAGTACATCACAATGACAAAGACCACTAGACAAAAAATCACATGTAAAAACAATACATACTAAAAACAGAACTTCCATTTACGGCACATGATAAAACATCACATAACAAATAACATTAAATACCAAAAACTGCAAAAGGAATATGAGAAAATGGAATATATCCATATATTTTGGGTAAATTTTCCAACTTATGCCGCCTTTACCTACAATCAGGGGTGGCAACGGCATAACATGCATTATTTTTTACAGGTGAGATAGCCAGCCCCACGCTGATCTATAAGCCAACAGCTCATTATGGGCAAAATAAATGTTTGTTGTTTATGATGTTTTGTCATATTGTGATGTTTACGTATGTGCCTTTCATCATATGTTCTGTTTTACGTAGTAGGTATGCGATTTTTTTAATGTGAAGTTTTGTCCTTGTGTTGTTTTATTTCATTGTCATGTTTTGTCACAATGAAATCATGTGATTTTTTTGTCATGTGATGTACTGTCATATGATATTAAGCCATGTGCCGTTATGTCATGTGTTGTTTTGTCACTGTGCTGTACTGTCCTGCCACCGATTAGATAGACGATGCATATCTTTCCTTTATTCCCTCTGTCTTTGTTCACTTTCCTGTGGAGATATTTCATTGTCCTTTCTCCCTGACCAAGTCAATGTTAGCGTTCTCGGCATGCCTTGGCGTTATTGTCCGTCATTAAATTTTAATCTATATTTATTGTGCGGAGCTCCCTTACTTAAAGTCAGGAAGCCCATGTAAGCCAACGAAGACAGCCTGTTATATAATCTAAGCTTCATATTTTAGTGTGAAACTACTTACCGCGTATTTTTCAATGAATAGCTCCTTGACTAAAAGTATGGAGTTTTACTGTAAAAAATGGTTCGCTTTGCCAATGTCACCCCGGTTTCATGGGAAAAGGCATTTGCAGGTCGACGTATACTTTCTTTGAGGCGACTGATCCAGCTACGCCAAAACTCGTTTAAGTCAACGAATTGAAATATGCAAAGATATACTATTGGCATTTAAGATTCATATTAAATCCATGTTTCCAAGCAGGCAAGTGTAAGTTCGCGCTAACACATGCTGAATATGTACGTACAAAAAATGTGTATAACTTTTTTGCATATTGTCATGTTCTTTCATCATATTTATTTTCAGAATACCCCTTTTTGTTATATGGGCATTTCAGGAAAAGTATTATTAGCCATTCTCTTCTCCAAATCCCTCTAGTGCGTTTTTGTTTTCAGAGGGGGGACAGATTATTTTTAAATAAGTCTGCTTTTGACGTGCATTAATATAATCCCCCCCAAATAATATTAATTAAGGGCTGACCCCCCCCCCTCCCTCCCCTCTGCCTTTCATATAAACTGAAGATTTCAAGGCTGGCCTGTGAACGTCCCATTGACGTATAATAAGAATGAATCCCTAACTGTTTTAACGGAAATTTTTTGATGCTTTATTCGTTGTAACCTACCTCAATACAATCTTTACTTAGTTAGAAAGAAAATAAAGATGCTCTCAGTGTGACTTCAATATAAACAGAGATGCGTGGGAGAAGCCAGATTTTTTTTTTTTTTTGCAAAATAAGCATTTTAACGTCATCTGTGTGTGTGTTGTGAAATTGTGCGCATGCGTTTTAATTGTTTTAGTCGGTAAATTTGCCATTTTTTAAAGAAAAAAGGCATTATTGTAAGACATCGTTACATGTGTAATTATTAAGTTTCTACCTTGACTTATAGGTTGGTATGAGGCTGACCACCCATACTGTAAAAAATGGTTTACTTTGCCGATGTCACCCCTGTTTCAGGAAAGGTCGGCAAGAGTTGCAGGGCTTATGTTCATTTGAGATTGGGTATTTTATACTGTAGGTCCACATGCGGCATGTGTGAGCGCGAAATTATGTGTGTCTGCTTGTGGGAATGCATTTAATATGAATCTCAAATGATACATATCTTTGCAGCTTAGATTTAGATTTAAATACACAAGATGGAGGAAGCAAGAATACATTTAATTTCACAGAGTTAGTACTTGTATTTCTTGACTACTTGATATTTCTGGCTGGCAGTTGTGTCTCATACTACGCTTCAATGCCGTAATCTAGTTTCGGGTCCACTTATATTACATGTCAATGGCATGCTCTGTACCCCAAGTATATAACTTTACGTTTCAACTCAACGATTGCGTTTACTTAAAAAAAATATACGCTCAATATGGGTGCTTTCTTATATTCCATACATTTTTGGTAAAACTCTATGGAGTGACATTTTATACTGAGGTCCTCACTGGGTCATACATTTATAGTATAGGTACGGCAAGTTTGGAACTTTGATAATTGAGGAGAATTTATAGTTTAAAACTTTAATCATTCCAGACTGCTTTGTTTTAACGTACACGGATAGCATATTTATTCTACCGTTGGGAATTAGTCCTGAATATTTCCTTTTTAATATGGAGCTACAAACTTACATGGTATTATTTTTTTTACTTATCTATTCTTCTAATCTAATCTAATCTAAGTTGCAAAGATATGTTACATTGGAGATTCACATTATATGCATTCTCACAACGAGACATGTACAAGTTCGCGCTTGCACATGCCTCATGTGAGCCTACAACATAAAAACCTAATCTCAAATGGACATACACCCTGCAACTCTTGCCGTCCTTCCCTGTACCTAACAGGGGTGACAAAGTGAACCATTTTTACAGCATGGGTGGTCAGCCGCATACCAACCTATAAGTCAAGGAACAATATTCTATAATCTTAGTTGCAAAGATTCATTCCATTTAAGATTCATATTACATGCATTTCCACAAGCAGACGCGTACAAGTTCGCGCTTACACATGCCGCATGTGGATGTGGACTTACAACATAAAAACCAATCTCAAATGTACATAAGCTCAGCAATTCTTGTCGACCTTCTCTAAAACAGGGGTGACATTGGCAAAATGAATCAATTTTTTACAGCATGGGTGGTCAGCCTCATATCAACCTATAGTTCGAGGGATAATGAATGTAAAAGAAGGAAATGTGTGAAAAATGTGATAGATATTAATTATGAATGAATTTAAAGATGCATGCAAGGATAAGGAGAAATGAAGGCAACTGTGTAGAGAATCTGGCCACCCATAGCAGAATGGCAACGCAGTTTCAGTATTTTGAAATACCACTCGATTCATATTCATATTCCTTGACTTATAGGTTGGTATGAGGCTGACCACCCATACTGTAAAAAATGGTTCACTTTGCCAATGTCACCCCTGTTTCAGGGAAGGTCGGCAAAAGTTGTGGGGCTTATGTTCATTTGAGGTTTGGATTTTATTTGTAAGTACACAATCAACATTTGTAAGCGCGAACTACACTTGTTGGTTTGTGGGCATACATCTGAGAGCTTTAAATGAACATATCCTTGCAACTTTAAGATTATAGATTATTATTATTATTACTCGAAATTTTCTATGGATTCCTTAACAATTAAGATTGAATAGTTACATCGGGATTTGGACTCAAAAGAATTATATGAGACGATTATAAATGTGACACAAAAAACTCGATGACCAGCTAGAATCGTCTCTTTTACTAGATTTCTGGGGGTCCCCTTGTTATTTCTCACGTTGACTTTCCTCTTCGCTTGTCCACTCCAGCCTTGCCCGGTCTTCCCCCTCCCTCTCTTCCACTAAGAGTGATAAATGCCTTGACGCGCGATACAATAGACTTTTGGGGAAATATTTACTTAGCGTTTACGACCGTAATCCAGCAGATTCCACCTTGCTTCAGTGCCCAGTAAATTATGAAAAAACAAAATAATATTTGAGATAATTTAATTCTACACAAAACACTGCGCCACTAAAACTACATATGATGGCATTTGTTCTGATGAAATATTCTCACTTATACTCCTTCCTCTCGTCACAACAAGAGCAACTCGTAGAATATATATATATATAACAGGCTTACTTATTTTAAATTACATATGATAAGAGAGCGCCGTTTTTATGTGTGTCACACCTCAAGGACCCTCACATTCATCTCGTTGCAGTCGATATCAAAACTATGAGAACTTGGTGTTTTCACGACTCATTCCTATGCCAAACTGCCCGTTTATGGAATGGTTACCGGTATCTGTGTTGCCATCATAATTTGATCCTTGTCTATTGAAAACCAATTTAAATTGCTACTTCTTTCACTGCCTCAAAATAAAAGGAACACAACACTACGCAGCTAACAGCCCTGCAACAATGAATCACAACATCAGCCGCAACATCACCAACACCTCTTTGACAATAAGTGTCATAATCCTCTTGGTTCTATAAAATTTAGATAGTTGCCTACATAGGATTCCTTAAAAAAATCCATGTTGTGTAAAACTGCAGGACCAGGCAATGTAGAATGTATGACTCTGTAGGGATAGTTTTTGGCGGAAATATTTTTATTTGTACACCTCGTAGCAGTAGCGGCTCTAGCTAAAACTTGCGGGAGGGGATGACCTTGAAAGAAAATCTTATGCTCACCTGTGACCTGGCCATACACTGCACCAGTCACCTGTTCCCACCTGCTCACCACCATACAGTAGACGGGCAGAATAATGGAAATATCACAAGGCTGATGATGCACAGGCCTCTTCAATTATTTGCTTTTTTCCCAATTTCATATAAGTAAGGATCACAATGAATCACAGTAATTGTGAAAAAAAATATCTTTTGTTTAGTCACAATCACATAAAAAATAAACATCACAAATTAACGTTATTTTCATTGCGTTAAATAACTTGTTTCGTTATTTTTAAACTTTCCAAAAGAAACTTGAATACTTTTTGATATGTTTACAATTTCGTGAAGAATTCCTGAGAACTCCGACTTATCACGGTTGAAAATGCCACGGAATTGGCGGTAAATAAATCTAAAAAGTAACGACCTATAGTTAACAAAAGTGAAACAATGACAATCTCTGTTATGCTGGGAGTCTTCGACACAAATCTTAAACAATATTATAATGTGTACCCACATGGTTTGCTCTGACGTCACACGGGATCGGGAGACTTATCCCCACGGCCCATACCATGGGCACTCTATCAACGTTTGAAATACGCATGCGCGATAACGTTGTATGTTGTATTCTACAAGCAGTCACTACTAACACATGCAAAGAAATCTCGGTGATCGGAGGAAATATCCCCAAGTACGAATCGTTCAAGTTCGGCCCGGGCGATCGCGATGGCTGAGTGCCGGCCACGTAACAGCCGTACATCGAGATGAATGTATGTACTTCTGTATAACTCGATGTATTGATGGGAGGGGACAAGATTTGAACCCTGAAATTGTGAAAAGCATTTCTCGTATGAGCCAAAATATTTCCCAACAGTTTTAGCGCGCTACGTATATATTACTCTAGAGTTAAATAATTTGTAACAGCTTTAAATTCATTTATATTATATTTCGCTTCTAGTAAATAATTGTTTTTTCTATTTCATCCATAGGGATGTTCCCCACCATCCCCCAGTGAAGAGCCGCCACTGCCTCGTAGCACATATTTCATACAGCTATAAGCCGTCTTGAGTATACCATCAGACACTGAGTTGACAGCCTTATATCCGGCCATGAAAGAACTCCAATCTGCCCTACCAAAGATGTTATATTAAATTTTTACGAGGGAGAATCTAACGCTCTATATGGCGGGGATTAATTAGTTTTGTGAGGAGTTGATGTATGTATTAGGGGGGCCAGTTAATCTCTAATTGCTTCATACCATTAACCTTAATTATTTTTTATATATTTACTCCAATAAGTTAACAGTTCATGTGTGATATAAATATTTTAGTTAATTTTATAGGAGTGAAGAAATTCTGTACGGAAAACCACACCTCTGATTTCTGTTTTTTTTTTTCAAGTTGGTTTTTTAAAAGCTAGTCGAATAATTATCTTGTTAACAAATATATTTCAGGAATTATCTTGTAAAATAAATTTGATGATCCTTAGTAAATTTTATAGAACTTAAACAAAATGAAACTTTACTCTGTTTACTTTCACTGAATTTATTAATATTCTAACCAATTTTTTGTGCTCCTTGACTGATAGGTTGGTATGAGGCTGACCCTCCGTGCTGTAAAAATCGGTTCACTTTTGCCAATGCCACCTGGTTTCAGGGAAAATTGGCAGGAGTTGCAAGGTTTATGTTCATGTGAGTTTTGTTGATTTGTATGCACGCATGCAGAATGTGTAGGCGCGAACTTACATGTGCCTGCATGCATTTAATATGAGCCTTAAATGTTAACATATCTTTGCAGCTTAGATTATAGATAACGTTTTCGATCACTCACGATCATCATCAGGAACAACAAAAATCCATAGAAAATCAATTCATTAAACCAATTCTGTTTTATTTCAAACATACGCTGGTCACATTACCACAGTCTTATTTCAATATTTCAGAATTAAGCCTTTAAAATAAAATTCATGATTTTTTTAATTGAGGATTTGCGTAAACCGATGTGTGCAGGTATTTTTTTTAAAGAATTTGTTATCATTTGAGTGCGTCATGTAAGATAAGTGCTAATCTCCCATACTTAGACCGTAATCTAAGATATGTGAACAGTAAAACCGCCTTTAATCACTAAACCAAATCTCACATCCTTGAATATTGTCTGTTAGAGTGCCAAGGTGTAAGATCGCGATATCTACACCTACGTAAATACGTCAAACAAAACACATTGACTGTTGTATCTGTTTGTTGATAGAATATCTTATCTGAAGAAATCAGATACGAAGTTATTTTTATTCAAGTCTCGCCACCTGATGATGCAAACGGTTTGTTTGCGAAACTGGTCCTGAAGGAATATAAATTAATGCACTTAGTAATCTAAAAAGTAATACAAAAAAGTAATCCGAAAAAATAATTCTAAAAAGTAATCTAAAAAAAATGTTTTTTTTTTTTATCTTGTAAGATGAAATATTACAAAGTTAATGTGTCTAAATTCAATTAAATACTTAACCGTTTCTTAAAATGTAATCGAATTAATAAATTAAAATGTTGATCGAAGTTAACAGATGTTATTGGCTAATGAATAATTAATTACTCATTTATCCAACTATCTATAATCTAAAATCTAAGTTGCAAGGATATATTCGTTCAAAGCTCTCAGATGTATGCCCACAAACCAACACGTGTAGTTCGCGCTTACAAATGCTGAATGTGTACTTACAAATTAAATCCAAACCTCAAGTGAACATAAGCCCCACAATTTTTGCCGACCTTCTCTGAAACAGGGGTGACATTGGCAAAGTGAACCATTTTTTACAGTATGGGTGGTCAGCCTCATACCAACCTATAAGTCAAGGAATATGAATAATAAATTACATTTAAATATAAAAAAGAACAAAAACCTTAAAAATAAATCTATACAAAAAAAGTCAAAACCATTTCTTAAAATGTATTTTGATCGAAGTTAACAGATGTTATTGGCTAATGAATAATTAATTACTCATTTATCAAGCCATCCATCTATTAATAATCAAAGTTGCCAAGATACATTAACGTTTAAGAGTCATATTAAATGCATGCCTTCAAGCAGACACGTGTACAATCGCGCTTACACAAGCTGCATGATTACAAAATACCACCCAAATTTTAAATGAACATAACCCTTTACGAGGCCGACTTTCCCTTAAACAGAGGTGTGGTTTGCTTAAGTGAACCATTTTATACGGTATGGGTAGTTAGCTACATACCAACCTACGTATAATATAATTTGTTAATTATGAATTCATCATTAATTAAATAAAATTGATAAATGATGAAATCATTTTACGGTCGAATGATCACGATCATTTTATCATTCTAACAACAAAGTGATAATATTAATTAAAATAAACTTTTTGTGAAATACATAGTTTTCTTTTCACATATTTTAAAGTTAAATTGCCTAAGCGCCATCGAACTGTATCCGTCCATCTTCAGAGGCTAACTGAGGTAAAAAACAAAAGGAACATGTGTTTCACAAGTTATTTTTAATTACTATTTAAAATGAATTTTCACTCCGTTAACGCGCAAACTTTATAAAATTTAAATCGATAACGTTTATTCATGTTAATAGCCAGGATGAAGTAGGTTCTGGTATATTGCATTCCTCCCAAGGCCATACTAGAGATACAGGCCGGGAGCGTTTGAAATTTTGGATGACACGTCATCATCTTAGTGCGGCGCAACGCCAGCGGCCGACTGCGGTAGTACAATTTAGTCGCCATTTTTGACATTTCGGGAGTGAAGTTGTAATCTTAAAAAATAAGTTTAAAATATAAAAACTATATTATTATCTAAAAACTTTACTGTGTCTGAAAGTTTATCATTTTATCGAAGTGTTGAGTACAATATTTTGCTAAGAAAGTACTAAATTCACACAATAACTCAATTATTCAAATTACAATCACACGTCTTGTCATATTTTTGTGGTGATTTTTGTAAAAAGTTGTTTTTTCATGGAATATTACTGTTTTATTATAGTAAACGGGTCACGGAACTTTTGCGTATGGATTTGTGTATAATTAGATGTGTTTTTGTAAGTTTTTTCTTAAAAACTTCTTTCAATTTGTTCATAACCTATAATTGTCCGAACGTCACACAAATGCCGAAAAGCTATATTGTTGAATGGTGTTATGTTTTGGTGCAAATTCCTGCTGTGAAAAAATACCTTTATCAATAAGTGTTTCAAAAATGGGAAATGCGTTTGAAAAACTTAGTAAAGTGTAAAAAAATAAGTTTTTTTTCAACTAACTACTTACTTAATCATTAAAGAAAAAAAAAAATCTGTCGATAAATTAGTTTTGAAGTTTTCGGATGTCTTTTGTGTAGTGACTTAATTTGTGTTTATGTCAATGGTTTATTTACTTTTTGCCATATTGTAGAGTTATTATTAATGTAGTTCCTTGACTTATTGGTCGGTATGAGGCTGACCACCCGTACTGTAAAAAATGGTTCACTTTGCCAATGTATGTTTGTGGGCATGCATTTCAAATGAGCTTTGAGTGTGAACATATCTTTGCAACTTAGATTATAGATGATAATATATAGTTAGCATAAGATATGTTTCATTAAATAAGTATAAAACAGTTAAGTGGGAACTATTCATTAATGTTTACTTAAATTTTGTTTTTTTTTTGCATTTGCCTTGTTCTTTGACATATAGTTTGGTATGAGGTTGACCACCCATACAGTAAAAATCGGTTCATTTCACCAAATACCTTGTTGAAAATAAAATATTGTGTAATATAATATAATCTAAACATCAAATTGTTTCAAGCAACTTTACGGAATACTTAAAAATCCCTAAATATTGTACCACTTCGTGTAATTAATTCAAGAGTCCTGTACACATTTATGTTATTTATTTATATCAGCATTGTTATCAATTAAAATATCCACAAAAATATTTCTCTTTGTTTAAGAAACTAAATTAAAAATTTGAAACCTCTATCGTTGTTTGTTTTCTACTATGAGTACATATATGTGGGCAAAATTGACTTCTTTTCAGTATTACTGTGTAAATATAGGAGTATTTGGAGGTCTGACTGCTTGAGATAAATAATTACTAGTTAATATTTAAGAAATCATCAGTTACAAGTAAGTATTTCTTGTATGAGTTGAATGGCAAGTCCCTGTATTATTGTGTGGTAGCACTAAGTTCGTAACGGGGATAGGGCGCGCCACGGCCTGTTAGTTCTAGTACGGCCTTGCATTCCTCCACAAAATTTAAAAAAGAAAGTGCGCAGAGAGAGCCATTTCCTTTCACCGAATACCCAATATGAAGCTGCTACTGAACTTTCTAATCTAATCTAATCTAATCTAAGCTGCTAGGATATATACCATTTAAGATTTACATCAAATGCATTCCCACAAGCAGACATGTATAATTTCGCGCTAACACATGCCGCATGTGGACCTACATTATAAGAACCCATCTCAAATGAACATAAGCCCTGCAACTCTTGCCGTCCTTCCCTGAGACAGGGAAGGTTGGCTTTGGGAAGGTAAGCATTGGCTACTGAACTTTGCTATGAAAATATATTTTTCTTTTTTTCTTCTCCATGGTGGTTGTAAGATGTTTTGTCCCACATTCGAGAACAGTAATCCAAGTAGAAAACATTGTGTAAACCCCAGCTCGATTGCGGATATTAAAAATGTATGGAATATACAACGGCACTCCTAGAGAGTGATTAACTTTCATACATTTTTCGATTTACGCAATCGAGGTGAGTTAACGTAATGTATTATATACTCGGGGTATGAGGGTGCACTCACCCTGCGGCCTTTTGTGAGTGAAGTAAGTGGTCTCTAAGGTCAGGGCAATTTCAGAACCTTCACGTTCAAACTCAACCATAGCGTTTTATCAAAAATGTATCTAAACTGATGCAGCGCTCTCTAGTGAGCGTTTTAATTTCTATAGTTAAAAGTTTGGTACTTTTACGCGGGATCTTCCTCAAAGTGATTCACTTAGAATGGAGAAAACGTATAATAATGATTACATGGTTATCTTTTTAAATAATAAGATGAGTAGGTAGTGGCTGCTTGGGAATACTTTTAGTTCTCTTCTTGCTGTGCTTGTTTTTTTGTGAAAATGAATGCCAATCTCCAACTTATAGTGCATAGACAGGAACAGGTATTTACATCATCAATTAATAATTCATAACTGTAATGAATTATCAATGAATAATAACCCAATGACATAATATTTTGAAGCAAGGTCAAAGCAATGTTCAGGGGGCCAGGCAGGAATCGAACCATCGCTATTCTATTCCACTTAAGGGGATAAGGCGTTGGCGCTCGAATTTTCGTTTTTGACACTAACGCCGGTTCGAACCCCGCCTGCGCCGTGTCCTATCAACAATAACTTCGACCGTGGTTCAACAGATGTCATTGGGTAGTTATTAATTAAAAATTCATTGTAAAACATTAAACAATGAATTATTAATTGATAATGACTCTAAGGCTTGTGACCAGGCATGTACCGCAGGTATCGCATTCTTCTTTATAAATTTATTTAAAAAGAAAATAGGCCTGCCAAGATTAACGACTTGACCCTCGGCCATGACACCGACATATTGTTTAAGACTGCCTTTTATCAGTGCCATGTATTGTCCCCATGTGACTGTTTTGATCTGTTACTTTCTTGAGATAACTTAAGGCCTAAATTCGGATAATGCCGATAAAACAAAATACCTAACAAGAGAAAATGCCTTTAGTGTTATAAAATCATGATTTTTGGTCAATATTTGAAAGATTTAAGAAACTAAAAGTATTTTATGTTAAAGTAATTGGCAATATTCTATCGATTTACAACAGTATGACAAATAACTCATTACTCACTTTACTAGTCAATGATAAAGAAAACTGATCGCAAGAGTCCTCAGTACCATGAATATGAAGCTTTGCGTTAATATCAGATCGATTGCGGAAATCAAAAGTGTATGACATACACGATGGCACTTCTAGAGAGTGATTTACTTTTCATAAATTTCTTCGATTTACGGAAATGAGGTGATCTCACGCAATGTTTTATACTAAGTGCTAGAAAATAAAAATGTTATTCATTTAAAAAGAAAATCGACCATAAAATGCTGTCATTCTTTTCTCACACTTTTCTTTCTTTTGCCTGCAGGTCCACCACCCATCCGCCTTGGGTCTCTCAGTTGGAGACGAGATCCAGGTGAAGTACTTCGGCCGCGACCCCGTCTCTGGGATGATGAGATTGTCACGGAAGGTACTCCAGGGTCCAGCGTCCAATGTGGTCAAGAACTTGGACAGAACTTCCACTTAAATGTGGCTTAGGACTCGAAGTGATCAAGAACTTGGATAGACTACGGAGTGAAGCATCCAGAACATCTGAAAGAACAATAAAAAGTGAATGGACTGAAATAAATTTGAAAGTACATAATGTGTTTTTTTTTGGCAAATGTCACACTTCTACGAGACTACGATTCTTACCAACAAAAAAGAAAATAAGAGTTTTAGGCTTGCACGGCCGGCTGATGATGCTGGAGAGCTGCTTTCCAGGATCTGTTGCCGTGGCCTGTGGGAGCTGGAGCTTCCGGACATTTCGCCCATGTCTACGATGCGCTTCTGCGCTGCAAAGTAGATGATGTTGATAAAACTGTGATGACAATCATCTACTTCACTTTCACGCTGAAGAAGTTCATTGTAGACATGAGCGAATCGTCCGGAAGCTCCAGTTTCCAAAGATCATGGCAACAGATTTCAGAAAGCGATTCTCCAGCATCAAATAACAAAATATTATCGAGCAAACCGGCTGTGTGTCGTCACAGTTTTGTAGTGTATGAAATTTGTGGTGAGTCCATTGTAGCATTAATATGTTTTATTGATTCTTATACTGTTTAGTAAAGTAAAACCTATTTCAATTATTTTTTAGTGACAGTTTTGAAGACTGAATTGTAATGACGTGTGTTTTTAGTGTAACTGTAACTCTGTCGCCATTCTGCTAGGGGTGGCCAGAGCCTCTAATGATTTTCTTCCATTTTCTCCTATCCTTGAATACCTCCACTTTCATTATCGTTTTTTTTTCAACGCACCTGTTTAGTACTTGAACAGGCCCATACAACACAAATACTCGATATTGCTCATGACTTTCAAAACACATGATCGCAATGTTGGGAACCGTTAAACATTTTATACCCTGTCGTTAAAATGCAGTACACTACAATACCCTAAGTATAAAGTATTTACATAAAATCCTCTCGATCGCGTTTGTACAATAATATATGGGAAGTAAATCACTCACTAGGGGTGCTGTCGGATCTTCCATACATATTTATATTTTCATTGTGATACGCTATCGAAGGGAACTTATGAAAATATTTGATACTCGGAGTAGGTACTTAAGTATTTAACTTTGTGTTTCAGCTCAACTATAGCGTTTACCTAAAAATATATGAAAATTTAAAATCTAACCAGAGGCGCTCTTTTAGATTTGATACATTTTTGAATAACAGCCTATGGTTTAGTTTAAATTTAGGGTTTTATACTTGGGATTTCGTGCTTTTCCTCGGGGTGGAAATTGCAAATAGCTGTAATGGAAATTTAAAAACAATTACATTTTTATAATGATTTTCTGTCCGGTCGATAGTTCAGTTAGTAGAATGCTTGTATTCAAAGCGTAAGGATTGTATCCCCACCAAGAGTGTCAGAACCAAATGATTTCTTGTTTCAATAATTATTTCAAATCCATGTATCGTATTACCAGTAAGGCCTCAGTCTTGACAAAAAATTAGAACCAAGTTTCCTTGGAAACCTCTTGGAGTGCTTGGAAATCTCTTCTTCCAGTGAAGTGGTTGGCGTAAGGCCGGCCTCCTTACCCGTACCAATAAAAATATTCCACGCTCCACATGCGATCCCTTCGAGGACAATGCGGTTAGAAGTTGCAGTACCTATATGTTTAGTTTATTTGCATTTTTAATGCCAAATTTATTACTCTTTCTGGAAACATCATTTCATATAGGTACCTACATTAGAAGAAAATGTATCAATATTTGACACTTATTGTTCCGAAGGATTATCAATAAAATAGGGAACAAAACAAAAAAAAAACTAGAAATCTAAATATTTTTGTTCTACATTTTTCATTTAAAAGGTTGGAATTTTTACTTTGTTGTAAATATTTAATTCTGGAATGTTGGCAGTCTAGTTTGTTTCGCTGTAAGCTTCATCCCTTGTAATATTTTGTAGACCATAAAGTTAAAGTTTTTGTAACAATGCTCCCCATCAGTTGGTAATGGCCGAGGGTGTGGGTGGACCACGCTCTGGGAATACCAGCAGCATCGCAAACCTTGGGTTGTAATGTCAGTGGAGACGAACCTAGCATACGCCATGGAAACGTACTGTGAGACAAATCTGTCAGCCGGACCTGTCAAAAGCAGAGCTCTCAAACACCACAGAATACTCCTTAATAATCATGTGAAATCCTATAGTTAAGAAATTATTATATTGTGTATGGCTTGAGTATTAACACTAAAAATTCTCGCTAGATAGAAGGACTCCCTAGATTTCAGAGACTCTAGGGGTCTATGACACTTGTAGTGCCGCAGAGGTGTAACGAGTGATCTGAGGAGAACCGGTGCTTTCAACATGGTATCGTCTAATCTAATCTAATCTAATCTAATCTAAGCTGCAAAGATATATATCATTTAAGATTTATATTAAATGCATTCCCACAAGCAGACATGTATAATTTCGCGCTAACACATGCCGCATGTGGACCTGCAATATAAAAACCCAATCTCAAATGAACATAAGCCCTGCAACTCTTGCCGTCCTTCCCTGAAACAGGGGTGACATTGGCAAAGTGAACCATTTTTTTTACAGTATGGGTGGTCAGCCGCATACCAACCTATAAGTCAAGGAACTATCGGAAGAAGAAGTATCGTCGTTGATAATGTATAGTTGATGACAGTTGATATTCATTATGTTACACTTTTTTTTAAGAAATCCTGTGCAGGAGACTCTTTAGATTCTAGAGACTCTAGGGGTCTATGACACTTGTTTTAGTGCCGCAGAGATGTTAACGAGTTTGGTCGTCGCTACAAAGCGCTAATACTCAAGCAAGACCCAGCTTTTGTAAGACTGGATGAACCTTTAGTAGAGCATACTATTTTTTTCATCTTTACTATTTTTTTTAGAACTGAAACAGTTCTATTAAAACACTGTCTTATTTTTACTCATTTTTTTTTTATGTACACAAACGTTTTCGGGTACTCATCATCAGTACCCTTAGTACGAGTTGCAAAACTTGAGTAATGTAAAGTTTACGGCAATTATTAAACAGTGATTTCCCCCAAAATCTGCCGTTTTTGTTTGTTTGAACTTGATTTTCTTCATCACTGTAACTCTTTTGCTAAGACTACAAAATGTAAGAAACAAAAACGGCAGATTTTGGGAGAAATCACGCTTTAATATTTTCCGTAAACTTTACTTTTCTTAAGTTTTGCAACTCGTACTAAAAGAACAGGTACAAAGCCGGGCTAACAGCCTCATACCAGCTTGGTATGAGGCTGACCCCCATGCTGTAAAAACTTGGTTCACTTTTGCGAATGTCACCTCTGTTTCAGGGAAGTTCGCCAAAAGTTGCGGGGTTCTTTTGAGATCATTATTTTGTAAGTCTGCATGCAAAGTTCGTAAGTGCAAACTTTCACGTGTCTTCTTGTAAGTGTGCACTTAATATGAATTTTTAATGCTTATGTTTCTTTGCAACTTACACACAATATGTTGTGTCATAAGGCCATTTTTCTTTCAAAATTTACAAATTCACCGACCATAGCAATTGTAACGCGTGCGCACGATTTTTATACAGAGACGAAATTTGAGTAATGCCAACAATCCATATAAAATTCTGTGTATTTTGCCTGTTGATATTGTGGTGACACTCGGAGCATCTTTGCTCTCTTTCTAACTGAGGAAGTTTGTGTTGAGGTACGTTGAAACGGATACAGTGCCTACTTCGGTTTAAGTAGTTTCGGCTCAACCATATTAAAACTCAACAATCGTAACCCTACAATCATCCCTATACGAAAGTATACTCGTATATATTCTAGCAAGGGTGGAATGTAAGGGATGAAATTTTAAAGGCACTGATACAATATCGTTACTAGTGCATGCTACACCCAAGCAGGTCAAGACAGGAGCTTTGACTGGCGTGTTTGAAATAAAAAAGAGTTCAGTCTCTTTGTTTTTGATTGAGTCGATTTCAATAGATGTTACGCAAACACATTGAAATGTATCTTCGTAACAATCAGCTATTTTAATGTCCGATAACCGAAAAGTGTAATTAATTTTAAATTTTATTGTAATTAAAATATGTTAAAGCACCGTAACTCTAGTTTTAATTTTATCCTTGGTATGTACGAGTATGTATTCATTGTTAAGCTACATAACTTTGGTTTAATTTTTGTAAGACATGAAATGTAAGACTTGTTTTTTGTATCTTATTTAATTAAACGTATGAAAAATTATATCTGTGTCGTATATTGCTATTAGACATCAGACGAATGCCTCAGATTTCTTAGACTGATAGCAGGCGCGTGCATAGGATATAGGCAAATACATTTCAGAATAAATATTTATTCCCATTCCTTTAAAATAACTCATTTGAAATTGACTGAAGTGCTAACGATGGCTCCGATCAAACTTAAGTTTTGAATTTGAAATCGGAATATCAAGCTTAAATATTATTTTTTTTACCATATATTGCCTACTGATTAAGCGCATGTGCCATGCGCTTAATCAGTAGCCTATATGGGATGCACGCCCCTGTTGCTAATATACATCAAACAAATGTCACAGATTTATTGAACTGATAGGGTCACAAATGTGGAAGTACCGAGAAGAGCAGAAAAGTATAGAGAAGTCGTGTTGAATGTGAAGTTAAGTAAAACATCGGAACTGAGACTTATTATATATTGCTTGGGACTAAGTACCACCTTCTGCAGCTGATAATGTCAGACAAGATAGAGGGACGCCGGGGAGCTGGCAGGAGGCAGACGTCGTGGCTGCGAAATGTGCCAGACTGGACCGGGAAGAGAGCTGTGGAGGAGTTGTTTCGGACGAAGCCTTTGCTACGTCGATCGCCAACGTTGGAGGCATCTGACAGGGCACTCACAGAAGAACAAGATTTTTTTATTGTTATATCATTGACAAACATTTGATTATTTTTGTAAGATTTTCCTGTCAGATTTTCATTGATGAAGAATTGAGAAAAATAAATTATCATCAAAAATTCCAAAATTTAAACCGCTCCTTCAGGTTACTGAATTTTTTTCACTATAAAATGAGTTTTAAAAATATATTAGAAAAAAAAATACGTTCATTAAAAATGAAAAGAAAGTGATTTTGTATGTTTCTATATCGTCATCAAAAACTTACTTACGTCCATAATGATGTTTTTCCAGG
Organism: Agapetus fuscipes; assembly: GCA_951799405.1. Classification (NCBI taxonomy): domain Eukaryota; kingdom Metazoa; phylum Arthropoda; class Insecta; order Trichoptera; family Glossosomatidae; genus Agapetus; species Agapetus fuscipes. The sequence continues at coordinate 9,325,043 of OX637349.1, read as the reverse complement.
AGAGGAGATGAAGGATCTAAATTGTAACGAAAGGATACATAAGATAAGACTGCTCTAATGGTTTAAAAGATTTTTTAATATATTTATGAACTTTTGGTATTTTTGCATGTATCTATGTATGTACTTTAGACACTATTCAAAAAATTCTCATTTATAATAATTTTGAATATAAGATAGTTCTGAACTCAAGCGACGATTTAATTTTTTTTAAATCATTTCATATGACTCAAGCATGTTTATTGTTACAAAATGTGAGAAAATATTTCAATCCCCAATTTATTATTAATATTTTTTTACTGACTTTAAAAAGCTCTTACTAAACCTAGAACTTTATCAATAAAAGCGTGTTCTATTTCGCAAGCGCTTCCCCGTTACTCCAGCCTTGGAAATGTTCAATATGATGGGCCGTCAATTGGAAGGCTGTACTAAATTACGTGAAGTATTCGGCATATTGTACTCCACCCTTCGCCCGACTTTGATTTACCAAATTACCGAACCCTTTGTCATGGTATACACTCTATGTGGCGTAGACCGTAGCCTCTACGCCAAGGATATTTCAAATATCAAGGTAACGTTTGTACCTTGATAGTCTTGAGTCAAATACCTTCTTTATAAACCTGCAGGATGAGATGCAGGTTAAGTATATTTCTATTTATTTCTAATTCTACAGAATTAAATGCAGCATACATAATTACGTATAAAGGATGAAAGTATAAAAAAAAATAAGGCCAATTTTAGTTTTCTTGTTTTAAAAATTAGTTATACAAAATACGCAAGAACAGTAAAAAGAGGAAGAATATAAATAAAAACTGAATACCAACCAAACAATTTAACAAAATATAAACCAGTTATGAGCTACCATCTAAAGTAATAAATAAATAAGAAAACAATAAAAAAATAAAGCGAAATAAAATAAGAGTAAAAGAGATGAGTAAGATAAACGGAAAAGGAAACTATCTATGAATAAAAGTGTCCTCTTAAAAATGACGTAAGCTAGGCGAAAGTACTCGAGGTGACTTGTGAAAATAAAACCCTGTGTTTGTTAAACATTTTTATACTTTCTCATATTTATAAAAATGCTTCAATATTGCAGGCAGCTTTGCCATACAGAGAAAAAAGTTCGAAATCTGTACATAAATTTGTGCGCAGTCTGTAGTGGCCTTGTGTCGTAGCTTTCCACAGTACCCTCTACGGCGTAGCATGTATTTGAGTGGCTAGGACCTGGCGTAGCATCAGGCGACCATTACGAACCAAGTATACAATTTCACATTTTAAACTCAATCATAGCGTTAACAAAAATGTGTCGAAACTAAAACGCTAAACGAGCAGCGCTCTTTTGGTTCCCGTACATTTTTTTAAATTATTGCCGAGTTTCAACCTTCTGGGTTATTATACTTGACGTGCTGGTGACGGTTGCGCCAAATTGTTTTTGAAATTCTGACGGACATTAAGGATGACGGATGGAAGTGCGAGTGTATGAAATACGGCTGGATTATAAAATTCATCGCGGACTAAAACATTTTTTTATGAATTAATTCCATTTTTTTGTAGACCTTTATTTCGATAGACAAAACGGTCTGTGAGGTTTGCCAACAAATAAAACAATGATTTGCTTTCACAACGCTACACTTAACGCTATTAAGCTACACGTATAATGTAACTTCTTTTCGAGTGGAACCAATTTATTTTTACAGGTCAGGGGGTAGTTCGATTCTTGACAAACATTATTTCTTCATTATTGATTTTAAATCAATTGAGTGTTTTTGATAAATACATTTATTTCTAATGAAATCATTTGATAACACACTGGTTAAAAAAAACGTCCATGGTGACCAACTGTGTGGCGTCATTTTTTTTTTATATTATCGTAGATATAAACTAGGTACTGTACCTACTTATCATAAATTTAAGGATAGCATTATTAACTTGATAGGTTTAGTGATTTTTTGTACTAAATAATATATGAACTTTATATTGAGCTGATATGAGCACTCGAGCAAGTTCACTTAATTATCTACACAAGAGGATCCCATATCATAGATAATCAAATACTGATTGGGATATTAATACGTACGCTATTAGTCCCTGCTCAATACTCAAATTATCTCTCATTACTCCCTTCGTGGTTGCCGAATCCATTAATGAAAAACATCATCATCATCATTAACACGATGAACCGGAGTGGGTCTTGGTTTCCTTGATCAACAGCAGCCACCACTGCCTATCTAACCCCTTTCTCTCACAGTTACTACTTCTACAATTCAGCCACCTTACTCCTTGTCCTTTTGAGTCTGCCGCCTTGCCATTTTGGGTCTGTCATCGCAACCATCGTTTCCAGACTCCAGATCCAATTCGTCCACTTCGTACTGTCTTATATTCATCAAAGGTAATTTCACAAGAGCAATGTTTGTATGTGTACTGCACCAATGTGTCTTAATAAAACTGGAAATTGATTTAAAAACAAATTTAAACAACTCTCACATTATATATGGTTCTCAAAACAATACCATTAAAAGGCCATCTTTGAATCAAATGGTAGATAAGCCAAACAAGCACTGCGGGGACGGTTTGCTGCATATTAATCAGCAGTCTGCTGACTTCTATCGACCAGACCACATCAACGTCTTGGTACACTTTATGTAATTCTGAGTCGAGCATAAATACGATGGAGAAATTTCCTCGAACAACAGAAAGCTTCTATATTATATAAACATTTTTTTTTAAATTTATATATTTTTGGAAGGAAAAATATAAATGTTACTACAGTACTTTAAAATTATAAAAACAGACGCAGAAAGAAACACGTTTAATTTTGAGTTTGAAATAATGGTACGAGTATTGTAAACTTTTCAGACTGTCAAGTATAAAAGCCCTAACTAACGCACACAGTTGAGTTTAAAAGCCTATCGTTGTTTTTTTGTTCCGTGCGAGCTTTTTAAATCCAATATACACTTTGCAACCTTTGAGCGTTTACGGACAGTAGCGCAACTTCCACTGAAAAACATTTTTTAACTAACTTTGCTAATGAAGCATCCACAGTCAATCTAATCTAATCTAAGTTGCAAATATATGTTACATTGGGGACTTACATTATATGTATTCTCACAAGCAGACATGTACAAGTTCGCACTTGCACATGCCGCATGTGAACCTACAACATAAAAATTCAAATGGACATACGCCCTGCAACTCTTGCAGTCTTTCGCTGAAACAGGTATGACATTGGCAAAGTGAACCATTTGTACAGCATGGGTGATCAGCCGCATACCAACCTATCAGTCAATGAACTTGTCAATTTTTGTCTTTTCAATTTTACGTTAAAACAATGACAAATTGGCAAAACAAATAATGCATAATGTACGAGTATTCATAGGAGTTTTTTTTTTAATTTCACATTTAGGCACGTAATCGAAAAGTCGTAAGTTCGATTCCCGGCGGAGAAAACAAATAAAAAAATTACATTGATTCTCAAATAAAAATAAGCCCTGCCACTCTTGCCGACTTTTCCTGAAACCAGTGTGTCGTTGGCAATGCTGAACCAAGTTTTGCAGCATGAGAGGCAGCCTTATACCAACTTATAAGTTAAGGAATAATAATGAAAGGAGTAAAGAAACTAAAAAAATCAATATATCCAAAGTTTTGACGGCACATTGCTGGGTTCCAAGGGAAAGGGCAACAAAATTCTTTGTTATTTGTTGCTTAGGACTGCAGTCCCATACAAGTGTTACGTGTACCCGTTGAGAATTGAAATTTGTTCAAATTTTATAATTTCTCAATTGCTCAAAATATCAATGCGTTTTTGATTTAGATAAATAAATCAATTAAACCAAAAAAATGAGAAGTATTTTGTAAAGATAAGAAAAGAGGTGACGGTCACAGATTTAGATTGCACTTAAAGATATTCAATTGTTATCTATACTGTTTAAAAATACATTAAATTGATTTCACAGACAAATAAATCACGAAATACGTTAATGGAAGACATGCGAATACTTGATTAAAGAAGGCAATAAGTACCATAGTGGTCAAACTGAGATAAAGTAGAAATGTATGTTAGAAAGTTTAGAATCTTAATTACATTTTCGTACTAAAAATGAACACAGTATTTTTTTTGTAGCTAACACAACTCCTTACTTGTAACACAAATATAAGTACAAACTGTCTTTTACTGTGCGTGGTATTTTGTGTCTTTTTTAAACTTCCACAATCCAACCTGCAGTGTTGAAAGTAGAAGGGTAGTTAGGGGTTTTGGGGTATTTAAGTAATTTTCCTTGAAGTATTATATAATTTTTCTTTGACTTTAATTGGAGGTTGAACACAATACTATAAAAAATGGTTCACTTTGTTAATGCCTCTGTTTGAAGAAAATTCGGCTGCAGTTGAGGGGTTAAGGTTTATTTAAAATTTGGCTCTTATTTTGTTATATAATACATATGCAGTGAACTTACACAATACACATGCCTGTTTGTGGACATTCATTCGATATGAATCTCAAACGTTATAATATCTTTGCAACTTAGATTATCGATTATGAAACAATAAATCATATATGATACCCTTGGGTTCGTACTCAAATCTCGAACTCAGAAAGCAGAAGGTCTACGCATTAATCCACCAACCGGATTTAGCCCAAGTAAAATAAAAATTATATTTTTATGTATTTTTTTTTAATCGCTGTTATCTTAGTCTAATGATAGCACCTTGATTTAAAATGGTTTAACATTGATTAATGTATTAAAAAGGAGCTGAAGCATTTAGTAAAGATTTCATAATACGAGTAGCAGTGAAACAAATGCGACATTCTAGTATTTATATGAAAAGTTTATAAATATATGAAAATGATGAGAAATGATTTCCTTGAGATTTCATATATTTATAAAATTTTCAGTATATAATCCTAGATGGCTGTCTTTGCTTGTATACATCTAATATACTACTGTTTCAGTATTGCGTGCGTACTGTACGGTGTACACGCACAGGGAGGGTAACTGGATTATGTGACTCTACTGGGATTTAGTCATTTAAAACACTTGAATAATTTTGTGAACTCATAATCCGCGCTTACCTCTGCTGTTACTCAACCTGTATTTAGTACACACATAGATGAATTTAAATTAAATACAACCTATGCGTGTTTAATATTTGTTATGCGTGAAAATTTAAAAATTGGATTTCCTAATGTTTACGAATCATTACTTTGAATCAATCAATGTGATGAGATGGTTTGGGCATGTGGAAAGAATGAAAGATGATAGACTGACAAAGTATGTATACAAAGAAAGTGTGAAAGGAAAAAGAGGGAAGGGACGACCGAGAAAAGTATGGAGTGATCAGATTGAGGAGATTGTGAAAGAATGGGATATACAAAGTGAGCGTAAAAGAAGAAAATGCATGAAAAAGGTGATGGATATGAAGGAATTGAAAGAGGTATGTCAGGATAGGAAAAAATGGAGGCAACTCTGCAGAGGCTCTGGCCACCCCTAGCGGAATGGCGACAGAGTTACAGTTACAGTAACAATCTACTAAAATAACTTGAAAAGAGGAACTGACGAGAGTAGCTTTCGGAAATCTAGGCTGCATTCTCAACGACGCAAAAATTCCTACAAATCCAAAACGCAGTACACACTTGTGGCCTGGACACAAAAGGAGTCACTCAACAGACTGAGGACGTGTTACAAAACAATTCAAGAAACGATGAGAATCAACCTAAGGAACTAAAATGCTTTGTAGAAAATATCTAGATTCTTCGTGCAACATACATAATATGTAAACTGTAAATGCATCGTAGACTTCAAATGTGTTGCAGAACATAATTACGTCGTAGAGCATAGATGCTCCGTAGAGCATAGATGTGTCGTAGAGCATAGCTGCGTCGTAGAGCATCACTACGTCGTAGAATATAGATGCGTCGTAGAAGATAGACTTGGTTGCGTCGTAGACACTGCATTCGTCACTCTCCCCTGCTGTGCCAAGGGCAGATTGCCTCAGAAATGTAAAATCACATAAGATCAAGGCGTAGAACTATAGTGTCAATCTTACAAAATGCAGAACCATTCTGAACGGTTTGCAAGGATAATAGAAATAGACAACGTATTTCTGTTGCTACTTCAGTTATTATTTTATATCACTCGCAGGAAGTACTCCTCAAAAGTGCAAAGATAGCTAGACATCCTAAGGATATCTTCTATCATCTAAGGATCCCTTTATAATTAATGATCTAAGTTGCAAATATATATATATATATATATATATATATATATATCATATTCAGATTCTTGTTAAATGCAATCTTACAAGCGACAGACAGTTCGCGCTTACACATGCCGCATGTGGATTTACAACATAAAAATCCAATATCAAATGAACATAAGCCCCGCAACTTTTGCCGTTCTTCTCTGAAACAGCGGTGACATTGGCAAAGTGAATCATTTGTATGGGTGGTCAGCCTCATACCAAATAATAAGTCAAGGAAAGTGTGCCCATGAGTTGATATATTTTTTCGTGAATTACGGATCTAAAATTTTAATGAAAAAATGAAGAAGAAAAGACATGGTAACTTGTTATCCACCCTACACCAGCTATAATAAAGACAAGCCATATCTATTTGCCTTTTATAGAACAGTATTATTGAAATGTTATCCATTTACGTATTCACTGTGTAACTAACTGTACTCCGCATGTATGGAAAACATTACGGGAGAGAAAGGAATGCGAGCACTCTAATAATATGAGTACACTTACAAAAAGATCTGTGCGGGATAAGATGTTGTTATTCCCATCCTATGTTTCACATTTCCCCCTTTAGTTTCACATATTCTTTCCTTCTTCATCCTCAGTTACCCTTTGCTTCTCTCTCCGTCCTCACTTTCACCGATTTGCTTCCACTTCCCACGGAATGCGACACCTTTAATATTTGCGGCGTCATATTTTGGCTCTGTGTGTTTTCCGATACCTTCGTATTCGTCATTTGTGAATAAAACAAAATCAGTGCTTCTAATATCTGCAAAAAAGTAAAGTTAAAACATCTAAATAAATATTTTGATGCTTTATTTGATGAACGCTGTTTTTGTGTGACTCACACCTCAAAAGCCTTTTGCAAGGCCGTTTGTCACACGTCGCTATAGACAGAGCTAATTATACAAGCAAAGCCCACTTGCTGTAAGGCTGGATGGAGCTACACATAGTGACCGCCCTTTGGTGAGGTATATGAATTTTTCGACCAAGCAAAAAAAAATTGAAAATGAAAAGCTAGCCTTATCTAATACTCCGCAAGGATTTTTTTTAAATTAAGCTTCATAATTTTACTTTAATTCTAATGAACCATTAATCAATAATTATCAAAGCGAGTGAATGGGATATCCAGAGTCATAATAAAAGGAGAGCTTGTATGAAAAAAGTTATGACTCTGGATGAAATGAAAGAAGTATGCAAGGACAGGAAGAAGTGGCGGCTAATCTGCAATGCTGATTTTTAATGTTGGTTTATTGGCTTGCTACATTTTTTGCATAAGACATTTTTTACTTTTTTTGTATAGATTTATTTTTAAGGTTTTGTTGTTTTCTTATACTTAAATGTTACTTTTTACTCGTATTCCTTGACTTATAGGTTGGTATGAGGCTGACCACCCATAATGTAAAAAATGGTTCACTTTGCCAATGTCACCCCTGTTTCAGGAAATGTCGGCAAGAGTTGCAGGGCTTATGTTCATTTGAGGTTTGGATTTTATTTGTAAGTACACAATCAGCATTTGTAAGCGCGAACTACACGTGTTTGTTTGTGGGCATACATCTGAGAGCTTTGAATGAATATATCCTTGCAACTTAGATTATAGATTATTATAGATCAAAAATCATTTTTTAAACCAGGGTCAAAGTTATTAACACTAAGGGGCCAGACGGGACTTGAACCAGCGTTGTGTTTTTTTATTTCGAACACGTTTCTCAAAGCTACCGTCTTATATTAGACCATATGGCTAATAGTATACGTTGCGTGGAACTCCAAAGATTAACAGAAAAAGCAAATGTAAAAGACAAACTTTATCATAATAACAAACCTTGAATGTCGTTTTGGATCGTCGTTGGGTCAAGGCGTCGGCGCTAGAATTTGCGTTATTGGCTGGTTCTAACCCCGCCTGCGTCATGTTCTATCGACAATAACTTCGACCCTGGGTCAAAAAATGTTATTGGGTAGTTGCTTATTAAAAAATATTTAAATATTAAATAATTCATTAAAAATATTAAAAAAATAATTATCAATTGATAACGTTAATAGCTGTTTCTGACAAAATGTTGGCAAAATAGGTTGGAGAATTAAATTCCCCTTCAAAATCTATTTTATAAAAAAAATATCTGCAACGAATCAAGGTCGTATTTCAAGGTCTACGCCACTTAGTAGGTATTATAAAAGCAGGCGCTATGGGGAACTGGGAGGAAATTATTGTCGAGGCTGCGCCTTCTTCCATTCCCCAATTATTCTTCGATTTGTGGCCTTGCCTGTACCCAAGTATACAACTTCCCATTCCAACTCAACCATGGCGTTTTACCAAAAATACATCAAAACTAAAACGTTCCCCAAAATCGCTGTTTTGGTTTCCATAAAATTAACATTTACTCGTGAATGGTTAACTATTCCTATGAGACTAAAGCGCCTATAATTCAGCGGCTCGAGGCGTTAATATGAACCATATTATGCAATAAAGACAAGCCCGATTGCGGAGATTTTAACGCCTTTTAAAATGTTAATTGAACGTTGCGTTGCAGTAATACGATGTGGTAGCGTTGTGGATGAATTGAAATTAAGAATGACCTTTAGGATTAAAGGAATAAACACATGTTTATATTGATAGGACTGGTCAAAATGTTGTGAACTCTATTTACTGTTTATAATATTTAAAATACTTGTAGATATTTTTAAATAGATGATTCCAGCCGAAATATTATCACGCGTTTAAGGACACTGTTCTTTACAAAAGGCAGGTGACAGAGTGAAAAATACAAAATGATCTTATTTTCTTTTTCTTTTTGTAAGGCTTCTGATCAAAAATCTATTCTTAGAAAGAGCACCGCGATCATTGTGGTTGGTGTCTCCGCTAATTTATTAATTGTTTCCACCGCGATCGTCAAATGTCAGCGTTTAGTTCCTGACAGCTCCCGAGGGGGCTGGTACTCATTTATTGTGAAGGCTGAACCTTGCCGGGATTTTTGGGTTTTAAAGAAGTATGCAAGGACAGGAAGAAGTGGCGGCTAATCTGCAATGTTGATTTCTAATGTTGGTGTATTCATTTGCTACATTTTTTGCATAGGAAATTTTTGACTTTTTTTGTATAGATTTCTTTGTAAGGTTTTGTTCTTTTTTATATTTAAATGTAATTTATTATTCATATTCCTTGACTTATAGGTTGGTATGAGGCTGACCACCCATACTGTAAAAAATGGTTCACTTTGCCAATGTCACCGCTGTTTCAGGGAAGGTCGGCAAAAGTTGTGGGGCTTATGTTCATTTGAGGTTTGGATTTTATTTGTAAGTACACAATCAGCATTTGTAAGCGCGAACTACACTTGTTGGTTTGTGGGCATACATCTGAGAGCTTTAAATGAATATATCCTTGCAACTTAGATTATAGATTATAGATTATATAAATAAACACCGAAACGTGAAATCATTTCTGACACCCTCGGTGGGATTCGAATGGCATGGAATGCAAGTACACCAACTGAGCCACCTACCGCCATAAATCAATTTGTCACAATATGAATCATTCGTTGTGCAAATCATTCGTTAACTAGGTGCGACTTCTCATTATGTACTTAAAATTTTATTGTTTTTCAAACGATTTTTATCGTTTATAAATGACGTCTAGAAAAGCAACTAGAATTCACTATCATCATCCATTGACGTAAATTTGTTCTTCAAGTGGGATTTAGTGATTATATTTAAATTATTCTCATATCAGCTGATCCGATTGATTGATAACTTGTACTGTCGAACTTACAACACAATCAGATCAATTATTTAATTACATTAAAAAAATGAAATTATTAAAGATTTTCCAGATTGAGAAATGTATGTTATGAATTTAGACGTCATCTGTGACGCATCATGATCTTTATTTTTTTTTTAATTTTCAGAAAATAATCGAAAATACTCAAATGTATTTTATATCAACAAGATGAAATTCCGGATGAAACGAAAGAAGTAGCTTCACAAGGACGGATAAAATGAAGATTGATCTCTGATGTTTTTTGTTTGAAAATATTTATTTTAATATTTTCATTTAATATTTGAATAGATTTCTTTTTAAGGTTTTGTTCTTTTTTTATTGTTACGATTTTATGGTTCAAAAAGTCTTTCAATTAAAAATACTGGTCTTCTTATACAGTTGTTTATTTTACACCTTTAATAATTTATTTTCACAAAGATAGTCTCGACTATTCCATTACTGTTCACTGGTTAAGTTCAATGTAGTTGTAAAGCTCGTAGGATACTGGCTCTGCAAGCAACTTGCACCCTTCTTATACTCTTCAAAACAGTAGGTACTATCGAGAATTATATTTGCTAGACAGTTCCAGATTCAAGTAGGTACGTAGTAATCATTATTTCTAGATGCTTCAAGTATTTTATTCAATGGTTCCTACCCACACATATTTATGAGGATTCTTATCGCATAGTTATAGCTAATACCTATTCTAATATTTACATAACATTATATTTAAATGTAATTTATTGTTCATATTCCTTGACTTATAGGTTGGTATGAGGCTGACCACCCATACTGTAAAAAATGGTTCACTTTGCCAATGTCACCCCTGTTTCAGGGAAGGTCGGCAAAAGTTGTGGGGCTTATTTCATTTGAGGTTTGGATTTTATTTGTAAGTACGCATTCAGCATTTTGTAAGCGCGAACTACACGTGTTGGTTTGTGGGGAATATATCCTTGCAACTTAGATTATAGATTATAGATCGCACTGAATTTATAAATCTATTTAATTTTTTATTGCTGCGATATAGTTTATTGTATTTTTTTTTTGTTACTTGAGTCAAAGGTTGGTTTGAGACTCATCATCTATATTGGTTCACCGCCTCATCAGGGACGGTCGGCAAAAGTAACAGGAGTTATTTTCATTTGAGGCTCAGGCTTAGGTTTTTTTAAATTATTTTTCTTTATAAACAAAAACATTGTTTTTTAAGAAAATCATATTTTTGCAAATTTATGGGTCAATATACACGTAAAAAGATACTGCAGAAGTTGGTGGACCCCTTTATTCGTAATAATTTTAATTTATGACTTATTTCTATGTGTGTATGTATGCACATACATATATACACATGCGTCTTACAAGGAACAAAGTTTAGAAAGGCGAAAAATAGCTCAATTTATAAATGTTTTATTACGTAATAGAAAAAAAGGAACAGTTTGATCGTGAGATAGTGAGGCAGTGAGTCAGTAAGCTAGTAAGTGATTAAAACAGCGAGACGTTTAAATAGTGAAGCATTGAAATAATGAAACATTGAGATAGGGAGACAGTGAGATATTGAGAAAGTAAGCCAATTGAGATTACTATCTATCCATGGTGAGACATTAAGACAGTGAGAAAGAAAAAGAGAAAACAGTGAGACAGAAAGACTGAACGATAGGAAAACAGTGATACAGAGAAACAATGCGCCAGTGAGGCAGGAAGATTGTGAGACAGAAAAAGACAGTGAAATAGTGAGGTAGTGAGCAGTGAAACAGTGAAGCAGTGAATAGTTATACAGCGAGACAGTCCGTTTGGGATCTTAGTCATAATTTGTATCGCCATTGTTCTTGAACAAAGTTAGTCTGCATTACAGTGAAGTAGAGCCCATGGTTTATGTAACTGCACCGATCAAAATAAAATAAAAATACACGTTTTCGGAGATTCAGAAAAAAATCCCCAACTTTCTGAACCAAAAAGTCTGGAATTGTTCACATTGCAAGATTCTGGACAGGATGGATAAAAATATTTTCAACAGAAGGAAAATTGTATTCGGGGCCGTCCATAAATTACGTCATCGATTTTGGCCGATTTTAGACCCCCCCCCCCCCCCTTACAATCTTCCTATAGTCATTTTTTAATGACCCCTCCCCCCTCCCCCCCTCTTACTGTAATAATGGATGAGCTTAATAATTAATAATGTTATATTACTTACATAATATTTTCTATATTTTGTAGAAATTGGTATTTACAAGAACGACGTCACTTTTGGTACTCGTACATCATTTGCCATCATCCGCAGACCAGACTCCCCCCCCCCTTAATGCGAATGACGTAATATATGGACAGCCCCTTCTTATATCTCACACTCTCGGATTGATAACGGCTATGATATTCAGATATTTAAAAACAGTGTGGAAACAGACCCTATTATAGAAAGTTAAAGATGTAAGATTGTAAACTTTCTAGGCAGATACAATGGTATTTGTTTAGTCTAAAATGAGTCATTGAAAAGGATTAGAGTGATGAAACCATTAATTCAAAATTATGCTACGCTTACTCTACAAAGCTGTGCATACTTCTTGCCGCGTTTTACCCAAAGGTGTCGCTTTTAGCGAGTGGAAGGTAACTGAAGGTAAGTGATATTTCGAATGTGCTCTTCGCTGGGTTGAACAATTCATAAACCTTTACCAATGACCGGTAACCAAAGGTCCATCCAGCCTTACAGCAATTGGATCTTGATTGAGTATTGGCGCTATGTAGCGACGACCAAGCTCGTTCACCTCTGCGGCACTACAACAAGTGTCATAGAGCCCTAGTGTCTTTAGAATCTAGGGAGTCTCCTGCACAGGATTTCTTAAAAAAAAAAAAAAGTGACAGATATTTCCCAGCTCCAGAGGGGGCTGGTACTCATTTTTTTGTGAAGGCTGAGTAAAGCTTGCTGGTATTTATTTTGGTTTTGAAATAAAAACCGAAACGGGAAATCATTTCGGCACCCTCGGTGGGATTTGAATCCGAGCTCTCGGCAAGGGATCCACGCACTCTACCAGCTGAGCTATCGACCGGAGAGCTAAAAGAAAACAACACCCTTCAGAGGTGTGCTCATATTTTTTCTTCTTCTTTTACATGTGTCTCTCAAATCCCTCTCATCTATCGGTTTTTAGAAAAAAAATAGAAAGGAGTGATAATCTAATTATAAAAATCTAAGTTTCAAGTATGTATTACATTTAAGATTCATATTCAAAGCATAACCGTAGGCAGACACGTATACATAAGTTCACGCTTACTGATGCCGCATGTGAATCTTCAATATAAAAACCCAAATCTCAAATGAACGTACACCCTGCAACTCTTACCGACCTTCTCTGAAACAGGGGTGACATTGGCTAAGTGAACCAATTTTTTTACAGTATGGGTGATGAGCCTCATACCAATCTATCGATCTAGCCATCGATCAGACAATTTTAATAAATAAGAGATTTAGGCTTACACGGCCGGCTGATGATGCTGGAGTGAAGTTTTCCGGGATCTGTTGCCGTGGTCTGTGGGAGCTAGAGCTTCCGGATACATTCTACATTCAACCCGACATTATCACACCAGAATGGCCCAAGAAGCAATAGAGATCTTCAAACACAAGAACAATTTCAATAGGAAGGAGGAAACGACAAGAATCGACAAAGTGTGGAATCCAGCTCTACGTCGCTGCACAATCAAGCCCTTGAAGCCTTGTCTTAACAAAAATTATGTAACAAACATTAATGACTGTGGGCTGGAAAACCACTCTCCTCACTCCAATGTTCAGTTGTCCCAAAGAAAATCTGAACGCTTGGCCGAAAAACGGAAGAAGACGAATAATACAGGGGGTGATGATATGTAGAAAAAGTCCTTATATGTGTAACTTCTCTTACATACATTCATAGTTTCGCAATGCAATTCATAGATGGTGCTTTCAAAACAACAAACACACACTGTAGAAGCAAGATGGTAGAAATATAAGCCCTCATTGCATACACACTGACATCACAGTTCTCATCAAGATCTTCATCATCATCGTACTTCACGCTGAAGAAGCCCATCGTAGAAATGGGCGAAACGTCCGGAAGCTCCAGCTCCCACAGACCACGGCAACAGATCCCGGAAAACTTCACTCCAGCATCAATTTTAATAAAGATGAAAAAGAAAAAGGAAGGTGAGGAAGGACGCAAGCCAACTGCTACATTTGGCAGACTGGAAAGCCGCAGCGGTAGACAGGGGGAGTTGGAGGCGAGGGCTGATGGAGGCCAAGGGGAGATATAAGTTGTAGGGGCATTGAAGAAGATAAAGAGAAAAACGAAACAGGTTTGGCATGGCTGGTGGAAATGTAAGCTCGAAAGTACATCCGATAGCATCTTCCTGACATTCCACTGGGGCAGAATTAATGTCTGCAGTCTCCCACACGCGCATTGTTCCTGTCGCAGGAGTCAGATGTGATCATGGAGATGACAGACTCGCTGACATAATCGTCATCAGCAAAGTGAAGTCATCCGGACCGGCGGACTAATTGCCCGAGACATGACGCCATCATGCAGCTAGCCGTGAGTCGAATCATTCAAACTCCATTTCAATATGTGACGTGTGGTTTTATATGGCAAAGTTGAAAAGTCATTGTAGGTGATATCACAGAGTAGATTCCAGTTTATTCTCAGTAGATTTTAGCAATTAGGTTGGTATGAGGCTGACTACCCATACTGTAAAAATTGGTTCATTTTGACAATGTTACCCCTTTTTCATTGAAGGCCGGCAACAGTTGCAGGTGTTATGTTATTCATTTGAGGTTTGGATTTTAATTTGTGAGTACAGATGCAGCAAGCTACAAAGCGCGAACTTTAACGCATCTCTTTGTGAGCAAGTATTTAATATGAATTTTAAATGTTTATATGTCTTCACAATTTAGATTAATTACTGTAAAGTTAACCAACTTATAACTCACTGGTTTATAGATCAGGTATGTTTATAGATAATTCCTTGACTTATAGGTTGGTATGAGGCTGACCACCCATACTGTAAAAAATGGTTCACTTTGCCAATGTCACCCCTGTTTCAGGGAAGGTCGGCAAAAGTTGTGGGGCTTATGTTAATTTGAGGTTTGGATTTTATTTGTAAGTACACATTCAGCATTTGTAAGCGCGAACTACACTTGTTGGTTTGTGGGCATACATCTGAGAGCTTTAAATGAATATATCCTTGCAACTTAGATTATAGATTATTTATTATAGATTACTAGCAGTACCCGGCGTGTTTCACTACGCCATTTGGGCATGTGGTATCAATTTTTTTCTACAGATAAAAGAGGAAACAACAGGATCAAAAAAAAAAGTGTGCTAATCGGAATCAAGCTTCACACAATTTATCTCTAGGTTAATCTTCACGTTTTCTAAAAAAAAAGGTCTAGGTACAACTGTTAAGCAGCAGAGCCAAGCATAGGGAAAATCGATTGCGGTGCTCCATTTATATTTAAGATAAAAAAAAATCGGCTATGTAACGTCACTCATCTAATCTATTCTAAGTTGCATGGATACAATTGTTACATTTGGAATTCACATTAAGTGCATGCCCACAAGCAGACACGTATAAGTTCACACTTGCACAGTCTGCGTGTGAACCTACAACATAAAAACCCAAATCTCAAATGAACATACACCCTGCAACTCTTTGCTGACCTTCCCTGAATCAGGGGTGACATTGGCAGAGTGAACCATTTTCTATTTATAGTTGGTCAGATGCATATTGACCCATACAAGAAAAGAATATAAACAATAAATTAAATTTTATAATCATACAATTAAAGAACTAATCTATAAAATTCACTATACTCTTTGAGCAAAGTGAAGAAATAAATGTATTCCAAACAATCAGGAATATTTTTCAATGTAACCGCACTGTGAAACGTATGCAGTTGGGGAAAATGCTTCATACAATATGATGCACTTAAGTGTTTTTTCAACTATCTCCATAAAAGTGTTTAATTTATGTTGAATTTTTGACTCCCTGTCCTGTCTTTATCCCGGCCAAGTGAATTCACATTTTTTCCCCACATTTAAAATGTGCTCTATCCATTATTTCAATATGTGAAAGTTTTAGGTAGTGCACACGGAACATTTTCTATTGACAACAAAATTGTAAGTCGCACGGCTGGGTTAGGTAAAAGGCAAACATTTTGTTTATCTTGGTTGCTTTGGACCATTGTCACATAGAAGAAAGACTTTTAACCGCCGAGAAAAAAACGATCTTTAAATTTGTGGTGAGTATATAATTTTACAGAAATGCGTTTTTTGAAAAAACAACTATATTATGTATATTTTAATTAAAAGTATGTTTCAATAAAAGGTTTTAATAATAATAATATATTTCAATATGGTCTTCTAGTTGTGACCTACGAACTTTCGTTTATCGTATTTTTTATAAGTGCGGGATATAAAAGCTTTCTTACATTTCTAAAATTCAGCTTGGAATACTTGAATAACATTTTTTAATTTAGAACTTTTGTCTAGGCCAAGGGTCGGCAACCTTTTGAGTCGGAAGAGCCAAAAATTACAATTTACAAATTTCAAAGTTTTTCCTTGACTTATAGGTTGGTATGAGGCTGACCACCCATACTGTAAAAAATGGTTCACTTTGCCAATGTCGCCCCTGTTTCAGGGAAGGTCGGCAAGAGTTGCAGGGCTTATGTTCATTTAAGATTGGGTTTTTATATTGTAGTTCCACATGCGGTATGTGTGAGCGCGAAATTATGCGTGTCTGCTTATGGGAATGCATTTGATGTGAATCTCAAATGATACATATCTTATTTTGGATTTGGATTTGTAAAGAGCCACAAATGTTTTTTTGCCAACAATAAATAGCGTCGATGGGGCGAGGGGAGGGTGAAAAGCGAGTACAAGTAGCGGAGAGATCGTTAATCGATTCAGAACGATTTAGTTTTTTTCGATCAGAAGTATAATTCTGTGTTTTTTTTATATTTGCGTATGAAGCTAAAGAGCCGTAACTTCACACCCAAAGAGCCGCATGTGGCTGGTGAGCCGCAGGTTGCTTACCCCTAACCAAACCGATATCGATCCACCATATTTGTAAAAAGTCCGGTCTATAGCTTAGTTGGTAGAGTAACTGCATTCCATGCCGAGATCTCGAGTTAGAATCCCACTGAAGTTGTCAGAATTTATTTCTCGTTTCAGTGTTTATTTCTAACCCAAAATAAAATACCGGCAAGGCTTACTCAGCCTTCATAAGAAATGAGTGTCAAGCCACTCAGGAGCTGAATAACATCCATTTCAAGTTGGCGTAAAGTAAAAGTTACTGGGTTGTTCATTTTAGATTTGGATTTTAAATTATGAGTAGGTACACATGCAGCATTTGTAAGCGTGAACTTACATGTGTCTACTTGTGAGCATGCATTTTATATGAATCTTTAATGTAAATGTATATTTGCAACTAAGATTATGTATTGTAGTTGAATATAATGGTCTTCTTCTATTGGGTGGTTTCAAAATTTACCGACCTCGTTGCTGAAATATTGAGAATTGAGAACCATTGTTTATTTGATCACCATCAAACTTCACAGGATTCGTTCTAAGAATATGTTACATGTTTCCTGAAAATTTCGTCAAAATCGGATGAGCGGTTTATGAGTCTATAGGGGACATACATACATACATACATACATACATACATACATACATACATACATACATACATACATACATACATACATACATCCTTCTTTATAGATATAGATAGATGTCAAACACGCTGCCCGACCGCCTGCCGAGACTTTGAAAAAGATAAACATCATTTCATTTGAAACAATTTTAATTCTTTTCACGATTTTGTGTCATTCTTACACAGAAACAATGATAATCTTCTTTGTATCATTCAAATTTTGTAAACTATTTGATCAGCTTAGAGGATATCCTAGATATAAGACAAAATTACGGGAAAAAGCTTCTTTTGAAAGGAATGGTTCTCATTTGATTTGATTTATCTTCAACGAATTTAACTAAACCATAATGTTTTTCATGTAATTTTACATTTTTTGTTCTTTACTTTATCAGCTTGCAGGATAGTTATCCTAGAAATAAGACACAGTTAGAGTCTAGAAATAAGCTGGTTTAGAAAGGAATTATCGTCAATTTACGTTGATTTTTTCCTCAGCTACTATTGCATAACAAAACGATTAAAGTTTACCCATAATCGTGAGTCTCTTTAACTAATTTTAAATATTCTTCATACGCTTTAATAATTTTTTGTTGTAGTTGATTTGATCAGCTTGAAGGATAGGTATCCTAGATAAAAGGTGAAGTTATAGGAATAAGCTACTTTTGAAAAGAGTTATCTTCAATTGTTGTTGATTTCTCTTTCGCTACTTTTGCAAAACATAGATGTTTTGCAGACAGTTTTTGTAGTTGATTTGATCAGCTTTGTAGGATACATATCTTAGATATAAGGCAATAAACTACTTTTGAAAGGAATAATCGTCAATTTAGGTTGATTTCTATTGAGCTACTATTGCAAAACTTACAAAACAAAATGACCGTAGATTCTGTTTAAATTTTACCTATACTCGTGAGTCTCGTTTTATTATTATTTTTGTAGCTGATTTAATCAGCTTGGAGGATAAGTATCCTAGATATATGTACATAAGTCATAGCTGTAAGAAAAAAACTACTTTAAATAAGAATTATCGTCAATTCGGGTTTATTCTTCCTTCGCTACTTTTGCGATACTTAATTTTTTCCATACATTTTATGTAGTTGATTTGATGAGCTTCGAGGATAGATATCCCAGATATAAGGCAGGGTTATAGAGGTAACCTAGTTTTTAAAGGAATTATCGTCAATTTAGGTTGATTTCTCTTCATTAACCATTCGAAAACTTCTTCCAAAGCTCTTGTTTTAATTTTTATCTAAAGCCGCGAGTCTCGTTTTTTTTTCAATTATTTTTGTAGTTGATTTGATCAGCTTGCAGGATACATATCTAAGATATAAGGCGAGGCTAAGGCAATAAGCTACTTTTGAAAGGAATTATCGTCAATTTGGGTTGATTTTGTGCTGAGAGAGGAAAATGTGTCGGAAAATCCTCCCGCGCTTGTATCTGGGAGGGACGCAGTGCGCAGACGCGAGTATACCAACACAACGGGGCAGACTCACCATACGTGGCAAACAGACAGCGAGGAAATATGTTCAAGTTGTATTCTGTAATTTAAGTGGCAAAGATATGTTAGCATTTAAGATTCATTAAGATTAAGTGCATGCCCACAAACTGACACGTGTAAATTCGCGCTTACAAATGCTGCATGTGTACTTATAAATTAAAATCTAAACCTAAAACGAGCATACCTTGCAATATTTGCCGACCTACCCTGAAACAGGGGTAACATTGGCAAAGTGGATTCATAATTCAATTATGTGAATTGGCATAGACAATTTTATGTCGTCACCCGGCCGGGTTGCTAAGGAACATACAAATATTTGGTTATCAGTTGCTAAGGACGGTAGTTTCTTTAAAGAGTGACGTTTGCTCGCTGAGTAAAAAGTTCCAAAATGAAAAATGTTCCGAGCATAGGTATTTTACTTCCATTTATTCGAATACGAGCTACATAGGTATTGTGCGTTGATTTTTGAGGTGTGTCTTTCTAATTTTGTGTATATTTCTATAGTATGAATATTTTAATTAACAACTTGACACTGGCGCCCCTGCTGAATGCGGGAATCCGCCACAAATAAAAAGAAAAAGAAGAATATTTTAATTAATTAAGTAGTGGGTTGTTTTCTTCGTATTGATTGGATTCACTTCAAACAAAAAGAAAGACTTTTTATTGACTTTCTTTAGTTTTTCTTGGGATTATCTATTGGGTTCTTTGATTTATTGCTGAGCGCAAAGTTGATCACCCATAAGGTACTCGTATTTTGCCAAAAATGTTTACTTTTTTTTTACATTCCATGCAGCATGTGTAAGTGCAAACTCACACGTGTTTGTATGTGAACATGCAATAAATATGAATGTTAAATTTAGAGATGTATTTGCAAGTTGCAACAGAGATAGCAGAATATTACTCTCTACTACTCGTAAATGTATTTTAAAATAGAGATTAATATTAAATAATTTCAACATTTGCAAAATAATTTGATTGTTAATTATTCTTAATATTTGAGAATAAATTATAAGGATGATGATAGTAAAATCTCTTTGAATGGTTGATTTAATACATTTTTGCAATTGAATAATATGTGAACCATTTATTTAGAATATGTAAAAAAAAGCTCCACAAGAATAATCATCTTTTTTTTCTTAATTCGGTTATTGTTCACGAAAGATGAGATACGTAAAAAGTTTGCACTTTATGGGAACTAGTAAATATACATGATATGTTATAAACGTTCATTATATTGTCTTTTCAATAACAATTCAATAAGGTGTTGCCCTAGGTGAGTGAGTTACAGAGCGGTCTCGGCCGGGGCGTTGCATGTGTGAGTGCTGCGTGTGTACGCGGTCTGCGCCGTGTCGTGGTGTTGGTGCGAGTTAGTGGTGTGCCGCTCAGTCAGCTCGCAGGACAGTCTCAGTCCGCCCGCTGCCGCACCAGCACAGGCCCAGCACATCCCTACTGTGTCGGCCAAAAGGCGCGCGAACTCCCAACAACAACAATACCAACAACACTCGAACAGCTCCCAACAAGCGCGGCGCGAGACTAAAGTTTAAAAAAGCTAAAAGTTCAGTCAGAGTTTGGAGTTGTGAGTTTTGTTGTAGCTTGTCGGCTCGGGTCCCTCAGCGGACTTTATTAGATCGCGATGACCGTCGGGAAAGCTCCCGGCTATGAATAGCTCCCGCGCCCCCTCCCAGCTGGTCACGTGCCTCCCGCCCCGCCCCCCCCGCAGGCCGCTTATCGTGTTATTGATAAAGATACGCCGGCTATTCTGGCCGCTCGACTTATCGTGTGATACCGAAAATA
Source organism: Agapetus fuscipes (assembly GCA_951799405.1). Classification (NCBI taxonomy): domain Eukaryota; kingdom Metazoa; phylum Arthropoda; class Insecta; order Trichoptera; family Glossosomatidae; genus Agapetus; species Agapetus fuscipes. The sequence continues at coordinate 9,304,110 of OX637349.1, read as the reverse complement.
TTATCCGCATTTCTTGTCGCCCGCGCCTGCCGAGTCTCTCGCCCAGTCCCTGCTCCCTAGTCCCCAGTCCCCGGCCGCTGCCGCTTCTCACCACCGCTCGCAGCTGCCGCTTCAGCTCTCGCGTGCTCGAGTGAAGTTCGCACAGTTTCCAGTGAAAGTGATCGTGTGCCTGAAGTGTCACCGTGAGATCCCTTCTTTAGATGCTAAATAAAACGCGGAAAGAACCCGATTACTCGTTTCTGCAAAAACGTACCCCTCGCCAGGCGCGACTCGTAGTGTATTATCAGAGTGTGAGGTGATCGTGATTGGAGCAGATGTCGCCATGAAGAGCGACAGGGATTCCACTGCTTGACCTCGTGCCAGTGCCAGTGTCTGCTGCTCGCAGGGTCCGCACACACATCAGGATACTTATGCTCAGTGACATCAGCTTGGATGCAATGCGATCGTAGTTATGGTAAGCATCACCGCGAGGAGGTGATTGCTGACGTCATTGTGAGTGTCGGTGATATCATAAGATGCTAACGGAAACAAGAGATTTTGAATAACTTGCTATTATTTTGTCTAGTCAACGTGTAATCTGTCAAGCCTTCAAAATGAACTCCATAAGTAAATTGTTGGTCCTGCTGTGTCTGGCGGTCCCGTCTATGACACAGACTTCGGACTCCAGTGGTGCCAGCGAAAATGGGATTCACCCTACCAATTCTACCGTTGTGTACACAACGGAGATCTGTCAAGATGGCCTCGTGGTCCCCGTCTGGCAGCCGCAAGGAAACATCACCACAGTGGACCAAATCATCCGGGGCCTCTTCTACTTCTGCTGCATGCTTTACCTCTTTATCGGAGTTTCAATTATTTCGGATCGATTCATGGCAGCTATTGAAGTTATCACATCGCAAGAGAAGGAAGTCAAAATAAAAAAGGGCAATGGAGATGTTCAGATCGTGGTAGTGAGAGTTTGGAACGAGACCGTGGCCAACCTGACCCTGATGGCTCTGGGTTCCAGCGCTCCAGAAATTTTACTGTCCATCATTGAAATCGTAGCTAAGAACTTTAAGGCTGGCGAATTGGGTCCGGGAACAATTGTGGGATCTGCTGCTTATAATCTGTTTGTTATCATTGCTATTTGCGTCCTAGTCATTCCCAAGGGAGAATCGAGGAAAATAAAGCATTTACGAGTCTTCTTCGTGACGGCGACATGGTCTGTGTTTGCTTACGTTTGGCTGTACATGATTCTCGCCGTCATCTCACCTGGCGAGCTGGAGGTGTGGGAGGGTTTGCTGACCTTCATGTTCTTCCCGGCTACTGTTGTGACTGCGTGGGTGGCGGACCGTCGTCTGCTCATTTACAAGTACCTCAACAAGAATTACCGCATGAATAAGCGCGGGGTCATCGTGCAGGGCGAGGGCAATGATAACTCTGTGGAGATGGACCTCAAGGATGATGGACTCAAATGCTTAGAAGACGGAGAGATGTCTGATGAAGTGAAAGATTTTGAAGATTCAAGGAGAGAGTACATTAACACCTTGAAAGACCTAAGGAAACAATACCCTCAAAGTGATCTGGAGCAAATTGAGTGCATGGCCCACGAAATGGTCTTAAATAAAGGACCTAAATCTCGTGCATTCTATCGAGTCCAAGCAACCCGTAAGATGATGGGCAGTGGAAACATAATGCGGAAGATATCCGAACGAGCACAAAGCGATCTGAGTGAAGTCAAGGCTGAACTCCAGCGCCAAGACATTGACGAAGAACTAGCCGATGTAGGAGGCAGTCGCGTATTCTTCGAGCCCGGCCACTACACTGTCATGGAGAACTGCGGGGAATTCGAGGTGCGAGTTGTGCGCACAGGCGATACCGACGAACCCTGCAGCGTCGACTTCCACACCGAAGACGGAACTGCCGAAGACGGAAGCGATTACATCGGAAAGAAGGGAACTCTTACCTTTGAGAAGGGAGAGACTGAGAAACGCTTCATGCTGGAGGTGATTGATGATGACGTGTTTGAGGAAGACGAGCACTTCTACATCAAGTTGAGTGACGCCAGGGGTCCCGTTTCTCTCGCTTCTCCCAGTCTTGCTACTGTTATGATCCTGGATGATGACCACGGTGGAGTGTTTGCTTTTGCCCAGCGTGACCACGAGCTGGTAGAGTCAGTGGGCACCTATGAGCTTCGCGTTGTGCGGTACTCCGGTGCAAGAGGACGCGTCGCCGTTCCTTACTGGACAGAGGATGGCACGGCTAAGCAGGGACATCAGTACGAGGCGACCAAAGGAGAAATCATTTTTGAAAACAACGAGATTGAGTGAGTACACACATTTGACAATTTTAAATTTGCGACTTTTCAGTTTAGAACTTACCGACCCCTTAGGAGATATATCGTTTTCGAAAATAAAAAAATGCATATTTGAAGTAGATACTTTGGACTTAACTTCAAGAGCATTATTCTGACGTTTAATGATAATTAATAACATTTAGTACTCTTATTGTTATTAATACTAACGGTTGAATTTTTTTTCGGTTTGTTGACGGCCAAAATTAAAATTAATTCAATGTGTTGTTAAGTAGGTATATTTAAAAGTACCATAATAATAAGGTATGCATATTAATGAAGATTATTGTTCATTATATTTTGGAAGAATTGTGCAAAAAAAATGTGACCTTCTAATTCAATCCATTATTAATAAATTTTGTATCTACAAATTTGGTAATTTCGTACAACAAAATTAAATTATGAACATTCATTTAATATCTCAATATATTTCAATGAATGAATAAATCCTCAGTAAGCACGCAATATTTGCAATTTAACCCGAATAATAATATTATTATTTTAATCAATTTAGATTTCTAACAAACGGGAGTGAATATTAATACGATAAATCATTATTATGTGATGTCATTTCTGGCAGAAATCCGATATTAATTTTACGGTTCAATGATTTGTATGATAGCTAATACGAGACTCGCATATTTCATACATATTTTAAAAGTGTAAGCTTGCAAAATTATTGAATTATGATTCTTATTGACATTTGATAAAAAAAAAAAAAAACTATTTTTAACCGACAATATTGTAGACCTTTATACACATAAAATTGTCTTATATCAAGCAAAAGTTGATCTGTATTTATGGAAATCCATGTTTTAAAAGTAAAAAAAATGTGTAATTTTACGCACTACTTGTAGGCAATTTTTTTTATTTTATTTAACGGAAGGTGAAAAAACTGTTGATGGATTTAACAAAGACACGACAATGAACTGAAGCTAATGCAAAGATAAATGACAGATATAAATAAACAATAGAGAGCAATAAATCAACACTGTTGTTTATATTTGCTTGTTGCCGGCAAAACTGTAAACGCGGCGAACAAATTAGTTCAACAATGATTTGCAATGTAGCGGAATTTTGTTTAATTGTTCTTTTGGAGACATGATAAAACAGAAAATTTTAAATGATGAACAAACGATGACAAGATAATTAAATGTTGTGTTAAATAATTAATTATCGGTGACAATATGATATCATTGAAATTAAATCATTAAATATTTGTAATTTTTTTTTAAATAGATTTGTGTAAAGGAATGCAATCCACCAATCTATTTTGCCTGGCCAGTTGTCTTCATGCGAAAGCAAAAGATGTGTGCATGCAACGGCATCTGTTGAACCAGGGTCGAAGTTATCGTCGCGGGATTCGAACCAGCGTTATCCGATTCCAAATAACCTGTCTTGATCCCCGCGGCCATAACGCCGACTAAATAATGAAATGGCGAATTAAAATTATAACCTACATGGATGTAATAATAAAATAAATGTTACGTAGATAAGTGGTTAAAGAAATAATAAATATCGATTTTAAATGAGAGAATAATTAAAGGACGATTTTATTAATAATAAAATAATGAATAAACTGTGGCAAAATAAGTAAATAGTGATTTCGTTTTAATAAACGGCGACAAAAGAAATATAAGGAATTTTATTTTCCAAAAAATAAAATTGTGCTTAAATACTAAAGATAATTTATAGAAAACATGAAAAAATTATGGAATATTGATTTTTAAATAGAAAAAAAGATAATAAAATAATAAAATAATGGATAATCGGTGACAAAATAATTAAAAGGTGATTAAAAATGAAAAATAAATCATTTAACGGATAGTTTAACATACTGAAAATGCATGTGCGTGTGGGTTTGAAGTACATATTTTCATTTTTTTAAGGTCATCCATAATGGAATCAATGAAAAAATTATAAAAAGTTAAATTAAAAGTATCAAAAGCAAATAACGACAATTATTCTTTGATTAAAATTAGTTTTTTTTTTTTTTAATTTCACAACGTTTGAAAGTTTAACAATTTATTAATAAAGGGCGACAAACATCGTAGGTTACGAAATTTGTTTATTTTAATTTTTTTCATCTATAATCTAAGCTGAAATGCATGCCTACAGACAGGCACATGTAGGTTCGCGCCTACTCATTCTGCATGTGTGCATACAAATAAAGAAAACCTCACATGGACATAAACCTTGCAACTCCTGCCGCCGTTCCCTGAACCGGGAGGGCATTGGCAAAAGTGAACCGATTTTTACAGCACGGGTGGTCAACCTCGTACCAACCTATCAGTCAAGGAGCACAAAAAATTATAAATGATTTACAGAAATTCATAATGAAACACATTACAAATTAAAATAAAAATAAAGTAAAATTAAAATTAAACTTAATATTACACTTAGAATTAATGCCCTAGCCGCCATTGTTGCAAATCAACCGCCATTCCTTTCGGTCCTTACATACTTCTTTCATTTCATTCAGAGTCATAATCTTTTTCATGCACTCTCTCCTTTTGTTATGACTCTGAATATCCCATTCATTCGCTATTTCGGATCCATGATTTTCTTGCAAATGTACAAGCAATGTCCATTTGGGTATTTAAAAATATTACCGATTAACAATCTCAATGCATTTTAAGTAGTACCTAAATATTAATTTTAATACAGCTTTTGTATCCACGTACAAAATCATTTTTTAGCTTTCAAAAAATAAGTCCTTATTCTTTGACTGTCTCATTAAAACATTGTTGTTCAAACACTCGAGAAGGTATTTTCTTTTCTATCGAGGAAAAGAATTAAAAGGTGAAAAACAACTTAAAAACTAATTTAAATTCAAACAACTTTTCAAAGTGAATTTAATATTTCGTATAAGCAAGCTCTAAACTGTGGATTTTACACTTTAGGAAACATCTCAATCATTTCTGTTCCGATGCCATCAACAAACCTGCCTAGATAAAGTCGTAAAACGCGGTAAATATTTACCGCTCATTTTGGTTTAACGTTGTACTCACTCTTCGCGTAAATAGACACATAGGTAGGTGCGCCAAACTTCAACCCATTCTTTGCCATTACGCTGCCTTAGTTCTTGTTTACCGTATACGCCATTGACAAAAATTTACATGAGCAATGTTTGCATGTGTACTGGACCAATGTGTCTTATAAAAACCAGAAATTTATTTTTAAAATATTTATCGAGTTTTACGGGTTTTCTTAGCTCAGATTGTGTAGAATTTGATTCATAAGACAACTGCATGAAAAAGTCATATTTGACAAGATTGGCGTATACGGTAAACAATAACTGGGGGAGCGATTAATGCAAACTGTTTAAAATTAATTTCAGCTCAAATTTCTTTAATTTAAAAAAAATAAATTCGCGATGAGGATTGCGGTTTTTTCCCTGGTCAGAAACAGGTATGAACACAATAAAATTATTAATTCATATTTTTATATTTATTTTAATGACTTGTCAAATAATAGTAACGCAATTATTATTAATTAATTAATTAATTAATTAATTATTTTTAAGACTCCAAACAGGACTCACCTTGTTTTTATTTCAAACACGCTAGTCGAAGTCTCGTCTTGGACAAATATCAGGTTAACTGAAATGACATTGATTTAGGTTGGTATTTCTTGACTAATATGTAGGTTGGTATGAGGCTGACACCCATGATTTTCAAACTTGGCTAACTTTTTCCAATGCCATTCCGTTTCAGGGATAGCCAGCAAGAATTACGGGGCCACGTTTAGGTTTATTTGAAAGTAGGTTGTTATGTTGTCGTTCAACATGCGGCATGTGTAAGCGCGAACTTATGTATACGTGTTTGCATGTGAGAATGCATGTTATATATCTTTGCAACTTAAATTATAGATACGAATATATAGTTTGATGTTTATAATGCAAAATGAGAGAAAAGCATAATTTAGTCCCTATAAAAAACGTCTACGATGTTTAACCAAGTTTTTTTTTCCCATAAACTTTGTGTAAGGGTTGAGATAAGATCTAAAGCTCATAATTTCACGTTAACTGAAAAGCTGATATTATAAAACCACCCCTGTTGTAGAGGCCTTAATAGATGCAAACGTAATCATATGAATTATGGTAATTTTATGAAACTTTATCGTACGTAAGTACGTAATTTTATGATTCCACGTTAAATTTTACATCGTATTTTTGAGTTTCATTTTAATACTAAAAGAGTAGGATTTTTTTCATCATTGAGTCATATAGAATCAAAGATAGTCACATTGGTTTTTTGTCCGATATAAAATAAACTGATTGATTGTTCAAATAAATGACTTAAAAGACCGTTCCTTGACTTATAGGTTGGTATGCGGCTGACCACCCATACTGTAAAAAAAATTGGTTCACTTTGCCAATGTCACCCCTGTTTCAGGGAAGGACGGCAAGAGTTGCAGGGCTTATGTTCATTTGAGATAAGGTTTTTATATTGTAGGTCCACATGCGGCATGTGTTAGCGCGAAATTATACATGTCTGCTTATGGGAATGCATTTAATATAAATCTTAAATGATATATATCTTTGCAGCTTAGATTAGATTAGATTAGAAAAGACGATCAATTTTCATTTTTATATAAGCACATTTCCATTATTTTGTATTCATTATTAATCATACACATTACACACCATTGTCAGGAAAACGAACCATTTATCTAAACGGTTTGAGGGCCGAAAGCGTTTGTAATTTGTAATCAATACATAAAAAGTGGAAATATAACAGAGTGTAATCTAATAATAATTGTTTTTCTTTGTAGTAATTTGTAAAGGTATTAATGAATTTTTACTGAGTTAATACACAAACAATTAAAATATATTGAAAAAAAAATACAATAGATTTTGATTGATTTAATATGAAATATATTGAAATGATTTCCTATGTCTCCAGTTGTTTCTTTCATTCCGAAAAAAATATCTTTGATACCTAAAACAAGACTTTGAGAAAATATGGAAAAACTGAAATTAAATCAATTGAGAAGTTTAAATTTTTTATAATTCTCTCAAAAACTTTTTATATTATCAAGCTTCTATTATCAGCTTCTTGCGAGACTAAATGATGTATAATTCTGTAATAAAAAAGAAAAAATACTCTTATATAGGATTTTCAAAATATTGCAAATACAAAAAAATAACAATAAAAATGTGAAAAACGTGTTTTTGTCAATATTTTTTGTGGTGGCAGTTTTTAAGTGAAATATATTTTGGTCACCTTTATAATTTAGATAAATAATTTAAAATTTGGTTATTTTTTTTTCATTACTATCACTTTATTACTAAGACCATAAAATTTAAGAAACAAAAACGACAGGTTTAGGGTATATAACACTCTTAAAATGGTTTAAAAATTAAAACCTTTTTTCTGAATAAAGGGGAATATTGATATGTCAAATGAGAGAAAAGCGTATATTTTAACATTAATATATTATGTTCTTAAAGTAATTCATATATCATGAAAACAAAGCATTTTCAATATATTGTTTCACACTATACATTAAATTAAATTCCCCTTCTAGCCAAATCCATTTATCCCCACTGACAGCCAATCATATAATATTCATCATTAGTTGCCCACACAAACATCACTCATTTATCAGCTGACGGACTGACAACGCGCATCAACATTGTTCCACTCATTACCAACGTTACGTTCAAACTCACCCATAGCGTTTTACTGAAAACTAAACACTCACTAGAGGCGCTGTTTCAGGTTAAGTATATTTTTTGGTATACTCTATCTTGAAGTTTACAAATCACCTTGCATAATTCAATCATCACATTAAGCAGGTACCTATTGCAGGTCAGACACGAACCTTGGACGTATGGCTTGACCTCATTTTAATCCTCTTCGATTTTTAGTCCACTACCTGTTTGTATCTCCGAGAAAACACACAGTATACGTTTTATTTTTTAACTAAATTTCTTTGTGTTTAATTATTTTCTGATGAGCTACACCTTTGTGATGGTATGAGGATGACCACCCATACTGTAAAGTTGAAATGCCAATTTTTTTCAGGAGCCTTTCAATCCGCCGCCGACGACTTTCTTTTGGGACAAAGTTTTGATGTTGATATTTTTTTTCAGGTGTAATTTTCAATCACCTTTTCCAGGTCAAAGATTTTTTTTCGAGACAAAATTATGAAGTCAATATACCACCCACTTGTAGGTGTTTCTTTCCCAAAAAATAAATTATCAATCTACCGAAATATCAATATTTTTTACTCGATACTGTTTGAAAATATCGATTCAATATGTTTGTATACGTTCATTGATTTATTTTCCCATCCCTTCTATACTATAAAAAATGTTCGCTTTTGCCTGTGTCATCCTTGTTTCAGGGCGGAACGGAAAGATTTACAAGGCGTCTGTTAATTTGGATTTAAGGGTTTTTATTTTGAAAGTACACATGCAGCATGTATAAACGCGAACTGTTTGTGTGTCTGTGTGTGAACGTGAATGAAATATAAATCGAAAATGTTAATATATTGATTTTTCAATTTTGGTCCTTTTGTTTTTACCTCAGCTAGCCTCTGAAAATAAAATCCGATAGCGCTTAGGTAATGTAACTCAAAAAATGAATGTTTCTATGAGTTTCATAAAAAGTTATCATTAATTAATATTAATTAATATTGGTTTAACTTAGATTATAGATCATTATAGGCATTTGAACCAGCTACCTTTGGATATCAAGTGTACGATATTAACCACTAGACTATACCTTTTTCTTTATTTCAAATGATCAATTGCATCAGATTGATTTTCGTATTTTTATTTGAAAGCATTTCCTTTTTACCGTTGTTTCATGAGATCCTCATGAAAAACGTTCAGATGGTACAAACATTCATTATTCTCAGATCGGTTTATTTTTTGCCGAATTGTTTGTCTATCCCGATTCAATCAAGAGTCTTCTTGTATAAGTTTTATTCCGGCTTTGTTCAATCTGCGATTCGTATTTATCTTAGGTTGTTCATCTCTCAGAATGAACGTTCAGCTTCATTACATATTTATCCTGTTTTTCCTCAGCTATTTACCTTTGATATCTCGAGTTCTTTAACATTTGTTCTAGTCTTGCTTTGTTATTTAAAGAGAACGAAAATAAATAAGAACGTTTAATTAACTTTAACTAAGAATTTTAGAAAAAAAGTCTTCGTTATTGAATACAGAGTTTTAGTTTTCTTGTAATTCTGTAAAATGCATTTTTTGCCTTTAATTTAAGCTTTTAAGCTCTTGGATACGAATGAATTTTCAATGAAAATATATATTCGCAACTTAAGCTTCAGCTATTTTAAATTTAATCATTGATCATCGTAAGCCGTCCTTGTAATTTTAACTTTATATTTCCAATTAATTTCAAAACCCTTGCTGAATGAAGGTAAAAAAAAACCCTTCATAAATAATAACAAGAATATGGTCAATTAGTGCTGCGAAAATATAAACTAGGGAATCGCACCACAGAGGTTTTCATTTGATTTCTCCATTTGCGGAAACTTCTCGAATAGCCGTGTCTGCGTGTGACAGTGTGCGGTATTTCGGAAGCCGCGTGTAGTCGGTTCGACTCCGCGACCTTTCGCAACGCGCGGGGCGGCACAATCGAGTGTAGTTGCCAAGAGCGGAGCGGCAAGCGGGGCGGGGCGTTGCGACGAGCGGAGCGGCAGGCGGAGCGCGGAGTGTGGTTGCCAAGAGCGGAGCGGCAGGCGGGGCTCCGATTATAAACGCCAACGATATACTGGGAGCCGCGGTGAAAGCAACCCGCACTCATTTTTAACTATGACAGATGTAGGATTGACGAAATCTCATGTAAAGATATCAAAAACAAAATATTACAAATTATGAAATTGAGAAAACATAATAAAATAACGTTGAAGAAGCACAAATAACGAAGAAGAAGAATAACGAATAAGTTCAAAAAAGGCTTCTATTTTATTATATTCGCTTGGAACGATTAGGGAAGTTAATTATTCTTTAAACCTAAAAATCACCAAACGCAAACGCAAACGCAACGCAACTAAGCTACACTATAGTGTAACTTCTTGCCGCGTTATCTTCGAAGGGGTCGCATGTGGCGAGTTGAACCTACTTATTTTTACAGGTAAGGGGGCCGGCCTTACGCCAACCACTTCAGTTGAAGTGGGGGTTTCCCAGCTCCCGAGGGGGCTGGTACTCATTTCTTGTGAAGGCTGAGTAAACCTTGCCGGTATTTTTATTATGGGGTTTGAAATAAACACCGAAATAGGAAATCATTCCTGACACCCTCCTCGGTGGGATTCGAACCCGAGCTCACGGGATAGAATGCAAGCACTCTACCAACTGAGCTATCGACCGGACTAGAGATGAAAAAGAAACGAATAGCCGTTCTAAAAAACAGTGAATAGTTTTTCTCACTTTTTGGCGACAGCACGGTCTAAATTTGCCATTTAAATTACACAGGTACTAAAAGTCTACTTAAAAAAAAACATGCAAACAAATAGACAAACTAATCAATGTAACATGTAATATGTTTCTTACTATTTTCGTTAATCCCGCAGTCCGTTTCTATGCCAAAATCCATTCAGATGTCAGATGTCAGCTGTTGCAAGTCCGCCATCTTGTTTTTTTGACACATCGGGAGGTGAAGCGTGCTCATGCGCAAACGGTTCTGACTTTAGCGCCCTCTTGGACATCAAAATAATGAGACAAGTTTTCTTAAAGTAGCCTTTGTTATTTGTGGGATCTCTCATTAAAAATGGGTGTGCTTCAAAATAACAGATGGCTACATAAGAAACTAAGGTCTTGACCTAGAAGAATGAATTGTTGAAAATTACTCCGAGTATAAAACATCTTTAAAAGCACCCTTGGGGTGGCTTGTGCCACTAAACGGTGCCATATAAAAATTGGCCAATTATTATTATTATTATTACATTAACTCCCCTCGATGGCGTGAATAGAAAAATGTACAGAAAATATAACAGCATCTCTAGTGAGAAGTGTAGTTTTATTTTCACAAATTGGACATAATTTCACCTCAATCACCTACTTTCGAATTGTTTAGTGGTTTCGTTATTTTCAAGAGGACACCTCTAGTGAGTGATTTATTTTTCATATCTTTTTATGTGATCGAGAGGAAAGAACATCGGTTATATTTTAGTTGTTTTTCATACAATAATTACATTGTAGTAATTTCAATTACTTAACATTATCAGTGCTTTTTATCTTATCACAAAAATAATTAGTATATTGCTAATAAAAATATATTGCACATAAAGTGATAGTAGGTACTATCTGTATTCTCGATTGAAATAAAAAAAAATCAACGGTTATCTTTCACATTTACTTTCGTTATTTTTTTTTTTTTTGTTGGTTTTGTTATGATTTGACTTGGGGTTCTTTTAATTAAATTGCGATTTAAATTTATTTCACAAAATTTATTTCTCACAAAATCGTTTACATAGTAGTGTTCACTCTTCACTCTCTGCTTACTGTGGTGTTTGCGTTACAATGATCTAAGCGACTCTGACTGTCCCACATAATCTTTCCTCTTTTTGACCACCCATTTTGTAAACATAACATGAATACTTATGTGATCGAAGAGGACCTTTGAGGTGTGACACATACAAAGACGGCATTCTCTTTTTATGTGCTATTTTAAAAGTTAGGCATCCCAATAAACAGGGACAAAATGAGACGAGCATTCTTGAAGAGAGTGATGAATGTTGAGCAGATGAAAGAACTGTGCAAGAATAAAACAACGTGGAGGCACAACTGCGGTGGAGGTAATGGCCACCTCTAGACGAATATCGGCTTGATACAGTTACAGTTACGAAATACGTTGATGAATTGCATTCCTATTACGAAATAAAAAATATAGAGAAAACAATTTTACCCAGTCATTCTAAGACAAGCGGACACGATGGAGCGATCTACAACCTATCGATTTCCTTTACAAATTATTTTCACCAACTTTACGTTCGGTATTGAAAGTGATTCACGTTTCAATCATTCCAGTGTGCCAGTAATCAACTGTAAAAGCTATGTTTAAACTGAAAAATAGCGTTCACCAAAAAATGTATGGAAAGTAAAACAGCGCCTTCAGTGAAAGTTTTAGTTTTATATTTTTTAATTGAAAAGTTTAGGTTGAGTTTAAACGTGAAGTTTCATACTTTAGGTATAGTATTATTAAAGCTATGTCTATATATGCACAGCTTAGTTTTCTGATAGCATCATCCTGACCTTCTAAGGCTTCTGCAATTAGACGAGTATAGCAGTGGACTAAAAAGAAGGTACATGGATATCTATAATCTAAGTTGCATAAATATACTGAAATTAAGAATTCGTATTAAATTCATACTTACAAGCACACATATTGTGTAAGTCTACGCTCTTACATAATGCGTGTGTACTTTCAAAATAAAAATGCAAATCTCACATACACATACATCCAGCAATACTCTTGCAGCCTTTACCTGAAATAGGGGTGACATTGGTGGAGTGAACTACTTTTTACTGTATGGGTGGGCAGTGCCATACCAAATTTGTTAATACCTCTCATGTTTCAGGAAAAGCGACAAAAGATGCAGGCTTTTGAGATTTGTTATTTTTTGTATTTTGTAAATATGTACAAAAAATGTAAACATGAACTTGTCGGCATGCATTAAATACAAATCTTGAACATTCTGAGGTTTTAGATAATTTGTTAACAAACAACTTGGATTATTTGAGGTGGGCGATATTGAGTAACATGTACCTACATACAATTAAAACATTATTATGTAGGTTGGCATGTTTATGGTTATTGCTTTTATCGTCAAAAAAATAATTAAATTGCTTTTGAGTCATTTTTGCATAATTATTTAACCCGTATGTTGTTAAAAAAATAAATTATCTCTTTGATATATTTAAACAAAAAGTACTAGTTGATATTTAAGTATTTTAATTATTCTCTTTATCCACGTTAATACCTCGATTTAATAGATTATGTTATTGAAAAGAATAAATGGTTTTTGTAATTTTTTGTAAGACCCACATAATTTCTTATCTTTATGTATTTTCAAAATTATGAAATTATTCTAAGGTGAATAACTAAATGCCTTCATTATAATACCCTACGTGGTCGTCATGTCTTCGTTTTATGATATTTGTAAATACCAAAAATGCTTCGCACATGACTTACCACACCACGCTTTCAGTGGGGCATAAAGTATGCATCTTTAATCTTAGTTGTAAATATATAAATTTTTACACGTAAACAAATTCATATTCAATGCATGCCCATATGCAAACAAGTGTAATTTTGCGCTTACACATGCTGCTTGTGTAATTTTTAAGTATAAGCGCAAATCTCAAATTAACACACATCCTGCAACTTTCCTGAAACAGGACTGATATTGAATTTTTTTGAAGAAACCAATTTTTACAGTAAAATGATCGAAAATCTCTTAAATTTCTTTTTGTTTGAATAGCTCTACGATATTTTTTTCCATACATAAATGATTAGTTACCTTTATTTTTTTGAGCATTGTTAAAAAAATAAAAATAAAAAAAATCTACCGAATTTGTAGGTCCATAAATTGAATGTGATTTAAAAATTCACCAAGAAAAATTGCTTTTCCACAATTCGCATGTCGGCCATTAATTTCGTGGCATTGTTGTACCAAATACAAATTACAAGTAATTCTTGTCGAATTTGCTTACATAAAAAATAAGTTAAAACTCAACCACGATGCTTACCAAAATATATATGTAAACCAAAACACAACAAGCATTGAGCGTCTCGTGTTCTGCACATTTTTGGCAAAACGCTTCGCTTGAGTTTACACGTGTTTTATGGTGAATTTGCATACTAAGGTGTAGACATAATATATACCTTAGTATAGTCATATATGTAACTTAGTATAGTAATCACCATGAATAATTCGCATAGACTTTTTATGGAGCTATGAGTAAGCCTTACCTTGAACTCTCAGGGGCCTAGCATTCTATTTAGTGTGAGAACAATATTTCATTGTCTAATAACAGGTTATATTTTGAGATACATAGTCATGAACAAATGCGCACTACAAAGGAGCTCCTGCCTACCATTAAGCAGATAAAGCTAATGTACTTCAGTCACATTATGAGAAATGAGAAGTACCGTCTCCTTCATCTTATCATTCAGGGTAAGATTGAGGGGAGAAGATCTCAGGGACGCCGAAGGACATCGTGGCTGAAGAACCTGCGACAGTGGTTCGGCAGAAGCACCAAGTCCCTATTTCGAGCCGAAGCATCAAAAATAAAAATAGCTATGATGATCGCCGATCTTCGTTAGAAGTGGCACAAGAAGAAGAAGTCATGAACGTTCATATAAATCGTCTTCTTTTTCTTACGTAGCCTTTCCCAGTCCACTGCTGGTCAAAGGCGTCTTCTAATCTTCTCCATGCCTTTCTATAGGCTGCTGTGCCATTTCAATTGGGGTCTCGCTACTCCCCATCCGACAGCCTGGGTCCCTAGGGTGAAATCTTTTTGGCCAACGGCTCTGATGCTACATCTTAATATTTTATGTTGATCGATGGATAGTAAATTTCTATTGTTTTACACATCTTTTTTAATACACATACTTTCGGTTTTATTCATACAAAGCAAATCCATGGCTCAGTCGCCACCTAACGTGAATTTTCCGTACAAAAAAAACGATGATCAATTGATCAGCTAGGGATCAAACGTGTTGTGATTTGTGAATAACCCTGATAGTATTTAACTTATATATAAATACCAACTGACATATTTCTATACCTTTCTCTTACACTAATACTAATAATAATATTAGGATGATTTATTTGGTGAGCGCTGTTTTTGTGTGTATCACACCTCAAGAGCCCTCTGCGAGCTTGGTCGTCGCTGTAGAAAGCGCCGATTCTCAAGCAAGACCCAGTTGTTGTAGGGTTGGATGGACCTTTCAGTGACCTGTCTTTGGTAAAGGTTTATGAATTTTTCAACTCAGCAAAGAGCACATTTGAAATATAAATGGTATATTTTTGTGCTCAGCCGGGATCCGAATCCACAACCTTCCATTTACGAGTCCGAAGTGTTGCCACTACGGACTACGGACCGGTCCAGTAGAGTATATTATACGGACTACGGACCGGTAGAGTATATTATATATAATATATAGTGTACTACTTATACTCTACTAGTGTAAATATAGTGTTGTTGTACTCTAGTGTAAATCTACTGCTCCAGTCTAGACTGTAGTATTTGTCCGCCACAGCAGCTGCACACATCGTTATGAGCAATGAGCGTTGAACCCGCCCACCACGCTGACGTCACGACTAGAATATTGCGTCACGGCACTGTACTATGTAACAAGTCTTGCCTCAACGTACGAGCGATTCCGTATACGAACAACTTAGAAAATGAATAGATTTTTTATTTAAATCTATTTTAAGTCTATGAAAAACTAGATTCAGTTTTCACTAACAGGGTTTTTACAATGGACTGTAATGGCGAATTAAAATATTTTATATAAGTGACGTCTGCCATACTAAAACATGAAAATTTGGTCTTGAATCTTCCTTGGTCTTTGGTATGAAGTTGAAAACCCATCTTGTAAAAAATGATTCACTTTACTAATGTCACCCCTGTTTCAGGAAAGGTCGGTTGAGTTACAAGGCTTATGTTCATTTGAGATTGGGTTTGTTTTATGTGTTAGGCCCACATGCGGCATATGCAAGCGCGAACTTATACGTGTCTACTTATGGAAATGTATGTTATATGAATCTTAAATTTAATCTATGTTTGCAATTTAAATGATAGATTTCTAGCATTTCATCAATAGCTGTGTGCACTATCTTCAGAGTGATAAGTGATTTTATACATACAATTGATTTTCTACATTTTTTCTGGCTCTTACTAGACGACAATTTCATTATTTTCTTACTGAATTCCGACTTCCCATCGCTTTTTCTTAGCTCGAGAACAAAATGACAATTTTCTCAAATTTCCCTTACTTCATCCATAGATCTATAACGAATCTTATATTTCTGGAAAGTTGCTTTCGGGATCTGTTGCCGTGGTCAGTGGGAGTTGGAGCTTCCGGACGTTTCGCTCATGATCTTCTTCAGCGTGAAAGTGGGCGAAACGTCCGGAAGCTCCAGCTCCAACATGGCTCCAACAGACCACGGCAACAGATCCCGGAGAGCAACTCTCTAGCATCAACAGCCGGCCGTGTAAGTCTACAACTCCGAATCTTACATTGATTGTATATCAGGGGCGATCATAGGAATTAAGATCTAGTTCGGCAACTTCTAGGTTTTGGGCGGTTTTCGACAGGACAAGATTATTTTTTGTGCGCAACTCCAAAACAATAAAAATCCGAGTTTTTTCATATTCCATATAGCCAGTGGCGTTTACAATTTAATTAAACCAAAAACGAAAAACCGATTTTTCCAGGGAAACCTGTCGGAACAAAATTTGAAATAGCAATTATCTGAAAACAATGTTAAGAAACATATAACATAGTCCCTTCATGTATAAAACTGAAATAATATTTACAATAATTGCAGGTAGGTTTTTTTATCGGATATTTCACGAACTGTTATAAGAGAATAATGTAAGTTGTCTTATGACGGTTCGTGTAATATCCGTTAAAAAAAAACTGTGTAGTTATAATTATTGTAAACATGTAAAACGACCGTAATTCCAACTTGAACCTAAAAATGAAATAATATTGCATTAGTTGTCTTAAATAAATAACCACCGTGGTTTTTTCTTGCCGTTTCAGACGGACCTTTAAAGTATCTATGAAACTCTTACCTTAGTCATTGTAGAATCTCTAGCATTATGTAGTTGTTCTTGTCCCACGACACTTACACATAAATAATGAAAAGCTTAGTGGAAGCCGCCTGAGCCACATCAAATATCAGAGTAAATGATTGATTATAATAAGACAAGTCAATAACTCGATACTTGAAGTGGCCTTAAGAAAGGCCGTTTTTCTCAATTCTTCCAAACACACACAGTATCTAAGGCATAAAACCGCTGACTTAATGATTTTTAAAATTGCGAAAAAAGTAAGGAAAATGTGCATGTAAAAACCTAAATCATAAATGAATGCAAGCCCTGCCACTCTTATTTGTAAATAAGCTCAGGGCGCCTCTCTTTTTTTAAATATGCTTTTAAAACGTCATCGTAAAAAGAAGTACCACGTTTTATATCAGTCAACATTTTTTTTTCTATCGCGATACTCGAGAGGTCGGTGAGGCGTTGCTGACCCTGAGTATTACGCAAATATGTGTGCAAACGTTTGAGGGACGAAAAAGAGCGCTCTGCAGAAGCACTACTCGCGGGAATAGTGACGATCAACTTAGCCAGCCGGACCACCTGGGGGAAAACTTTATCTAAACTGTTGGTGAATACATGTTCTATTAAGTCATGAACACTTAAATTTTGAAAATCCGCTGTTTTATAAACGCATCTTAATTCATTTTTTAAACGGTCTACATCAAAGCTCAGAGTGCTGTACAATCTTACAAAGTTATTTACTAAATCGTCAGGAAAAGTAGAGGTAAACATACGGAAGTTATCACAAGCAAGTAACTCAAAAAACTTTAAGTCTTTTAAGCTCTTAAACCGATCGCGAATCTCGCTAACCACATTGTCAATCAATCCATTGAAGAGTTGTTTGAAATGTGTCTCCATATTTTCAATATTACGTTTTCGTTTAGGAGTTCCGCAAATTTTAACTACTTTATTATAAATTTCCATAAACTTAGAACGTAAATTTAGTAAATAAACTTCGAAATCTTTAATTTTACGAACGCACGAAAAACAAAACAAACGATTACTATGCACACAGCCAGTTAACCACGGAAAAGTTTCATAAGCTGATTTGTGAAATCTTCTCGACCGATTAACCGTTTTCTGGATTTGCACTAACTCTAAAGATGGTGTTGACCGTCCTTTACTTATCACTTGCATTTTATCGTTAAAACTAAGCTTAGAAAACGAACCGAATTTAATTTTTAGAAAGCACACATTTCCCTTACAATTTTCACAACTGAAGTTATCCATTGTAATAATTAAGTTTCACAATAAATCACAAAAACAATCACAGACGTCAAAAATAACGCGCGCGGGCTTGGAAGAAATTGGAGAATGAACAAAAAGTTAAAATTCACACACTTCTTTTCTGCATCTCTTTCATATATATCACCAGTTTATTTCTGTCTCTACTCTACTATGACGTAAGTGCGTTTCCAATTATTATTGTCTTTTGACCCAGGCAAGCCTGAGTTGAAGCGTACAGACGGTGGCCACATGTGGATGTATGAGTGGGAATTTGTTTACACGTATGGCCGCGCTAGGACCGAGATAAAGTTCAAAATCTCCTTGCTGGACCGCGCTGAGCGTATTGCATGCGTGAAAACGGTAGGCGCTAACTTACAAATGTCTAATTCGGGGCTACGAAAATTGCCTATCTTTTAGGCGTCGATTAATATTGTTTCTTATTAAAATTATTGTTACAAAAATATTTTTTCTTTCCTAAAAAGTAAGTTAGGCGAGGCCTAATGGTCTTTATGATATGCACGCCACTGTTGTATATTGAGGTACGACTTTGAAGCCAAGAACTGCAATATACTATGTCTATCTCTCTCCATATGTACGAACCGCTACGAGTGTTTGAGAACTAGTTTAAATCTATTATTTACTGTCTGTTTTGCGTTCATAGGTGAGGATTGAGAAAGACTTCGCCAATATTTTCGATGCTGGATGTTCATCGTTCCAGCAGCCCATCCGTCGACAGACAACGTCGGCGTTTGTATAATCATTGTACTTACTAACCAACAAACATATTGCGAACTGCTGTGGTTTTTTTTAGAAATTTCAAGGTCATTAGTTCGATTTTTGCACTAAGGAAAACATAGTAATAATTTCTGTTAAATTAATTAAAATTAAATAAGTAATTTAAAATAAATTTTCACTGTGTGAATACACAAACCCTACAAAATCTAAAATAAGTAACCGGATATTTATACAAAACGTTAGATCATTTTTGTGTTCTTGACGTTTCGTTGGCTTCTTAATGGAACATCATAAGGAGACACATCCTTGTTGGACAGAGGGCAAGGATGAACATGATAGAGATGACAGTTTTTGTAAACGTCATATTGTATTTTGTTTAAATAAATGTTTCAATTGTGGTGAATTTAAAATCAAGACATAACTGGAGAAGAGTGTTTACTTCCACACGGGTCTCAACTCTCAGCAATGAGGAACAAGATTAAGATGTAAATTGTAAAATTATGTTTATTAATGATTGACATCATTAAAACTTCAAAACCGTTAAAAATAATTCCATTATTTTTCCTCTTCTTCTAATTTTTATTTAAAAAAAAAATATTCAAGAGTAACGGCAACATTACACAATATAATAAAACTATCCTATCAGGGAAGGTCGGCAAGAGTTGCAGGGCTTATGTTCATTTGAGATTGGGTTTTTTATATTGTAGGTCCACATGCGGCATGTGTGAGCGCGAAATTATGCGTGTCTGCTTGTGGGAATGCATTTAATATGAATCTCAAATGATACATATCTTTGCAACTTAGATTTGATTTAGATTAGCTTCATCTGTTCAACCTTTTCTAATCAAATTAGAGATCCTTTGTTTTCATTCATCTTATAAGTGAAATTAAATTTATAAAATATCAAAACTCGTTTGATATATTTTAAATATAGTAAGATCTACAACACAGGAATCAAATGTGTGCACAGACTTCATTTGAAAAACGAGGTCGCAACATTCTTAGGTTAATTAAAATCGAATCCACGTCCACACGCATAAAAAACGAGTCAAATAAAGAATGCTGCACTTATTTGCTGAACTAGTACTACAAGATTTCAATGATTTAATTTTGTAAATAACAAAAACTGTATTGAAACTAAAACAGCGACCCTAATGAGCGTTTTAATTTCCATCCATTTTTGAAATCTTTCATTTGACATTCCGATCGTGTTACTGATGTTGACGTATGCCTGTGCAGAATAAGGCAGTGACATAACTTGTTGTACCGCGTTCATTAATTTCCCTCCGAGGACGCGTTATTTTCTCCCAACCTTCAATCTTTAAACACTCATCGTGCTATTTAAAGCGCACGTGGGCACAGTAAGCTAAAGTGTTTTAAAAAAAGTGACATGACGCTAAATTTACTCGCGTTTAAGTTTTTTTTAGAGTTTACTTTTGCCAATGCCACCGCGGTTGTAGAGAAAGGCGGTGAAGTTTTTTGTGTAAGTACACATGCAGCATATGTTAGTGCGAACTTACACGTGTCTGCTTGTGGGCGTGCATTAACTATGAGCGAAAATGTCAACACAGCTTTGCATTTTATATTACAGAATATAGAGTCACAACCAAAAAACCCAGAATAAAGTGATGTTACCCCGCTAGGTAGCTAGCCGAAAGAATTCAGTGTTTATTTTCTTGCGCCTTTGAGGGCCAAAAAGTAAGTATTGTTTTCGCATGGATTTTTTTTTCGAGATTTTCACAGAATTTGTTTCAGTTGTAAAGGACCGTAGTCATATAGAACTGTGATGTCACCCGCTCAGGGAAATTTTGAATCGTTCGACTCATTTTTTTTTACTTACAAATGGAATATGTATTGTTTTGTGATCTTAGGTATCTTATGCATTTAATATGCATTTGAAATTTTCAAATATCTTTGCAACTTAAATTATAGATTATAGGTTTAATAAATAGAATTTCCCCATCAGTAATTAAACATTGCATTTGACAAAAGTATTGTGGTTTCATTTCTTTATATCTCTTTAAAGAAATCTTTGTGGTTTTAACGAATATAAAATATACTCAGTATTATCATTTCTTGCATAGGTACTCGGTTTGTTGTATCATGTTTTTTTTTTTTATCAAATATTGAAATTTCCAATTAATAATGTTATCAAGAATAAGATAACACATTACTAATAGTTTATGGTTTTCCATTTCGATGCATATTACAAATCCAAAATCAAAATACCGCGAAGGCTTACTCAGCCTTTACTATAAATGACGCCCCCACATTAGTTGAAGTGTTTGGCGTAAGTTTGGCCTCTAACCTGTACAATTAAATAAATTCCACACTCCATAGCTCCCCCTTTGGAAGCGACGCGGTAAGAAATTGCGTGTTATGGGCAGCTTAGTTGCGTTATCTTCTATTCTTCATGTTCATATTGTTTGTATTGAAAAAAAAGATTTTTTATTTGTCCAACAATGTAATGTTTTTAAGGTTTACTGGTTTACACTGTGAAGTCTATTTTATTTACAAATTAATAATTAATAAACAAATTACATTAAAGATTAAAGCTTTCACTGTCATTTTTATAGTCGAAATTTAAGTATTTTTTTTGTTTTTGTTTTTTCGAGCTAGACCATGGTCTATTTACAGCATTTTTATTTGTCGACGTTTCGCTTTCACGAGCAGAAAGCATTCTCAAGGCGACTCATCAATTTTTATCGAAATTGCTCAATTGTTATTTCTCCTGGGTACGTTTTCTTACGCAAAAACGACTTAGTATAAAAAAAGAATTATTTAAATATTTTAAATTGTCAAATGGTTAATTGGCCCAAAAAATGGTAAATATTAGTTTTTAAATTGATTATAGATTTCATGTAGATCCAACCAATTGTCTATGCTTCGCTTCCATGCATTACTCCCATGCATTATGTCTGTCTGTCAAAGTAAATAGAAAATCATTACGACCTAGACATTAGGTAATGCATTTATTATGAAGCTAACCTCAGTCTGCATAAATATGGACGAGTAGAGCATATTTATATTATACAGGAATCAATCGCGTCACGACAAATCAGTCCCAAGATATCTCGTCCACAGACTGCTTGTCTATTGACAAATCGGTCACTCGACAATTAGTAAAACGCAACTAAGCTTCACATAAAGTGTAACTTCGTGCCGCGTTATCCCCAAAGAGTTTCGCATTTGGCGAGCGGAACCTATTTTTTTTAAAGGTAAGGACTATGGACTTACGTCAACCACTTTAGTTGAAGTGCGGGATTTCACAGTTCCCGAGGGGGCTTGTACTAATTTCTTGTGAAGGCTGAGTAAACCTTGATGGTATTTTATTTTGGGGTTTGAAATAAACACCGAAACGAGAAATCATTTCTGATACCTTCGGTGGAATTTGAACCCGAGCTCACAACCTACATCATAGTCACACGCATTTTCGGTCAACGACATTTCGGTCACAACAACACCTTCTCTCAGGGTCAGTCTCCCCTCCACTGACCCACGCCCTGTATATCCATCCCATCCGGGGATGTGTCACAGGACTCGCATGCCAAAGTTATGTGAGATACGAGTGGCAGAAGGCCCTCCCGAGAAGCTACACTTTCCCAAGTGTTTGCACAAAGCAAAGGAGGCTCAGAAATCACTGAAAGGTTATAGCCATGAGGGGGCTGGGGCCCGAGGATTTTAAATTTACAAACAAAAATGCAAAGTGATTCTGAGCGTCTTAACATATGACTTAAGGCCACAGACACGTTGTCTATATGGACAATTTGGTGAAATAACAGTTTTTCCACAGGACTTATCGATCAACGACATTTCGGTCACACACAATATAGGTCCACAGACAGCTCCATCATAGAAATCTTGCTCTCCAAACAACTTTAGTATTTACTGTAGTTTTACTTAATTCTCGACCAAAATGCTGTTGACTGAAACATCGTGAGTACAAACTGCCTTGTGACCAAATTGTCCGTGACCGATGTGTCTGTGGACGAGTTGTCTATGACCGAAAAGTGGTGTGGACTGTGGCCGATTTGTCGTGGAACCGAAATCAATACAGCGTGCATGTCAACTGCCTTATTAATAAAACGTGAGGAGAACAGCTGATGCGAGCCGGGTAGCTGCATAACTTACTCGTGTGTCACTTCGTCATAAATATTGGCATTGAAATAAATTTATATAGAACTACAAGTATAAAGCAACCATAGTTTTTTCAACATAATGCATGTCAACTAAAACTCTCATTAGATGTGCTTTTTTTTAATCCATACACTTTTTGGTAAATAATACAGTCTTATACTTGAGATAAAGGTAAAACATTGATATTGAAATACAAGGTAAACTGGAGATTTTGTATGAGTTTAGTGATTTTAACGTTTGTGTTTTACCCTGATTTACGTTTATTTTTTGAAAGACGTTTTTGAATTTGGAACTTTTTCCTCCTTAGTCCGGTCGATAGCTCAGTTGGTAGAATACTTGCATTGCATGCTGAAAGCTCGGGTTCGAATCCCACTGAGAGCGTTAGAAATGATTTCCCGTTTCGGTGTTTATTCAAAGGCCAAAATTAAATACCGGCAAGGTTTACTCAGCCGTCACAAGGAATGAGTACCAGCCCCTTCAATATAATGCAGAATGCTTTAAGGTCAGGATTATAATCATTCCTAAGCTAACATAAATTTCGATATCTTTACATTTATTTGAATTTAAGTGTCACCTTGACGCTTAGCATTCTTCATATTGCCTGCAACATAACGATTACATGAATTATATTTTATTCAAGTAATTTGTCACTGAAATGGCGCTTTTAAAATACCATTACAATCTTGGAGTGCTAAATGTCTATGGATTTTTATATTTTTTTACTACATTGGTGAGTAGTATATCGCCTCCTTAAAGGTAGAACTAAATAAGTGCTGATTCACTGATTTGAGAAATCGTGGATTAAACCTTTTATTGGATGTAACTTCTCATATAAGTGAATTTAGTATACCCTAGGCAGCATTCGGAATCCAGCGGAGCACAAAAAAAAACATTTATATTTTAAAATATGGTGTTCACTGGGTTGAACAATTCTTATACCTTTACCAAAGAACAGTCACAAAAGGTCTATCCAGGGTGACAGCAGAAAGATCTTGTATGAGAATTGGCGCTTTCTATAGCGATGACCAAGCTCGCAGCGGGCTCTTGACAAAACAGCGCCAACCAAATGAATCATTATTGGATTATTATTATTACTTAGATTTCTTGATAATTATGACTCTAGCCACGCGACCTTGTGTACACCATTAAAGTGGGTATGTCACACGTAGGTACTGATGAGCAATCGTTGTTTTTGCATATCTGTAAAGATAAATAGGCACATAAATTTAAAAATTATGTTTTGCCGCGAACAAATGGCTAGAAAATACAGAATTAAAAGCCATCGATTTCTTTTCGAAATGCTACTAGTTCCAACATTGACCGATGGAACTGTTACTGTCATTCTATCGTCATTCCGCTAGGTGTGGCCAGAGCCTTTAGCGTGAAAATGTAGAGCGATAAAAATAACTGATCACTGCCATAGTGTGAATCCCGCTTGTCATTAAAATAAAACTCAAATTATCATGGAATCTGGGGTCTGGAAATCTCTCCCGCACAAAATTTTATAACGGTTCGTCTAATATCCGATTGTTTTTGACTGTGTAATTATTATAAATGTAAATTTGGTTTTATTTTTTATCTTAAGGTTAAAACTTTGTTCACTTTTTCCAATGGCTCCCCGGTTTCAGGGAAAGGCGGCAAGAGTTACAGTGCGTATGTTGATTTGATATTTGGGTTTTATATTATAACAGGCGCGTGCATAGGGTATCGGTAAATACATTTCAGAATAAATATTTTCTCCCATTCCTTTCAAATAACTCATTTGAAATTAACTGAAGTGCTAATGATGGTTCCAATCCATCTTAAATTTTGAATTTTAAATCTGAATATTAAGCTTAATGTCTTTTTTTATCACATATTGCCTACCTATTAGGCGTATGTACCTGTATAAGATACACGCCTCTGTTTTATAAGTACACATGCGACATGTGTAAGCGCGAACTTATGCGTGTCTGCCTGTAGGTTTGCATTCAATGTAAACCTTAAATATTAATATATATTTTTAACTTAAATGATAGATTATCTATAGTAGACCGGATAGCAAATGTTGCTGCTCAGGAACTGCCGATAGGTCAGCGCCCATCAGACAGATCCTCTAGGAGGTTGATGAACAGCTAGTCTTTTTAAAGTCACAGGAGGGACTGCATAGACAAAACGATAGATCTAACATCAGACGAGGAGTAAAAAGAAGTATATATAAAACTAACAATTTAATTTGTCAAAAAACGATTGCATATTTCACGAAACAACGGAATGAGTAACAAAAATTAAGTTTGCAGAGTGATTCTTTAGATATAAATCTGGGAAAGAAAAATAATTTGAGTCAAAAAATAAAACGAAATTTGGATATACTTTGAAAAAGGACAAATGACATGAATAATTATCTCAAATACATGGAAAATTCTTCAATTTTGTTTCGGCTCTCCTCACTTGCATTTTTTTTACTCATCCCGTTGCTCCTTTCGCACACAGTACTATTCACTTAACACTTAGTCCTGTATGTATTTATACAAATAAGTCTGCCCAGCTGAGCCCGATCGAAACCCAAATGTAGAACAAACGAGAATCGGACAGACCGAAGGCGCCACACAAGAGTGCCTATGCGAGTAGATGCTGAGGAGTTTAATATGTGGGAGAGGCTGAGGCATAATGAGAGCCGGGAGGGTCTGGGGGAAGGGTTAAATAAGGGGAGAGAGTAAAGGGGGGAGGGTACAGATTATCATTTAAATTTTAGAAACTCCCTCCACGGCCGTGTTTTTTTTTTGTGCGAGAAAAATTACTTTATTTTGGACTTTCGTTAGCGACGACGTAGCAATTCATCCTCAGTTGTCGTGCAGACGTTTCATTATCCTCGACGTATCGTTAGCGACGTAGCTTACGTCTTCAGGAGACACCGTCTCTGCACAACAACTGAGAATGAATAGCTATGTCGCTAACAAAACGTCGAGCATAATGTAAGTAGTTCTCTTATAACGGTTCGTCTAATATCCGATATTTTTTTTCTGTGTAGTTTCTTTAATTGTAAACATGTCAAACAACCGTAATTCCAACATAAACCTAACAAAACCATTTTTTTTAGATTACTTTGAGATTCCTGTAATATGAAGGATTACAAAATGAGTGCTTCTGCAATCAACAGAACGAGTAATAATTGCTATTTAAAACAACATTTTATACAATCCTCCATGCCTGAGACACAATTTTTTCCAAGTTCATGGGATAGGAGAAAAAATGTTTTTACAGCATGGGAGGCAGCCTCATACCAACCTATTTGTCAAGGAACCTGGATAGATTGAAATGTAATACAAGTATAAACTGATAGAATTGAAATGTATTCTTACGAATGTATGATTGTATGTTTGTGTATGTTTACTTATGATTGTGTGTCTGTGTGTTTTTACTTTCTTGTGCGAGTGTGCTTCTAGACGTGGGTATTTGAATGGCTGTACTAGTGTTCACTCGAAGCTTTTCATGAAGAAGATTCTGGCATGGTCTGGTGTATGCCAGAGTAGCCCTTATTCACGTTTAAACAGAGTTGGCAATGCTTTGGAGGGGATAAGTACCAGAGCCGTTGAGCGAGATAGTACGAAAGATTAACTGTGAACCAAATGTGAGTGAATCCTAAAATAAATTGTGTAAAATAAATATAATAAATCAAAGACTTTTGACTCGCTAGCCGAACGTTGCACAAGGCGGACGTGTTCACGCGGACGAAGTGCACATTTGTGTTTGTTTGTATTGTGAAACTAAAAAGAATCGCGCCCAGCAGGGCGAGATATTTTTGAAAAAAAAAATGGATTCAATACTAAGTGATATAAAGGAGTGTATTAGTAAAATGACGGGATCAGTGAAGGAGACTAAAATAAAGCTTCAACTGGAGCAGAAGATCATGCTACTAGAAGAAGAGATGCATGCTGAAAGGGACTCCCTTCAGAAAAAGATCATAGAACTCCAAGAAACGGTAATAACAAACAGCAAGCATTACACTAAAAAGTTGGAAGAGTTTATCGAATCTGGCCACAAAACCTACGCGGCGGTGGCTGGGGAAGATAAAAATGTTAAAAAGAACAAAAACGCAGTGACAAATTACGCAATCATGGTAGAATCAAAAAACACATTAAGTGCCGAAGAAATAAAAAAAAAGATCCAAAAAGAAATCAACCCTACTGAACTAAAAATTGGTATATCGGGTATAAAAAAGACTGGTGAAAAAAAGATAACAATTACATGTACTGAGAAAACAAGCGCAGAAAAATTGAAAAAAGAAATTTCCAATACACTTGGAAAGGAACTGACGACAGAAGAAATGAAAAAGAAAAAACCTTACATCATACTAAAGGGACTAGAAAAAAACCTCACAGAAAAAGAAATCATCATGGGCATCGTAAACCAAAATGAGGGTATTGAAGAAAAAGAAAAAGAGAACATAAAACTTATAAAAGAACTGAAAAGTATTAACCCAAGAGAAACTACCAACTATATCATACAAACAACAGGGAGACTTCGAAAAATTCTTTTAGAAAAAGGCAAAATTAATATAAAATATAATAGAGCATACGTAGAAGACTGCAACCCATTAGTACAGTGCTATCACTGCTTAAAATATGGCCATACAGCACAAAGATGCCTAGGAAGAACACAACCACCAAATTGTCCACACTGCGCTCAAGATCATACCTACGCGAAATGTAACAACTTAGAAAAAGATGCGATTTGCAGTAACTGTCACTTTTTAAATATTAAATACAAAACAAAAAACGACACTACCCACAAGACAACTAGCCCTCAATGTATTTACAGACAAAAAATGTATAAAATTGCCATAGATCGAATTGACTACGACTAAATTTACATATTTATGACTGACATAAACATAAGCTACATAGATTCTAAACTAAATATAAATGAACTAATATTCGACTCATTCTATGAAGCAAATCAAATATTAGTGAAGTGTGAAAACAGTTTAACAATCCTACATAATAACATACGGAGTATACAAAAAATTTTTGATGAATTTGTTATTTCAATAAAATTATTAAATTATTTACCGGACATTATTGTGTTAAGTGAAACCCACTCTGCCGGACAAATAGAGTATAATATTCCTGGGTTCACTTATTTAGCTGCAAGTACCAAAATTAACAAGAATAGCGGTGTGGCTATATTTATTTCGGATCGTAATATTATGATAAACGTAAATGAAATTAACACTGTACCTTACGTAAATATATTAAATCTTGAAATTAATAATAACAATAAAAATTATAATATATTTGCAATCTATCGTACTCATACATCAATTATATCACAATTTATAGAAGGATTAAAAAATATACTCGCAACTTGCACAAGTAAAAAAAACATTTTGGTTGGTGACATGAATTTAAATATTGCTGATAATAATTACACAAACGATAAAGATATCTACCTAAATATGCTGGCAGAATTGAATTATTTCTCCTGCATTAATTCATTTACAAGAAATATTAGAGGACAACAGCCATCATGTTTGGATCATATATTTACAAACATCCCCGACTTTCATAATATTACTTCCGCAGTCATTCACACATCTATAACAGATCACTTCTCATGTATATTTAACTATAAATATAATACTCCACAGATAGAGACAAAAAAAACAAATAAAGTATCAAAATATAATAAAATAAACCTAGATGGTTTAAAAGATAAATTAAATGTTGTGGACTGGTCCGATTTATATCTAATAAATAATGTAAATGAATGTTGTATAATGTTTGAAAATACAATGAAAAAACTTGTTGAAGAATCAACAAGTGTGCAACATAACATAAAACACAAATATAAGCCGATTAAACCATGGATTGTCAACGACGTTAGCCATGTTGAAAGCACCGGTTCCCATAGATCACCGAAGTTAAGCAACATTGGGCGTGGTCAGTGCTTGGATGGGTAACCGCTCAGGTACACCGCGTGTCGTTGGCATCTTGGACCGGTCCGTAGTCCGTAGTGGCAACACTTCGGACTCGTAAATGGAAGGTTGTGGATTCGGATCCCGGCGGAGCACAAAAATATACCATTAATATTTCGAATGTGCTCTTCGCTGGGTTGAAAAATTCACAAACCTTTACCAATGACCGGGCACCAAAAGGTCCATCCAGCCTTACAGCAACTGGGTCTTGCTTAAATATTGGCGCTTTGTAGCGACGACCAAGCTCGTACACCTCTGCGGCACTACAACAAGTGTCATAGACCCCTAGAGTCTTTAGAATCTAGGGAGTCTCCCGCACAGGATTTCTTAAAAAAAAAAAAAAAAAAAAAATGGATCACACATGGGCTAGTAGTATCAATCCGACATAAAGAAACTCTGTATAAACAAACCCGTCAACAACCGAACAATCTAAAATTGCTCAAATATTTTAAAAAATTTAAAAAAAAGCTTACATATTTAATAAAATCCACAAAAGAAAATTATTACAAACATAAATTGGAACAAACCAAAAATAACCCTAAAAATGTATGGTCTGTTATAAACGATTTTCTTGAAAAAAACAAAAACATGAAAAATGAAATAATAGCCATTAATCATGAAAACGAAACCACGTGCTGTAGAGAAAATCCCTCAAAAGCTGCTAATATTTTCAACAATTTCTTTTCAAGTGTTGGAAAAAATTTAGCTCAGCAAATACCTGGAAAAAGTACTTCTCCCGAATTAAAGTGCAATATAGAAGAGAAACACATGATATATATATTTCAACCCACAACAAGGGAAGAAATAGAGACAGTAATTAGCAATCTGAAAAACGGTACGGCGCCTGGATATGATGCTCTTTCTGCTGAAACTTTAAAACATATTAAAGAACAAATATCGAAACCACTACAACATATAATTAATTTGAGTTTTGAAAGTGGAACGTTTCCTTCAAATTACAAAAAAACAATAATAACACCCATATTTAAGACAGGAAATCGGGAAAAAGTAAACAATTACCGACCCATTTCTGTTATATCTAACATAGCAAAAATTTTTGAAAAATTAGCAAAAATTAGGTTAATTAAATTTATAAAAGCCAACAATATAATACACGATAACCAATTCGGATTCATGGAAAACAGAAGTACTCAAGATGCCATCGCGAAAATAACGAACTTAATTCATAGCTCACTTGACCAATCTTTTAAATGTATCGGAATTTTCATTGATTTAAAAAAAGCATTTGATAGCATCTCTCACGAAAAACTAATTGTAAAACTGAATTCAATTGGGATAAAATTAAAAGCGTTACAATGGATAAAAAGTTACTTATATCAGAGATCTCAAATAGTTAAAATTAATAGTTCTTATAGTCAACCATCAACCGGTGAATTTGGTATCCCACAAGGTACTGTACTGGGTCCATTACTATTCATTTTATACACAAATGATATTTTCACTCTAAAACTCAATGGAAAAATAATATCTTATGCAGATGATACTGCCATTATATTGGAGGGACAAGATTGGCGCTCTATTAATGAACGAGCAAATCTTGACATGAATATACTGAAGGGGTGGTTCGATAGTAATATATTATCACTAAATATTGAAAAAACTCAATTCATTTCTTTCGCAATAAATAAATTTAATTCAGAGCCGCCAATTAAAATCATCATACACAGTCAGAATTGCAATGAAACTAAAAACTGTGAAAACACATGTTCAACACTAACTTCAACTAAAAATATAAAATACCTAGGCATTATTATAGATCAAAATATGAAGTGGAAAAATCACATAATGGAACTGGTCAAACGAATACGAAAATGTATATACATATTTATAAGACTCAGAAACATTCTTAAAATCGAACAATTAAAAATGGTATACTACTCAATTGTACAATCAATGCTACAATATGGCATAATTGGATGGGGGGGATCATATGATAATATTTTAAATTCAGTCAAAATAGCTCAGAGATTAATTATTAAAGTAATTCTAAAAAAGCCACCAACATTTTCAACAGAATCTTTATTCAAAATTTTTAAGGTACCAACTATAGAACAAATTTTCAAACTGTACTCTATTCTGGAAATAATAAAGATTGACAAAGCAAAACAATTTGAAAGAGCTATATCAAGGAGAAGACAAAATTTTATAACAATTCCTAAATTTAAAACAAAACAATTCGAGAATAATTTTATCTGTAGGGGAATAAAATACTATAACATATTGCCAAATGAAATCAAAATAATTAAGGATGTTAAAAAAATTAAGTTTAAAATAAAAAAATATATATATTCATAGTTCTACTTATTGATTGGTTGTTTCCAATTTTTGGTTTTTTTTCATTTTTTATATTGTTAGTTTATTTTTTGATTTATTCTTGTGTATTACCTATATTTTTTTCCTTTAAGTATTATATTAAGTTTTTATCTCATTATATTATATAGAATATAAATTAAGAACATAACTTATTTAAGATAGCTGCGATTCCCTCACCAAGCACAAGAGCTTGGCTCTTCAATTGGTGAGGAAATAACAATTAAGTTTTTATTATTATTTAGAAATATTACTTGTTTTAAAATAAATTTGTATTTATATTTTGTTAAATAAAAAAAAAAAAAAAAAATAAAAAAAAAGTTTTATTCAATTGAACCCAAGCAACTCGTAACGGTATTTAATGCATTTAACAAGTTGGGAAATGGCACAAACTTCATATTTTGCACGGATTTAGCGTTACACCACGAAACCCTACAAGTGCCTTTGGAAAAGTGAAAATCGATCAGTATTAGGCCTGTACTCCAAGTACAAAAATCATGTGAATTCCTCACTAGCACGTTACTGGAAAAATATATATAAACTAAATCACTCACTAGGGATGCTCTTGTATCTTATATGCATTTTTCTGTTTACGCAAGTGTAGGGATTTTTATACTAGGTCACAGGGCCGACGTGATTGCCTTCTTATTTTTACGTATATTCATAGTCAGCCCTTAAAATAACATTCTATTTTTAATTATAACTTTAATTTTAATATAATTTAACTTCAAGGACAATTTCATTAAAAATTGAGGAACGCTGTAAGTTTTATATTTTTATTTGTTCTTAATTATTTTTTTCTTTTGATTTGAGTAAAGCTGTGGTTAAGTGTTATGTCTAGTATTGACTCTGAATATGAATGTTAGTGTACAAGTACATACATAATATTATGGCTGACATAATCCCCAAGTCAAAAGTTAACAGAGTCAATAGTACAAGTGGGGGACGAATCTATTAAACTTGCAGCACTTCAATGGAGTCGGCCCAAAAAAAACAAGAAGTTTTTTTGTTGATAAGGTACTATTTAAATATTCTTTGGTTGATAGGAATTCAGTCAAATTCAATTAAAAATACGTCTTCTTCATTGTTCTCTTGATTTAGATCTATCGATGTGTTATTCATAAATAAATGAATATAAGAACGTAAATAGATGGCGTATGTCTGTTTTTCCCTTATTAACAAAAGTGGCATGAAACACGGTATGCAACGAAAAAATTAGACATAAGATATCAGCGTCAAATGTCAACAGTATTTTATTTATGCCAGTTTTCCTTGACAGCTGCCTGGAATTAAGGTAGCTGTATGGAGTGGTGGCAGACTTACCGGGAAAGCCTTCTGCCACAATAAAAAATATAGCATTGTATAAGCGTTCTCTGATACGCTTCCCCGCATGGAAGTGTACACACTGAACGGGTATGAGGATGGGCTTGCGCAACTGCCGTGCGGTAGGAGAATTGGACTGGAGGAGGAAGGCGTTGAACAGGCAGCGGTGGCTGCGGTTTATCAAGGAGGCCAATGGATGATGATGTTGACGTACAATTGATGATGA
This sequence comes from Agapetus fuscipes, assembly GCA_951799405.1. Taxonomy (NCBI): domain Eukaryota; kingdom Metazoa; phylum Arthropoda; class Insecta; order Trichoptera; family Glossosomatidae; genus Agapetus; species Agapetus fuscipes. Next base: position 9,271,040 of record OX637349.1, on the reverse strand, counting down.
TGAATTTGTTATTTGTCATGGTGTTCGTTAGGATTCAATAAAAAATGACACAAAACTTTCATCACATAAATAAATTTTTTCGGTCAAATCTATTTTTATAAATTCATAAGAAAACCTTTGGGAACTAATAATTGATTATAAGCTTACTTTCAATGCATTCTGTTGCATGTGGACCTTGTATCAGAAATATACTGATGTACAACATTTCAACCTAGAACCGAGTCGTACAGAAACAAAACGGCAATCTAAGATTTAAAAATAAATGAAAAATATACACAAAAATAATAAGGAAGTGATTTCCTGTCGTTCTATATATTTATCTATTTTCTTAATACATCCTAGATTGCTGTCTTTGTTTCTATATGAGCGAACTAGTAAACCTTTCACGATAATTAGTTCAAGAACGAAATGAACACTGCCAAGGAGACGTTGGTTCATCTTTTCCATACTGCAACCTCGTATTATCAAAAAATGTATGGAAACTAAAAAAGCGCAACTGGTGACTGTTTTAGTTTTTATGTATTTATTGAAAAACGCTATGGTTTAGTTAAAACGTATGTATTTTGCTGAGTGCTGTAGAGCATTTGTAGAGCATCCCTTGTTGTCCATGTATATATAATACAATTTTCAATACAAGTCCGGTCGATAGCTCAGTTGGTAGAATGTTGGCTATCTAAACCAGATGGGTAGGGTTCGATCTCCAACACGGAAATCAGAAACGATTTCCCGTTTCGGTGATTATTTCATACCCAAATACTGGCAAGCTTTACTCTGATTTTACAAAAAATAAGAACCAGCTCGCTGGTGGCCAGGGAAACCCCCGCTTCAGCAGCAGTGGTTGGCGTAAGGCTGTCCCTTTTAATTGTGAAAATAAATTTGCAAGAAGTTGCAAAGTATGCGCAGTTTAGAAAATTTACGTTTCTTGTTTTTTAAAGAAATTAAGCCAAATTCATTCTTATAAGCGTACCGCAAGAAATAATTCACTTTTGCAAATATCCAAAATTTATTTATTTGAAAAAACATTTTAAGCTGCCATTCAAATATCATCAATGGCAAGCTTTTGCATTATTGTCTATGATTTGTTCTTTCAATTTATGATTGTATGAGTTTGACAACCTATACTGTAAATATGTATTGAGAACAACCAAACGTCAAAAAAAAGCTTTTTTGTTCACAAATATACAAAAGTATGCTTTCAACCAAATATGTGTTCCTTAAATCAATATCCATAACAATTTTATTTTTGGTCTTATTCATTAGATTGTATGAACCAAAAATCAAGAGTTGAACCTACTTTTCAGTATGAGAAAATTGACATTAAGCTGGTTTAAAAATTAGAACATTTTCATGAATAAGGGGGATTGTGTTTTATATAAATGGGATTTATCCATCCGACTTTTGCTTACATTAATACGTCCCATAAGGCCGCACAATTTTGCAATTTCTATTCCCAGGGTAGCACTAAGTATCTACTGAGTATTCATTGTTACTTAGTGGCATTCCGCTATCAGTGCAGGTCCCGTATCAGTGCTGTAGAGGCTCTCAAACTGTGCTTTCACTAGAAGGCTCTGCAACGTTGGTGGGTCCCTGATTATATTTTTTACAGTATTTGACCGGTCCGTAGTTCAGTGGTAACACTTCGGACTCTGAATGGGAAGGTTGTGAGTTCGATTCCCAGCGGAGCACAAAAAATATACCATTTATACTTTCAAATTTGCTCTTCGCTGGGTTGAAAAATTCATAAAACCTTTACCAATGACTGGTCACCAAAGGTCCATCCAGCCTTACAGCAAATGGGTCTTGCTTGAGAATTGGCGCTTTATAGCGACGACGATCAAGCTCGTAAAAAGGTCGATAGCTCAATTGGTAGAATGCTTGCATTCCATGCCGAGAACAAGGGTTCGATCTCAAAGGTTTACTCAGCCTTCACAAGAAATGAAGCCCCCCCGGGAGCCGGGAAACCCCCACTTTAACTGAAAGTGGTTGGTGTGAGGCCGGCTCCCTTAGCTGTAAAAATAAATAGGTCCCGAAGCGCCAAATGCACTATATGTGTAGCTTAGTTGCGTTCCGTTTTTGCGTGTAACTTCTTGCCACGTTATCTCCGAAGGGTTCGCTTGTGTTGATTAAGACCTATTCATTTTTACAGCTAAGAATCTTACGCCAACCATTTCAGTGGAAGTGGGGGTTCTTTTAAATAAAATTAAAGATGGCAAATTATCATAAAAAGTGTATCGAAGAAACAGTATACCTACTTGATAACACAGTCAAGAAGACAAACTGTAAGAATCAATTCACGGTACAGTGTTTACAATTGCATCCCCTCTCTGTGTCAGGGAAAGCCGGAAGGAGTTGCAAAGTTTTATGTTCATTTCATGTCTGAGCTTTCATTTTGAAAGTAAGCACGCATCATTTTTATACGCGGTCTTTTCCGTGTCTGCTTTTGGGCTTGCATTTAATATGAATCTTAAATTATTAATCGATATAGATAATATATGAACTGGTATGGACAAACATTATGATGTCAGAAATATTTTATTGGTTGCTAATTTAGTGGCGAAGGGTGCGATACAACTCGATTCTTATCGGCTTCCCTTTTAAAATGAGGCAACAAAGTAGTTCAAAAGTGTAGGCACAAAGTAAAAAAATACATTTAATACCAAAGAAACAATACGTATTTTTTCCCCATTTAAACCATGCAGTCTACTTTATTATCATTTATCATCGGAAACCGATGGGAATCGAGTTGTATGGCACTCTTCGCCACTGGGTTGCTTAGGACTTTAGTCCAATACAGTTGAACGATGTTTGCCCTCTGAGAAAAAAAATCTAAATTAGAAATTGTGCTGTGTCTATCTTGATATAAAAAGTTGTAGGACATCTGCCCCAGGAGAAATCTCTGCAGGTGAGCGAGGCAGCGTGAAATAGCCGACCTGGTCCACACTTAAGTATCCCTTAAGAAAATGTGCCCCCAGTATCCACAGAGAACGCCTTTACGAGCGCTTTGCACCTTTTACCGCCTTATCGACACGATTAACACTTAGATAAATACTTAAATACAATGAAACGCCGCCCCGCTTAACGATCCGCTGAATTTTTATGCTTTTAATCCGATGCGATGGCTTAAGATCCACACAGAGCTTTGCCTACATTTATTTTCTTATTCGTTCTTTAAGACGCAGTAGACAAATATTGCTAATTCCTCATCTATACATTGCAGAAAAATTTATATCGAAGATTTGTGATCTACATAACAATTTCTACCTTTTATACTGCTGATTTCAATATAAATTCTGCCCCTTTTTGACAAAAACGTTTTTATTTTTCATTCACTTTAAAGTCAGTATTGAATACAAAAAGGATGGTAAAAGCGTTATATTTTGTAAAAAATGGTTCACTTTGCCAATGTCACCCCTGCTTCAGGGAAGGTCGGCAAAAGTTGCAGGGCTTATGTTCATTTGAGATTGGGTTTTTTATATTGTAGGTCCACATGCGGCATGTGTAAGCGCGAAATTATGCATGTCTGCTTGTGGGAATGCATTTAATATGAATCTCAAATGATACTTATCTTTGCAGCTTAGACTTAGATTTTAGATTTAGAAGGCCAGATGACTTTGTGACATGATCATCGTAGTTTTTTTCAGCCGAAATGTCCTTCGGCATCCTTGAGTTCTTCTTACCAATAACTTTCCTTGGACAAAACGAAAGGTGTTAGGAACAATAAACTATCGAATATGGTGAATTAAATCATGTGTCATTGCTTGTTTTGATTTTTTTTTAACTCTATATAAAGCTATCAAAATTACACAAAGTCAAAATGCAAAAGCTGCATTTGTAGAACAATTTTTCAGTGTACTTCATTGGTTATCTCGATGATCAAACTTCAACTGCTTGAAGGTACAATTTGGTGTGAAGGCGAGTTTTAAATTGAGTGTGCACAAGCCGTATTTTAGAATCCTAATATCGCTTAAAACTCAAGTGCCCTTTTTATTGGGACTTTATTTCTGCAAATAAAATTAAATGTTTATTAGAAGCTATTTAATTTTCAAATTATTGGAAACCAGTAAATAGGTTTTTATTTTATTTTATAGCATTCCTTAAAATACATTCTATGTCATCATCATTATCATCAACTAGCTTATACCCTGCCATGCGTTGCTGTGGCTCCAGTCAGGTTAAATGGAAAATAAGGGACGTTTCTTCATCATTATTATTTGATGTATATATGGTATCATTCTGTGGGATGGTTTCAGAGCTTACATATCGCATTGATGGAAAATCGGGATAGAGATTTTTTATTCGATCGACACCAAACTTCACACAAACCATCCGAAGAATACAGTACAATGTACATGTTTCCTGAAAATTTTCGGTGTGAAGTTACAATTTTATTGTCTACAATATTTGTCCCGAGTCCATTAGTGGCCAGCTTTAACTTAATCATAAAAAAAACTTTTGAAAGTCCGATCGATAGATTAGTTGGTAGAGTGCTTGCATTCCGTGCCGAAAGCTCGGGTTCGAATCCCAGCGAGGTGTCAGAAGTGATTTCCCATTTCAGTGTTTATTTAAAAAAAAAACAATAGAAAATACCGGCAAGGCTTACTCAGCCTTAACAAGAAATGAGTACCATCCCCCTGGGAGCTGAGAAACCCCCACTTCACCTGAATTAGTTGACGTAAGTCCAGCTCCATTACCTGTAAAAATAAGTATGTTCATATCGCCACATGCAAATCCTTCGGGGATAGCGGGACAAGAAGTTGCACTATATGTTTAGCTTAGTTGCGTAGTTGCGCTTTATACGTACTTAATCATAAAAAAAACCTTTTTAAATCAAGCACCATTACTAGTAGTAACATATCAATTTATAATTAAAATAAAATGACATAACACCATCGTCACGAGAAGCGTTTTATTTTTAAGTGCACGTTATTAATACTTACATAAATATCGAGCATGTGTCTGCAGTGTACGGGGTGCGTGATGTAATGGCGACGGCCGCCATTGCTGTTCCCGAATTTTCCCGCGTAATTGCACGTCATTGTGACATAACGCGGTGCGCGTGCGTCACGGACAGCTGACGCGCAATGGCTTTCCACACACCGACGATCAGTACTCTGAGTACGAGTTGCAAAACTTGAGTAAAGAAAAATTTACGGAAAGTATTAAAGAGTGGTTTTCCCTAAAATCTGCTGTTTTGGTTTGTTTGAACTAAATTTTCTTCATCACTGTAACTCTTTTGCTGAGACCATAAAGTGTACGAAACAAAAACGGCAGATTTTGGGGAAAATCACTCTTTAATACTTTCCGTAAACTGTGCTTTTCTCAAGTTTTGCAACTCGTACTAAGGGTACTGAACTCTCACTTAATACACTCCGAAAATTAAAAATATGTATATTTTATACCTACCCACATAAGTTAGTTAATATTTATTTTTTAAATTACTATACATAAGTACATTTGTTGGATTGTAATTTAAGTCATTAAACTATATGTAGGTTGGTATCTAATCTAATCTAAGTTGCAAAGATAATATGTAACATTACATGCATTCTCACAAGCAGACACGTACATGTTCACGCTTGCGTATGCCGCATGTGAACCTACAACATAAAAACCAAATTTCAAATGGGCATGCACCCTGCAACTCCTACCGACCTTCCCTGAAACAGGGGTGACATTGGCAAAGTAAACCATTTTCTACAGCATGGATGGTCAGCCAACCTATAAGTCAAGGAACGTTACGTGGTATGGAACGGTACGTGGATGAAAATTCATAGTTATATGTTATATATTTCATGTTGATTTTTGGTTCAGGTTTTCTTTATCTCATTTATCAGAAGTGAAATCTCAATAAAGGCGAATATTTGTTGACGAACTTAATTGCAAAAAAAAAATGCACATATATTACAACTTATTACCGCATGTGGTGTGTGGAACCTATTTATTTTTACAGGTAAGGGAACAGGCCTTATTAATCAAGCTTAGTTTACTGTATCAGCTTGGCGTAAGTAGTATTTTCTCTTTGTAAATAGTTTTAGGACAACGTCGTGATCTTTTAATATATTTTTGTAGGTTATTGTAAAAAGTTACAAATACCGTGCACGTCCCGGCTTATACATAATGCAAGTAGAAGTATGTGAGGAAAATATGGCGCCAGCAGTTGACGGGGATTTATGAGTTTTCCTTCCCGCCGTGGCGGCTCACACAATAACCACGGAGAAGTCGATGCCTAAATTAAAAACTAAACGCAGGGGATGAAAGTTATGGAGAAAATATACGATTTATTGTGTGTGGTTAAGAAAAACATTTTCCTGAAACTCACTTTTAGTGTATCTTCCCAAAAAAACGCAAATAAGCCGCACATATAGTTCAGCTAGGAAGTCGCGTGTGGCAGCGGAACCTATTTATATTCACAAGTAATGAGTTGACTTTTCGCGAACCGCTTTTTTAAAAAAATTTTTTTTAATAATTCATTATTGTTTATTTTAATGAATTATTAATTAATAATTACCCAATAACATCGGTTGAACTAGGGTCAAATTTATAGTCAAATGAACCAAGCGGGGATCGAACCAACGTTGTTCTATTCCAAACACGCTAGAAAGATCAGCCCTCTTGGCCCCCTCGGCCATAGCACCGGGTTAAAGTGGGGGCTTCCCAGCTCCCTCATTTCTTATGAAGGTGATTTTGTTTGTTTCTTCCCTTCCTCTTCCGTAGATGGTTTTCCTTAATTTTTTTATGCATTTACTTTAACTGTATCTTTTTTTGATATGGGTTTTTCTGAAAAACAATTTTTAGGACATCTGCATTTATGTACGTACAAATTCACAAAACCAAGGTTACGTTATTCATTCGTTTGTTATCTGAACTAAATGATTTTAATTGTTTCAGAAATTTGCTTTCTCATTAAAAACTGCCAATGGAAATCAGTCGTTCTAGTATATTACACTAACACAAGTATAAAACTTTGCGTAAATACTCATCCATCGCGTAAATATAAAAACCATACTAGAGCTTTTAGTGAGCGTTGAAGTTTTCATATATTTTTTTCAGTTGAGTATTGTTGTAATACCAAGGGCACAGTTCACAAGTCAATTAAGAAAATTGCTTTAATAATTTTGCAAATTAATCCAAATGAAGATTCACCTTGAGTCAGCCCAAAAGTTTTTGATAAAATAACGCAAAGGGAAATTAGGATTTTCAGAAGACGCATTTGAATATTTCTCTTCAATTGACTTGCGTTATTGAAGTCTAATGAAGCGTGAAAAATGTTTAGCTTTTTGTTTTTCCGATAAAATAAATAAAAAAGCAAGAAAACAATGATGTTTTTTATTTGCCGAAGGTAACGTGTAGGGAATGGTTTTTTAGACAAAAAACAGCCAAATCAGTTCAGCCATTCTCGAGTGAAATCGCGGTGGTTACCGTAAATAAACGTTACTTAGCTTCACATGTAGTGCAACCTCTTGCCGCGTTTCCCCGAAGGGGCTGCAGGTGGTGAGTGGAACCTATTTATTTTTACAAGTCTTCCCAGCTTCCCAGCTCCCGAGGGGCTTGGTACTCATTTCTTGTGAAGGCTGATTAAACCTTGCCGATATTTTATTTTGGGGCTTAAATTAAACACAAATCATTTCTGACACCTTCGGTGGGATTCGAGCCCGAGCTCACGGCATGGAATGTAAGCACTCTACCAACTGAGCTATCGACCGGACTACCAAAGAACTTAATTTATTTTTTATTATATTGTGAAATGCATTATGATAATCTAGTATAGACCTAGATATCTAGGCAATTGTCGTCTTTTACATTACTTTTTTCTTTTGACATTTTGAATCTATTACGTCACTAACTTTTTTTTATTTTTTAAAATTAAAATATAAGCGTTTTTTTACAAATCTTTAAATTAAAACAAACCACCTAATATATGAAGCTCTCCACATTAAAAATAAAGCTCTGCCTCAGTTTATTATAAACTCCACAAGCCTGCAAGGTTACAACACTTTATACGAGTCGTATGGAATCAAAGGCGGAAATCTAAGATTGTTGTAAAAAAATATTAAATACATGGAAACGCTGGAAATCATTTTCTAAATAGTTGGATATATTAATCGCATATTCAAGAAAAGTCCTAGTTTCCGTCTTTGATTATAAACGACTAATCTGCCATCGTGAATTTGTGTACAACACATGCGAGCTATTTCTTCCCGACATATTTCCGACATTACTGAGACAATCGACTAATTTTGTAACACGTTTTTTTAAATAAATATATCTTAGCACAACGTCTACCTACTTTAATATCCTTCGGATTTAATATGATGTTTAAGTATACTGGACTCGGCGCAAATTCCATAGACAACAAAATTTTGCCGTCACCTTGCTAGGTTGCTAGAGAAAAGGCAAATAAATACTTTTTTATTGGTTACTTGGAAGTTGGAACCTTAGTCATATGCATCCCAATCCCAAAAGTCTCACAAGTTTTGCGTTTGCTCGTTGATAAAAAAATATATTTTCAAATTTTTGAGTCCATTTTGTCTAAGCGTCTAAGTTCACTATTACACATGCCTCATGTGCACTTGTAAAATAAAAACCTACATCTAAAATAAGTCCAAACCCTTACAACTTTTGCTGACCTTCCCTAAAACATCACACTCTAAATGTATCATTTGTAAATGTACAAAAATTTACCTAATTCAAAATATGCTCCAAGTCCTTGTTCCTAGTTCTTTGACCAAATAGGATGTTATGAGGCTGACTCCCATGTTGTAAAAAGTTGATTCACTTGGTTTCAAGGAAAGGCGGCAGGAGTTGCAAGGTTTATGTTCATATGAGGTTTGGTTTATTTTGCATGTACACATGCTTCATGCATTAAAATGTCAATACAACAACTTTGCGACTTGGATTATAGATTAATATAGAGATTGCTACACTTGTGCAGCTCAGATACAAAAAATGTCACATCTCAACACTTGGCATTCCTCACGCAATCACTGCGTTAAAATAAACATCGTTTAATTAATACAAATAGCGAGTAGCGAGTACATTGAAATGTGTGTGGTTTCCCAGCCCGCGTCTTGGCCCGCCTGCAGTTGGCTCGACATGCTCTGAAGGAGTCAAACAAGCGAAACTGATTAACAAGATGGATACTCTTGCATGTGTATAATCTGTAACCTTACACGTAATGGTGCACTTTGCCAATACCACCCCTGTTTCAGAAAAGGTCGGCAAAAATTGAAAGGCTTATGTTAATTTCAAGATGTGAAAATAAAACTTTGTCGCAAAAACGCAACTAAGCTACACATATAGAATAACTTTTTGCCGCGATATCCCCGAAGGGTTTCGCATGTGGCGAGTGGGACCTATTTATTTTTACAGGTAAGGGGGCTGGCCTTACGCCAACCACTTCAGTTGAAGTGGGGGGTGTTGTGTTTTATAAAAAAGCTGTTTTTCATTAATATTAAATTCATGCCCACAAATAGATACCTGTAAGTTCGCGATTACAAATGATGCACGTGTTACTTACGAATTAAAAAGCAAGACTCACATGAACATAAGCCCTGCAACTTTTGCCGATCTTCCTTGAAACGCGAGTGACATAGGCAAAGTGTGAACCATTTTTGTACAGCATAGGTTATATATACATAGGTTACAGCATATTCCTTGACTTATAGGTTGGTATGAGGCTGACCACCCATACTGTAAAAAATGTTTCACTTTACCAATGTCGCCCCTGTTTCAGGGAAGGTCGGCAAAAGTTGTGGGGCTTATGTTCATTTGAGGTTTGGATTTTATTTGTAAGTACACAATCAGCATTTGTAAGCGCGAACTACACTTGTTGGTTTGTGGGCATACATCTGAGAGCTTTAAATGAATATATCCTTGCAACTTAGATTATAGATTATATTATAGATTATAGGTGGTCAACTTCATACTTACCTGCAAGTCAAAGGAACTTTTAATAAAAATGCAATAAATCTAAATAAATGAATTAAATTTTGACCAAAATCCTTTTTGATTAATATTAATTATCAATCTTTGCCAATGTCACCCCTGTTTCACGGAAGGTCGGCCAAAGTTGCAGGGCTTGTGTTCATTTGAGATTGGGTGTTTATATTGCAAGTCCGTTTAAACGCGAACTTTTACCTGTCTGCTTGTGAGAATGCATTTAATATGTACCTTAAATGCAATATATCTTTGCAACTTAGATTATAGAATCTCTTGAATCTATCCACTATTAAAAAGTCATATTTTTCCGACACATTGTTACATAATATGTACTTAAAATCACACGTGCATACAATACCTACGTCAACTGACTCACAATTTCATTTTTTATGAAACCTCACATCGTCGCGACCTCAGAAATAGAAAATCTAAAAAAATCGCTCTTACGTAGTCGTCTAGAAAGACGTCAACGGGGAAAATGAAATGTTCGGGAAACTGTACCAAGCTTTGCGTTTATACTCAACCGCAGCGTTTTACAAAATATGTACGAAATCTGAAACAGTGCCTCTAATGAACGTTTCAGTTTTTATACACTTTTTGGGATACGCTATCGGTGACTTTTGTTCTTGATCATCTCACGTGTTCGCCGTGGCACTTTTCCATAACGTTTTGCGTCACTTCGGTGCGTTTTCGGCAAGGACATTGCACTATTTTGTGAAAAAAAACTTGTAACGGTATACAAGCCGATATGTGGTCTAGATAGCTTTCTTGTCTTGTCTTGTATCCTGCCGCCATTCCTCTAGGGGTGGCCGGTACCTCCACACAAGTGCCTCCACTTGACTCTGTCATTGCATACTTCTTTCATCTGATCTAGTTTCATCACTCTTTTCATGTAAAGCTTTACTTACTTACTTAACGTGTCCAGAACCACATATGCGAGGTCTCTCCAGTGACTAGCGGCAGCCACTGCATCGATAATGAGTTTCATGCCGGCGATGTGTGGTCTGTTGTTGGTGGGGCCACGGTGAGTTTCTTGGACAAGAAGTACATCACATCTTTGTCGCCGACACATGTCAGAAAGTAATTCTCCTTTCGTCGTTGAGAATCTCTCAATGTTTACCGAGATCGTAACTAGGGTATATGTAAAGCTTTCAAAGCTTTTAATGTTCTATGATTTTTTTCTTATTTTTAAACTTTATATCTTTCAATAATTCATCTATAATCTATGTTGCAAAGATATATTGACATTTAAGCATGCCCACAATCAGGCACATGTATGTGCATCTATTTTTTGCTCTTCTGACACAGGGGGTGTGGCTTCAATGCTAGATGTAAAAGTACTTCGTGTCATAACTTCAATCGTCAACAACCATGTTTTTTTTTCGACTTTAAGATCTCTTCTATTCTGTTGAAAAACAGAAGGTAGCAGCACTCCAGAGAAGTGAGGAAGTAACGAAACGTAATCAAAATAAGAAAAGATCCCTGGACCATGTTTAAAACCCGAAAGAGCAATATTGTTATGTAATTTATGCGGGTTCTATTTAAGTAAAACTGCAGTGATTTATTTTACACAATTTATTTCACATTCGATTCGGACACAGAGTTACTTTACACTTGCATAGTACATTTTTTTTTATAAATAATAGATGCTTGAAGAAGAATACAATTTTCCAACCTATTTTTCCTGGCCAGCTGTCTTCATGCGAAAGCAGAAGCTTGTGTGCATGCAATGGCATCTGTTGAACCAGTGTCGACGTTGTGGTCAAATGGGCAAAACGTTATTCTTTTCCAAATAGGCTAGTCAAGGATAGCGACTTGACTCCTCGGCCATAACACCAAAGATTCAATTGTTTATAAGAAGCAAGTATAGTAGCCGACCTGTGCATGCTTATACGAGTATATCGGGAGTTATGTAAGGCCACTGGCTGGCAGCCAAACACACATAAAAATGGAACCGAGAGGAGGACTGGGATCAAAGGAGAACACCAGCGGTAGATATCTAAATTATTGTTCTTTATTCGCAGCCTTCACTGGCGAGATATCGTCAATCGGAACCAATTATTGGGAAGTCAAATGCCACAAGGTGCAATACTAGGCCCCTGGTGTTTCAATCATACCTAACCGACTTGATCTATTATACACTATTCAAGCAGCAAAGATATATTCATAGTTTATATTTGCGCACAAGCAGACAAATGAAAAATATAAGCTCAAATTTCAAAAGAACAAATATTCCATGAAAAATGGGTGGCTTTGGGCAAAGTGAACCAATTCTTACAGTATTGGTATTAAGCATCATACCAACTTATAAGTCAAGGAAAGATAGATTTGAGAAAAATCGTTTCGGGTAAACAACGACTGATAAAAAATGCTTTGTTATAATAATTCGCACTGAAGACTTCTATATCAAGTAGGGCATCAATGACCTATTCATTGAGCCTTCTACTAGTTAATCAACTCATATTTTTTCTCTCCGTGTAATCTCCGATGGGCTCGTACGTGACGGATGGAACTTTTCTATGTTCTCAGATTAGGGGGGCGTCTTACGACAACAGCGTCGCTGGGGTGGTCGGTTGTGTTATTGAAACAATCGCAAGTTGAACCGCGCCGTGCCCCATCTACAATACTTTGACCCTGATTCAATAAATGTCATTGGCTAATTATTTATTAAAAATGAAGGTAGGAGGTTCTCATTTCTTGTGAAGGCGGAGTTAACCTAGCCGATACTATGATTTGGACTTAAGGGTATACGAGAGCTTAAGAAGGTTATTAATATCGGGACTAAAGAACCTCTTTAATTGTTTTATGAAACTAAAATCGTAATTTTACGTCAAATAACTTTGACTGATCATGGCCAGATGTCGTTGCTGAAGTATATAACTTAATGTTCTTACTCAAGCATTACGTTTCATAAAAAAATAATGTAAATTATCTTGACACTCTTAGCGAGCGTTTTAGTTTTTATAAACTTGTGTTTAAACGCTATTGTTGAGTATTTACGACCGCATGGCTCATTCCGTAAGTTATGCATCAAAAATTGCAAAAAGAAATGATTTGACACAAGTATTATTCTATGTTGAAATAATTAAACATTTTTTGGCATCTTGAATTCAAACGTTTGTTGTGAGCAGAGCATATCTTTTGTTATAACAAAGGCGTGCAAAAGTACTATTCCGTCTGTCTCACACTGTATATTATGAACGTGGGTATTTTTTTTTATAAATCGCACACCTAATAAAAAAAAGCAATAACTTAAATATTAAGAAGGTTGGGAAGTTGCGTTCGAAGTTTTGCATGTTTAATTTGTCGCACTAAAGCCCACATCAGCCATGACACAAGTTAATAGTTCTCTTTTCTTTTAAAATAAAACTTAAATAGCTGTAAGCTGTAAGCTGTAACTCTGTCGCCATTCCGCTAGGGGTGGCCAGAGCCTCTGCAGAGTTGCCTCCATTTTTTCCTATCCTGACATACCTCTTTCAATTCCTTCATATCCATCACCTTTTTCATGCATTTTCTTCTTTTACGCTCACTTTGTATATCCCATTCTTTCACAATCTCCACAATCTGATCACTCCATACTTTTCTCGGTCGTCCCTTCCCTCTTTTTCCTTTCACACTTTCTTTGTAAACATACTTTGTCAGTCTATCATCATTCATTCTTTCCACATGCCCAAACCATCTCATCACATTCTTTTGTATAAATTGTAAAAAAATATCATTGGTATAAATTTGAATTATTTCTCTTTTATCCGTAAAATACAGAAAATTATGTCATAACATTATCCATTATTTTTTATTGCACTTTTTTTGAAAACATAATTGGAAACTGAAATATAATATTTCACGTAAGTAATTATTTTAGTTAAGTGATGATAAAAACAGTGAAAAGTAAAACAAGGACTTGGCTTGGATACTATTTTATTCAAAATACACTTTCAGTCTTAAAGTTTGGGACATAAAGACAGAAACTAGTAAGGTAACAAAAAATATGAAAATAACATAGAAACTTCTAGCACAGGGGTGTCCAACTCAAAATCGTGGCAAGCCGGATTTAGCACTTTTGTAATCGTGGCGGGTTACAATTTTTTTGTTGTACTTTTGTCCATAATAATTCTGTTGACGGGGGAGGGGGGGGGAGGGGAGGGTAGACACGCAATTTTAAAAGTTCATATTGTCCATAATAATTCTGTTGACCGGGGGGGGGGGGGGGGTATGGGGGGTAGGCACGCAATTTCAATCTTCGCGCGCAATTCAAATCTTAATACTTATCAATATCAAATACAATAATTAAATAGTTCAAATTAAATGAGTCTTAATGAAGTAAGGACTCTTCAACTTACGTCTTGTATAATCTATCTATAATCTAAACTGCAAAGATATGTTATGGCTCATATGAAATGCATGCCTACAGACAGGCACATGTAGGTTCGCGCCTACACATTCTGCATGTGTGCATACAAATAAACAAAACCTCACATGAACATAAACCTTGCTACTCTGCCGCCGTTCCCTGAACCGGGGTGGCATTGGCAAAAGTGAACCGATTTTTACAGCACGGGTGGTCAGCCTCATACCAACCTACAAGTCAAGGAGGTCTTGCTTAGGCAATTTATAACAGTTGAGATCTGGAGCTTACAACAAAATCAACTTCAAAAATATTTTTCAGGGTTCGGTGGTTAACACAGTGAAAGTCCATTGTATATTAATTAAATAACACACAGTTTTAATTCACTTTTATTTTATTTAAATTATGTCTAACGTTTTCGCCTAAAAAGGCATCCTCAGGACAATGACAATCAAAAATTAAAATTCTCTTCTAACAACTTCAAAAACTTTAATCAAAAACTCCTACCTTCTTTTCGCATTTTTATTGCGTTCTTCACATTGGTTCTTCATCAAAATCTCAATTTTCCCAATTTTTGAGTTATGGCTCTTTATTGTAAAGCGTGCGTACATCTTGCGTGTGCCGAAAAAAACGAATCCCTTCTCCAAGTATAACTGTCAACGCTTTAACTATGCCGCGGCGCATACAAATAATGTATCAGGATGTAAAGCAGCACCTCCTACGAGCGTCTCTATTTCCATATATTATAATAAAACTCTGTGGTTGAGTATAAAACTTGTTTTTTTTACGTTCATTCTTCCTCACCGCAAAAATACGTACATGCCTCGAGTATAACATTGGACGTTTAAACTCAAACACGGAGAAAACAAAAAATAAAAAACGATTTTAAACAGCGCCGTGTGGCCGTCTTAATTTTGATGCATTTTTACAAAACGATAACTCCGAGTTACAACGTAAAAAAATATTTGCCTCGACGGAAATATGAACAACGAAAATGTCTCATAATTTTTGTCTCTCGGAAATATAATTGTTTGAATAGTTCAAAAAACCGACACAATGGCGCACTAGGGTGGATTGCGTTTAGTATGAAAATCATTCTCTTTCCATTATTAAATATAAATTGGAAGAGGAAAAATAAAATATGAATTACATTAAACACATAAAAAATATCACTTCAAATCCTAAAAAGAAAATATACCATTAAAATGCAATTTTAGCTACACGATCGTATGCAAAATTTGAGTACTTTTTAAATAATTATAAAAAACCAATGAAAAGTTAAAAAAAATAATGTTCATCTAGATAAAATAAAGCTAATCAAAATAAATGTTGTGAAATAAAAAAAAGTTAGGATTCATTCATAACAACAGTAGAAATCTCCATTTAAGGTATCTCCGTAAATAAATTTATTTTGAATTGGTATTTTATGGGAAAAAATACCTAATTTTATGTGTTAATTTAAACTGGAGAAAAAATACTACCTTAACATTCAAAATATGGGTTATTTCGGTCATCAAAGTTGGGCGCGCTGACCTCTCAATCACCCTTAAGGAAAACGCAGTTGGGAAATTATGTCTGACTTTCCGGATAAAAGTTTCTCAGGTATCTCTTCATGAGGCTGCGTGGATATTATCCACAATTCATGCATCATGGGGAGCTACTTCGAGAGACTGGCTTCAGAAACCTGGAAACGAGGCGCAACAGACCCCTTATTGTGCTCTCTCATAAGGTCTTCAACGGTTTAATTGAAAATCCCACACTGTTGGAGGGCTACAGATTGTATATACCCGAGGGCGAGGACATGATTTATTTCATTTACTGAAAAGCCGTATTGATGTCATGGCGCAACACCTAGTGACTCGGAGTATAAAGCTCTTAAATAAGTCTAATATGGACATTTTTAAGTGTGATTTATTAAGATTTCAAAATTTAGTATAAGAGTGTGTTGATAGCTGTGAGGGTGCACTGTAATTAGGGTAACCTGTTGTGCACAAAGTAATAATAATTTAAAATACAATGCTCAGTTATAAACTTCCATAGAATTGTAAACATTGTTTAAATCACTAAAGAAATAATTGAGAGAGCGTGTTTACATGTTTAAAAATATATTTCACAATAAAGTTGATTGGACGATGCGGTTGTCTGGTGTGTTTCCCGCTGTGTAAACTTTACTCTGCATAAACAAATGTGGTTGCGAAAGTTTGGCAGATAAACATTAAAAAAATTCAGTGATGTTTTTTTTCGAATGCTAAAAATAAAAAAAAGAGTAATTTTGTGAACAAAATACAATTTTTATATATATCGACGGTTAAAAGGAAGTTCAATAAGGGACGTGTTGGTCAAAGATGAGTTATGAATTCTGTCCTACTTACAATTTTCCACTCTTTCTTATGCGCTAACTCCCATAGCTCTACGATGATTTTTTGTTGTTTATGCCCAAGAAAACAACTGCGTTTTCGAAGTAGGTATGGTTTTGGTGTAATCGACAAGGTTTTGGCTATTTTGTCCTAAAGGCGCTTGTGCACATTAAAAGGAATGCCAATAAATGCCTTTATTTTGTTCATTTAAGATCTTTTTTGATTTAACGATATGATAAAACAAATACCAAAGTTATGCCATTTCTCTGCAATCTCAAACTTTAAACTGCTCTCAACAACTGCAATTTTTATGAAATTTTACCCGCTAAAATCATAACAATATTTAGGTTGAACAAACTATTATTATATTTTGTATTGTTTGTGTATTAACACTGTGAAAATTCATTTTGTTTCAATTTATAATTTTTGGATGAAATTTTTCAAGCAAAACACTGTTTATTTTCACTATAGACTTTCCAAAAATTATAAATTGAAACTATTATTATATAGGTATATTTCAATGTTTTGGTCCATAAAAGATTCTAGTTGTACTTACAATTTATGAACCCGGGAGGACGCAGGTTTGGCTGCGGTTGATCAAGGAGTCCAAGACCCACCCCGGGTTGTCACGTCAGTAACGATGAACTCATCCTGTAAATTGCTTCAGTTATTTGGCAAGCTGAAAAAAACTGGGAATTTTCCTCATTACGAGTGTGAAAATGGGGGATTTCAGGAATTCAGTGTTTACGTTTCTGGTTTGTTTTCACGTGTTGTATAAACGAAACCAAAAGCTTCTTATTGTGATTAATTGAAGGCGAGATTGTACTGACGGCTATTTGTTATTTGTAAATATTCATTTACGATGAAAAATGTGTTTCAGACTAATTGACTGTTGTAGGTTTGAATCAGTTTAACTTGGGCCCGGTATTTCCAACGCTAGCTTATGTGATTTTAAACTGATAAAAATCACTACCCACACTATTGATATAAGCACGTCCTTTTCACACGGTTACGTAGCTATGCTTCCGTTGAAAATACCGGGCCTTAGATACAGGGGTTTTGATTTGACAACAAGAGGAGTAAACTAGTACTAAGTACCTAGCAAAATACGTATTTTTTAAATGAATTTATGATGAGGAATACAATTCATCTAACTACTCGTATTTTTGCGTGGCCAGAAACAGAAACAGTATCACCATTATAAAATTTTACTTCACCATTTTTCTTGTATATACTAATAAATTGAAAATTAATTATTTCCTATCACATTTGTGTTGAACCAGGGTCAAAGATATTGTCCAAGGAGCTCGATGGCCATCTTGACCTGCTTGTCCATAGCGCCGAATTATTTTATAAACGAAATACCTTTGCTATTTGGTCCTTAACGCTACTACGCTACACATATGGTGTAACTTCTTGCCGCGTTTTCCCCGAAGGAGTTGCATGTGACGAGTGTAACCCATTTATTTTTAAAGGTAAGGGAGCCAGCCTTACGCCAACCACTTCATTTGAAGTGGAAGTTTTCTGTGGGAGCTGGAACTCATTTCTTTGTGAAGGTTGAGTAAGCCTTGACGGTATTTTATTTTGGGCTTGAAATAAACACCGAAGCTGGAATTCATTTCTGATATTCTCGATGGGAGTCGAACCCGAGCTCTCGGTAGGGAATGCAAGCACTCTACCAACTGAGCTATCGATTGGACTCATTCATGCTTATAACTTAAATACGGTAAATAAAGTTAAAAAAAAAACATTTTTTTCAACAGGGGTGACATACTGACTGGATCATTTATAATTTAAACAAAATCACGCAACTCTGATATATTTTGGCGGCAATTAAATGGTGATGTATGATCACAAAGAAAAGAGAAAGGTAGGTAGAACTCAAGTTGATTGTGGGTAGGAAAAAAAGTAATAAATACCAGGGAAGATATCGCGTGGGGAACTGATATCAAAATACATTTACATACGTTAGTCACGCACGACGGTCCCCAGCTATGTGTAACGTGTCCCGTGTACCAGTGTGTTCACAAAGTCTCAAGGCAGATTTATAAGTTGTGATTTTTTTTTAATTTCAGGGATATAGTCGCATTAAAAGATTCATATTTAGTCCATGGAAACGAACAGACACGCGTAAATTCACGCTTATGTGTTCTGCTGGTGTATTGTTTTGATGACATTATGAACTTTAGTCCTATAACTTTTGCCGCCATTACATTGAACAAAGGGTGACATTAATAAATTGAATTTTATTTTAAAGTATGGGTGGTCAGCCTCATATCAACCTAATAAATAAAAAAAGATTATGCTTACATAGATAGTTGAAAGAACAAATGATAATAGAACAAAGGAGCCAGAGGGTTAGATCCCACCAAGTTAGGCGGTTGGCATAAGGCTTACCTGTAAAAATAAAAAGGTATCCAGTATCCACTCACCTCATGAGGCCTCTTAGGAGACAATGCAACAATAACTTGTACTGTGTATGCAGTTTATTTACGAATGAACCTTTTTTATTTTTTTTAGATTTTTTTTAAATGGAGTCGAATTTTTTTTGGATTCACGGATGTTCGAAGTATGATTTTTTCTCGGCGGGCAAACTTTACACGTTTATCAATGTAACCATTGTTCTTACCAATCAATAACAAAATGATAAGCTAGCCCTTGCCTTGACAATGCGGCCGTGTGCATTCTTATTTTTGTTTTCGGTTTTACGATGTGCAGACTATATTTTCATTTGGCAATCATCAGATCTGTCTTTAAGCTTTGTGCTCACACCATGTATATTGCTTTCGCGTTGCAGAATGAAACGTATTTGACTTTCATAAGGGAGGGCGCTGGAATTTTGTATGAAATGTAGTTTGTATACAGAGAGAGCTCACCTTGAATTGTATCAAGGTTTATGCTAGGAAGTACGGGGAGTAGTCAAAAAGTATTCAACTAATCTGAAAAAAACACCTCTTTATAATCACCAATTAAATTTTTGTAAAACAGTGACATCCATTGAATAGGAGTTTTAGGCTTACACGGCCGGCTGATGATGCTGGAGAGTTGCATCTGTCGCCGTCTACGGTCTGTAGAAACTGGATGTTTTGCACATGTATACGATGAGCTTCTTCAGTGAGAAAGTGAAAAGATGAAGATGATTGACCACACTTACATCACAGTTTCATCAAGATTATCTTCATAATTTCACTTTCACGGTGGAGAAGCCCATCGTAGACATTGGGCTAAACGTCCGAAAGCTCCAGCTCCCACACATCACGGCAACAGATCCCCGAAAGCAATTCTCCATCATCAGTGACATATTACATTGTTTGAGTGCGAATTGTACCTTTAGCCCTTGTTCTCACAATCCGATCCGGTGCCGGATAGGAAGTTTCATAGTGTATGAGAAAAAAAATAGTAATATTAGGATGATTTATTTGTTAAGCGGTGTTTAAATACACGCCTACACGAACCAAAAATTTGTTCACTTTTGCCGATGTCACCCCGGTTTCAGGGAAAGGCGGCAGGAGATGTGTTCATGTAAGGTTTGGTTTATTTGTATGCATACATGCAGAATGTGGAGGCTCGATCCTACATGGGCCTGTATCTTCATAGCTTCGATTAAAGATTAGTATAGAACCCTGCGACTCTTGTTGACCTTCCCTAAAACAGGGTGGGCATTAGTAAAGTGAATCAAAACCACTGCTACGTTCACAAAATATTTAAAAAGATTTAATTTGTCGATAAATTTCTGCATTTTTTTGACTAAACCTTGTTTACTATAAGGTGTCGTATACACTTCTATTTCACGTGGAATTTAAAGTTAATTCATATAAAATATTATGGGAAACGTAAAACGGGATATTAAAATAATTATCACAATGTGGTGTTTAAATTGAAATGTTCTCTAACATATTTCCTGACAGGTGTTCGGTCTTATATAGACCTAGATTTCAATATGATATGCTTTGTCATAATTTGCCGAAATATCATGATGATATGTGACTGTGGTAGAGGGCTGTTGAAGTGTGATTCAAACAAAATCAGCGCTCTCCAAATATAATAAATCATCCTATAATATATATATCGCCACCATAGAGGTCAAACTGAATAGGTGCTGATTCACCGATTTAAGGAGTCGTGGATAAAACATTTTATTGGGTGTACATAACTTCTCATAGCAATTGAACTTATTACAAAGAAGTTTCAAGAAAAGCTTTTAATCTACAAGATTTTCCCATTTTTTTAAAAGTTTTCTCTTATAAAAAATAGGAAAAAAGTGCATTTATCTGAGAAATCTATGTTAATTTAAGATGTGACTAATTCAATTTGAATTTTAAAGTATCGATTGATGAGGATGATTGATCGTATTCTTTTTACGTCATAAATGCATTTTTTAGGAAAGCTATTTGTGTAGCTACTTTTCAGCGTAAAGATGAAATAAGTTTCGGGCAGACCATAAGGTAGTTGCCAATCCGTCTGGCTAACGTGGTGTCATATTTCCAACTGCCTCCAACTAAACATTAAAATTTATAATGCAAAAAAAGCTGAAAAACAGAAGCCGATTCAAAGGCATGGAGAATATGGACGGAGGTATACGTTCAGGAGTGGACTGTGAAAGGCTTACGAAGAAGAAGAAATGTATTAGCTCCGATCTAAATAAAATCATTTGATCGAAAAATTGGCAGTCGATCAGTTTTATAAATTAAGAAAATATTAATAGCCACGATGATGCTCACACGTTTCGATTTTTTAAATAACTAGATGACGTCATCAGGTATGACATTTTAAATTTACACGTGCCATATACATACAAATAACTAAATAATACTACTTTCAAAATAATATACTAACATAATACTACTTTCACTAATATCATAAACAAATTTATAGTTGTATAGAGAGCTTTGCCAAAAATAAAAAAGTTGAGGATACGTCACACGGATATTCATGAAATATCAGTACTACAGAAAAAAATTGAGTCACTGCAAATAAATCCAGAAAGAAGAAAAATCTCCATCCAGAGTCCGACGTGAATGATCCAAAATTTTTCTTTCAAATTATTTTTAATCTATTTTTTTTTCATTTAATTTAAACTGCAGAATATTTTCCATGCATATGATGAAAAGGGGAAGAGATGCAAGGGAGGGGGGGGGGGGAGGGAGGATGCTTGGTTTCCGTTACTAAAGTAGTACCATCATATTATTGTGAAGGCTGCAATACGACGCCTTGCCAGCCGAGCGGAAGACCGACGACTGACGAGCTTTGCGAAATGTCTCGTTATTTATACACGTCCCGTGACGCTGGCTTTTGTTGTTTGAGCAGCGCGTTCACTCACGTACGAGTTTTTAGTTAACTCTGCTATTTTCGTGTTGCTTGAATTGAATGTGTCCTGGGACAGAAAATCATTTTGAAATTTGATTCAGCATTTATGTCTTGGTAGTTAATTACTTTTATGTAAAGTCATATATAGATTACTCAGCTTGTTAATGACTGTGTGAAGATGCACTGTAATGAAAGTAACCTGTTGTGCACAAAAAAATACATAAATAAGTAAATATTGTGGCATCTTACTTTTAATTAAAAACAAATAAATTAAGATTATTTTGTCCGGTCGTTGGCTTACTTGGCAAGACGTTTGCAGTCGATGTGAAGAAACCTGGTTGTCAGAAATTATTTATCGTTTTGTATTCCTTTTTAAACCTGCATGAAAAGTATGAAAGATTTTCCTCTAACAGAAGAAACCCGCTGTTGTTAGTTGATAAACTTATTTTCCCCCTATGAAACATTTATTTATTTATTTATTTATTAAGAGGTGCAATACAGACAATTGGTACATATAAACAATAAAAAAATAATAATAAGCAACAGTAACACAAATAACCAATCATCCAAACTATGCACACTACATCAATAGACACAAGCATACATCTTCACACAAACATCACGCAGGCAATCACAGCTATACAACACTAGAAGCATACACATTACACAGCATTCACACCATTACAATATTTCTTTAAAATAAATCTAATACACACATAAATTTGTCACTTGCCCCCAAAGAATTAAAAAAAAAAGAACAAAAAAAAAAAAAAAAAAACAAAATAAAAATAAAATAAAAAATAAAAATAGAAAGTGAAAATGAAAAATAAAAAATAGAAAATAGAAAAATAGCACGATACTCAACCCACCCTAGAAACAAACATTGTTTGTTTATAAATGAAAACTCATTAAAAGTTCTGATATGAAACTAAAAGCGTATTTGATTTTGATTTCCAGACTCACATTGTTTGATGGTTGTATTATTAAACCATCAACCAACACGAGAAACACAAAACAGAGAAGGTACCTAACCAAGGTTATCTATTGTGTTAGTGTTGTTTTGAAGATTCGAGACCATTGAACCATGGGCAAATTCTTGACCTTGATTAAAGGATAATAGGATATGGATAAACGGGGATTCACATCATGAGATCATAGTCTCTCTTATTCACAAAAAGGTTTTAATTTTATACCGGTATAAATTCAGTATTTCTGTAAAACAATAACAGAATTCTCGGTTTCACATTTCAAATTAATAAGGCCATTTTTTGTAAATTAATTGAAAGTTTTTGTTTCATGTACCAAAAACAAATGAAGGAAACCTTGTTTTATAGCATTTTTATTTTTTATTGCATTTTTTTTAATTACTTCCATTATTAGTTAAACTTAGATATAAACTGATTTTAATAGTATGATAATTTATGGGTTAATATTCATAAATATAGAATGTAAAGTAAGGTTATGTATTTGAGATAAAGGTATTTTATATATTTTTAACCCAATTTATTGCCCTGACGTAAAGGATGTAAGCCCTCATCAATTGAAGCTATAAAATGAAGAAAATAGTCATTTAGACATGGCAGAATGGCCATTATAAATGATTAATAGCCAATATCTGTATGATGTGGGAAATTGAATGATGTTCATCAATAGAGTTTAATTGCTGTTGCATCCATTAACCAATTACTGTAACGATATTGCGTTTGCCGCCGAAAGGAAATGGCGGCAAAGGAACAATGTCTGACACTTCCGCTCCTGTCAGACAGAAATTTGCGCAATTATTGCCTTGTCCACGCGAAGGTAGTAATTAAGTGGAAAGTTGGCTTTCCAGGTTGTATTAGTGTTCAAGTGTCATGGCTGCATGTTTGTAAACATTCTGATCCAGATTTAATGTTTATTCTGTTTAAGCCTTTACAGTTACTAAATTCTTTTGGACGGATCATGTGTAAAGTTTTCTAAAATGTCAGGGCATAGACTGGAGGCAAATATCTATCTTTGACTTGAAAAAGCTAAGTTAAAATATTGTTTTAGCATAAAAACTTAGATGCAGACAATTACGTCGATAACAAAATTAATTTAGGGTGAGATGTCGAGAGGAGTAAAAACTATACAAAAGTTCCCCTTGCCATTTGCGTCACCTGGAGGTGATTTTAAATCTTCCAAAAATAGGTTCTAGAGCACCTCCAGTTAGCGTAAATGGAAAAGCGAACTTCAATACATTTTTTACGCCCGAAAATATGCGAGCGTACTGTTTTTTTTACTACCCCAAGAATTTAACAAGAAAACATTTTATTATGTTATTTTATCAAAGCCCGTACATTTATGAAAATAATGGCCGTTAATAGTTTTTTGATGACATGTTATATTAGTCCGTATTTTCTTCATTTGACCTAATTTTATTTGTTTTACTTAAACCTACCTGAAAACAATCATGTTTATCATACCGGGACAGGAACACATTATTTTGTACTGATTTCATCTGACCAGCCTATAAATAAGACACACTGTTCGACTTCCTAGGCCCGGAAGCTGTGTTCAGACCGCTAAGTGTTTGTGTTCTTTTTGCACTGTCTTTGTATTGTTTGATATACGCAATGCGTCTCGGCCCACTTGCCAATTGATCTGCAGTGGGAGCGTGCCAGGAATCCCAGCATCCTACTTGCTCTCTTTACTGCTGCAAATGTTCGCGCGAGATAGTGAAGTTATACAGTTTGAACGAGGGCTAAATAATATTGTTTTGAATGTGGGACAAAGGGAACGCCCCATTTTTGAAAATAAATATGTTTTCATCTTGAAACAACTTAAAAAGCTTTCTATATATCGATACACCAGTACCAAACTCCCACAACTCAAAAAACCATTATCTCGAGAAAACAATGATTAAAGTAGTATGGAACGGACAAATATGCTTAGAAATTATATTTCTAAAGTAATTTATGTGCTGTAATTTATTTTTTCTTGACTTGTAGGTCTTTGGAACTGGTAGATATCATCATTTCACACATTTCCTCATACATAACTCAATACCGTAAAATTTCAGACTTGCATTAGTTTGGAACTGGTGTATCGATATACTTATTTTAATGTAATGGTGGCCGGTCGATAGCTCAGTTGGTACAGTGCTTGCATTCCATACCGTGAGCTCGGGTGGAATCCCACCGAGGGTGTCGGATATGATTTCCCGTTTCAGTGTTTATTTCAAACCCCAAAATAAAATACCAGCAAGGTTTACTCAGCCTTCACAAGAAATAAGTACCAGCTCCCTCGGGAGCTGGGAAACTCTCACTTCAACTGAAATGGTTGTCGTAAAGCCGGCCCCCTTACCTGTAAAAATATATAGGTCCCAAATCGCCACATGCGACCCCTTCAGGGATTACGCAGGCAAGAAGTTACACTATATGTGTAGTTTAGTTGCGTGTTGTGTGTATCAGGTACAACAATACGTACTTCTCTTCTCTTAGCCCATTTTCTAAGAAAAACCCCTTCCGGGCTTTGACGTTGGTAAGCAGCTACCTTTGAATTCAGGCTCTGTGAAGAATATTTGTGCTACTGATCATGCCCATAAGAAATAAGTAGCATCCTTCGGTGTACCCACTTTAATAAGAAAGCTTTTAACAGGTTTACATTGGCGAACTGCATTCCTCTTAAAAGTATATAATAAGTAAAAAATATGGGCTTTTCAAAATAAGTTTTTTTTTTTTTTAATGTTTCAAACGTAACAATTATAAAAATTCCAGGGGGCACGGACGTTCTATTTGCTTGATATATTTTGGCTTAAAATATAGTTACAGGCAAAACCCCCATGTTTAAATTTTGAATCTAGTTTAATGTAAGATTTTCCATACAAAATATATGGTTTATGCGTGATTTATGGTGTAAAAAATCAAATAAATAAAGCTGATAGGGAATTTATTACAGCCAAAATCTAGTTAAAATGCTAATATATACAGACACAAAGGATGTTTTTATTGTCTGCGCTTTTTTCATACTAAAATATAACAAAGTGGAATTTTAATATTTGTTCTTGTCTATTTTTAAATTAAAACATAAAGCTTATCACGCAATGTTCTCGTTGTGTTTTCTTCCATATAATAATATTTTAAGATCACAGCCTGCCAGATAAGTACACAGGCCTACAATACTCCAAGTATAAAACTTTTCGTATGTTTTTTAACATAAATGTTAAACGCTCACTAGAGAGGTAGATTTACATTGAGTAAATTTTTGGTGAACGCTGTGGTTTAGTTGAAACGTAAATTTTAGTATAAGGCGCCTGCTATTTCCTCAGCCATGCAACCCGGCGTACAAGGAGATCATAAACACGCAGGAGATATATTATTCAGAGCCGTAAAGCGTTAGGTGGCGAGGGCACGGAGGGCGGAGCGAGACTGAGGCTCCACGCGCCGCGACGACAGCCAGCCTGATAACAACATTACCCACCACACCTATCTTCTGCGAGTTATCTTCTCCTGGTATCTGAATACTTTTATTCACTTATTTAATGGTTTATTTTGTATATTTCAAGTATAAACAGTTTATGTACACGTATAAACAGTTTCAAAGATATATTGGCTGGTATGAGGCTGACCACCCATACTGTAAAAAATGGTTCACTTTGCCAGTGCTACCTCTGTTTCAGGGAAGGTCGGCAAGAGTTGCAGGGCTTATGTACATTTGACGTTAGGTTTTACTGTCTTAAGTTCACATTCTGCATGTGTTAGCGCAAACTTATACGTGTCTGCTTGTGGAATAGCATTGAATATGAATCTTAAATATAATGTATTTTTGCAACATAGATAATTGATAGATTATTAACGAAGGCTCATATTTAATGCCTGCTGCAAGTGTACATACAAAATTAACCAAACCTCCCATGAATATTAGCTTAGCTAATCCTACCGCTTTCCCTGAAGCAGGGGTGGCATAGTGGACCAAGTTTTTACAGCGTTGAGGGTCAGCCTCATGCCAACCTTTTAGTTAAGAAACAAGGAATGAACAAGGAAGTCAAGGTATCATGAGCACTGAGCAGTATACATGAAAATACGGATACTTACCATCGGTATAGTGCCTTGACTTATAGGTTGGTATGCGGCTGACAACCCATGCTGTAAAAATGGTTCACTTTGCCAATGTCACCCCTGTTTCAGGGAAGGACGGCAAGAGTGCAGGGTGTATGTCCATTTGAGATTTGGTTTTTATGTTGTAGGTTCACTGTTGTAGGTTCACTGTTGTAGGTTCACAGTTGTAGGTTCACATGAGGCATGTGCAAGCGCGAACTTGTACGTGTCTGGTTGTGGGAATGCATGTAATGTGAATCTCCAATGTAACATATCTTTGCAACTTAGATTAGATTAGATTAGGTATAGTGGGTATAATGTAACTCATTAGAAAGTTAATTCTTCATTCCTTTACTTTCGTAAACAAAGCAAAATAATTAGAACTGCCGAAGAGTAGAATATTCATTCAAAAGTCGAAATGAGACCGTCTTTCTTGAAGTAAGTTCCAGTCTCGCATAAAATATAGTCTTGCGATGACAAAACTTTACTCTGAATTTAGCTCTTTTTAATGCATAGGGAAAAACCTTCCCTAGCGGAATTTCGACAGTGTTACAGATACAACAATTTGATTTAAAACCTTATAATTGTGGGGATATATTCCTTCATAAGTTACATAATATTGCCGCAAGTATTTTTTCGTCCTCTGTCAATTTCTTTGTAAAAATCTTATTACCATCTTCGTCATTCTCAAATATCTACGAGTATATTGAAAATTTGTTTATTATAAACGTCTTAAGATAATTTTCGTACACAGGATGTTAGCACAAATATTATAATCTATTGAATTACAATATATTCTGATTATCAAGTGAAGTTAATTAGAATCGACTTTGAGTCTTTAACAACAGAGACTCCACGTGCCTGGAAATTCTTGGAAGTAAATTAAAGGAAGTACTCTTGAATAGGCATCCAAAGGCTCATTAGCATAATATTATGATAATATCATTTTTCATAAAGGCGCAAACTTTTAATGATAATAACTACACAGTACACTGTTAGGTAATTAAACTTTTCGGATACTAGACGAATCGTTATGGAAGAACTAACAACATTCTCGACGTAGCCAACGTCTTCAGGAGACACGCTCTCTGCACGACGACTGGGGATGAACTGATTTTTATTTAACAAAAATCGTCACAAATCACTGCGTGCCCTGTTTTGGAGATCATTATGATTTGCTATGACACATAATCATTACTTTTATTTCGTTTTGAGTCCAAATCGTAATTCGTTATTCCAAAGCCTAATAGTCTTTAAATTTTGTTTTTCAATACAGTTTTCTCTTAATTATTTTACACTTAAAGACTTTTTGGATTACTTTTTCTGTTTACGGTTGTTGAAACTAGAACAAGCACAAGAAGAACCAAAGGTCTACTCAGAATATCTGAAATGAACAGAACATTGCTAAATCGCATCCACAATGACTTCATATAAAAAGCCTGTAAAATAAAGGACCTCGTAAGATGGAGTTTTTTTGAGAAATCATGTCTCCAGAACGAGTCATGAAAGTCTCGCACACATCGTAGCTAATGAAATAGGTACTAATAGGTTAAAACCCTGAAGAGAGACCTCCTAAAGGGGGAAAAGATTGACAGACATCTTCATCTCAGGATCTGTACTGTACTGTACTGTATGCTGCCGCCTTTCCACTAGGGGTGGCCGATAGCTCCGCAGATGCTTCTTCACTTTTTCTTGTACTTGCATATATTTTTCATCTCTTAAACATTTATCACTTTCCTCATACATACTCTTCTCTTATTCTCACTCTGCAGGTTCCAATCATTCGCCATCTCACCTATTTGGTCTATACGTTCCTTCCTCGGTTTTTCCCTTCCACGCCCTTTTGTGACATTTCCTCTGTACACTTTCTTCGTTAGTCCATGAGTTGAAATGAAGTTTTTTGAGAACGAAAGGTTTAAATCAAGAAAAGTAGAAGTAGAAGACTTATTCTTTCAGAAGCTTGGATTGTAGAGTTGAAGAGATATTTCCATAAAATGGTTTCGCTAACGCTACAGTTGCTCTGGTTGTAAATAACATTATGGGCAACTTTCAGAATGGCTTTCGGATTATAATGCAAGAATGATACTGGCTGGCTTGTCGTAAAACAAGGCATTAAAGATGGATATGAAACTTTTAGAGGAACATACAATGTATGGCAATAAGGAAATGTGTGGGTTATAAAAGAAACATGCTATTTTTGGATCTTGTTTTTTTAATAAAATTGTAAGAGAAATGCAATTTACCGACACATTTTTGACTGGCCAAAAAAAGTTATAAACTTTTGTAGGGTTTGTGTATTCACAAAGTGAAAATTCATTTTATTTAAAGAAAATTATTTTTTCTTAAACGTAGTTTAATTTTCACAATAATATTTTATATCTGGAGCACTTTCGACCGTCAATTTGACATACATCACTCTTGATAATGACCTGAGTATTGAAGGTCGAAAGTGCTCGAGATATAAAATATTATTGTGAAAATTAAACTACGATTAAGAAAAAATATATTTTATTTTAAATAGTTACAAACGTTATCATTTAATAATTAATATATGTATTTTTTCGTTTAATGGATTATAAATAAATGTGAAATTTGTTGAAATTTATTGTCAATAGGACACAACGGGACTCAAAGCAGCGCTGTTTTTATACCGAAATACCGATATCTGGCTCATGTAGACTTTATCCCCTTGTGCTGTCTGTACGTTTTAAATATTTGGATGATTTATTCGGTGAGCGCTGCTTTTGTGTGACTCACACCTAAAGACCCCTCTGCAAACTTGGTCGTCGCTAAAAAAACGCCAATTCACAAGCAAGATCTTTAGTGACCGTTTTTTGGTAAAACACAAACGGTGCTATTCAATGAATTTTTCAACCCAGCAAAAAGCAACTATTGAAAATTAAATGCATTTTTTTGTGTGTTCTGCAAGGAATCGAACTCACGACCTTCCGTTTTCGAGTCCTAAGCGTTAATCACTAAACTATGTACCGGCCTCTTTATTCGATTTTTTTTTCGATTCACTTTGAGAGAAGATACCCGTTCATTTGTTAGTGTTTGCTCACGTTTGTTCGGGTTGTTTCGTGTTTGGCAAAGGAGAGCAAAAATTGGCACCGCCCTCCGCCAACATGCCAATCTGCAGATTAAAATTTCTCCCTGCGATATATTTTATCCACGTGATCTTATATTGCGCCGTCACGCGAAACTGGTCAGAACTAGATATAACTCTCCCAACAATAGACAATAAATAATATCCTGATGATTCCATTACGGATTGAGAGGTATATAGAGGATATCTTTATCTTATTCAACCTTTTCTTATCAGTCCGATCGATAGCTCAATAGGGTTCACATTTTTATTTTATTTCATAAAATGATAGACTCCTTGACTTCCTTGAATTCCTTGACTTATAGGTTGGTATGAGGCTGACCACCCATACTGTAAAAAATGGTTCACTTTGCCAATGTCACCCCTGTTTCAGGGAATGTCGGCAAGAGTTGCAGGGCTTATGTTCATTTGAGGTTTGGATTTTATTTGTAAGTACACAATCAGCATTTGTAAGCGCGAACTACACGTGTTTGTTTGTGGGCATACATCTGAGAGCTTTGAATGAATATATCCTTGCAACTTAGATTATAGATTATAAATTATAGATAGACTACATTTTAAAAAATGCGTCTGAGTTTAAAAAAAAAAATATCTAGCTAAGTTTTTAAATTATAGCTCTTTAAAATTTGCGCATTTTCGATTTCCGGTAAAACAGGTCATTTTTTATTTAGGCGGATGTGACGTCAACGGATCTTCGGATCTATGGAGTGTACCGTTAGGCCTTCGAAGACCGACGCGACGGATCCATCTACGTCATTTTGACGTCACAGCGGGGCTAGCTGACGTTTTGGTGGGATTTAAATTCTCGGCATTTTATTTTTGAAAATTATCAATTATATCTTTATTTTTACTACTTAAAAAATATATGGTTGTAATCCTTGAAATGTACTCTACACAACCAAAGTATTTTAAACCATTTTCCCCACCACAGTAATTACCCTATTGGTAGAGTTCTTGAATTCCATGCCGTTAGCTCGGGTTCAAATCTCACGGAGGGTGTAAGAAAAGATTTCCAGTTTCGGTGTTTATTTCAATCTCGAAAAATTATACCGGCATTTTTACTCAGCCTTAATAATAAATGAGTACCGGCCCCCTCGGAAGCAGTCTCATAATGTTCTGCCTGTGATCATGCTATTATACTCGTTCTTGTATTTATACGAATAGATAGTATCTACAGGTATATCTAAAGAAAAATACAATGGTTCAATTAATTAAATAAAAAACAATGGTTCAAGATTGTTTTTTTTTAAGATATAATTTTTTTTTACAAAGAAACCTCGCAAAAAATAAAAAAAGTTGTAAAGTAAAATAATCAATCTACGTCCAACAAATACAATATTTTTAATTTATTTTTCATTTATGAAATTTCATCTCGCACTTTCAAGCCATAAAAAAGCCACTTACAATTTTCAGTTGTTTTCTCAATTTTATTAGGAAAAATACATTTTATCAAAAACAATATTTATTTTGTTTTTCACTAGAAGAAAATCGAGATGGAAGATGAATTTCCTCTTGTTTTTCCATAAAAAAAAACAGCAGCAAAATACCGTATTTATCAAGTAGGTACTTTAAAGCTGATATTTTTGTCATTACTTGACTTATAGGACCTGACCACCAATACTGTAAAAATGACCCACTTTGCCAATGTCATCCGTGTTTCAGGGAAGGTCGACAAAAGTCGCAGAATTTATGCTCATTTAAGGTTTGGATTTTATTTTGTAAGTACACGTGCGACCTTTGTAAGCTCGCACGTACACGTGTCTGTTTGTGGTCATGCACTTAAAATGAATACTAAATGTTAACATATCTTTGCAATTGAGATTATAGATTATAGCTAAGCGCTAGTCCGTTCGATAGCTCAGTTGGTAGAGTGCTTGCATTCTACCCCGTGAGCTCGGGTTCGAATCCCACCGATGAGGGTGTCAGAAATGATTTCCTATTTCGGTGTTTATTTCAAACCCCATAATAAAAATACCGGCAAGGTTTACTCAGCCTTCACAAGAAATGAGTACCAGCCCCCTCGGGAGCTGGGAAACCCCCACTTCAACTGAAGGGGTTGGCGTAAGGCCGGCCCCCTTACCTGTAAAAATAAATAGGTTCAACTCGCCACATGCGACCCCTTCGGGGATAAAGCGGCAAGAAGTTACACTATGTGTGTAGCTTAGTTGCGTTTTTTTTTGCTAAATTTCATCCAGAAAACACAAATAGTGTGAAAAATGTTTCAATCGAAAAAAAAACTTTTATGAAATGATTCTATGTAAACAAAAGTGCAGCGATAACAAAATATATTTTTGATTTTCCCTATCAACCCGACCGTATGAGGTCTCAATTTTGTCTGTATTGCTATGTTTGTAGTGTTTAAATAGTCTTCAAATTAAAAACTGGTCTTCTTTACAGGATATTTATTTTTACAGTTATATTTATTTTTTACAATTCACATTTATGGTTTAGCAATTCACATTTATTTCACAGATGATGTGTGTTCACTTATACTGTCTTTCGTGTTTAAAAGTAGAGTGTCGTGTGAAGACTGACTCCTGCAAGCCGTTCGCGGCTTTTTATACCCCAGCAATAGAAATCGCTAGAGGTGGATTTCGCTAGAATCTTCTCGAAGCAGATAATCTAGTGGCTCCTTTCTTAAATTTCTTTACCCTAGGTACTTATAATAATTAATCTTCTTATATACAACTCTCATAAGCTATAAATGATATATCTACCTACCTTAATATGTACATGTATTTGCTATTTACATAAAAGTATCAATTCATGGGATGATCTCATTGTTTCAATTTACAGTATTATACTTTAAAAAACCTACAGGTAATCCAGAATGAGCAATCAAATGACGTACATTTAAATTACTCGGCAATTTCCAGATAATTCTAAAAGCTTTCCACGAAGTATCATGTTGTATTGCCATAATCTCTAACGACAGTTGGCCACGCTAAACAACCGTAAAGCGGTATTGCATATTACACTACGTACCTATATAATATGTTTGCGGGGAAATAATTAAATGTAATGGAAAAGATAACATCGGGAAATGAAGTGTAAATGAGCAACAAATCAAAGTGTCGATCGATATTTGGGAAGAGCTGTGTAAAAGTTGCAAAGCAATTTGTTGCTAAATAAGATGTCATCATTGAATCATACAAAATAGTTAAAGAAGTGATTGAAACCGTTATTGTATAATCGTTTCAAAAAAGGTGGGCAGAGCTTTTTGTTCGGCTTCAAGTTTTCTCTGCGCCTTTTTGTCATGGCACTTTGCCAGTGTCACCTCTGTTTCAGGGAAGGTCAGCAAGAGTTGCAGGGCTTATGTACATTTGAGATTGGGGTTTTTATATTGTTGGTCCACATGCAGCATGTGTGAGCGCGAAATTATGCGTGTCTGCTTGTGGGAATGCATTTAATATGAATCTCAAATGATACATATCTTTGCAACTTAGATTTAGATTTAGATTTTAGAAGGAGAAATTTGCTCATGAATAATCAGACAGACCTTAAACTACCTTTCCTATCAAAAATCTGACATCAAATCGGACTACAAATTAAAACTTTTTTTTTTGGAATTCCCCGTGTATTTTTTTCCAATAAGCTAAAAGTTCAGCTGTAAAACTGTGTCAGAGCCTTGTCTATTTTTAATCAAATTAAATGACAGTAGTAATTCCATTTGATAGCGCTGTATTACAGAGGGAAATCAAATTAAATGAATGGTGGACATTGCGAGCCGATCCCACTTCGTTTAGACTCAACCACAACGTTTTACCAAAAATGTGTGAAACCTCAAAGTCTCATTAGGGGGTCTGTTTTCAGTTTTCATGTATTTTTTTCAGCGTGAAATGTGTATGCTTGGAGGACAGGTTCATTATTAAAACCCATTAGTGTGAATGGTTGGGGCAGTTTGGTTTAAACCGCCTCCGAATATCCATTCGAAAACAGTTGGACATTTTGGCTCGCCCAATCTAGAAAAAAGTGTATTTATGTATTTTAGATTGGTTTTATTTTTTGTATGTTTAAAATTCACAGTTGTTTTCCTTGTAAAGCTTTTTTATGTTTGGAAGATTATAAAAAAGCAAAAAGAACTACCCTACACATAAATTGCAACTTCTTATCGCGTTATTTTCAACAGGGCTGCGTGTGGAAAGTGACATCTCTATTATTTTTAATGGTAAGAATGGACAACCACTTAAAACGGGGATTCCCCTGATCCCCAAGGAACAGGTTCTTATTTCGTCTATAGGCTGAGTAAACCTTGAATTAACAGCTTGATTGTATTTTTACACTAGGCTGACGCCCAAGCTGTAAACACCATGTTCACATTTGCCAATGCCACCTCGGTTTCAGGAAAAGGCGGCAGGAGTTGCAGGAGTCGCGTTCTGTTCGTCATTATGTTCTTATGAGGTCTGTTTTTTACTATACACAGTACCTACAGTGCACTTGCAGCATGTGTAAGCGCTAACTTACACATGTTTACATATCTATGTTAATATATCGTTGCAACCTAGATTACAGCTCATTATAATCTATAATCTAAGCTGCAAAGGTATATTAACATTTAAAATTCATAATAAATACATGCCCACGTACAGGCACGTGTGACACCTTCCCTGAAAAGAGGGGTGACATTGGTAAAGAGAATCATTTTTTAACCACCAACATATAATATAGGCCAAGAAATTTTACGATCTTATATTTGTTGGGGTTTCGTGGTTCACACAGTGAAAGTTCATTGTATTATATTTGCCCACTACAAACTAAATTTTATTATATTTTTTTTTATTCGCACACAAATATTGTTTACGGTTTGTATACACGGTCAGATTGATGGTCTAGCGAGTGGCCAGTCCCAGCTCGCCACCTTGAGACGGCGGGCGAGCGCCTGTGAGGAGCGCCCAAGTGCATTGACTGCAGCGCTTCTGGCGCCCCTCCAAGCGCTCACATATAAATATAAACGTTTGACATATTTTTGGAGAAACCCGCGGCCGGGGGGCAGGTGAGGCGTCGGACATGTTGTGCCACAATAAATGTTACGTAAGCGGGAAGACGCCACACATATTTATTGAATGCGACTGATTTTGGCGCAATTTCGCGAGATATAAGCGCATTTTCATCGTGAAATTTGCATTGCTCTGACAGTACGATTTAACTCAAATTTGTTTCAAATCACTCAAATTTTGCATATTGTATCTAAAATAATCTATCATCTGAGATACATTAACATTCAAAGCTCATATCAAATACTTGCTCACAAACAAACAAGTCGCTCCCCCAGTTCTTGTTTACCGTATCCGTCAATCTTGTCAACTATGAATTTTTCATGCAATTGTCTTAAGAATCAAAGCTAAGAATCTGAGCTAAGAAAAACCGTAAAACTCGATAATTTGAGAGTTATTTTAAATATTTTTTAAATAAATTTCTTGTTTTTATGAGACACATTGGTCCAGTACACATGCAAAAATTGCTCATGTAAAATTTTCTCAATGGCGTATACGGTAAACAAGAACTAAGGCAGCGAAGTGTAAGCTCGCGCTTACAAATGCTGGTTGTGTACTTACAAGTTAAAATCCAAACCTCAAATGAGCATAAACCCTGCAGCATTTTCCGACCTTCCCTGGATCATGGGTGACATTGGTAAAGTAAACCATTTTTTACACTATGGGTGGTCAGCCTCATAACAGCCTATAAGTCAAGCATATTTTTAAAAGAAATAAGTTAGTAAGACGCTGACCTCTGCTGCACAAACTAGATTCGCTTTTGCCAATACCACCCCTGTTACAGTGAAAAGCTGTGGGAGGTGTTCGCTTTATGCTCATTTGAGGTTTATATTTTATTTTGTAAGTTCACTCTATATGAAGAAGAATTGAGCAGGCCAAGTTGTGGGCACACATGAAATATGAATCTTAAATGTTAATACATCTTTGCAACAGAGATTAATATAGGTGACTCTAAATCACTCAAAGTGCCGCAGAAAACCAACGAAATTTACCTATTCAGAAATTCAAACCGCAAATGAAATAGCTTGGAACATTTTCTTTGATTTTTCACGAAACTAGGTTTTTTCTTCAAATATTCAATTCCCATCTTTCACTTAAGTCGATTTTCTTTAAATTTCTTATTTCACGTTGCGAAATGAAAATTCACACTGTGTACAAGATCGGCAATCTTCGCCCGGCACCCGATCTCTGGCGGCAATTTCATTTCCAAGTTGACTTTGCCCTCCCGCTTACATTTCCCTTTAGCTGGGAAATTGCCCCACTCTCCTCGTGAGAGCCTGCACTCGCCTCTACAACACTCCAACTAGCATGGAGTGA
This sequence comes from Agapetus fuscipes, assembly GCA_951799405.1. Taxonomy (NCBI): domain Eukaryota; kingdom Metazoa; phylum Arthropoda; class Insecta; order Trichoptera; family Glossosomatidae; genus Agapetus; species Agapetus fuscipes. The sequence continues at coordinate 9,234,618 of OX637349.1, read as the reverse complement.
ACAGGTTAATATTAAATGCTTACACAAATTGAAATGTCGAGTACTTTTTTAGTTCATACGTGGACAATAGAAAACAACGATTGTACTTTTGCGTGAAATGGTTTTAAAAGATCTGTATTTTTTGCAATGAAAGTATTGAGAGAAAAACTAAACCAATACGCCAAAACATATCGTAGCTGAAGAACCAATATGCAAATCCAATCTAATCTAAGTTGCAAATATGTATATGCATTCTCACAAACAGACACGTATACGTTCGCTCTTGCAAATGCCGCATGTGAGCCTACAACATAAATCTCAAATAAACACTCTGCCACTCTTGCCGACCTTCCCTGAACCAGGGGTGACATTGGCAAAGTAAACGAAATTTTACGTTATGGGTGGCTAGCCTCATACCAACCCATAATTTAAGGAACACAATACATTAATAACAGTTTCATTCAATTATATAAAACAAACAATTACTAAGTGCTTATGAAAAACTTCTAAACTACAGGATTTTATCCTTTTTTAGTGTTTTCTCTTATAGAAAAAAGGTAAATTTATCTGAGAAACCCATGTTAGCTTAATATGTCACTTATTCAGGTTTACGTTCAAGGTATCGATATTTACATTATTATATATATTATTCATTAAGTATGAAAATACAATTAAGTATAAAATACAAATGTCAACGACGATACCATGTTGTAAGCACCGGTTCTCATCAGATAGCGGATAGTACTTGGATGGGTGACCGCTTAGGTACACCGCGTGTCCGGTCCGTAGTCCAGTGGCAACACTACAGACTCGTAAATGAAAGGTTGTGAATTCAGATCGAGATCCAAATGCGGAGCACAAAGAATATACCATTTATATTTTCAAATATGCTCTTCGCTGGGTTGAAAAAAATCATAAAAGCCTTTACCAAAGACCGGTCACTAAAGGTCCATCCAGCCTTACAGCAACTGGATCTTGCTTGAGTATTGGCGATTTGTAGCGACGACCAAGCTTGTAAGCATCTCTGCGGCACTACAACAAGTGTCATAGACCCCTAGAATCTCTAGAATCTAGGGAGTCTCGTGCATAGGATTTCTTTAAAAAAAAAGTAAGCTTTTTACTATACCGAATTCGCGTTTCTATCATTAAAGGCATAACTATTTCCCGTTTCTCTCCTACTACCAATGGATATTATTATGATGTGGGTAAGATTGAAAACTATGAACTAAAAAGCACAAACTTACTAGTGTTGCGCCGTGTCTGCTTGGTGAGGAAGCTTGTTGATGAAGCCCTTGGCTCGAGCGTCCTCGAGTGCATTCGAGCATCGTCGACTACGCTCGAGTCTCGTCGACTACACTCGCTCTATTAGTGGCACAGAAATAAAGCAGCACCGCCCTATTCATAGACTCTTTACAGCCAAGATAAATCGGCAATTCCGAGTTGAACAGTAAACTTTCAACAGATCAAGGTGGATTTCCCTCGAAACGATTGGAATTAATCAGTTCTTTTTAAGTGCGCTTTTAAGTATGAAGCTTTCCATCAGAGACCGGTCGATAGCTCAGTTGGTAGAGTGCTTACATCCCGTGAGCTCGGGTTCGAATCCCACCGAGGCAAGGGTGTCAGAAATGTTTTCACGTTTTGGTGTTTATTTCAAACCCCAAAATAAAATACCGGCAAGGCTTACTGAGCCTTCAAAAGAAATGAGTACCAGCCCCCTCGGGAGCTGGGAGACCCTCCCCCCTTTAATTGTAGTGGTTGTTTAAGGCAGGACCCCTTACCTGTAAAATAAAAAGGTTTCACTCGCCACATGCGAAACCCTTCGGGGATAACGCGGCAAGAAGTTACACTATATGTCGTTGTTATGGCCGTGAAGTCAAGTTGCTTGTTCGACTAGCGTATTTGGAACTAAATAACGTTGGTTCGAATCACGTCTGGCCCATTTGATCATAGCTTCAACCCTTGTTCAACAGATGCCATTGCATGCACACAAGATTCTGCTTTCGCATGAAGACAACTGGCCAGGAAAAATAGGTTGGTGAATTGCATTCCTCTTCACAAATCAATTTAAAAAACTGTTTAGCTTAGTTTCATGTTTTTAGTTGCGTAGCTGCGTTTATTTACGCAAGTGCCCTTGGAGGGACTACATCCCGAAACAGCGCTCTAAACAAGTCATCAACTCATCATCATCATCGAGAAGAAGAATACGATTACTGGGAATCCGCAAATATGAGATATTTTATAGTCCGGTAGCACGTGGCTCGCAGAATGGGACAGGAGGTGGATATTATTAGATGCGCGGTGTCCGTGGTAGAATGCCGGCGCGCATTCCTAGCTGGTGTGCGCCAGTAGGGACTCTCCCATATCGCCCAAATAACTGGACGCTTTCGCCACCGCATTTCTGGGCTCCTGGTACTCTCAGAGCAATGGTGGTGCTGATTTATAAGGGAACGAGTTCGAATTTTAAGTGCTTGAAGGGTTTCGTGGCTTCTCTTTTAATCCTATTATTTAATTCTTTATTTTAAGCCATTCTTTTTTAACCTGGACAGGGCTGGAAGTTTCATCACCACGGTAATTCTTACCTACCGACTATCGGTAATATTTGTAAGAAGGCTAATCAGCTGTTCTCTTGCGGCCATCTTGGATTGCCAGAACTTCATACAAATATTACTGATGCACGGTAGGTAAGAATCACCGTGGGGGTGGTACTTCCAGCCCAGAAAAATAAATTGAAGAAATTGAAGAAAGAAATTCTAAATCAATGGCTCGACAACTCAGGGAGTTCTTTACCTCTTTGAACAACCTTAGCCACCGCTGCTTGTCCACTGCCTTCCTTCTCCAGTCTTGTACTCCTACCACACGGCAGTTTACCACCACTGTATTCAACCACAATAATTTGGGTGTAACCACTGTCCTGCGCCCTTTTGAGACCGTCATCACAATAATCTTTTCCAGGCTCCGACGGTCCGTTTGCTGGATACGACCAGTTGGATATAAAGCAGCAGTCTATTATTTTTTATTTACTTGACCACACTTCTTCTTGGCACAGAGCATATAGTTCAGAATAACATCTTTTTCTGAAGCTTAAAATCATATCAGATCAGTTTAAATCTACTTTGTGTTTTTTTTTGTATTTTTTTCAGTACGGCAAAAACTACGTATTTAATTTTCTTTATTGAGTTTACTAACTTTCTTTTTTACAAGAAACTCGTTTCTTTTTCATAAAATTTAAAATAAAAATACAGTTTCTTAAAATTTACTAATAGGTTTATTTTATGGACACCCACTTTTGCGAGCAGCTGGGTACCTCCCATCTTCACTTGTAAAATGAAACGAAACGTTTTTTTTTTTCATTCGAATTCGAAAAAAACCTATTGAAATCCAATTTTTACACACCACTAGCGTTTTCTTCGTTCATTAGTCAAATTTAAAAATATCAGCCGGCCCATTATCTCTTTGTTAACTCTGCGAATGGGTTTTGACACTTGATGACGATAATTCACCGGGAAAATTGGGCAACCGCTCCAATTCGACGACTTTTTGTTTTTTGGGAGAAGAGAAAAGAAAATCGTCCGCTCTTTTACGCGACCTGAAAATACTCCTGAAAAGATTGCGACAGCTGATCGGTGACTTATTGATTAAATTTACAAACTTTTACAGCGTAATCGAATTTTATTTTTGTCGCCTTGAATTTATTGTCAAAGAAAAACGAAAAAAACTTTGCTGGTATAGATACTATCATATGAGGTATAATTTTAATTTTATACTAATAAGATAATAAGGGGCTGTAAGCACTTCTTCTTCTTCTTGTGCCACTTCTAACGAAGATCGGCGATCATCATAGCTATTTTGATTTTTGATCCTGCGGCTCGAAACAGGGACTTGGTGCTTCTGCCAAACCACTGCCGCAGGTTCTTCAGCCACGATGTCCTTCGGCGTCCCTGAGATCTTCTCCCCTCAATCTTACCCTGAATGATAAGACGAAGAAATGTAAGCACTCCGAAACCTAAAATATATTGTAGAAAAAAAAAGTTTTTGTTACAAATGTCTTTGAACTGAAGGTATTCCTATATTTTCATTGAATTTCATGATTTTTTTTTTTTCAATAGAATACAATGCATATTTTGAAATCATTTGAATGTCACCCCTGCTTCAGGGAAGGTCGACAAGAGTTGCAGGGCTTATGTTCATTTGAGATTGGGTTTTTTATATTGTAGGTCCACATGCGGCATGTGTAAGCGCGAAATTATGCATGTCTGCTTGTGGGAATGCATTTAATATGAATCTCAAATGATACATATCTTTGCCGCTTAGATTTAAATTTAGATTTTTAGATTAGATTTAAAGATATACATATATATTTTTATGCACTTCGAAAATTCGAGCTTTTTCAGTTTGGAGAATCAACGCTATACTTACCTACTCCTGATTTAAAATGGGTTGCATTAATAATAACCACAATAAAATAATAAACTTTTATTCTAACATAGTCACGCAGGGAGTGCAATACGTGACCAGTCATATGAAATATTATAGATAACAAGAAAAACACTAAAATAATATAACATAAAAAAGTATTTATTAAATTAAGCTTCAGTAAAACATATTTTTTAAATTTGTACAAATATACTAAAATTTTCAACCCATTAAACTCTCTCGAATCCAATAAAAGTGACAATAAATAAAAACCTACACTTTGCTCTCCGCGCTCACGACAGACACAACTCAATTTCTCATTCTTTGCGCAGACACAACACATAAAGCTCGCATGGCGGGAAAAGTGCATTGTCAGATTTGTGTCTTTATGCTCCTAGTTCCAGCCATGTCTTGTTTACCGCCAACATTCGTTCCTCTCATTTCAAGACCAGTCTGTTGTTTCTTCGTCCATATTTTTTCAAACGAAGATAGCTTGTAAGTATTCAGTTTTTCATTTTTTTCTTGAAACTTTGTAATTTGTCGTGTATGTTCCTTGACTTATAGGTAGGTATGCGGCTGACCACCCATGCTGCACAAAATAATTCACTTTGAAAATATCACACCTGTTTCAGGAAAGGTCGGTAAAAGTTGCCGGGGTATGTTCATCTGAGATTTGGATTTAATTTATAAGTACACACGTGACACTTGAAAGCGTGAACTTACATGTGCCTGCTTGTGGGTATGCATTTAATGCAAATCTTACATGTTAATATATTTTTGCAGCTTAGATAATGTATTATAGATTATAAATACTACAAAGCTTCATACAACACACTTTTGCATTAAGCCTGGATTTATTCTTGGCGAGTGGTATTTGGTTGTGTCCGGTCGATAGCTCAGTTGCAAGAGTACTTGTATTCCATGCCGAGAGTTCAGGTTCAAAACTCACCGAGGGTTTCAAAAACGATTACCCGTCTCGGTGTTTATTTCTCGCAAAATAAAATCAAAATAAAATACCGGAAAGGCTTACTCAGCCGTCACAAAAAATGAGTACGAGCCCCTGTACTTTAACTGAAGCGGTTGGCTTAAGGTCAGTTCCACTACCTTTAAAAATAAATAGGTTCGACTCTCCACAAGCGATTCCTTTAATAAGAAAGCGCCATGAAGTTACAGTATATGTGAAGCTTAGTTTCGTTGCATTTCTTATGTCTACTATGTCTTTTTTACTCTACCTTTTCTCTCTGTGATATGTTATTGCGATTTAGAATGAGTACCTATTCATTTCTCTACTTACGATTACTGTTATTTGTCCTGTTTATACTGGCTCTGTCTGAACAATGCGCAAAAGTTTGTATGCACTTCACTACAGAAGTAAATGCTCGTATACGAAACTTAACGTTTCTCGTCGAAACAAGAAAATCGCTGAAACTGTTTTCGATATGAAAGCACATTCCTGGAACGGGAAATTCTTGCTACTCCCATAAATGAGAGGAAGTAAAAGATTTGAAAACTTTTGTTATCACAGAATTTATAGCATATATACAATGTATACTCTTTAATGCAAAGATGAATTAACATTCAAGATTCACATTTAATGCATGCCTACAAGCAGATGTGTATTTTTCAAATTGAAAACCAAATTTCAAATGAGCACAAGCTCAGCAACTTATGCCGACCTTTCCTGAAACGGAGGTGACATTGGCAAAGTGAAACCATTTTTTACAGTATGGATGACCACCCATACTGTAAAAAATGGTTCACTTTGCCAATGTCACCCCTGTTTCAGGGAAGGTCGGCAAAAGTTGCGGGGCTTATGTTCATTTGAGGTTTGGATTTTATTTGTAAGTACACATTCAGCATTTGTAAGCGCGAACTACACTTGTTGGTTTGTGGGCATACATCTGAGAGCTTTAAATGAATATATCCTTGCAACTTAGATTATACATTATAGATTATAGATGGCCAGCCTCGTACCAAACCCTGTAGTCAAGGAATTAAAAGAAAAAAATGAAAATGAATAGGAAAAAAGGGCAGAAAATATTTCACGAAATTGATAACCATGAAAAATCAGCCATTTCGAAAGAAGAATTATCACATTGTCAAATTTCCCGCGGTAAACTAGTTTTAGGGGTAAAATTATGAATAGGTTTTCCTCGGCAGATAGCGCCATGTATTTTTCCTTCCTTTTCTCTTCGCCTTCTATTTCCCATCACACCTTTTTTGCTCGCGCCCGTTCTTTCAAAATGACTATTTGTATTCTGGGTGGCTTCACTGTTATATTTGGAAAGGTAAAAAAACCGTCTCTTTGTGAAGCCAGAATCGATTTGGACGATTGTGAATCATCTCATTAGCATAATGCCCCCTCGTCACTTATTCTGTGAACTTGAAACTACCACCATCATTGTAATCTAATCTAAGTTGCAAGATAAATAACATTGGGGGTTCACATTTTATGCATTCTCACAAGCAGACACGTCTAGGTGTGCACATGTCGCATGTGAACCTATATACACAACATAAAACCCCAAATCTCGAATGAACTTGAATGAACTGCAACTCTCGCTGACCTTCCCTGAAACAGGGGGGACATTGTCAAAGTGAACTATTTTCTACAACATGGATGATCAACCTCATACCAACATATGTATGTCAAGGGACATACACAACAAATTACATTTTGAATAGAAGTTGTAGACTTACATGGCCGGCCGATGATGCTACTGAGTTGCTTTCCAGTTGCTTTCTGTCGCCGTGGGAGCTGGAGCTTTCGGACGTTTTGCCCATGTCTACGATGAGCTTCTTCAGCTTGAAAGTGAAACGATGAAGATAATCTTAATTAATCTATTTATTAATCTGTTTCATCATTCTGTTCTGCTATAGTCTCTATGCTGTACCGAAGTTTCCGAATCCCTCAAATTTTTAGAATAAGTCCTACATAGGTGTTAGCCACTAGACTTTAGAGGTTTTATCTAAACAGATAAGTATTAAAGTCAATTGTTTCGTCAGTCAGAAGTATCTAAAAAAGAAGATATTAGTCTTTCTGAAAAGGGAAATAATTTTATCAGGTGAATACATTATTTTAATTAAATTCCATTTTGTCATGCGAAAAACGAATTATTGCATGTAAATGTATAATAATAAACGTAAGAATTTCATGATTATGTAATTAAAAAATAATTAGCTTTTGCATAAAATTTCAAAGAATATTTGCATAGTATTTTTTTGCGTCGAAAGTATCTAAGTAAAATTGGATTTTTCCGACTTTGGTGTGTCAATGAAAAAACTCCTTTGACAGAGACAAATATACACCCTACACAAAGATAAAAGCTAGGGAAACCTTTAAAGACCGGGTAGACGAATGGATTTACATGTTTTTACGCCTGAACTTTGTGCTACGTTCGTGCAGGTAACTTCTACGCCAGGTCATCTCTCTACGCGGAGCTGTAAAAAGTATCTAGATACTAGGGGAAAAAAGTATCTGGATACTTATTATTTGAAGAAAAAAGTGTCTAAAAACAATGAAGATACTTGAGGCAAAAAATATCAAGGTAATTGCAACGCAACGCAACACACACCACAGCACTGCGCAGCTAACGGCTCTGCAACCGGATAAGGACAATAGCCACATCACCAACACCTCTGCGGCACTACAACAAGTGTCATAGACCTCTTGAGACTCTTGAATCTAAAGAGTCTCCCGCACTGGTTTCCTTAAAACAAAAAACAAAAAGTATCTCAATAATAATGAGATACTTAAGGAAAATAGAATCAAAATAATTATCAGATATTTGACGCAAAAAGTATCTGATCCGTATGAGATACTTAAGGGATAAAGTATTAAGATACATAACTGATACTTGATACTTGTGAAAAGAAGTACCTAGATATTTGTGAAATACAATAGGCAAAAAGTATCTAGACACTTACGAGATACTTGAGGTAAAAGTATATTTAGGTATTATACACCGTATTTATTTTGAGACGGTACAAAATATATTTCGTATCCAAGATAAAAATAAACATACAAGACATCATTCAAAGTGATGTTACTATTACTTTCATATGTTAAAAAGTATCGCAATATCCTTAAAAAGTTGAAAAGTATCATAATCAGTTTTAGTATCTCAGATACTTTTTCGTGAAAGATACTATCATCTCTAGCGCTACGTGACTTTTGACTTGTACTGCGCGGCACCTGGCGTTTTGTTTCCGGCTGGAATTTGTTTCTGTTGATTGTTTGCGAGTCGCCTTCCTAATCGATTCCAATTTCTGTAATGGAAATTTCTCTCCGCGACAAATTGAGGTCGGTTTTGAGATTCTAGAAATTTAATTTCTACGAGATTAATTAGGCTGAAGGTTGTATTTTTAAACATGGATTGTACAATTTAGTGAAATACTAATTTTGAAAGGATTATGAGAAATCAAATTGACTTTGAAATTGTTTTTTAAAATACTGAGTAGAAACAGGATTTTCTAATTTATAACATAACAAAGTTCATCACGTGCTTGCACTGGCTAGGAGTAAAAACATTTCAGGATTGAATTTGTTCCTTACTTTTTAAAGATAATAAAAATATTACGAAATAAATAATACTTAGTTTTATTTCTACGACTAGTTATTCTAAAAACTTTTTAGCAATAATTGCTTCCATCATCTGTTCTTTGACTTATAGGTTGGTTTGAGGCTGACCATACACACTGTAAAAAAATGTTCACTTTGCCAATGTCCAATTGACCGGTCCGTAGCTCAGTGGTAGCACTGCGGACTCTGAATGGGAAGGTTGTGGGTTCGAATCCCGGCGGAGCACAAAAAAATACCATTTATATTTTCAAATTTGCTCTTCGCTGGGTCGAAAAATTCATAAGAGCTTTACCAATGACCGGTCACCAAAGGTCCATCCAGCCTTACAGCAACTGGGTCTTGCCTGAGTATTGGCGCTTTGTAGCGACGACCAAGCTCGAACACCTCTGCGGCACTACAACAAGTGTCATAGACCCCTAGAGTATCTAGAATCTAGGGAGTCTCCCGCACAGGATTTCTTAAAAAAATAAAAATGTCACCACAGAGGTACGGAAAAGCCGAGGCATTATTTTACTATTCATACATTTCTTGTTTAACGCTGTGGTTGAGTTTACACGTATATTTTATACTTGGGTTACATATCTAAATATAGCAAACAAAGTCGGAAATCTAGGATTATTTTAAAAAACATATAAATGTACAGAAATGATGAGGAAACGAATTTCAGTATTGTGTATATTTATCTCATTTTCTAAAGAAATCATAGATTTCAGCCTTTGGTTCTTTCTACACGACTCATAGATAGCTGGGAGGAATTTTCACTAAAACGACATTTTTCTGGTCGCTAATGCATTAAGTGAGCGATAATCAACCCATGGGACACGAACCAACTTGTGTGCCAAGAAGTTTTTGCAAAAATGCAAGCAAAAAAGTAAAAAAATACATACAATCCGAGTCTCAGATATTTATTCATCTCAATTAAATGGAGCTGTACAATTTCGCAGAGGTGTTAATTTCCTGAAACGGGAATTGCATAGGCAATGCGAACCAATTGAATCAATTTTAATAGTATCGGTGATTAGCCTCATACCAGCATGTTTGCCAGGAAACAAAAATATTAAATATGCAAACAATAGAAATATAAAAAAATATGACGAATAAAATACTCATAAAAAAGGGCACAAAAATCTAAAAGCCTTATCCACCAACATTGCAGCTAACCCACCATTTTATTCGATCCTTGCATGGTTCTTTCATTCCATCGAGAGATTCATAAACTTGTGTTACGTACATGGTTATAAATAAAATTATGTCCAATTCACTTTATTGTTGATATTTATAATCTAAGTTGCCGCATGTGGACCTACAGTAAAAAAAACATAATCTCAATGAACATAAGCACTGCAACTCTTGCCGATCTTCCCTGAAACAGGGGTGCCATTCGCAAAGTGAACCATTTTGTACAGTATGGGTGGTCAGCCTCATACTAACCTATAAGTCAAGGAAATAAAATAATAGGTTAAACAAGTTGTATTTTATTTTTTACCACGAAGTTGTCGCAGAAGGTTGAGATCCGCTGCATTGCAATCTCCATAAAACAAGAAACAAACGCTCGCCAGCTGCTGCTTTCGTAGAAAAGAAAGAGACAGACAGTGAAACTTAATTTCCAACCGAAAAGTAGAAGACGATAATAAATATTCCTATTGTTTTTCGCTCAGAAAATTGATTATACATTTTATTTCATTAATCATTGACTTACAGCTTCGTATGAGGCTGACCAGCCATACTGTAAAAAATGTTTCACTTTGCCAATTTCACCTCTGTTTCAGGGAATATCGGCAAGAGTTGCAGGGTGTATGTTCATTTGAGATTTGGGTTTTCATTTTGTAGGTTTACATGCGGCATGTGTAAGCGCGAACTTGTACGTGTCTGCTTGTGAGAATGCATATAATGTGAATCCCCAGTGTTACATATCTTTGCAACTTAGATTACATTAGCTAAGATTAATAATGACATCAATAGGAACTGCAGGTAGAGGATGGCGAAACACAGGAACCGATGGAGAAATATCGTGGTAAAACTGAATAAGTGAGATTTTAAGTTAACATATGTAGGTGTCTCAGATAAATGCTCATTTTTCCCTATTTTCTACGAGAGAAAACACGAAAAAAGTGTGAAAATCTAGCAGTTTAAAAGTTTGTCATGCGTACTTTCTTATAATTAGTTCACTTACTATGAGAAGTTACCCCGAATAAAATGTTTTTCCATGATTTCTCAAATCAGTAAATCAGCACTCATTCAGGCGATATGAAGAAGTTCGATCAAGGCCTACATCCAGGAGTGGACTGAGAGAGCCTGAAGAGAAAGCAAGAAGAAGTTGTAAATCTATAATCTATCTATAATTTAAGTTGCAAGGATACATTCATTTAAAGCTCTCAAATGTATGCCCACAAACAAACACGTGTTGTTCACGATTACAAATGCTGAATGGGTACTTACAAATAAAATCCAAACCTCAAATGAACATAAACCTTACAACTTTTGCCGACCTTCCCTGACACAGGGGTGACATTGGCAAAGTGAACCATTTTTTACAGTATAGGTGGTCTGCCTCATACCAACCTATAAGGCAAGGAAGAAGAAGTTGTACGTTTGTGTAAAAGGGCTTGTTATCGTTGTATGTGCAGACAAATAGAAATGAACTAACAAACAAATGAACATGAAATTCAACCGAATGAACAGCAAAACAACTCGCGTGGAATATATCGATTGCAGCGGTTTTTATGTCACTTTTTAGTGCTTTTTCACAAAACAACAATTTGATATTGTGTTCAGCGAATAATCCTGTATTGATTGCAGAGAGTTTCGTGGTTGTTTTATCAAAATATGGGGAAAAGCGAAATAAACTATAAAATTATAAATTTTATTAAAAAATATATACTTTGAATTTTATTACTTGACGATGATAAATCGAAAACGTTTGTACATTTAAAATAATATGTATAGAAGTGTAAATAAAACAGTGTTTGATTCGAATCTTAAAAAATAACAATTTATTAATCTATATGAATTTTCACAGTGTTAATACACAAACAATACAAAATATATATAAAATTTTAGTTTATCCATAATCTAAAATTCAAGTTGCAAAAAATTATTAACATCTAAGATTCATGTCAAATGCATGCCCACAAATTATCGATCAATACAAGACACAGTGATGGCGTGCGTTTGTTTTTTTCCTATAAATGTCACGTAAACAGAATAATAGGTAAACAACGAATAAATGAGAAATACGTATGATGAAAAATACCTCTTTTGTACGACGCTGACACCCTAGGACGCATCTTTTCGCAAGGCTGGACTCCTTACTTGTACAAATATATAAATAGTTTCCACTCCCCTCACGCGAACCCTTCTGGAACAATGCGACAAGAAGATGTATTTTTTCTTTTTTCTTTTCGGATAAAATCGCTAATCTATGTTTAAAACACCCCAGCTTTACTGAACTTGCAACTACTGCCGCCTTTCCCTGAAACAGGGGTGGAATTGGCAAAAGTAAACCCAATTTTTGCATCACGGAATTTCAGCCTCATACCAACCAATTCGTTAAGAAACTCATACAGCATTTACTTATAAAATTTAAATTTATTAATAATGTTATGTAAATAAGTAATATTAAATAAAGTATAGGTATTAGTTATAGCTATGTAATAGGAATCCTCATAAGTATGTGTGGGTAGGAATAATTAAATAAAGTACTTGAAGCGTCTAGAAATAATAATTACTACGTACCCTACTTGAATCTTTCCTTAATTCTTGAACTGTCTAGCGAATATAGTTTCTAGATAATACTGTTGTCAAGAGTAGTATATAAGACGCTTATTGCTTGCACTAGAGTCAGTCATCTGTGAGCTTCACCAATACAACGAACAAATTTGACCAGTGAACTAAAGCCAGTGTAATCGAGACTGTCTTTGTTCAAATAAATTTAAAAGTGTAAAATAAATAACTGTAAAAGAAGACCAGTGTTGTTAATTGAAAGACTTACGAACCCCAAAAATCGTAACAATAATAATGTTTACTAAAGTTATCTTGAAATATTCAGTACAACAAAAAAAATTACGATCTCGTCGTGAATTTATTTTGGTAATTTTGTGTTTCATAAATCATCACGAGCGTTCATATTTCAGCATTATCTCTCCTTTACTCTGTTCGTTTACGATTTTTCTTTTCTCGAACAAAAACGTCGACAAAATGAAAAATGAATTTTCGTGCGGCCCTGCTCGCCATGTACCAAAAATTACGCTCATAATAAACTTTGCGTTTTATCAAAAACTATGTTTATAAAAAATTATATATTCAAATGTCTACCTATAGCCTTACAGCAATTTGGTGGAGAGATAGGTGGAAAACGACGCACTCTTTGTTCTGCGCAGATTGACGCCGTAAACAGGCTTCAACTGCCACTTCGACGGAACAGAACCGGTTTCGGAGACAGTGCTTTTAGTTCGGCTGGTCTATCCTGCTGGAACAGTCTACCTCTAAAGTTGAGAACAGAGACCAGTGTTGGCAGTTTCAGGAAGTTGCTTAAATTTGTTTAACAGAAGCTTCAACACATAAAAGCGCCCTTGGGGTGGCTAGTGCCACTAAACGGTGCCATATAAAAATTGGCCAATTATTCTTATTATTATTTGGACTTGCTTTGAATTTGGGGCTTTGTAACGACGACCAAGCTAGTAAAAAGTCCGGTCGATAGCTCTGTTGGTACAATGCTTGCATTCCAAGCCGTGAGCAAGGGTTTGAAAGCGGGAAGTCACTTCTACCGCCGAGGGTGTCAGAAGAGAGTTTCCACTTAGGTGTATATTTCAAAACCAAAAAAAAATACCGGCAAGGTTTACCCAGCCTTCACAAGATTTGAGAATCGGCCCCTCGGGAGCTGGAAAACCCCCACTTCAACTGAAGTGGTTGGCCTGAGGCCGGCCCCCTTACCTGTAAAAATAAATAGTTCCCAAATCAACACATGCAGTCCGAGATACCGCAGGTTAAGTACACTATATGTGTAGCTTAGTTGCGTTATAAGGTTAGGTTTCATAAGTGTTGTTGCTTTAATTCACAGCGAATGTAAATATTTAGACAGTTACTGTACCTAGTCAATAAATACAGTGAATGATTTTGTTCAAACATCCGCAGTCATTTTTTAAATTGAAAATTTTCTCGTACTAAGGTGTTAATGAAACATTCCATCTGGGACTTCGTATGCATGAGTCTTATAGAACCAAAAACGGTCATCTAGGGTTTATAGAAAAAATAAGATAAATACATCCAAATTATGAGAAAATAATGCCCTGTGTTTACGTATGTTTATCGTGTTTAAAAGAAAATCCAAGATTGCCGTCTTTGGTTCTATACGAATTAAAAGAGTAATAAATGGTCTTAATATTTACAGTGTTATTCAGGGTACACTTGGGCCACCGTAGGATGATACGATAGACTTTAAGTTTTTTAAATTAATTTTATCAAATGCCCAAGAATTATAATTATGTAGGTCGCTATGAAGCTAAACATTCAAAATGTAAAAATTGGTTCACTTAGACCCCTGTTTGAGAGAAGATCAGCAAGAGTTGCAGAGCTTATGCTTATTTGAAGTATGGATCTTTATTTTGTAAATGCACATGCAGCATTATTTTGTTAACACTACACTTTCACTGGTTTACTTGTTTGCATACATTCAAAATGTATCTTAAATGTTCAGATGCCTTGCATTTTAGATTATAGATTTTGGATTTGGTATTATAGCTCATTTCGTAACATTTTCGTTGCTATGGTAAACGAGTTTGTTATTTGGTGAACTTTAAAAGTCACGTCAGGGGTCGTAAATCACTCTTTGAGAACAGCGTTAAAAAACCGAAAACTAAAACAAATAGGGGTACGGACGATCCGAAACTGCAACGGCTGGCGAGTTTTAAAATGAGAAAAGTAGAGAAGCAGACAGAAAGAGAGAAATAGCAATAAATAAATAGAGAGAATAAATAGTTTCACTAATACAGAAAAGATGGAGTGATCAGATTGAGGAGATTGTGAAAGAATGGGATATACAACGCGAGCGTAAAAGAAGAAAATGCATGAAAAAGGTGATGGATATAAATGAATTGAAAGAGGTATGTAAGGATAGAAAGAAATAGAGACAACTATGCAGAGTCTCTGGCCACGCCTAGCGGAATGGCGACGGAGTTACAGTTACAGGAAATATAATTTGTTTAACCAAGAAACGGGTTAAATTATAGAGAGAATGGATGTAAAGAAAGATGAAGTTCATAGAATAATATTAACATTGAGATCCAAATAAGAGAGATAAAAGGAAATAAAGGCAAAAAGAGAAAAAAAACATACATAAATGGAGATCAAGAAAACCAAAAGAGTAATAAAGAGTTAAAATGTACACAAAAATGGAGATATAGAGAGATAAAGGTGACAAAAAATAAAATAGAAAGACGTATAGAAAATTAAAAAAAGGAAAATGAAAGAGATCAATCGAAAAATAAAAAAGAAGAAAAATAGAATGAATGAAATTGTAAAGGAAAGAAAAGGATGAGGGAAATAAAATGTGGAAAAGAACTAAAAATATACAAATAAAAAAATAAAGAAACGATGAATGTGCTTAAAGGAGAGGAGCATAGATAAAAGAGCGAGAGAGAAATCGATTAGTAGACAGTTATAAATCGAAGGAGCGGAAAAGAGAGAAATGCACATAGATAGAGAAGTCTGGATTGCAGCTGGACTTCCGGTAGCTTCCATTCTCCGGAGAGGCCGCCAAAGTGCAGGTCCCGCCGACTTCCGGGCAGAAAACTGCTTCGACTTCCTTTGTTCGCGAATGTTCCAGAGCCAATAAGATTGTCCTGGAAAATGGATATTTTCTGTAAAGCAAATATAATACAAATTCTTATAGATTTCATATGTTAAGATTTTTTTATAATGAAATTTTGTCTGTCTTTCATATTGATCTTGATGCAGCTTGCCGCCCTTTCCTGAAACAGGGGTGACATTGCTTGAGTGATTTTACAGAATTGGCGGTCAGCACTATACTGACTCAAAAGTCAATGAATATAATAAACAATATTGAATATGAATTAAAAAATAATCATTGAACAAACATTGTTATTACCTAATTATACCTCTTTGTCGTAACTCGTCCTTCTCATTTCTCTCTGGTTTTTGTCTTGTCAATTTTTTAACAGTGTCCTCTTGAAAATGACGTAAGGAAGTCGAAAGTACTTCAGGTGAAATAATTGCTCAATTTGTGAAAATAAAACTCAATTCTTTTTCTTTCTCAAAAAAAAAAATAGTTGTATTTTTCATAGTTTATTGAGTTTAAATGCATAAACGCTATCGGACTTTATCCGTCTATGCTTTTTGCAATAAAAAGTTATTTAAAAAAAAAAAAAAAACAATTTTCACCCCGTAAATGTACAAACTTCACATTATTTCACCTATATCAATAAATCAATACTAGTAGCTTTAGAGAAAACGAAGTATTTTTTGTAATGCAGTTGAAATTTTCTTCAAATAAAAACTTCATTTAATTTATATAGCCTCATTTATTTGCTGAAACTTTTAACCATTAAAATAGCCATGTATGTTTGTTACATATACGATAAAAAATGCGAAACTTTCATGTCGGTCTGAGTCAAAATATCATTATTCCATATGGCACATTGTTTTCAGGGAAAGTCGTAAAATGCCTTTGTTGGCTATTCCGCAATTTCTTTCAGTGGAAGTTACGTGACTGAAACCAGCTGTTATATTTTTTTCTTGAACTTTTTTTTGACCGTTGTTGGTTTTTGTTACCAAGCGAATTACCCACATGAAAAGAAAAGCGTCCAAATCAATATTGGCGATTATTTGCAAAAGAATTTGAAAGCTAATACGAATGGTCAACGTAAATTTATTGGTTGACGCTGCAGATTTGTAATCAAAATATCATGGGCTCCATTCTCAGTCGAGCACAAAAACAAATGATTCTCTGTGTAATTTTGAGGCATTTTTTTGAAGGATTTACATATCTCAACCTTGGAAAGTGAATTTTACTGTTCTTGAATTATAAAGTCTTTAAAATTGCTTTAATTATGTTGGTTAATTGTTCTACTGCATAATGCGCAATTAATCACCAGAATGCATTAAAAAATACTGCAGTCATTAAATGGAAGAGTGTTTTACTGGAAGTGTTATTTTTTTCTAACAAATGATTCCCGACAGAAAACTGAAAAATCTAACGGTATGAGCTTATTTTTTGTAAAATATAAGTTTGCAGTACATTGTCATCCTTTCATTTTTATCCGGTTCAGAATATCGTGATCGGTATTAATGAAAATACTGATTTTGACCATGACAAAATCAATAGTTTTAAGAGTCCACTTGGTGTAAACTACTTAAATTTCGCAGGAAATTTTGCTAGACTTGACCATTTTCATAAAACGCTACTAAATTACGCATATAGTGTAGCTTCTCGTTGCGTTGTTTCAGAAGGAATGCGTTTAGGGAGTGGAACCTATTTATTTTCGCATGATCACTTCAGTTGAATTGGGGGTTTCCCAGCTTGCGACGGGGCTGGTAATAATTTCTTGTGAAGGCTGAGTAAGCCTTGTCGGTATTTTCGAACCCAAGCTCTCGGCATGGAATGTAAGCCTACTAACTCAGCTACCGAAAATGGTGGATTTAAATTTAAGAGTCTATCTGTAATCTATGATATATAATAAAAGCTGCATACATTATAGTTAATGCATGCCCACATGCAGACACATGCAAGTTTGCACCTACACATGCTGCATTTGCATTTACAAAAAAAGGCAGTAAATAACAAAATAATACAACTTAAACAAAATCAACCATTAATACGAAAACAAATTAAGAAAAGATTATATTCAACATACTAAAAACAATAAATAAAGTATCTAGAGAAAAAATATAAATTCTAGTATTTGTACATCAGAATTTTCCCGTGCCCCGAACAGAAAGGGTGCGGGGGCCGTGAGACACGTCAAGTGGAAAATAGAAAAGAAGGGTTCTATTGGCAATCATCGTGCCGACAGGTGATGTGACATCACAGCGAATAACAACTGACCGACTCCTCTCCCTTTACGGCTTCTTCCCCTTTATCTATCCATCTTTTCCCGCCCAAATACCTCCACATTTAAGGGTTCTCCTTCAACCCTCCGACGACGGTCGCAACCTTTCGGCGCCTTCGTTCGGACCAAAATGTGCCAAAAAACACACTTTTATATTGTTATGTTTTTACGTAGGGTCTATTTAATAAAAACTGCGGTCTATTTTTTTATTTTTTTTTATTTTTTTATTCATATAACACATTTTTAGTACTTTTTTTTTTTTTAACTTATATCTATTACATAATAAGTCAATAGTTGTACAAGTTATACCTCACCAAAAAGAGGCAAAGCTCTTGTGTGTGGTGAGGAATGAAATTTTTTATCACTTTCGGTTCAGAGCTACATTTGCACAGTATGGTATGACATTCGAATGATTTCCGAAGCGACATGGGATTTAGGTCTTTAGTTTATACTAAAAATAATGATCATTCTCGAGAATCGCTATTTGCTGATTTTGCCAGAACATTCGATTCAATCAATCCCCGCAATTTTTTCGTCGACCGGGGGCGGAAGAGGGGGGTAGATTTTTTTATACGAACAGTATTTTATACATACATAATTGTAAACGCTTTCGGCAATAAGATAACTTACATTATTCTCGACGTTTCGTAAGCGAGGTAGCGAAAGTTTTCAGGAGACGTTGGCTACCTCGACTGAGGATGAACTTATAACGGTTCGTCTTATATCCGAATAAAAAAAACTGTGTACTGCAGTGGCGAAGGGTGCCATACAACTCGATTCCCATCGGTTTCCCTTTTAAAATGAGGCAAAAACCATAATAAAATAGACTGCATGGTTTCAATGGGAAAAAATACGCATTGTTTCTTTGGTTTTAAATGTATGTAGTGACTATATTTTTTAACTACTCTGTTGCCTCATTTGTAAAGGGAAGCCGATGGAAATCGAGTTGTATGGCACTCTTAGCCACTGGACTGTACTGCTATAACTGCTTAAACCTAACATGTAGTATTCTGCCTTAGGCAGACCAGGCCAATATCTCTACTACATATTTTTCTTCTTTGCCCCCTCCCCCTGTCCACACCCTGTGGGTCCCCTCCCCCCTCCCCCCGCACAAGATATCAAATTCCCAATCCGTGACATGTGTGGCAATAGTGTTGTCTGCTGTTGACTGTCCCCCTAGTATAAAATACTCCCTTGAAACTCCACCATTGCGTTCATCAACAAATGTATGGAAATCAAATAGAGCGACACTATAGTGTACAATTCTGTCATATTTTCAGCACTCAAAGCAAAAATAAATCTACCAAATTTTCTTCGTGGACACTCGTGAGACTTCGTGGAAAGTCGTGAGGGTAAATAAACAGAGAAGAGCGTCGCTGCTGGAGACGGAGGTTCGGGGATGAAAAATCACTCTGGATAACGTAACGGAGAATCCAGTTCTATAGTTGTGCTGGGATATTTTATGTACAAGATTAAAATTCAAGAAGTGTAGAGAAAAATTAAAGAAACCATTGTCTACACATTTATCGTACCTACTATGCCATCTTATAATTATAATTATTAAAATAATCTCTTATCGAAGTTGCAACAATATTTAATGCATTCCCATCGGCAGACACGTTACACGTATAAGTTCACGCTAACAAATGCTACATGTGTTTACTTACTAAATAAAATCCAAATCTCAAATGAAAATTAACCCTGCAACTCTTGCCGATCTTCCCTGAAACAGGGATGACATTGGCAGCGAGAAGCATTTTTTTACAATATAGTTGGTCAAGTAAGTAAGTACCTACAAATGAAGCATTTTTAGGCGCGAATTTACACGTGTCTGTTTGTGGGCATGCATTTAATATGAATTGTAAATGCTTATATATCTTTGCGACTTAGATTATCTAATCTAATCTAATCTAAGCTGCAAGGATATATATCATTTAAGATTCACATTAAGTGCATTCCCACAAGCAGACATGTATAATTTCGCGCTAACACACGCCGCATGTGGACCTACATTATAAGAACCCATCTCAAATGAACATAAGCCCTGCAACTCTTGCCGTCCTTCCCTGAGACAGGGGTGACATTAGCAAAGTGAACCTTTTTTTTACAGTTTGGGTGGTCAGCCGCATACCAACCTATAAGTCAAGGAACATACATGACAAATTACATTTTTAAAATCACTAAATTATAATATGTATGGACATCAAAAACTAACAGAAAACAAATTTTAATTTTAAAAACCCTAGCCGCCAACATCACAGATTAACCGCCACTTCCTTCTGTCCTTACACACTTTTTTCATTCATTCATATAGTTAATATTATTATAGAACTTCACTGCCGTGCTTTCTTATCTTATGCACATAACATGTTTTTCATTTGACGTGCTGACACTAATTTATTTTTTATTTCTTTGTCCTCAGGTAAGTCCATCAACTTTATAGCGACGCCATTTTGTCCCCGAGCTGTATAAAATGGCTGAAATGGCAGTTTACCTTTCATACGAGACCTTGACTTGGACACGGTAAGAGTATATACGTACAAATAGTTATAACAACATTAGAAATATTGATTTTTAAAAATGTCTCTCCGCGGTATGACAGGAAAAACTCAAAAAGAGATAGAGAGTACATAGAATGAATGAGTGAAAGGCAAATGCAAGTTGAAAGACAATGTGAAAATTAAGGTATAAAGAAAGGTATAAAGTAAAAAGAATGTAGAATGAAATATTTACAAATTGTAAAAACAGAGACAATGTTGAAAGGAAAAAGAAGAGGGAAAACCGAGAAAAGTATGACTGGATCAGATTAGTGAAGTTGTGAAAAAATGTAATGTACAAAGCGAATGTAAAAGAAGAGAATGTATAAAAATGGTGATGGATATTAATGAATTGAAAGAGGTATACAAGGAAAGGAAGAAATAGGGGCTAATCTTCAGAGGTTCTAACCACTCCTACCGGAATGGTGGTGGATTTATAGATACAGCTGTTTTTAAAACCAGTACCCTGGGTATAAAAGATTACGTAAATTCACCTAGATCACGTAAATAAATAAAAATATATAGAAGTTTGCGTTGCTATTTACGCTCACTGGAGGCGCTATTGAATATTTGAATGGAAGATTAAACATTGTTTTTTTGATAGTGTTGACATACAAAAGCACTGAGGTGGAAGTTTTGACTGCCGTCGGTAGATATCACCGTACCTATTTGAAGATGGGACGGAATAAAACATGGCGGTGCCTGAACAGCTGATCGTTGTTCCATAAAAAAAAGATCAGTTGTGGATTCATCGCCATGTTTTATTTCGTCCTATTTTTTAAAAGATACGGTAAGATCCATCGACGGTCGTCGAGACTGCCAATCCTAGAAGTGTGATTCCCCGAATAAATTAATCTCAGTTATTAAAAACAAAAATTTTACTAGATTGACGTCATTTTTTTCCGAACAATCTAAATGTATACGAAAAGAAAACATCTACATTATTTCCATTATACCTACATCTTGAAAAGCTACCTTGTTCCAGGTATATAAGTAGGTACAAGAGAGCTTTTAATATCATGGTTCGTAAAGCTTTGTACCACAAGTCTAAAACATTACGTTTCAACTCAACCATAGCGTTCATCAAAAAATGTATTACAACTAAAACGCCAGTAGAGGAGCTGTATTGATTTCCATCAGTTTTTGCTAAACGCTATTGTTGAGTTTAGTTGTACAGTTTTACACTTCGGGTACTGATTTTTAAGCTCCAATTAAGGTAGGTACTGCGTTCAGTGTTACGTTGGAAATTGAAGAATTTAAAAAATACGTTTTGCTCTCTCTCTCTCTTCTGCACCCCGAGTATAAAAAAATGATTAAACACTCAAACATAACGTAAATAGAAAAATGTATGGAAGATAAAACAGCGCTCCAATGGAGTGTTTTAGTTTTAGTACATTTTTGTGTCTACGTGATCGTTGAGTGTTAAGTCGAGGTACCACACGCATCTTGCATTTCTCTTCCTGATTTTTGTAACCTGTAAAATCTGTGTTGAAATCCCATATTTTTTAAATGTAGCTTTTGCAAGAAGGTTTTGAGAATAACCACTGGCGGTACTATTCTTAGACATTTTAGTCGTCCGTTGAGCTCACGCTTTGACAAACTAATTATGCATTTGTATGAAGACCTGTCAATCCAAGATGACTGCTGATTGGTTTTCATACAAATATTACCAAAATTCGGTAGGTAAGAATGACCGTGGTGATGAGACTTCCAGCCCAGGCATCATTAGTTTGTCAAAGCGTGGGCTCAACCGACGACTAAAATGTTTAAGAATAGCCATATATATTTATCTACTTCTATGTAAATCAGAGGTTCTTATTTGTTGGGCCACTAGTGGTCCTCAAGAGCTTAAAAAGTGGTCCGTAGAGGGTCATGCAAAATTGTATTAAATTTATAATCTTGATCCCATAGATGTATAAACATTGAAGATTCATATTCAATGCGAACCCTCAAACAGACCCGTGTGAGTATTTATTACAGAAAATGAAAAACGTTATAGACATGTATGCTTGTATTATAATTAATTTAAAAAAAACATGGATTTTTTCAAAATATTGTTTTTATTTCGACAGGTTTGCAAAACTTGTAAGACTTGGCATAGATAAAATCGAACAATTAATACACATCCATTATAATAACTGCTGTTTGTCCGGGCCGGTGCGTCGACGAACATCGGCCAATCAGCCAAAAATTCGACGAAAGTGGTAGACAGGGCTTTAATTACCTGTACCCTTAGTACGAGTTGCAAAAATTGAGTATAGTAAAGTGTACGGAAAGTATTAAAGAGTGATTTTCCCCAAAATCTGCCGTTTTTGTTTGATTGAACTTGATTTTCTTCATCACTGTAACTCTTTTACTGAGACCATAGAGTGTAAGAAACAAAAACTGCAGATTTTGGGGAAAATCACTCTTTAATACTTTCCGTAAACTTTACTTTACTCAAGTTTTGCAACTCGTACTAAGGATACTGCAGATATTGGCGTATCAATGCACTGTGTAACGTTTTTCTCAGATTCACCGTCAACCGCTTGTCAATTCTTCTTATCGTACCTACCTCTTTCTTCCCTATGCGAATATTACCTACAATTTACGCAAACAACCGCAGGATAATGTACGAGTTAAATTGTAACGATTATAATTTCACGGTTTGCGTTGTAATGCTTGCAAATTAGTAAAAATGATTGCCGGCATGTTTCATCTTAATTGCGAACAATACTTTTAACTTCACGTTTAAACTCAAGCTCAGTGTTTGAGGTTTTAATGTAAATGTTTAAAAATTAAAACGGCTCACTAGAGGTATGACTTTGGTCTCATACATTTGAACAATAGTGTTTTAATTGAGATACTACCATTACATGCTTTATATTCACATCTTGTATCATTATAGTCGTTGTAAATACTAAAATTTTAAGCTCACGCACAAAAAGTCTTACGGAGCTGTTCTCAGGCAAGGTATTTTCTACGTTAGTATAGCGACTTTATACTGAATGAAAAAGGACGCACTTATTTCAATCGTGTGGGAAGTTTTTTTTATCACTTCAAAGTCACATATGCTAAGGGTGAAAATATCGGGCCTTAGACATTTTAGTCGTCCGTTGAGCCCACGCTTTGACAAACTAATGATGCATTTGTATGAATATCTGTCAATCCAAGATGGCCGCAAGTGAACAGCTGATTAGTCTTCATACAAATATTACCAAAATTCTTTAGGTAAGAATGACCGTGGGGATGAGACTTCTAGCCCAGGCATCATTAGTTTGTCAAAGCGTGTGCTCAACGGACGACCAACATAATATATAAGAATTGCACTGTTATATTTTTGGTGTGAATTTAGTCTTTTTTTTTTAAATACGCACGCAACAAAGCTACACACATAGTGTAACTTCTTGCCGCTTGCTCTCCGAGGAATTTTTACTGTAACATATTTGTTTTCCAACCACTTCAGTTGAAGTGCGGATTTTTGAGCTCCCGAAAGGACTGATGCTCATTTTTGTTAACGCTGAGGAAAACTTTCTGCTATTTCATTTTGCATTTGTAAAAAATACTGAAACTTTGCTTTTAAGCAATATTTTAATGCATTCTATCTAATACTTTAAAAACAAGTATTTTTATCATACAAATGTATGCATACGGTATGTACATCAGGTATTTCTGTATGGTATACATTCTGATCAGTCAGTCAATATATAGACTGAAAAAGTTAGAAAATAATTAACAACGAATTTTTACAGAGGCAATACACAAACTATAAAAATAAAACATTTTAATGAATCATTAATAAGAAATTACTCAAAATCATCTTAAGAACCAGGGTCAAATTTATTGTCAATACGACACGACGCGACGCAGGCGAGGTTTGAATGTGCGATTGTTTCAATAACGCAAATTCATGTGACGACGCCTTACCCCTCGACGATACCAACTACCAAAATATTACAAATTAACGTCAAAAAAAATGGAGGATAAGTACCTAAGAATGATAATTTTTCGTAAATTAAATTTGTTTTTTTTCTCACAATATTTGAGTTAAATACCGACTTTGTCTTTGATGAAAGGTAAATAAAGTGCTACAATAAGCCGAGTAGGTACTTCTTATGTCTGAATACAAAGAAATGCTTCATTTTGAATAAGTTGATGTCAAAGAAAAATACAAATAAAAAGTAAACCTCTCGTTTGAAGTGCTTTCAACGGGAGTGAAGAAAAAAAATCTTATTTATTCTGATTTTACAACATATTTAATTTTACTTTCTCGAGACAAACATTTGCAATTTTTTCCTTGGTTTATTTTTCTGCACAGGTTGATTTAGCAATCTAATAAAAAAAAACCTCTTGTAGCATTTCTATAAAACCAAAACCGGCAATATACATATTTTTTTTTTAAATGCGATACGTATATAGAAAGACTGGAGATATTTTTGTCATCATTTCTATGTTTGTATGACCTTTAAAAATAAAATCCTAGATTGACACTTTTAGTTTTATACCTGAAACATTTCTCTCCCACTCGCGAAGGTTTTTAAAATGCCAAAAAATACGCCTTTTCCAAAAAGGAGCATCTAA
Source organism: Agapetus fuscipes (assembly GCA_951799405.1). Taxonomy (NCBI): domain Eukaryota; kingdom Metazoa; phylum Arthropoda; class Insecta; order Trichoptera; family Glossosomatidae; genus Agapetus; species Agapetus fuscipes. Next base: position 9,209,482 of record OX637349.1, on the reverse strand, counting down.
GAATAGTACACTAAGAACTTACTGTTTCTTTGTCTTTTGAAGTTCATTTCATGATTTAACAACATTTCATACAGAACTTAAACCTTATTCATTTTATGACGAATTCATTCTGACATTTGAATGAACAGTATGTGTACTCTATCTTCTATTACTCCTCTATATACATTTTTATAGATATGTGAAGAGGAATACAATTCACCAAACTATTTTACTTGACCAGTTGTCATTCGAAAGCAGAAGCTTGTGTCCATGCAATGACATCAGTTGAACCAGGGTCAAAATAAACGCCTCACTCTCTCGACCATCCCAGCGACTATTATCAAAATAATATCACAACACATATTTTTTAAACTTCATTTTTCTATTGATGTATTCAATCTATAATATATTTTCTTCTTGTCTTTTTATCTTTTTTGTAATAAATAACTTGATATTTGAAATTATCCTTGTTATATTTCTGGATCCTGAAGTGGGTGGAGGGTGGATTTGTGCGCGAGACAACGCCCACTCGGTTGCCTAGCAACGCTGAAGCTTTCGCCTCGCCCAAGGATGTCTGTATTTTGACAGGACCGTCTTATAATAATTCCGCTCTCCTTATTCCGCAGCGGAATGGGGCTGATTCCGCCGCGGAATGAAGCCGATTCCACCGCCGAAATTAAACCAAAAGCCATTAATTTCCTGTACTCGATGTATACAACATTACGTGTTAACTTATTCACAGCGTTTACCAAATAAGTGTGGTAACTAAAACGCGTTCGAGAGACGCTTCTTCAGTTTCTATATATGTTTTTGTAAAAACGCTTTGGTTTAGTTTAACCGACAAGTTTTATACTTGGAGCTCTGGCAGGATATTTGGAGAAGCTTGCGGAATAAATATTTTCATTGTAGGATGTTTTAATGAGTTCAGCGGAATTAGAAGTTGCGCTGTCAAAAACAAACTCTTATTTATTAAGATTGGTTTCAGCTTACCAAAACACAGTTTTTAAATTAAAAAACAAAAACCACTTATTTGGAATAAGTTTCACCAATCTTGCCCTAAAGATGGAACCATAACCTGTCTGTTTCTGTGTAGCTTCATTTTTCTGTTAGTTTTTTTTTGCTTCTATTTTTCACATTGTTATGATTTTCCTTGGGTTCTTTTTAATTACACAGCGATTTATTTATTGAACAAGCTTTATTTTGCACAATAACGGTTTACAATGTATTGATTGCTTTTCTTGCTCTAGCTTCGACTTCGCGTCACAATGTTTCAAGCGGTATTCACTCTCCACACAATTACTGTTCATATGGACGTTTCTCGTTTATTCCAGATTCTTCCATAGGGGATTGTTCCACACGCACACCAACGCGTGCTTAGGCTCACGTATTAATACTCCTATAATGGATCATACTACAACCAGATTGTTCGACACACACTAGCATGCTTAGGTTCACGTACGAACCCATACGTTCGTAACAATATGTACCCAGCAGGAGACATGATACGTGTGATTTTTTTAATTAATTTTTGTGCACAACAGGTTTCCCTAGTTACAGTGCACCTTCACAAATATCAACACGCTGGAGAAACGTTATAATCAAATCGTTATATTTGCCATCTATAACGCAATACCCACTTTTTGTAAGTACGCCTAGGAGCAGGCTTTAAGTCTATTTAAGTTTTTATCCATAAAAATGCATTTTCTGCACACACTCTCATTGCTTTGTGCCCAGCACTCACAGAAAAATCTCAAAATAGCTTACTTAAATTAATTACGAACTATGGGGAAAATGATATTTAAGCTCTAGTATAGAGCGAACAAAATAAACAACTGTAAAGGAGAGCGAATATTTATGATTGTTTTCTTGAAAATCATGTGAGATATGTTTTCAAGGATATTTTAATAAAAAATTTTTCTTTCAATGCGCTGTCACTTTGACATGAGTTAATTTTCGTTTTTTTGGCACGGTTGTTGTGCCAACTTGTCATAGCACTGCTGCCAACCCTCACTGTCGCTGATATATGTCACCCATTGTTATCCTTTTCAACCAAACTCGTACGAACGCAAGCCATAAACCATTATTGAACGCTTGCCTTGTGCTATCTATCTCCCTCACACATGCACACTTTCCTTCTATTCATCCCTTTCCACGCGATAATCGCAAAAGTGACAGTTGATTTTATCTCAAACCAGAACCTCTACACTCTACAGAGTCTCCTCCACACATTTTTATCCTGACATACTTCCCTCAGTTCATTCATATTCATCACCTTTTTCATACTTTTGGAACCGATAATTTTGTTCGCATTATAATCTGTTATTTCCATCATTTCCGTCTTTTATCCATTACTTAATATTTCAACATAATTAAATAAGTGTATATTGTGACCTTTCTTTATTTTATGGACTCAAATAAACGAAATTAAGAGGCGTGAAAATTGTATCACTCAATTACTTAGTGGCGGTACCGCGCGGTCCTTGTTCAAAGTTTTTCCTTTTTGTATAAAATGGTGAACCAGCACTCTGCCCGTGAATGGAGTAAGGACATACATATTTAATACTTGCCATAGACAGTTATTCATGTGTGGTGGCGCCAATTTTGGTTTCACCAAAAAGAAGTACCTAAGATATATAATTTATGTGCCAAAGATAAATTAACATTTTAAATGCATATCCACAAAAACAGACCTGCGTAAGTTCCTGCTTACAAATGCTGCATGTGTATTTAGCAATTATAATCCAAATCTCAAATGAACATGAACCCTGCAACTTTTGCCAGCCTTCCCTAAAACAGAGTTGACATTGGAAAAGTGAATATTTTTTTACATTATGGGGGGTGAGGCACTTTACCCACCTCCACCCACCAAGTTCATACAACTCATGCGGAGTCGTTTCACTGGTGATACTTCACTTGCAATGTTTTTTTGGCGGCGGAAGGCCTTCCCGTTGAAGTTAATCAGCTAAAGTTACTCTACTCAAGAAAGGAAAAAGAGAATCCTCAAATCAGGGGCTAACGCATGACTCTAAGAAGTCCCACCCTCCCCAGAACGTCGAGGTTACTAAAGCTAATGCGCCTGACGGGAGCCCTTCATCGACGTGTATCGATAGAGTTGCCATCCGCGGGTGGGTCTTATACCATTTTTTAAGTCAAAGAATATCATATTTAAAATACAACTTTGTTCGTGTGGATGATGGAGCTGTCAAAATAATCCACCAGATACAGGATTAGGAATGGGAGTCTATGAGGTACTAAAAGGACTCACCAATAATTCCCTGATGTTTGCAAAAATATATTTATTCCGCGTGATTAACAATGCTTTGTCGCGCCCGTTAGTTCTAGCTAGCCAGTTAGTAGTATAACAATATTTAGGTCCTTGAACTGTCAAGATTGTTAAAGAGGTCATTCTCTGAATGGAAATTTCGATTTGGAATTCTAGGGTGTTAAAGACGGTTTTCCAAACCATAAAAACAAGTCAAAAAATTGGTAACATTTTTCACTCTAATGTAATGTTAAGTTTACCTTCATGAAATGATTTTCCCTATTAGATGAGTGTTCAAGCAAAAATGTCACGCATGTTTGAACGCTGGGACGTGCACATCACATCATTATATTTCACTCGTTAGCGTGCTGTTAAAAATTACTCCACACATTTTTGTACTAAGCACGTAATACTTTGTTTCAAACAACGGGACATGACGGCCACTCCATGTAGCGCTGAAATTTGCTTTAAATTGTTTTATTGCGGTTATTATTTCTGAAGAGAATGAAAACCTTCCGTTGTGTGTAACAGTAATGAAGCAGCATTCAGTACCCTTAGTACGAGTTGCACAACTTGAGTAATGTAAAGTTTACGGCAATTATTAAGAGTGATTTCCCCCAAAATCTGCCGTTTTTGTTTGTTTGAACTTGATTTTCTTCATCACTGTAACTCTTTTGCTAAGACCATAAAGTGTAAGAAACAAAAACGGCAGATTTTGAGAGATATCACTCTTTAGTATTTTTCGTAAACTTTACTTTTCTCAAGTTTTGCAACTCGTACTAAGGGTACTGATGGAAGAGCTTGAATACCACACCATAAAAAAGCAAATGAAAAATAATTTGGCTTGAAGGAATAACTCAATCTGATGAAAAAAAAAGCAATTGGACCGGTCTATAGTCCAGTGGCAACTCTTCAGACTCGTAAATGGAAGGTTGTGGATTCGGATCCCGGCGGAGCACAAAAATACACCATTTATATTTCCAAATATGCTCTTCGCTGGGTTGAAAAAATTCATAAAGCCTTTACCAAAGACCGGTCACTAAAGGTCCATACAGCCTTACAGCAACTGGGTCTTGCTTGAGTATTGGCGCTTTGTAGCGACGAACAAGCTCGTAGGTACACCTCTGCGGCACTACAACAAGTGTCATAGACCCCTAGAGTCTCTAGAATCTAGGGAGTCTCCCGCACAGGATTTATTTAAAAAAAAAAAATGTAGAAGATTATTCTGCAAGTGAAATTGAAGAAAACAATTTTTACTCATATCGCTATCTTAAAGGCAAAACTGAATAAGGGATTTATTTACTTACGTTAATTAAACAGATTATTTAAAAAAATCATTAGACCCAATTTATGAAATTGCTTTGTAAATTGATTAGCTCTTTTTCTTATCTCTTCTTTTCTTTTACCATTTTCTGCTCACCGCTTTTCATTTAAAACCGAAAGTGTGTAAAAAAAAAAGGTCAGTGTTGTAAAGGTCAGTGTTGACAGGGTCATTCACGTAAACACAAATATTTAATGTAAGCCGAATCGATATTCTTGATGTTATCGACACATTTCCAAACATGAGCTAAAACAAGTCGTTTTGGCGCCAATGCTTTGTGAGTGAGCGTTATAAAATCAGAATGTGTGTACAGCCTAAATTCAAGGCATTTAACTTGCTATTAGTTAGCGATGCTTTTGGGTAAACCCATGTTATACTGTTGATAAAACAGGAAAATAAATATAGGTTATTTTTACAAATATTCAAGTTTTTTTTTTAGGAATCCTGTGCGGGAGGCTCCCCAATTCTTGAAAGTCTTGGGGGTCTATATCACCCTGGAAGGGTGCCGCAGAGGTGTTGCTTGAGTTGTTGCTTCTATCGTGAGGCGCTGCAAGGAAGTGACGATTGAGTTGTGTTTGGTTTGTCTGTGTTAGTTTACTTATAAAGCTTGGGTAGGTTCCTTATAATCATTTGTATTTGTCCGAGATGAATTCAGTGTTGTATCGAATATTCTGGTGAAATCCAGCAAGGTGGGATGTTACTATTCTCCATGTTTCGAGAAAAGTTAAAAGTTGAAAAGTTAAAAAGAGAAAAGATCTAATTGAGGAGATTGTGAAAGAATGGGATATACAAAGTGAGCGTGAAAGAAGAAAATGCATAAAAAGTTGATGGATATGAATGAATCAAAAGAGGTATGTAAAGATAGAAAGAAATGGAGACAGCTCTGCAGAGTCTCTAGCCACTCCTAGTGGAATGGCGACAGAGTTACAGTTGGAGTCGAACCACAATTTTGAGTGTGCAGCTTTAATCACTAGACTACGCCCGCTAATGATTGATAACTTTTAGCGCCTTGTATTTATCTGCATCGAGCTTCATTTGTACAGCAATCACTCCGAGGGTGTTTTAATTAAAATGGAGCGCGCTTGTGTCATTAAACGACGAGCAATTAATCGACATTTAATAATTAATGTCAGCCGTCCGTCAAGTAAACGTTGTGTATAGTGCCTGGTGCTGTAGTCGCAAAAAACTACTATCACTAATTGATTATATTATTATTGTTACATATAAGGATTAGTACATAAAGGACTGACATGGGCAGCTTTCGGGAATCTGGGATACATCCTCAATGACACGAAAATTTCTATTAACCTGAAACGCAAGGTCTTTGAGTCATGCGTGCTTCCAATATCCACCTATGGATTGGAAAAAGGGCTAATTCAGTATAGCGCCAACGAACTGATTACGTGTCAAAGAGCAATTGAAAGGAGGATGCTGGGAATCAGCCTCAGAGACAGGGTTCGAACCAGGAGATCCGTGGACGCACTGGCGTCACTGATGTCATACAGCAAGTGGACTACTTATAGTGGCGCTGGGCTAGTCTCGTCGCAAGGCAGGACCATGACAGGTGGCCGAAAAGGATATTTCAGTGGTGGCCCAGTATGTCCAAGCGGGTAGTGGGGAGACCCCAACTGAGGTAGCTGGACGACATCAAGGGAACTGTAGGCAGAGGATAGCTGGACACAGCAGCCGATATACAGGAATCAAGAGGATTGGTGTAGGCCTACGTCCAGGAGTGGACTAAGAAAGGCTGAGGAAGAAAGTGAAGAAGATTATTGTTACAGATGTGTGATTATATGTCTGTGTATGTTTACTTATGATATTGTGTTTTTACTTTCTTGCCTAATAAGGCATCTTTAGGAGCGGTGATCTGTCTATTCAAGCAGATGTTTATTTCAATTGCTACATGGTATTTTAAGGTTTTCTTCAATAATTGTTTGCTGTAACACGGTAAAATGTATCTCATACATTGTTAAGTTTGTACAAAATGGAGGGCCAGCCTCATACCAACCTATTGGTCAAGGTACCTCTCTGTTCATCTGAAAAATGTGTCAGGTTTTATATAACCAAATTGCACAGTAACACAATGTTTAAAAAAAAATCAAGAAAGTTGATAATTCAAAAGTGCTTAGAGAATACGCACTAAATACCTTCTGATTAGCAGTCTTTAGCAATAACCACTAGACTATTTCGACCACACACTCGCGTGTATCTTCACTTATTTTTACGACCGTGTCTCTCCGGGCACGCCTCCTCCCTGTAGCGTTTGTTTCGCGCCATTTGTCCCCCGGCATTCGGTTAGCCCATCACTCCTATATAAGAGAGCCGCGTTAGTGATGTCGTGAATATTCGGCATTCTTTCTTTTTCGCATACTCTTTTGGCAATAGGTATTTGGTGGAACAAACTCAAAACATTTACACATACTTAAATACCATCCTATTTTCATACCAACTTTATATACTGAGGGAATTTCTTTGGCTGTAGTCCGGCCAATGGCAAAGTTGGTAGAGTGCTTGAATTCTATACCGAGAGCTCAGATTCGAATCCCACCGAGGGCTTAAAATGATTTCCCGTTTCGGTATTTATTTCAAACCCTAAAATAAAATATCGACATGGTTTACTCAGCCTTCACAATAAATGAGAACCAGTCCTCTAGGGAGCACGACCCGAAAAACTCAAACTAATGGGGTTGGGAAACCCCACTCAACTAAAGGGGTTGGTGTAAGGCCAGCCCACTTAACTGTAAAAATAATTAGGAGCCACTCGCCACGTGCGACCGCTTTGGGAAAAGGCAGGCCCGGATTAACCCCTATGGGGGCCCTGGTGCGGGGTAAAGCTCGGGGCCCCTCCATGAAAATCCCCCCCCTTCCCTCCTACTTTTCCATAACCTCAAAGATGCATATCTTTTCCGAAAAAAAAAATGTTGAAGTATTTTCTTTACAATATTTTTTAGCTTTTGGAGGGCCCCTTGGTAGTGTGTGCCCCATAAAACTTACACCCAAAGATATTTTGTTGTAATGCTTGTAAAGTAATTTCTATTAAGTCTGTCATCGGGAACCCCTTTGGTCATAAATGCCCGAAAAGACCTGGGCACTAATAAAAATATAAGAGTTTTGTTGGCCCTGTTGGGTTCCCCTGAGTGTGGGGGCCCTGGTTCGGTTGTACCGCTCGAACCGCCCTTAATCCGGGCCTGGAAAAAGGTGTTGTATGCTGCGTGTTTTTTGTCTCGCATTTTGCCTGAGAAATCATTATTTTCAAAAGTAAAGAGTTGACCATACGTCAACCATTTCACTAAAAAAATGAAGATTTCCGGCTCTTGATGGGGCTGGTTCACATATCTTGTAAGGGCTGAGTAAATCTTGGTTTGAAAAAATCATTAAAAAGGAAAATTATTTCTGACACTCATGTTGAGAATTAAACCTTTAGCATCGGATGAACGCAGTCTACCAACTAAGCTATCGACGAGGCGTATTTTCTTCTTCTGCTGGTGATTCTTTTATCGAAGATTTGGTATCATCATGGCTATTTTGACCTCGGATGCTGCGGCTTGAAACCGGTACTTGGTGCTTTTGATGAACCACAGTTTCACAGGTTTTTTAGCCACGATGTTCTTCGGCGTCCCTGAGTTTTGGCTGCTCATAAAATATTAATATTTTACTGTTCATCACACAAATTTCGCTGTTTCATGAGTAACAGTCTAGAATCCATTATCGCAAACACTCTAGTACATTCTATACTTATACCAGTGTATGCCAGCTTTGAAATAATCGTTGACATAGCCGACAACATGGCCAAATTAAAGATTTTAAATTATGATTACGGTCGTTACTCGTTAGACATTTTTTGGAATGAAAAAAAACGGATGTTACTGACCGTGTGTAAAGAGAAAAACGATTTACTGTACGTTCTCGGGCCAACAACAATAATTCAACAGTTCGTGTTTCTTCCTTGTAGAAGACACACGTCTCCTGAAGACTTCGGATATGACTCCGATGAAACGGAGAGAAAATCATTATTCTCTATTCCAAAAAACATGGCCAAATATTCGGTATTCGGAAACATCACAAATCGTAGCATCACTATTTCTCACGCAAGTTAAGCTGCGCTCTGTGTAGCGCTAGGAAGTCTGCCAAGTGTGCGGCACTCTCACTTGTCAGCTGTCCGAGGCCATCACACGGCAGGGACATCAATGGGTGCCGGGTCACAAAGCAGTCGCTAATAGTGATCTCACAAGTCACTCGGTTACTGAACAGTCTTTTGTTTAGGCCAAAGTAACTCTCTTACGGTGTAATTCACACACAACAAATCCATGGCTCAACTGCCATTTATCTAATCTCCACATGCGATCCCGAAAGCGTCGCATGTGGCAATTCGGTATCTATTTATTTTTACGGGTGAGGGGGGTGGCCTCACGCCAACCACTTCAGTTGAAGTGGGGGTTTCCCAGATCTCTACTGAGTGAACTTTGCCGGTACTTTACTTTGTGTTTGAAATAAACACAGAAACGGGAAATCATTTTTGACACCCTCGGTGGGATGCGAACCCGAAGTCTCGATATGGAATGCAAGCATTCTACCAACTGATATGTCAAACGAACTGAGATTCAACCACCTGATGATGCAAACGGATGTTTGCGAAACCGGTTGTGGTATAAAATAATATATACTCATAGTAATCGAAAACAAAGTTGATTTTCTTTTATCCTTAATCATGAACGATTACAAAGTTAATGCCTCTACAATCAATAAAACTTAAAAATGTACATTGAATTTTTTTTTGACATTGAGCAGCAAAAAAAAAACATACAAAAATTAGGATAATTTTACAAAAATGGAAATAGCATAATATGTTTTTGTTCTGTCACATCGCCTGGAGCTATTGGACGGGATGAAGTATCGATAGACTCACTGAAGCGGAAATGGCGGCAGCGACATATGTGGATGGAATGACAACAGACTGTCTATTAGCTGATGAAATATCAAAATAAAAACCATTCGCGAATACATGTTTTTAATACGACGTATTTCTGCGTCTTCTGCGTTTTTTTTATTCAAAGAATTCCTTCTTGAAATATTTTTTCCTTATTCTTTATGTTGTGGTTTCAGATTTTGAAAAGAAACACTATGAACAGTCTGAATCTCGCCGTAAAAGCCAGAAAATATATACATTTTTTTAAATTTACATGATGAAACTTCTTGACTTATAGGCTCGCAAGAAGCTGACCACATGCCATTCCTTTTCAGGCAAGATCAGAGTTGCAGGGTTAATGTTCATTTTAGATTAAACTTTTATCTTGTAATAACACAAGCAGCACGTGCAAGCGCGAACTTAAAATGTCTTTTTGTGAGCATACATTTAAAATGAGTACCAGCCCTCTCAGAAGCTAGGAAACCTCACTTCAACTTTAGTGGTTGGCCTAAGAACCGAGAAAATAAATAGGTTCTACTCGCCACATGCGACCCTTTTGGAGAAAACGCGTCAACGACTTAAACTAAGTGTAGCTAAATAGCGTTTAGCATTTTTTTTAAATAAAGAGGAATGCAGTTCACCAACCTATTTTGTCTGGCCAAAAACAATTAGTTGTGAATGATGCGTAGGTACTTTAAGTGTTCAAAATACATTTCAAAGAAATAAGTTATTTTTATTAAAATTTTATTTGATTCTCAAAACATCTGACTAAATTTTCAGTACGACAGTTTTTCCTATTCGGGAGCTACAAGCCATCCCTTGGCGACAAAACTTTAGGAGGGTATTTTGGAAATTGTTCAAAATTATTGTCTTTTGATTTGTCATGGGACCAAGCGGGCATATTTTTTCCAAAACGCAAGTCATTGTTGTATTGGAAAGAAAAACATTTTCTTTGATATTTTACTTCTTTGTGTTTGAAATATGCTAGGTGTTTGAATACAGTTTTATTTACTTTTATGCGAAAAAAATGCCTTTGAATGTCGATTGAAGAATTTTTTTTTTCTTATTTATTACCATGTATTTGAACTGTAACTGTAACTGTAACTCTATCGCCATTCCGCTAGGGGTTGCCAGAGCCTCTGCAGAGTTGCCTCCATTTTTTCCTATCCTGACATACCTCTTTCAATTCCTTCATATCCATCACCTTTTTCATGCATTTTCTTCTTTTACGCTCACTGTGTATATTCCATTCTTTCACAATCTCCTCAATCTGATCACTCCATACTTTTCTCGGTCGTCCCTTCCCTCTTTTTCCTTTCACACTTTCTTTGTATACATACTTTGTCAGTCTATCATCATTCATTCTTTCCACATGCCCAAACCATCTCATCACATTCTTTTGTACTTAAACTATTCTTTGATTTAAAGTTATTTCACTTTTTGAATTCATAAATAATTTAAATAAAGTTTTCTTTTTTATACAGGTTTCTTTATAAGCTAATGATGTCCGCACCTAACCTGAAATAGACAAACTTGTGAGGGCACACGGCCAGGTTGCTAGGGCGAAGGCTAACTTTTATTTTCTTGTTGTTTGTTTGTGACGTTTGTAGAAGAAATTCTAATTTCGTATTTAACGCAGAATCCATGAAGAAGGCGTTTATTTTAATTAAAAAAGTGTATTCTTAACGAAAGAATACAATGAAGTACGCACATTTGAAAACCTCAAAAAAATTGTGACGTCATATCTCTAGTGCCATAATGACATAGATGTGTAACATAGTTTAATTTTTTTGTTAATAATACATAAATTTTGACTGAAAAAATAGTGAAAATCAACGGCGAAAAAAACTTGTTTTTTCTTGTAGCCTCTTTCAGGGTTATTCACTTTTAATCCGTTGCTGATCCATGTATCATCGTTTTTTTCACTCAAAAATTCACGATGGCCGTTGAGCCATGGGTTTGTTGTGTGTGAATAACACCGTTAGAAACGAAAAATATATTTAAACAACTGAAAACATCTACATATGTCGTTTAAGAATAAAGGGAGAAACCTAATTTTTTTTCAACACTGAGAACATTTTCTCATTAATTTCATGTATTTATCTGATGTACGAAAAACATCCTTGATTGCCGTATTTGCTTCTGTATGACTTAAATATTTATTGAATGTTTAGTTACCTGCTTGTTCCAGTACTAACAACGCCATGTATTTAGCAGTCGGTGTTCATGTAATAGTGAAATGTACTGAAATTCTCAGGAAAACATCGCGTGGCCAGCTGATTGCTCGGAAATTCTTCAAAGTTGAGGAATTCCTGAAACTGAGCAAGATTTAAACTTCCTGAAAGTTTACAGGCTTACGGTCACGGTCGGGTAATGTAAATAGTGAATATTGTTATCTAAACATTTGGTAGTACATACATTATATTTTAATATTTTTTTTCAAGATGAATTTGGTTTCGTATCGGTAAGAAATGAAGTCATCATTTTAAGAGTGTCAAACATTGTATAATCATAGTTGCAAAGATATAGCAACATTTAATGCCTATACTCAATGCACGCCCTCAGGCAGACACGAGCAAGCTCACTTACGAAAAAAACAAATCTATCATGAACAAAAGCCTTGCAACTCCTGGGTGGGCAGACAATTTCAAGGCCAACGTGAAAGTGAATCATGAAGAATTGCGGGGCGGGAGGCGCTAGTAAGGAAGTCCTCTGTAAAAAATAAAAATATTGTAACGAATGTACAAGTTCATGTATGTGTATGTGGTCCAAATTTAATATGACCAAGCTAATTAAAATAATATACCTACCAAGAATATTAATCTTTTTGTCTTTGGTACTCTTTGTTGGGTTGGTATTGCATTTCTGACAGACGCCTCAGGCATGTAAAACCCAACATCCGTCCCTTCTCTCTTGAACGTCGCACTGGTAACTTGTCTCAACCTGTTCATCTAATTTTATTCACGTAATCCTTTGTAAAAACTCCTTGTAATCTTTATGGAATAAAGGCCAATTAAATTGTTTAACTAAACTACATCTTTCAAGTCATCTCCACATCCCGCATCATCGAAATTAAAGTCAGCGCCGAACATCCATATTTCAACAAGAAGTCCGACCAGTATGTTTACCTATGATTGTGTGTTTATGTGTTTTTACTTGACTGTTCCTTGACTTATAGGTTGGTATGCGGCTGACCACCCATGCTGTAAAAATGGTTCACTTTGCCAATGTCACCCCTGTCTCAGGGAAGGACGGCAAGAGTTGCAGGGTGTATGTCCATTTGAGATTTGATTTTTATGTTGTAGGTTCACATGAGGCATGTGCAAGCGCGAACTTGTATGTGTCTGGTTGTGAGAATGCATGTAATGTGAATCTTCAATGTAACATATCCTTGCAACTTAGATTAGATTAGATTAGATTAGACTTACTTGTATATGTTGATATAGATAGCTATTAGTTTTGATAGTTGTACCTCCTTGTCTCGAAGCGTCCGCTCGAGAAGCTTCCAGTACGATCTGGTACATGCGAGAACAAGTTTTAGTCATTCTATAAATACGGACTGCAGTGTTTTGGAGCAGCCAGTACTCCATTAGTACCCTAGATGAAGTTAAGCAAGAAGTATAAAGATTTAAAGTGTGAACCCAATGTAAGCAACTTGTTTAAAATAAATTCATTGAAATTTTATTAAATTGTACAAAAAAGAGAGAAGCGTTTTAAAAAAGCAATTTAAATCCATGGTTTTGATAACCCATTTAGAACCTTTTCTATATAAAACTCTTATTTGTCCATAGCTCGGCCATTACTTCATGGAGAAAATCGCGTGCTAGAAGTCATTTCGCCACACAGTCCCTCGCATACATTTTCTACGCTTAGATCCTTATCAACCCGGCTCTGACCCATCATTAGTTCTTTATATCACGGCAGTTCTTTGTTTTTGTAATCTCTAACGTTTGCATTTTAACATTTTGCCTCCTTTTTTTTTAAAGAAATCCTGTGCGGGAGACTCTCTAGATTTCAGAGACTCTAGGGTCTATGACACTTGTTGTAGTGCCGCAGAGGTGTTTACGAGCTTGGTCGTCGCTACAAAGCACCAATACTCAAGCAAGACCCAGTTGCTGTAAGGCTGCATGGACCTTTTTAGTGGTCGGTCTTTGAAAAAGGTTTTTTATGAATAATTCAACCCAGCGAAGAGCATATTTATATAATTGGTAATTTTTTTGTGCTCCGCCGGGATTCGAATCCACAACCTTCCATTTCCGAGTCCGAAGTGTTGCCACTGGATTACGGACCGGTCCAAAAAATGCCAACGACACGCGGTGTTCCCAAGCGGTTACCCATCCAAGTACTATCCGCGCCCAATGCTTAGCTTTGGTGATCAGACGAGAACCGGTGCTTTCAACATGATATGGTCGCTGGTAAATCGCTTTGAGTCATTAAATACATTTAAGTGTTTCCTTGACTTTTAGGTTGGTATGAGGCTGACCACCCATACTGTAAAAAATGGTTCACTTTGCCAATGTCACCCCTGTTTCAGGGAATGTCAGCAAGAGTTGCAGGGCTTATGTTCATTTGAGGTTTGGATTTTATTTGTAAGTACACAGTCAGCATTTGTAAGCGCGAACTACACGTGTTTGTTTGTGGGCATACATCTGTGAGATTTGAATGAATATATTATCCTTGCAACTTAGATTAAAGATTATAGAAGTGTCAATTTAAAATACGTAAAAACATTTAAGGTTCATATTTAATACATACCCTCAAGGAAACATGTGCAAGCTCGCGTTTACAAATTCTGCATGTGCTCTCACAAAATTCAAGCACATTATCTTTTAAAAAAACAAAAACCCTGCATCTCCTGCCGCCTATTTCTGAAACAGAAGTGACATTGGCAAAGATGATATTTTTTTTCAGGATGGATGGTCAGCTACAAACCAACCAATAAGTCATAGAACAAGTACATTTTTGCAATTACAAATTAGTTAAAACATCTGACGAAGAAACAAATATTTAGTTATACTTATGATTATTTTTTTGCTTCACTTTGCCAATGTCACCCCAGTTTAAGGAAAGGTTGGCAAGAGTTGCAGGACTTATTTAAGATTTGGGTTTTATGTTGTAAGTCCACATGCGGCATGTGTAAGCGCGAACTTATACGTGTCTGCTTATGAAAATGCATGTAATATGAATTTTCAATATAACCTTGCAACTTAGATTATTGATTATAGATTTAATCTGAAATTCAATACCAAAGTTACAGCAGTTATTCATTGAAGAGGAAATATTCAAACGCCGTAAATGAGAAATACATATTTGTAACTTACAAGATGGAGTAGTACTTGAAGTTTCGCGTTTCAAGCTTGGTTTTCTCCTCAAATTATTTCCGACTTGAACTTCAAGTATTAAACTTTTCTTCAAAAACTCATCTCTCAATAGATGCGATGTTTTAGTTTACATACATTATTGGTAACCGCTATGATTGACTTTTTTACAAAACGTTTCATACTTGGGTGAAGAACTTCGAGTGGTCTTACGGAGCAAGAAAAAAATATACCTCAGAAAAGCTCGAGTCGGTTTCGTACAATTTTACGATTTTGACTCTACGATATTCAGCGTTTCAATATCGTGAGAAAACGGGAAGGATGTACGCAACGTAAAAAAACGCAACTAAGCTACACAAATAGTGTAATTTCTTGCCTGCGTTATCCCAGAAGGGGTCGCATGTGGCGATTCGGGACCTATTTATTTTTACGGGTAAGGGGGCCGGCCTCACATCAACCACTTTCAGTTAAAGTGAGGGTTTCCCAGCTTCCGGGGGGGCTGGTTCTCATTTATTGTGAAGGCTGAGTAAACCTTGAGATTGAACCCTTGCTCTCGGCAAGCATTTTACCAATTGAGCTATCGACCTTTTTACGAGCTTGGTCGTCGTCGCTACAAAGCGCGGATTCTCAAGCAAGACCCAGTTGCTGTAAGGCTGGATGGTGATGTACTGAAAGTAAAAAATATTGCGAGAGTGGTAGATAACAATTTGAGAATTGTCTATTAAAGATTTATTGTTTGCGTGCGTACACACGCAAAAAAAAAAAACGCAACTAAGCTACACATATAGTGTAACTTCTTGCCTTGTTATTCTCGAAGGGGTCGCATGTGGCGAGTTGAACCTATTTATTTTTACAGGTAAGGGGTACACATTTTGTAAAAAGGGAGAATAATAGATCAATGCATCTTCTCGATACCGCGGGGCGAAATATTTAAATGTGGAATTCTATTAGAAAAATCATCGAAATTTTGCCCCATGCGTTGTTTAATCATACAAAAATACTTTGGTAATTTTGTGTAGTCTAATATTTTTGAAAGGAAAAAAAGAAGAAAAACCGTATTTACATGTTTTCATATACTCGTATTAAGCCTATGAAAAAAGAAAAGTTATTTAGATATTGTAGGGTTTGTGTATTCACACAGTGAAAATTCATTTTATTTAAAATAAAATTATTTTTTCTTAAACGTAGTTTAATTTTCACAATAATACATCTCGAACACTTTCGACCGTCAATACTCAGGTCATTATCACTCTTACATCACTACACTCTTATAATACATCACTCTTGATAATGACCTGAGTATTGACGGTCGAAAGTGCTCGAGATATAAAATATTATTGTGAAAATTAAACTACGTTTAAGAAAAAATAATTTTATTTTAAAAGTTATTTATTCCTTATAATGTTTAGACAAAAAACATTATTTATGTATCACGGTTACATTGTAAGCCTTAAACGAAAAAATACGTACCTTTTTGTAGCGGCCTTTAACCCTTATCTTAGCGGTGTAACACGGGTGTTACACTTGCTTAAGGATTTTTTATTTTTTTTCCTCTACACTTTAACGTTATTTTATATGTGACAACACATCAAAATGCTACACATCCATTATTGTGTGCAGTGGAGCCATCTAGTGATGAATATTTGTAACATTACAAGCTGTCAAATATAAGTAAGTCAACATGTCTGGACAACGTTGCAGCGATTCAAAAATAGGGGTAAGTAATCTTGAAATATCTTATCAATCACTAAGTTTAGATAAAAAGTATTCGAATCATTTTATTTATTAGTTATTTGGTTTTGAAAATATTGTATTTGTTTTGAATTATAGAAACATTCAGTAGCCTTTTTTATGTTTTATATAAATTGTACACCGGTGTTACTTTGCCAGTTGGCCAAAGAATGAGTCATGTAACGCCCTTGTTACATTGCCAATTGACTAATGAATATGTTCTGTAACACCCGTATTACATTGCCAACTCATTTGTTGGAGTAATATAAACATATTTATTTTAATTCATTGCTATTTTTTTAAATTATTATTTTTCAGTAAAAAAATTGATTTATTGTATCTAAAAAGTATTTTTCTCTTTCAGATGGAAGGGTATTACCGCTCTAGAGCTGAAAAAATAATGGCTTTATTGCCCAAGCCAAGACAAGATTCTGATGATGATTCAGAATCTGATATTGAAAATATTTTGGATAAGGAAACTGCGCTACAACAGCACACCGTTTTTGAAGAAGCTGTTGATATTGAAGACATAGAATATCTCTTTGTTGGAAATCCAGAAGAAATCATTTCCTCAAGCAATCAGGTGATGGAAAATCAGCCATCAACTTCTACACCTAACCATTTATATACCCAACAACAAACACTTCGATCTGTAGGACGACCTTCCATACCATCTACAATTAGACAAAAACAACGCAAAATATGTATAAAAAAAAAAACCTATGAATGGACTCTTGAAATTTTTTTACACAACGTTATTATTCCGGAAGACTTGCATGATGTCAATGACAGCACAGAATACTCGTATCTTGAATATTTTCAACGATTTTTTGATGACAGCTTAATTGATGATATTGTGTTTAATACAAATTTATATTCGGTCCAAAAATTCAACAAATGTATAAATACTAACAAGAATGAAATAAAGGACTTTTTGGCCATCGAATTGATGATGGGTATTGTGCCAATGTCTGCGTACACAGACTATTGGTCAGAAGAATTACGATTTGAAAAAGTGGCATCTATAATGCCACTGAAAAGATATCAGCATCTAAGAAGGAGCTTACATTTTGTCAATAACGATGATGTAAATGACGACAGGTATTTCAAAATAAGACCTCTTCTAGAACATGTGAGGCAAAAATTCGGCACCATAGCTGAAGAAAAACGGCAGTCAATAGACGAGATGATGATTCCTTATAAAGGAACTCGGTCCGGGTCAAGACGACAATACATTAAGTCTAAGCCTAAAAAATGGGGCTTCAAAGCATTTGTTAGGGCTGGTGTGTCGGGAATAGTCTATGATATTATATTGTATGGTGGAGAAGACACGTTTAGAAATGTTACCTTTAAAAAGAATGAAGAAACTTTGGGGTTCGGTGGGATGACTGTTGTAGCTCTTTGCCAATCCATTAAAAATAAGCCTTGCACTGCTGTATTTTTCGACAACTATTTCAGCTCGTTGGAGCTAATTCAACATCTGCGGTTTGAATATGGCATATTAAGTTTGGGCACATTACGATCAAATCGCATACGAGGTTGTCCCGTGATTTCCGACAAATTATTGAAAAAAGATGGCCGCGGAGCATGGAGACAATACTCTGATAATGAAAGCAAAGTGACGTTGATCAAATGGGTCGACAATAAAACTGTTATTTTAGCAAGCTCTTTCATTGGTGCCGAGCCCACATCTACTGTGAAAAGATTTGTAAAGGAGAAAAACGCCAAAGTGGATATTCCTTGTCCAGGAGTTATAAAATCCTACAACATGCACATGGGAGGCATTGATCTGGCTGATATGCTGGTTTCACTTTACTCCACTAATATGAGATCACACAGGTGGTACTTGGCTATATTTGCACAAATCTTAGATATTTGTGTAAATAACGCATGGCTTCTATACCGCAGGGAAGCTCCTCAGGGGACCAAAACTGTTCGTCTAAAGGAGTTTAAAGGACGTTTAGCAAAACAGCTTTTGTTGCTCAATAGAATGCAACAAAAAAAACGTCAATTGTTTTGTCCAACCTCTCCTTCAATATCCACTGATTTAACCCCACCTAAAAGAGCACATGTGGAACCAAAACCCGATCAAGATATACGTTTTGATAATATGAGTCATTTTCCGATTCATGGCACAAGCAGAGGTCGGTGTCGATTGTGTTCAAAGGGCATTACCTCAGTGGAGTGTGACAAGTGTAAAATCAGACTTTGTTTTACAGAGAATAGAAATTGTTTTTACGACTTTCATCATAAAAAATAGGTTTTTTTTTTATTTTCCTGTCTTCAATTACATTTTTTAATTGTAGAAATTTGTACTTTGTAATTCACAATTGATTTTTATGTTTTAAATATCAGTTTCCTTTCTTGTATGATTATTCTGTTTGAAATTATTATTAAAATTATACTTATATGTTATTGGCAATGTAACTTATTTGCAACAATTGTGTTTTGTTGACAGTTTGGCATTGTAACACAGGTGTAACATATAAAAATATACTATAATAAAAAGTTAAGATTTTTTTCTTGCACAATTTTCCATCAAGACTAACCATATTACAAGGAACAACCAAAAAAAATAGTAAGTATTTGTAAAAATAGGACTTTGCCAAGATAAGGGTTAAGTTTTGGTAGACCTGCTTGAACATCCTAGGGTTAAAGTATTTTTCTACATACATTAACTACTCGTGCTCTCTAAGTCTTCTGAAAAAGTTGAGTTTCACATTATTAAGTTGAACTTCATATTTTGAAATTTTACTTACAACTTTCTTGCAAACTTACATATTTGTGAGTTATATCATGTATCTATGAGCTATAACAAGTTTTTATTACAGGTGGTATGTATAGAATACTGTAGTTAACCATGTACTCAACAGTATATTTCAAAAGAATACTAGTAAAATACTAAAAAAAGAAAAAATTATAACGACAGTAGTGCGACTGAGATCTTCAAATGTCATAATGAGTGTGTCTGTTTTGAAGTTAGTAAGCTTTCTTCTCTTCTTTTTGTGCCACTTCTATCGAAGATTGGTGATCATCATGGCTATTTTGACTTTAGATGCTGCGGCTCGAAACAGGCACTTGGTACTTCTGCCGAACCACTGTCGCAGGTTTTTCAGCCGCGATGTCCTTCGGCGTCCTTGAGATATTCTCCCCTCAATCTTACCCTGTTTGATAAGATGAAGGAGACGGTACTTCTCATTAGTAAGCTTTAATCACGCATTATTACAATCCAGGATTCTCCTCCACTCTCACCTGTCCATCACCTTTGCTCTCCAGCTACGTATGTCTGCCTTGGCTGCATCTGTATTGACACCGTCCATCCATCACATTTTTGGCCTTCCTGGTCTCCTCCGGCCTTGTGGGGCTGAGAGTGTTTGGCGCTTAATGCGGTTGACGTCGTCCATTTTAATTACGAAAGCAGTAATTGCAACAAAAATATATATAAATTTTAAACAGTACTGTAATCTTTAGAAAAATTCCCGTTTTAGTTATTTTATATAAATGCGCTAATATTATATCACATTTAGTAAATAAAAAAACTTTCCCGAAAAATGAACGAAACAAAGTCAGAAGAAATATTACCCCCAATACAATAAGCCTTCATAAATGAGTCATAATAAGCTTTTCTAGTTCATTAGCTCCGCCTATACAGCAGAATCACATACTTGTTACTATTTCTCCATGATTTACCGACCGATTTTACTAGTTCATTGACTCTCTGAAACATCCAGACATAAAACCAATATCAAGAAAGAACACACTCTGTATATTTCAACTTGTTGAAAAACCTAAAGTAAATATATCTTCTTATTTGTCCATCAAGTTGGGGATAGCAAACACTCTAATAAATAAATAAAATGAAAGTGAACTTTACTGTGTGAACCATTAAACCTTAATACCTGTCTGTTGTATAAAGATAGCGTTTCGGACTCGTAAATGGAAGGTCGTGGGTTCGAATCGTGGCGGAGCACAAAAAATATACCATTTATATTTTCAAATATGCACTTGGCTGGGTGAAAAATTCATATACCTGTACCAAAGATCCATCCAGCCTTACAGCAATTGAATCTGGTTTGAGAATCTGCGACCAAGCTTACAAAGGGCTCTTGAGGTGTGATTCACACAAAATGGAGCTCTAAATCATTTATCTCATGGATGACATTGACCATCCTGCACAATACGGGTGGTCAGCCTCATACCAAACTGGCCTCAGTACAGTTGATGTTGAAATCTTGAACAGAATCCATTTATTGCTTCAAGGATTCCAGCCCATGGCAATGCTTACACGCGGATCAACAGAATCTAAGCCGTACGAGGTTTTATGAGCTCTATCTCCTTTGATCTCACACAACTGTTTTACTTCAAGCGTTTCTCTTTTGTATTATCTCTACAATTAGAATTTTAAACAGTTACGGTGTTAAAACGAGACCTCGCACGGCTCAAGGTAACCAAATAATAAATTAAATCCTGAAAATTGCCTAGTTTAAATTAGAATTTTGTATTTGATTTTAATGTTTATCCATTTGTTTATGTCTAAAATGTTATTCGTTGTGTATATTCCTTGACTTATAGGTTGGTATGCGGCTGACCACCCATGCTGTAGAAAATGTTTCACTTTGCCAATGTCACCCCTGTTTCAGGGAAAGTCGGCAGGAGTTGCAGGTTGTATGTCCATTTGAGATTTGGTTTTTATGTTGTAGATTCACATGCGGCATGCGCAAGCGCGAACTTGTACGTGTCTGCTTGTGAGAATGCATCTTATGTGAATCCCCAATGTTACATATCTTTGCAACTTAGATTAGATTAGGTCTATCGGTAACTTAGATTACAGAACTGTTGAATTCCCACAAAATATTATTATTTTCTTTTCAAATAAACTCTTCGATGGGTTAAAGATTAAATTTGCTTTGAACAAAGACCGTTCAACTAAAGTCAATCCAATCTTACAGCACCTGGGTATTGCTTAAGAATTAGCGCTTTTTATAGCGATGACCTAGCTCGCAGAGGGCTTTTGAGGTTTGATTCACACGAATAAAGTAGTCACCAATAAATCAACCTAATATTATTATTATTAGATCCATGAACTGATCTTGAATTATTCCGAGAATTGAATTTCAATGTTTTCCCTTCTTATCTGATGCATTTAACATGTTTTTCATTTGACGTGACACTAATATATTTTTATTTCTTTGTCCTCAGGTAAGTCCATCAACTTTATATCGACGCCATTTTGTCACCGAGCTGTATAAAATGGCTGAAATGGAAGGTATGATTCAAATAAAGACAGCGTTAATGAAATAAAGAATTCAAACATTTTAAAATTTATAGGATCTTACGTAAGAATTACGAATATTGTCTGAAGGGTATTTTAACATCTTAGATACATATTAATGCAGTCTCACAAGCATCACTTTTAAGTTTGCGCTTTCAAATGCTGACCGTGAACCTGCCTACAAAATAAATTCCCAAACCTCAAATGAATACTAAACTTACAACTCTTGCCGCCCTTCCTCAAATAAGAGTGACATTGTGAAACATAATAATCGATACAATTGTCTTATCTTATCTAAGTGGCAAGGATATGTAACAGTGAGGATTCACATTATATGCATCCCTACAAGCACACACGTATAAGTTCGCGCTTGCACATGCCGCATGTAAACCAGCAGCATAAAAACTCAAATCTCAAATAAACATACACCCTGCAACTGTTGGCGACCTTCCCTTAAATAGGGGTGACATTGGAAAATTGTCACTAATCTAATATAAACTAATCTAATCTAAGCTGCAAAGATATATATCATTTAAAATTTATATTAAATGCATTCCCACAAGCAGACATGTATAATCTCGCGCTAACACATTCCGCATGTGGACCTACAATATAAAAACCCCAATCTTAAATTAACATAAGCCTTGCAACTCTTGCCGTCCTTCCCTGAAACAGGGGTGACATTGGCAAAGTGAACCATTTTTTACAGTATGGGTGGTCAGCCGCATACCAACCTATAAGTCAAGGAACACTACATTAAAAAAAATACGTCTCAGAAATAAGTTTTCTTTACGAAAAGAAAGATAAAAAAGTAGATTATCTTCTCAAGGACGCGTTTCTTTCCACACGGACCTCCCAGAAACATGTGATAAAGCTTTCGGTTAAACACAGATGGCATTGTTTATGTCTGCAGGTCACCATCTACACCAGAACTCACGCTTTGCGTTCAAAATCAAATAGTACCGTTAACCAAAAAATATCTGCAAACATAAACAGCACCTTTAGTTTTCGTACACATTTTGTGAAACGCAATTGTTGAGTTTGGACGTAAGGTTTTATACTTGGAGCAGTGGAGAGATGTAGACTGCCCCTTTTCTCCCATCGGGGATGAAAGTTGTGCCTCGCAAGTCTTATAACAAACGTGAGCCGTGAGGGGATTTGGAGAATTTGTAGCAAACTGGCTCACAGCCAAGCAATCTGAAGAAATGTGTGTGCGAGAGACGGAGCATTGTTCAAAGTATGCAAACGCAACTAAGCTGCACATATAATGCAACTCTTTTCACCATGACATGATCTCTCCGGAATTGCGTGTTGCAACTGCTTCAACGTCCTCTATTTTTTAAGGTTTCGTATCATCTTGCGAGGAAATTTAGACATGTTCCGGAAATATTATTCTACAGAGGTTAAAAAAAATATAAAAATATACTTGATTTATAGATAGCTATGAGGCTAACCACCCATATTGTAAAAAATAGTTCACGTTTCTTAATGTCACCCTTGTTTCTAGGATATGCGCCAAAAATTGCAGGGCTTTATATTCATTTGCGGTTTCAGTTTTAAGTTTGTTATATTCACGTTTGACCGGTCCGTAGCTCAGTGGTAACACTGCGGACTCTGAATGGGAAGGTTGTGGGCTCGAATCCCGGCGGAGCACAAAAAATATCCCATTTATATTTTCAAATTTGCTCTTCGCTGGGTTGAAAAATTCATAAACCTTTACCAATGACCGGTCACCAAAGATCCATCCAGCCTTACAGCAACTAGGTCTTGCTTGAGTATTGGCGCTTTGTAGCGACGACCAAGCTCGTACACCTCTGCGGCACTACAACAAGTGTCATAGACCCCTAGAGTCTCTAGAATCTAGGGAGTCTCCCACACAGGATTTAAAAAAAAAGCCACGTGTTGCATGTGGAAGTGCGAACTTACATTGTGCATGTATTGAATATTAATATTAAATGTTAATGTATCCATACAACTTAGATTACAGATTCTTGGACTCGTTGTTATTTTTTGTGTGAGCTGTCTTTTTGTGGTCTTATTGTTTGTACACAAAAATTTAAGTCTCTTATACTACCTTCCCAAAGTCGAATATTAAAATTACAGCAAGCCTCTCAACGTCCATGAACACTATGATAAAAAAAATTAAGATCATATTTTGGCACAGATTCCATTGATGATCCGCAATTCCAAACTGCTGCATGGTCGTCATCTCGTTTTACGAGATTTCTAACATTGTTCTTCAGCACCACATCCCGGATCAGTCTGGTTTCTGACTTAGCAGCTCTCAGGGTACAAGTTTCAATTCCGTAGATGAAAATGATAGAGAACGACGTTTTCGTTTGGTGCACATTCATTGATGATGATGATGTTGATTTTTTTTTTTTAATCTTGATATAAGAAGAATGATTTTGTAAGAGAAGAATGTGGTGCAAGAGAAAGTGTGAAAATGAAGATTAAAAGAAGTTTGTTAAGATGGTTTGGACATATGGAGAGAATGAGTGAGGAAAGACTGACGAAGAAAATATATGTTGCAAGAATAGGTGGATGTCGTGGTAGAGGAAGACCGAGCAAGGTATGGATTGACTAAATATCCGAAATTGCGAATGAATGGAATATCCAGAGTCATAATAAAAGAAGAGCCTGTATGAAGAAGGTTATGACTCTGGAGAAAATGAAAGAAGTATACAAGGACAGAAAAAAATGGCGGTTGATCTGTAATGTTGGCGGCTAGGGTTTATTAAATAGGAATTTGTTTGGTTTTAGTTTGATGTCAATACATATTATTATTTATTGATTTAAAAATGTAATTTGTTGTGTATTTTCCTTGACTTATAAGTTGGTATGCGGCTGACCACTCATGCTGTAGAAAATGGTTCACTTTGCCAATGTCACCCCTGTTTCAGGGAAGGTCGGCAGGAGTTGCAGGGTGTATGTTTATTTGAGATTCGGGGTTTTATATTGTAGGTCCACATGCGGCATGTTTAAGCGCGAACTTATACGTGTCTGCTTGTGAAAATGCATATAATGTGAATCTTTAATGTTACATATATTTGCAACTTAGATAAGATTAGATTAGTCATCATCAATAAGGATTTTGCTTATAGCCGTGGTCTACAGAAAGTCGTAGCTATCTGGCTGTCTACGACGATATAACATTTGCCGTACTAATAAAACTTTCAAATACCAAAACGAAATTCCGCATTGCACTTCTCCTCCCACATACGCAATACAAATTAAAAACTTTAGCGGTGTTCTCAAACTACGATGCTCTGAGCTCCAATGTTCTATACCTTTATTATGTTTTATGTATACCACGATATTCTTTACTGCGCTGTAGTCGGTATATTGCGATTTTCTGGACCGTAATACTTGGAGCTTTTATATTCAATCCTAAAATGTTCTATACAATGATGTTATATCTGTAATCTCAGTTGCAAAGAGATATATTATATGTTTTATGCTTTGTGTATTAACACTGTGAAAATTCATGTTGATTGATTTTATGATTTTTTTAAACTAATTTCTGATTATAACATTGATTGTAATCCTACCTGAAGATGACCATATAGGTCGAAAACGTTTGTAAATTATAATTCAAATAAATCAATATCTTGTGTGAAAATAAAACAATGTTTTAATCAGAAATTAGTTCTTTTTAAAAAAAACATAAAATCAAGATATATTAACATTTAAAATTCATTATATGTTTTATGGTTTGTGTATAAGCACTGTGAAAATTAATATTTGATTGATTTTTATAGTTTTTAGAAACAAAATTCTAATAAAACACTGTTTCTTAGAATTGAAGATGATCAACAAGATCGAAAACGTTCGTAATTATTAATTAAAATAAATTGATTTTTGTGAAAAGAAACAGTGTTTCATTAGAACTTTGTTTCTAAAAAATATAAAAATCAATTTCAAATTCCTACTAAATGCATGCCCACAAACAGGGCACGTGTAAGTTCGAACTTACAAATGTTGCATGTGTACTCACAAATTAAAATCTAAAATAAAGGGGTTTGTACGTCACGCGTGGAACCTATTTATTTTAACAGGTAAAGGGGGTCGGCCTTACGAAGTGGAGGTTTCCCAGCTCCCGAGGGGGCTAGTTCTCATTTCTTTTGAAGGCTGAGTAAACCTTACCGGGATTTTATTTTGGGTTTTTTCAAATACACACCGAAACGGGAAATCATTTCCGACACCATCGGTGGAATTTGAATTCGAGTTCTCGGCATGGAATGCAAGCACTCTACCAACTGAGCTATCGACCAAACCCCTTTGGGAATAACGCAGTAATAAGTTGTTCTATATGTGCAGCTAAATTACGTTTATGTTTAAGCATCACGATATGATTCACCGATATACCACCAAGTTTTAAATCATGATATCATGTAATTATACCACACGGTTCTAAATGACGGCAGATGCCGAGTTGCTCTGAGTCAGTATACTCAGAGCAACGATATTCCGATACTACTTACATAGTTGGGGCAAACGCTTCACGGGGCGCTTGCACATTTGTGGTCTCGCCTCCTCCCAACCCAGCAGCAACTACCCGAAAGTTCCGCACCCCGCTACACCGAGTAATAAGGTACGACGAGCTGGCTGCTTGTTCACCCTGTACCACTCTGTGCAATAAAATCTCTCACTGTAAACAACCACGCATATATCTCATAAGGAGTGCAGCTCAAGAAATGCTGTAGAGTTAGTAAACCTATTTCCACTGTGGTTTTTTAGAGTCATGGGCACTCCTCTGACCTACAAGGTAAGCTCGGCAACAACTCCTAAATTTGGAGTGTCCCTTGGTAGATTTTTATTGGCTGCTGAAACACATTTTAAGGGGAAAAGTATACACATCATTGTGGCCGACCTCTTCAAAGGAGACATGGAGACATCCGAATCTTCAAAATGCTCCTTGGAAGCTCGAAGAATTGTTTGCGACATCAAAAATTAATGTCGTGTCTTCATTTAACTTTTCGAAAACATGCTCGAAATTGTCCTTTTGGGTCTTGACTGTAGTCTATTACCTTTCTCTTTTTTTTGCCTTCTTCTCTCTAGCTTACGTTTCGTTACTATGCTTCGAGTAGCTTCTTCAGAGCTCTATAACCTTTCGATGGAATCAAAACTATTGATTGTTATTAATAGTTCTTGTAAGAAAAGAGCTTTTCTTGAATACTTGGTGCTAGAAGTCTCCAGTTCATTCTATTTAGCGACGGCAAGCACGTTTTTTCTAATCAGCCGGCTGAAATGTAGATAAGTACTCTTAGTACGAGTTGCAAAACTGGAGTAAAGTAAAGTTTATGGAAAGTATTACAGATTTATTTTCCCCAAAATCTGCCGTTTTTGTTTCTTACACTTTATGGTCTTAGCAAAAGAGTCACAGTGATGAAAAAAATCAAGTTCAAACAAACAAAAACGGCAGATTTTGGGGAAAACCACTCTTTAATACTTTCCGTAAATTGTACTCAGCAACTCGTACGAGGACTTGTGATTGATAAGTGCGCTGTTAATTAATCTGCAGAAACGTTTAGTCAAAAGACAAATCTTTCAGTTCTTTCCAGGCTTTGGAAAAGGCTTTGATTTACCGAAAAAATAAATAATAACATCCGAATTTTCGAAAGCTTGAAAAACAGCCAGCGAGGAATCTTTCGATGTCTAAGAGATATGCTCATAAAAAAGGTAACCAGAAAGGAAGAAGACATTGACCTAGCGACTGTAAATTTATCGATTTTCCTTTTTTATATGTAAACTGGGTCGTTAAGAGTCTGCCGACGGTTCCCATTACCAAACCTCCTTAATCGGTTCCTTAAAAAAAACTTAATTTCCATGCGCCCTGAATAAACATGGACTCATTAAGGACGCTGAATTTTTTTTTCAAGAATTTTTTTTTCGTAAAAAAATACAGTTCCTTCGTAATTCCAATTTAAAAACGAGAGGAAAATGATACTTTTTTAAATTGTATAAATAATGAATAAAAACGAAAAAAACTTCTATAATAATAATCTGTAATCTATGTTGCAAATATATATTACATGTATTATGTATTATTGGTTGCAAAGTACTCTAGTTAATTAGACCTGTGACGTTTTCTCGCCGAGACAAAAAAACGAATTTTGTGCCGAGTCTGTTTTGTATTTTATTTATGTATCCTAGTTTTATACATTTTTCTTTTAAAGCCGTGTTTTAAAAATAAACTTATAATGCTCTTGAGAAGAAGAAGACAACAATATGCGTGGAAATCACGTATCCTCTTTGCTCTTCCATTTGAGCACGGATGGATTTTTAAGTAGAGTAAAAGAAAAGTTTTTTGTTTCAACTTTTCTGAGTCTTTCTTTTCTCCT
Source organism: Agapetus fuscipes (assembly GCA_951799405.1). Taxonomy (NCBI): domain Eukaryota; kingdom Metazoa; phylum Arthropoda; class Insecta; order Trichoptera; family Glossosomatidae; genus Agapetus; species Agapetus fuscipes. Next base: position 9,181,349 of record OX637349.1, on the reverse strand, counting down.
TTCACCTGTATCGTTTTTTTCGTCTAATTTAGCCTTAGCTTGTGAGCATATTATGAAGTCATTGGTGTTTTTTCTTTAAAGAAGAATGAAAAACAAATAATAACTTAATAACACTTTTGAAGCAATTTTTTTTTCTAGAAAACACGCTAGCTGACTAATAGGTAGTCTAAATAAACAAAATATTGAAATTACCAACTTCATCGGGAGATGTGTTTCTTCTACGCTAAAAAGGGAACACCAGAATGACAACTTCCTCTAACGTTCATTTCGTGCCTCTTTGTCATAGAATAGAAACAGATCACCGTTTGCGACTCCAACAATACGCTTAGCAATCTGATCTTCTGTTCATCGGTGTTCGTGTTAACATTTTCAATTTTATTTTAAATATTTTGTCTAGCCGGAAGCTAGGATAGCCACTGTTTGTATCTAGAAGATTCTACGACCAAGTTTTAGATGAGCGTATACTGTACGTTTAAACAAGTGTTTATTATCACCGTCACCTTACTGAAGTTAAGAATAAAAGCTAAATAATAAGGATTTTCATGAAGATTCATGCTTGAAATTTTAAACTTCAACTACGTTTCTTCCTTTTGACCGGTCCGTAGTCTAGCGGTAACGCTTCGGACTCATAAATGGAAGGTTGTGGGTTCGAATCCTGGCGGAGCACAAAGAAATACCATATATATTTTCAAATACGCTCTTCGCTGGGTTGAAACATTCGTATACCTTTACCAAAGGTCCATCCAGCCTTGCAACAACTGGGTCTTGCTTGAGTATCGGCGCTTTTTAGCAACGAACAAGCTTGTAACCAACACCTCTGCGGTACTACAAGAAGTATTATAGACCCCTAGAGTCTGAAATCTAGGGAGTCTCCCGCGCAGGATTTTTAAAGGTTCGTCCAGCCTTACAGCGACATTTCTTAGCGACGGCAAAGCTCGCAGAGGGCTCTTGAGGTGTGATTCATACAAGAACAGCGCTCACCAAATAAATCATCCTACTATTATTACTATTCCTTCTTTATTGCCTCTCACACTTTTCTCTGTTTAGTGTAAAGTCACACTCGGGGCATCTTTGTTCTCTTTCTTACTAAGGACAATGTGTATTTAGGTAGTTTGAAACAGATATAGCATTTTTTTGCGTTGAAATAGTTTTGAATCCACTGTTGGATGTTGTAGCTTTCAGACGTTTTTTGGTAAGCGCTACGATTTTGTTTACGTAAGTTTTATAAATGTGTTCCTCTACAGCACATGTAAGTTAGCGCGTATACATGCTTGCAGCTGGTAGAGAACCATGCACGGTGTAAATTATGAGATGAAGTTTATCAAGTTGAATGGGAAGCTTGTTCTTATACAAATTCTTGTTACAACTGTGAAAATAATTATGCGAGAGATTTCGAACCACTTGCTTAGGATATTCGAATCTTTTTCTCAGTCAGATATTCGAATGATGTTTAAGAATATTCGAATAAAAAAATAAACAACACTGATATACAACATTACAAAACCTATCATTAACATTATAATAGGATCTAAGATGGCCAGATTTTTATTTAAATTGATAAAAACGTATATCTAGTGTAACATATTTGATATTACCAGCTTTATCCTCGAAGAGGTCGCATGTGGCAATTCGGGACCTATTTATTTTTACGGGTAAGGAGACCGGCCTGACGCCACCCAAGGCGGAGGTTTCCCAGCTCCCTGGGGGGCTAGTTCTCATTTCTTGCGAAGACTGAGTACTCCTTGCCGGTATTTATTTTAGGTTCGAAATAACCTCAAATCAGTGTAAATGTGCCGTTTGACTATCGCTATGAAATTAAGGTACGCTCAAATTAAGCAAACCATTTTATTCAATATCTTTTTGGATTTCAATTGTATTAGTATGACCTCTATAATTTGTTTAAAATACTGGTCCACTGTATTTAGTTTTCAAAAATTTATAATTTTTTTTGAATATGCGAATACATTAAGATTCTGAGTTCATCACATATGGTGTGGTATATTCCAATCTTCTATGCATTATGCATTCAGAGAAACTTCGTGTCGCATCTAATTTCTGACTAATTTATTTGGCTCATAGCCCTGGTGTTCTGCATTATTAGAATACTCATTAGAACCTTGCACTAACTTTTAGTCAGATCTCTCTGCATAAGGAAACACTTAGAGGGATTTACTACTCTTAATTTTGAAGTGTTGCTGCCTTGTCTTATAATAATTCTACAAGAACCTATAAAGCATTTCAACCAAGGATAGACTACGCAACTGAGCTGCACTTGTAGTGTAAATTCTTACCGCGTTGTTCACAAAACCCACTGTACGTAAAGTAAGGGTTCCGCTATTCTCGATGGGTAGGTCCTTGAAGTAAACACGCAAAAAAACGCAACTAAGCTACACATAAAGTGTAACTTCTTGCCTGCGTTATCCCCGAAGGTTTCGCATGTGGTGATTCGAAACCTATTTATTTTTACAGGTAAGGGGGCCGGCCCCACGCCACCCACTTCAGTTTTAGTGGGGTCTCCCAGCTTCCGAAGGGGATGGTACTTATTTGTTGTGAAGGCTGAGTAAGCCTTGCCGGTATTATTTTGGGTTTGAAATAAACACCGAAACGGAAAATAATTTCTGACACCCTCGGCGGGGATTGAACCCTTGTCCACTGGCATGGAACGCAAGGATTTCACAAACTGGGATTTTATAGGCTGGACTTGAATGTAAGAATGAATTAAAATCCCTTTTTTTTCGAATACATAAGTGTTTATTCGATGTGCCAAAATAATGCAATGTATATTTTTTCAGCACATTTTTTTTGTGTAGGTATCTGACACACATTATAAAGGAAATTCCCGCTTTTTCCTTGGCAGGTAAACCTAGAATTCTTGCTGGCTGTAATCCCTCTAATGAACCGGCTTGTCATCCACACGGCATATCCTCCCAGCAGGTTCCCGCACTATTCCAGAGAGTTCTGGATCTTCCAGGAATTGCCTTTCTAGTTAAGCTTGTCGTGTAGTCAGAGGCGGCACAAAATCTTGCCAAGAGAAAGGGCCTTTTCAGACATAAAGCATTCTGCCCGGTCTGTCTATGGATAACCTACCGGATAAAGCTATGTGAAAGCTTTCATACATCTTAATACACTACTCGTCCCTTTAGCGCTTGTTTGTCTTATCACAGGTAATTAAACATGAGCAATGTTTGGATGAGTAGGTACTGGACTAGTGTTTCTTATGAAAACTGAAAATTGATTTAAAAAATATTTAAAACAACTCTCACATTATCGTGTTTACATGTTTTTCTTAGTTCAGGTTATGTAGAATGTGATTATTAAGTCAATTTTATTGAAAGGTCATCTTTGAATCAAATGGTTGGTCACAATTGTAACATGTAAAAACAATTGTAAAATGTTTACAAATTCCAATTAAATTCCAATGTTATTAACGTAAAGTTAACAAGGTTACAATTGTTCAACAATCATTAAACAGCCTTTACGGCAAGAAAGTTTATAAAAGTTTACGAAAATTCGGGAAGTGAATGTGTAACGTGTAAATCTACGACTCCGGATCTGATATAAAAATCTGCAAACAAATAATAGATAAGAGTTAATTGAGAGAATCAAAACAAAACTGGTTACGCCAGGTTCACAGAATTATTCCGTAGTTCACCTGTACCGCCTTCTGCTACCCTGGGCCCTGGTGACAGAACAGAATAATACATGCTGTTGATATTGTGCGATGGGAGTCGCAGTGTCAATACTTCTAGCTAAGCAAATATGCTTTCTCCAGTACCTTCTCCAAGTACTACGTGCAAACTCAATCATAGCGTCCAACAAAAAGATATATGTACACAAAGATAGCGCCTCTTATGGTTACCACAAAGTTTTGGTTAAAATTATTTTGTCACCATTATTTGGTCACCAAAGGTCCATCCAGCCTTACAGCAACAGGGTCTTGCTTGAGAATTGGCGCTTTGTAGCGACGGCGACCAAGCTTGTAAAAAAGGTTGATAGCTCAATTGGTAGAATGCTTGCATTCCATGCCGAGAGCAAGTGTTCGATTTCAAGGTTTACTCAGCCTTCACAATAAATGAGAACCAGCCTAATTATAGATTATAGATAGCCCCCCGGGAGTTGGGAAATCCCCACTTCAACTGAAAGTGGTTGGTGTGAGGCTGACCCCCTTACCTGTAAAAATAAAAAGGTCCCGAATCGCCACATGCGACCCTTTTGGGGATAACGCAGAAAAAAAGTTACACTACATGTGTAGCTTAGTTGCATAGTTGCGTTTTACCTTATCTAAGAAAGAAAGATAAGATGCACCGCTTGTGGTTTCCATACATTTTTCGTAAACGCCGTGGATGTGTTGAGACATGAAGGTTTATACTCGGGGAAATGGTCTCTCTATTTCTCCATACGCAGATAAAACAAACACAAATATAAGCGGCAAATTAACTTTCTTGGAATACGTTTTGATGCTTCCACGTGTGAATGCTAAACTAGTAAAATATATACGATCGATATTTTAGTTGAAATAAACACCGAAACGGGAAATCATTTCTGACAACTTTGGTGGGGATCAAACCCTAGCTCTCAGGCATGAAATGCAACCATTTTACCAACTGACCGGACTTTATAAAGAGTAATTTAAATATTATATTTATACTCTTCTGATATAAATAAAATCAAGACTTCTTAAAACCTAAATAAAATTTAAAACCGTGAGATGAGATAATCGTTAACTGAAATATTTTCTTTCAAGTTAAAAAGGTTTATTGAAACACGAATACAAAGGTTTTATTTTACGTTTTAAATCGCTGTAAGAACGTCGAATAAAAAGGGGAAAAACGACAAAGCAAACATCGAATCAACAAACAGGATACGTAAATAAAATAAAAAGTACACGGACCTTAATCGGCCGCGCTAAAATTAAAAGGCGTATTACGAAAATAAAAGAAAATGAAAGCTCTTGGACCAAACTGCCATCAAAGGGAATAAAAGACCATAGCTTGCTTCTGTGTTGTTCATCGTGTGCGGACGTGTTTCTGAACGCTCCGCGCGCTGCCGTTTGCCCAACGCAGCAAGTTTTTTTCTTTTCACTCTCAAAGTGCTATTTTTGCTTCTGTGAGCCCGAGCTATACTTTACTTTGTTCGTCTCATCGTTTTACGTGCGCGTGTGTAGTTATTTTTTGGATTCGACTTTTTATTTTTGTGTTTTTCGTGAAACAGTGTCTGTGCTAAAATAAATTTCTAGAGCCGCTCTCGTAAACCCCACTGACCCGTGCAGTGTCTCAAAACGTGCACCGCAATATTCCCTATCGTTCGACATATCACGCGTTGATATCTAATAATTATTTGTATCAAAATCGTGAAAAATCTTTTTTCTTGTATCGCGAAATTTTAGGCCTACTCCGGAAAGCCCACTCGATGGCATTTCTCGGAACCATCACCATTAAGCCCGCCCCGCCCCCCCCGTCACCCCCGGCCATTAGTAGGCCACGCGCGCGCTCCTGATTGGCTTCGGCCAAGCCCCACCCCAAGGTCATTAGCTGGCCACGCCCCCAGTCATTAGCTGGCCAAACCCCCCCCCCCCCCCTCCCGGCCGTACACGACACGGCCTTCCCTGGCTGGCCCCGCCTGGCCACGGTTTCCCCCGCCTGGTCCCGCCCACCAGCGGGCCTGGCCGTCTCTCTTATTGGACCAACTAAGGCAGGGCCCGACTGCTTGGAGTTTCATTGATTGATAAACTCCAACCATGCCGCTTGCCCATACGCCGACGGCCCACAAGCCACGGATTAAGACGAGGAAGAGAAGGGGAAGCCAGAGTGGCTCCCTCCCTTCTTCTTCAGGTAGCTGCAGCCCCCCTCCCGACCGTCGCACCACCCCTCGCGCGTCAACGTCCGCCGCCAACTCCCCCACAGCCCCGGTAGCCCCCACCACCCCGTGTACCCCCCGCGCCGCTGTCCCCACAACCTCACCCGCTGCAGGCTTTGAGGAAGCCTTCAGGGGCATCAAGGAGCTATACAACTCCAAGGCCAACAAGACCACCAAGGCTGAAAGAGCCCTCATTGACCAGCTGCTGGACAACATCAGCTGGGAGAGAGCCGCTATCCGCGAGCGAAGCGGGGACCAGGAGGTGGAACTCCTCCAGGCCCAGCTCGAGCTTGCTAAAACTAAGCTCGCCCTCTCCGATATGGAAATGGAGCTAAGCAAGGCTAAGCTCCTAATTACCACCCTCAGGAGGAATCTAGAGGACTCCTCCGCGACCTCCGCTGCCCCGCAGGCACCTTCCACCGCCGCCGCCGCGACTGCTGCCCCTTTCCGTCCCTCTAGGACGTGGAGCAAAGTTGCGGCAGGGAAGCCCGACTTCTCACCCCTGGGGCCCGCTCGCCCAGTGGTAATTGTCAGCTCCAAAGCTGACAATGACACCCCCCGCTCGTTTGAGAGGACCCTTCAGGCCCTCTCTAACGAAGTTAACCCGCAGTCTCTGGGTGTCGAGGTAGTCCGAAAGGACAAGACTCGTAATGGGGGCGTAGCCGTACGGCTGCGTACCCAGGAGCAGGCCTCCAAGTTGATCCAGGCCCTATCAAAGAGCGCTGGTCTGTCAGCCCTAGGTCCGCAACCGAGGATGCCCAGGTGCATCATCTTCGGGCTGCCCCAAACCACAACAATAGACGAGCTGTCCTCGGCAATCGCGGCCCAGACAGAGGATCACTCCACCTTGACTCGAGAAGAGATAAAGCGCCGAGTGACGCTCTCCCACAAGACAGGTCCCCGTACAGGGAACTGCCATTTTGTCGTCAACGTCCCCCCGTGCATCAGATCTGCCCTGATAAGCAGAGGCCGCCTGTTCCTAGGCTGGGATGCCCATGGTATCCGGGACTTCTGTGGAGCCACCCGCTGCCACAGATGCCAGATATTTGGCCACATCGCAAGAAATTGCAATAAGCCGAGCGTGTGCTCGAAGTGCGCTGGCCCCCATGATAGGGACCAGTGCAAGGCGGAGGCCGCCCTCCATAAGTGCGCTACGTGCACGCAGCACAAGGCCCCCGCGGGCGATCATCAGACGGGCGACGAGAATTGCCCCGCGCGACTCGCCGCGGCCCGCCGAGAGATGGCCAGAACAAATTACTAATGGCTCTCATGATAGGACAGCTGAACGCCAACAACAGCCAAGCGGCAACGGCAGAGGCCCAAGTCATCATGGAGGCCCACAAACTGGACGTGCTGCTCCTGCAGGAGCAGTACACCAGGGAGGGGGCAACCTGGGGGCTGGGGCCAGACGCCCGCACAGTGGAAACCGGACATCCCCCGAGAGCTGCGGTAGTCATAGCGAACCCTTCCGTCAAGGTACTGTTTCTCTCCCATCTTTCCACCGATTTCCAGAGCTGCATTGAGCTGCAATGGAGCTCCAGAGAGTCCTTATACATTATATCTGTCTACTTTAAATTTTCCATTCCCACTGAGGAATTTCTTCCCCCGCTCGAGCGCGCTCTCTCCTGTCTTAGGGGAAAGCCTGTGCTCATCGGCGGGGACCTTAACATTCAGTCTACCCTCTGGGCTCCGTGCGTGCCGGCTTCTCGCACCAGAGATCAAGGCCGCACCTTCCTGGAGGAGTTCATTTACACTGAACAACTGACCGTCATTAATGATCCTCTTAGCATTCCTACCTTCACGTCACACTCAGGGACCGGGGAGTCGCACATAGATGCGACACTCACAAGCCCCTCTTTTAGCCCCTTTGCCATCTCCGACTGGCAGGTTCACCCAGACGCTTCTTGTAGCGATCATAGACTCATCACATACAGGTTATCCACCCATACTTCTCTTCCCCCTATCCCCCTCTCTGGAGCTGCACTTCCTGCGCACTTTAGGGCCGGAAACGAAGTGGGATGGGAGGGCTTCAGGGCCAGCCTTGGGGAGCGCTTCGACCGCATCGCCCGTGAGGGCTGTAATGGTCCGGAAGAAGCTGCCGATAGGCTGCAGGAGGCCATCATCATGTCCGCCAATGAGTCCATTGGGCGTTGTGGCCCGCCGCGATCGAGACCCTCCGCCTGGTGGAACAACGGGCTTGCGGCCCTCCAGGGAAGGGTTAAACATGCAAGGAGGAAGCACCAGCGGGCCGTGGCAGGTACCTACTGTCCCTGTCATCTCAGTGACACCGCGTTGTCACAGATCATCCCAGCCCCTCAGGTTGTCCCCCCACTTGATACTGCCGCCGCCCGCGATGGCGCCGGCGCCGTCACCTCCTGCCCGCGCTGCGCTTCCCGCACCATCCCCGACCGGTATGGGGTTTCACCTGTGGCGTTCCTTAAGAACGCCCTCCGGAGATCACTTCGAGTGTATAAGCAGGAGATGAAGAAGGAAAAGAAGGCCGCGTGGCGCGCGTTCATCACTGCTAGCACTAATCCGGACCCCTGGGGAGAGGCATACCGCATGGTAACGTCTAGCGTCACGCTGGGCGGGGTGCTTAGCGGAATCACTCTTCCTGGGGCGCGCGGCCACTCTGGCACACTCACGTCCACGTGCGAGGCCTTCCTCGACGCGCTCATCACCACGGACTGCCCGCTGATTGACAGTGAGCAAGATGCACAGATCCGTGCCGAGGCTGCGCGTCCATTGGATAGCGCAGAGTCGTCTCTACCCACCTTCAGTGAGATAGATGCGATTGTAAAATCACTTGCTCCGCGGAAAGCCCCTGGACTAGATAGAATCAATAATTCTATGGTCAAGGTGGCGTGGGCCGTAGCCCCACACGACATTAAAGCCATTTTCGCCGCGTGCATCCAGCAAGGAGTCTTCCCGCGCTGTTGGAAGGTCGGCCTCCTCAAGGTACTCCGCAAAACCACCGCGAAACCACCGACGGACCCTAAAGCATATCGCCCCATAACCCTTCTCCCAGTCCTTGGGAAGATACTCGAAAAGCTCATCGCTAATCGAGTTGAATCCCACCTCACCACTTCCGGAATGTCAATTTCCGCCCGCCAGTATGGCTTCCGGCCTGGCCTCTCTACGGAGGACGCCATCCGGTCGGCCATGGAGGCGGTCAGGGAATCGACTTCCAAGTACGTACTGGCGGTTCTCCTGGACATTTCAGGCGCTTTCGATAGCGCCTGGTGGCCCATGATCTTGGCGAAGCTCAGGCGTCGTAATATTCCGGCTAATATATACGACTGCATAGCTTCGTACTTCTCCGCGCGACGCGTTACGATGGACGCGGGCCCCACCCTTATTGAGAGGGATGTATCCAGGGGATGCCCCCAGGGCTCAGTCCTCGGGCCCCTCCTCTGGAACATCCTGTTTGATGATCTTCTCTCTCTCCCTCTCCCCCAGGGCTGCGAGGTGCGTGCTTACGCGGACGATGCGCTTCTCACTGTGGAGGCGGGATCACGTGCTAAGATGGAATCTCTATCTCAGTCAGCCCTCCGCGCCATAGCAGACTGGGGGGTTAATAATAAGCTCTCCTTTGCTCCCCACAAGACCGAAGCTATCCTCCTCAAGGGTAAGCTAGACGTCGGTAGACCCCCAAAAATAATGTTCCTAGACACACGCGTAAAATTCTCGCGGACCGTAGTATACCTGGGCGTTTCCCTGAACGCCAACTTCCCCTTCGTTGAGCACGCGAAAGCCATCACCCAGAAGGCGAATAGCGCATTCGGGAAGATGGCTCGACTATCGAACACGTCGTGGGGCCTGCGGGGTCGTGCACTCCGCATCCTCTATGACTCGGTCTTCCTCGGCACCGCCGCTTATGCGGCGTCATGCTGGGCGGACAAGTGTCGGCGTGGAAATGCACGACGCGCGGCGCTTTCCGGTCAGAGGAGTTCGTTGCTCCTCCTGACAAAAGCGTACCGATCCACCGCGACGGACTCGCTCCCGGCCCTAGCCGGGGTGCTCCCCCTCGACCTCGAGCTCCAGTACCGCGCCGCTATCGGTTCTCTCAGGCGAGGCCTCCCGGCCAAGCTTGAACATCAGGTGATCCCGCCGCCGCCGGATGGACGCCTGACGCAGCGTGTCAGGGACTCGGTTCGCGACGCTACATACGCACAGTGGCAAAGGTACTGGGACGTCACATCGTGTGACAAGGTCATCTACTCCTTTTTTCCGTCGATCAGGGAGCGCATGGCTGCGCGGTGGCTCGTCCCGGACCACTTCACCAGCCAGTTCCTCACTGGTCACGGGAAATTTGCGCACTACCTTTTAGAACGGGGCGTCATCTCTCAGGGTGGAGGGGAGTGTTTGTGCGGACCCATTGCCCAGGACGTGCGGCACGTCCTGTGGGATTGCCCTCTGCTGCACTCTCAACGAGAGCTCCTCATCGACGCAGTCCGGCCGGCCGGTTCCGGACCGGTCGGCTACGCGGACTTCGTTGCCAGTAGAGCCAACTACCTTGCATTCCGCCGCTTCTGCCAGTCCTGGCACGAGTTCGCAGCCGCGGGCTCAAGACTGGGCAGAGGTGACCATTAGCCCTCAGTCAGTCCTCGCGACACCCATACATATTGACGTATGTACACCCATAACTTACTGCGCTCAGCGCGGATGGCAACTCGTTCGATACACGTCAATGAAGGGCTCCCGTCAGGCACATTAGCTTCAGTAACCTCGACGTTCTGGGGAGGGTGGGACTTCTTAGAGTCATGCGTTAGCCCCTGATTTGAGGCTCCTCTTTTTCCTTTCTTGAGTAGAGTAACTTTAGCTGATTAACTTCAACGGGAAGGCCTTCCGCCGCCAAAAAAACATTGCAAGTGAAGTATCACCAAGTGAAGCGACTCCGCATGAGTTGTATGAACTTGGTGGGTGGAGGTGGGTAAAGTCCCTGGCTAAATTGTTCGGTAGTTACTATAAGGAATAGTGCTACGTTTTGTTTGGGTTCAATTTTATACAACTTCGATTAAATATTCATATTGTTAAAATGTATATGCGATAGATGCCTATTATTGGAGCATTGGAGATACTTATGTATTTGTTTTATGTGTTTTGTGTATGTGCACCTCTTTTGTTCTGTTGGCGTCTTTATATAAAATAAATAAAATAAAATCTTTTACACAATTTATTTTAGGATTTACTCACATTTGATTCACAGTTAATCTTTTGTACTATCTTACTCAACAGCTTAGGTACTAATCCTCCTTCAAAACACTGCGATTTGTATTTGAGGTGAATAAAGGCTACTGTCATACACCAAACCATGTCAAAATCTTCTCAATGAGCAGTTTCGAGTTAACACTAGTATGCACAATCATCCAAATACTTACATCTACAGACACACCCACAAGTAAGTAAAAACATTTAGACACACAACAATAAGTAAACTTAAAATCATACATTCGTAAAAATAGATTGGTTCAAATACACCCGTATTCAAAGTTCTTAATACAAAATGTGTGACCGATATTCGTTAGATTTGGTTAACGATTACTCAAAACTTTTAACGTAGGTACTAAAATCTAAACGTGGAAATGCATTTACTATACCAATGGTTCCTGGACTAATAGGTTGGTATGAAGCTGACCCCCCATGCTGTAAAAACTTGGTTCACTTTTGTTTATTCGTATGTACACATGCAGCAAGTGTAACCGCAAACTTCCGTTTGCCTGTTTATTGGCATGCATTAAATGTCAGTATATTTTTGCAAATTAGAGTAAATACATTTATAAATAAGACCCAACATGGCCGCATGTAAACAGCTGATAAGATATTGAAAGGTCTCCTTTTAATTATTACCGATATTCGGTAGATAAGTTCGAGGATAACCGTTGTGGCCGATTGGCTCATAGTTTCTACGGTATCTATTTGATCTACAGCGAGGGTGGAAGTCTCGACGACGCGACGGTTGATTGATTTTACCGTATCTATTTGACGATAGAACGGAATAAAACATGGTGGCGTATACATTTTATAGGGAACAACGATCAGCTGTTCAGGCACCTCCATGTCTTATTCCGTCCTATCATCAAATAGGTACTTTAATAGAGACTTCCCCCTCTGGTCACTTTATTTGTGTTTTTCGTATAAAGTGTATTGCTCCTTCTTCAGTACCGCTCACCTACCGCAGTCTAATGCCAATTCGTTCAGCCTTAAACTGTCTCTTCTACTGTACTGCGCTTTTGGGTCAATAATCTATGTTAAAAAGATGTATCGACTTTAAAAATTCTTATTAAATGCATGCGTACAAACATACACTTACAGACATGAAGTGAATCATTTTTACAGTATGGGTGGTCAGTCTCCATGCCAACCTTAGTCCATCCATCCACCGTCCTAAAACCAAACTTTTTTTAGCCCAGATGGTCCATTTGCTGGATGTGATCAAATAAGTTTACTACACCTAAAGGTTAAACCTAAAGGTTCTCTGAAATATTGTAACGACTCTCTTGCGTGTTCGGAGACCACGCTTTCGCCGTTGCGGGACCGTCCACTTGGAACCAGCTGCCTCCTGAAGTGCGCGCCAAGGAAGGGATCGAGAGCTTCAAGAAGGGAATGAAGACCCATTTCTTCACCGCCGCGTCAAGCCTGAAAGCGCCCTTGCAGTGACAATAGTCACGAAACGGCGCCATACAAATCATCATCATCATCATCACAGGATTCCTAAACAAAAAATCACCCGCGTCTATTAAAATTGAATAGAACTGTTGTTTGTACAAACTTTTCTACCTACCCCAATATATTGTAAGGTTTTGTAGGGAGGCCTTTGTTGCCGTGAAAATACCCTTAAATAAGAATACCTCCGGGGGGTGGGAGGAGGGTTGTTCAAAGAACGCTGTAATTAACAAATTTCTTTTCCCGAGATAACATTTTTCATACTTTGGGAGTTTTATCCCCGACAGGGTGGGAGAAATCTTTCTTTTGTTGCTTCAAGATCATTAACCCAATGACTGCTTGAGACAAGATATCTTGTCAAAAATTTCGTGACTTCTACGCAAGATACGGAATTTCTAATTATTTTCGCAAATATGGCAAAAATGATTTTGTTTATAGTCAAGTAATAAATCTGCATGTACGCGCACAGCATATTCAATCGTGGGTAGGCAAAAATATGGAATTTTTCGATTTTCCGAGCAAACACTACTTTATCGTCAAGCAATTTATCTATGCCAGTAATTGTTTAAGTGTCTTGTATTACAATGATGTAAAATACATTTCAGATAAGTAATAAACGAATCCATTTTGTTCATAATTAAGTACGGCAACCACTTTTTTTCCTTTATTGAGGCTTACATTCTACAATAACCATACATACATCGCAGATCAACCGCATTTCTACAGACATACCATCACCTTAGTGCTTGTTTGTCATATCTTAAACAGCGGTAATTTCACGGGAGAAATGTCTATTCGTGTACTGGACCAATGTTTCTTGAATGCTGGAAATGGATTTTGCACATATTGAAAACAACTCTCACATCATTTTTCACGTTTTTTTCTTAGCTCAGATTGTGTAGAATGTTATTCCTGAGACAATTTTATTTAAAGGTCATCCTTGAATCAAAAGGTCGATAAGCCAAAAAAACACTGGAGGGACGATATTACTAAATGGACTAGATGAAAGTGACTCTCTAAAACAGGTGAAGATATACAGCGTCAAAACGAGATGTGATGATCCCACTTCTGATGTACTATGAAGCGACGTGGCGGGTATAGCGTTAGTACTCATTCGTCGACGGAATAGAAAGGGTTAAGAGTGGGAGGAATAAAAAAGGATTAGGAGGGGAATGGGTTTACTTGATGCCTGCTACCCGAGTATAAAACTTAAAGGTAAATTACTCAAGTATAGCGTTTACCAAAAAATGTGTCAACATACATAAAAGAAAAAGATAGTTAGATAAAAAGACATCGCCTTACTAAGTCTTTGCTACAATCAGTTTCCAGGCAACTAGTCTCCTTACACAATATTTGTCTTATGTCCATCAGAGGTAATTTCACATGAGCAATGTTTGCTGGACAAATGTGTCTTATAAGAACTGGAAATTGAATTAAAAAATATTTAAAGTAAACTTAAAATTATCGTGGTTTACGTGTTGTTCTTAGCTCAGATTGTGTAACAAATGTCAAATTCATTGAAAGGTCATCTTTGAATCAAATGGTAGATAAGCCAAACAAGCACTTGAGGGACGAACTGTTTAAGATAACCGACAAGTAGAAGACGTTGTTATTTGTTGTCTACTTTTTGATGTTCACCCATATGTTTTATTTATTTTAATTTTTTAGGTACTTATTATTACGTTCTGTAGCACATGCCTATGGAAAGAAACATACGCTCATGAACTATCCACGATCGTATAAATCGAAAACATGTATGAAAACTAAATTACTCACTAGGAGTGCTATGGTATCTTCCATTTTTTTTTCTATCGATCAATGGGATTTTATGAGTTAAATTTGTATATTGATCTATCTATAATCTAAGTTGCAAGGATATATTCATTCAAAGCTCTCAGATGTATGCCCACAAACAAACACGTGTAGTTCGCGCTTACAAATGCTGAATGTGTACTTACAAATAAAATCCAAACCTCAAATGAACATAAGCCCTACAACTTTTGCCGACCTTCCCTGACACAGGGGTGACATTGGCAAAGTGAACCATTTTTTACAGTAGGGGTGGTCAGTCTCATACCAACCTATGAGTCAAGGAATAATGATCGATGAAGAAAACTGAAACAGCGCCGTCAGTTGCTTTTTTAGCTTCCATACATTTTTTCGGTAAAACGATATGATCGAGCTACAAACGTAAAGCTTTATACTTAATATCTAGTCGCTTGTTAATACTGCAAACTTATAAGTATAATATACGAAAGCAACTCAGTGAGATTATTTAAATATTCTTAAAATATTTCCGACACCCCTTCGTGAATTAATGCAGGATAATAAACAGCGTTAAAGCATGGAGTGAAAAAATATTGATGTAAAGTGATTTACACTGGATATTCAAATTTTGTGTATTGATTAGAGATAAGTACCCCGAGTAGAAAACATTGAGTCAACTTCCCTAAATCACGTAAATATAAAATGTATTAAAAATAAATGACTCACTAGAGGCGCCATTGTATCTTCCACACTTAGTCAAGGGAAATTTTTGCTATTAATCATTTATACTCAGGATAAGTTCTTTACAAATTGGGAGAAAAATATTAGCGACAAATTGAAAGAAGCCCATTTTTGGCAACAAAAACGTATGGAAATAAGCTGAAAATATAGTGCAACTTCTTACCGCGCTATGTCTGAAGAGGTCGCAAGTGGCATTTGAAACCTGTTTATTTTTACAAATACGAGAGCTGCGCTTTCCCTAACTACTTCACTTAAAATAGGGTTTCCCATCTCCCGAGGGGAATGGTCTTTTTTTGTGAAGGATTAGATACCGTGAAACTTTTGCCGACCTACATAAAACAGGGGTGACATTTTCAAAAGTTTCTCGAATAATAGGCTGGTATGACTTCCCTTGACGCTTGGTTCACTTTTATTAATGCCACTCCGGTTTCAGAGAACCGCGGCAAGAGTTACAGTGATTATGTTTATTTGTAATTGGCTTTTATGCTGTAAGTCCACATGCGGCTTATGTAAGCGCGAACTTTCACATGTCTGCTTGTGGGACTGCACTTAATGTAAATCTTAAATGTTTTAAATATTTTTTCAACTAAGATTATAGATTAGATTTTTATGATTTGAATCATAATTCTGTTATATTTTCCGTCCTCTCACTCAAATGTTTATCCTTCCGAAGTTATTTTATGACAAAGCAAAGAAATTCAATAGAAATAGTAAACATATATTAATAACAAAAAAAAATTATTTTTTCCTTACAATAATTCGTCTTTCTCGTATTTAATGCGGAGATCGTCCTCGATGTCTATTATTAAAGAAAACAAATATAGAAATCCCAGCTTGTTATTCTTTTTCTTAAGATCGAATCGTCTTTTGTTCGATGGATTCTTTTTTTACGTCACATTGTGATTATTTTCATATTATAAGGTTCCGAAAAATGTATGGAATATATATATTATTATTTGAACTTGCTTCGGCAGTTCATATACAAAAATTGGAACGATGCTATAGGTACTTAATATTTTATTATCTATCTATAATCTAAGTTGCGAAGGTACGTATCGCCACATTAAAGGTTAACTAAATAAATACTTGTCTTGTCTTGTATCCTGCCGCCTTTCCTCTAGGGGTGGCCAGTACCTCCACACAAGTGCCTCCACTTGACTCTGTCCTTGCATACTTCTTTCATCTCATCTAATTTCATCACTCTTTTCATGCATGCTCTTCTCTTGTTTCCACTCTGTAGATTCCATTCATTCGTTATCTCATTTATCGATCAATCCATTGTTTCCTAGGTCTTCCCCTTCCACGCTTACCTATTACATTCCCTTTATACACTCTTTTTGTCAGTCGGTCTTCACTCATCCTTTCAATATGTCCAAACCATCGCATCACACTTCTTTGAACTTTCACTTTCACGCTTTCTTTGATTCACTGATATGAGAAATCGTGTATAAAACATTTTATTGTGGGTAACCTCTCGTAGTTAATGAAACAATTTTGAGGAAATGCTTATGAAAGCTTCTAAAGTACAGGGTTTTTAGATTTGTTATTGTTTCTATGTAGAAAAAAAGGTGCATTTACTACTTAAGAAACCCATGTTAGCTTTATATGTCACTTATTCAGTTTTACCTTTAAGGTATCGATAAATTTACATTTAAGGCTGATATTTAATGCAGACTCACTATACTCGTAAAACATGTGTTATATTATGTCAATATCTGTTTCTGGCCAAGCAAAAAAATGTGTGATGCATTCCAATCCATAAATTTATCTTAGTCTTTTCTGTGTGTTCTTTTTAAATGTTTTATTTTAACTTTAAGAAACGTTAAAATTACAAAATAATCGCTTGATTAATCATAAATCCGAAGTAACGGTATTATTGCGACTGACTAAAAAAAGTTGGCAAAAGTTGTGGGGCTTATGTTCATTTGAGGTTTGGATTTTATTTGTAAGTACACATTCAGCATTTGTAAGCGCGAACTACACTTGTTGGTTTGTGGGCATACATCTGAGAGCTTTAAATGAATATATCCTTGCAACTTAGATTATAGATAATTATTATTATAGATTACTACCTTTCCATTTGGGGTGAGTATCACAATAAAAGAGAGTATTACCGTATAAACGCTCTCTTACTGCAAATAAATAAAATACGAAGAAACTACCACAAATGGTCAGTCGTGAATGATGTTTATTCACTTTTACTCATGTATTGAACTCAAAAAGTGAGAGATAGCAATGATTGGCATCGTAAGTTCACCAAGGAGCTCTATGGCATCTACAAAGAGCCCGATTTGATCAGTTCCATCAAAATAGGGAGCCTACAGTGAGCAGTGCCCTAAGTACGAGTTGCAAAACTTGAGTAATGTAAAGTTAGTGCGATTTTCCCCTTAATCTGCCGTTTTTGTTTCTTTCACTTTAGCTAAAGAGTTAGGTACAGTGATGAAGAAAATCAAGTTGAAACAAACAAAAACGGCAGATTTTGGGGGAAAATCGCTCTTTAATACTTTCCGTAAACTTTACTTTACTCAAGTTTTGCAACTCGTACTCAGGGTACTGGTCACATAATTAGAATGGATGGCCTAACTCCATTAAGCGCCTAACAATCTCAGAACCACAAGGCTGATGAAAACTTGGAAGGGCAAAAATGCGATAGGTAGACGGTGTTAACGTAGATGCAGCAAATAAGGACGTACGTGTCTGGAGAGCAAAGTTGATGGACAGGTGAGAGTAGAAGAGTATCCTAAATTCAGCCAAGGCCCACCCAGCGCTGTCGAGCTCATGATGATGACAGAACTGAATAATAAAATTTACTTGAGCTTTGTATCAACCCAATATCCGTTTCAACCTCATCAATATAACATTTCCTTAATTAGAAAGAGAACAAAGATGCTTCATTGTTAACAGGCAAATGTAAAAAATGCTAAAAAATATCTCTGGCATTACTAAAATATTATCCTTTAGAGGAATTAGTCCACACGCATTTTAATTATTTTGCTCGGTGAATTGGTCAATTTTTAAATAAAAAATGCATTTTTACGAAACATAATGGCATTTTTAATTATTCAAAACAAAAGATGGAAAAAATAATAAAATATAAGATTTCAAATGATTTTTGAATATTCTATTGTGTTCACAGGTTTTAGTATGACAGGTCTAGCCGACAGTTGTGTCTCATAGTGCGCTTCACTGCTTTGAGCTAGCTTCGGCTCCACTTATTTTATATCTCAATAGGTATATATAAAACAACACAAAAATGGCACGCATTGCTGACTGTCTGTTGCGGACACAGGGGAGGATTTGGGTGAGCCACATTTATTCAGCGTAAATAAATAATAAAATTCGGTTGTCGCAGGACTGAAAACCGCAATATTATGCATGTAAATATTTTGATTTCTCACAGCGGGCCCGACACTTGCTCGAAATGGGAAAAAAACAGTCCACGCGTATTTTGCAATGGAAATTAAATTCAATAAACAGCCACATCTATCCACTTTATATTCTTCGTATTATTGCGTGGATTTTATTTGATTTTGTATTTTTATTGGTTTCAGCATTGGTAAGAAACGAATTTTAATCTACAGCTTCTGAGACAAATTTTATTTGTGGAATTTTCTGTCACTTTACTATGTGTCAAAGATAATGCTAAAAGCTTTTTCTGATTTTGAGAAAATGAATGAAAATTGATTGGCGTTGGTTTTATTTATCAAATTGATATTTTTGTGATGATGGTTGATGATTGTGAGACAAAATTATAGCATTATAAAATGGAGTGTGTTGTGATATGCTGGTATTCGGCTAACCACCCATGCTGTAGAAAATGGTTCACTTTGCCAATACCCCCCCCCCCCTGTTTCAGGGAAGGTCGACAAGAGTTGCATGGTGTATGTTCATTTGAGATTTGGGTTTTTATGTTGTAGATTCACATGCGGCATGTACCTACATATAATAACTTATATGTGTCTGCTTGTGAGAACGCATAATAATATAATGTGAATCCTAAATGTTACATTTATTGCCAACTTAGATTAGATTAAATAGAAAAAAATCTGGAAGAATGTCCGATCCTTAAACCACAACCAAAAAACCTCATGAAAAATTCTTTCGTTGAGTATCAATTAACTGTTATAAAAACTATAATAACAACTTTAGAATTTCACGTTTTACAAAAATGATTTCTTTTATTATTTTTTTCAGAGAAGCATTTCAAATTTTTCTTTAAAAAAGTTCATAGGGACATTAAAAAAACTACTTTTCATAAAAGTGATTGTCTTAAGACGATAGATTAACACAAAAAATATGATGTCGTCTGCCAGTTTCTTTCCATAGTAATGCACTTGTCATGGACCGCAAAAGGTACAATTACAATTTTAAAAAAAATACAAACAAAAACGATTTTTTTTTATAGTTCTCGTTGAAGGTTGTCTGGAAACGGATTTTATCACAACCTTGACTTACTAAGACAACATCCGTTTCGCTCGTATAAAATCTGCAATATGGATTAAAACATTTTTTTTATATTAAGACTCAAGATTTTTTATTTTTTTATTAAGAATTTTAAAATATTAAGACAATGTAAATGAGCAAGAAAATCTGTTACAGGGTGTTATTTCATCCCCTTGTAACGAACTTTCTTGCTTTCGTGATAACTTACTATGAGAACGTACTTTTTACTTAGTCGCTGTCTTTTCTAAGCTTTACTAAGTTACTGTCTCCTCGCCTAGTGTGAAAGATAAATTATTTAAACTGCTAAGTAAACTACTATCTACACTTCACGTTTAAAGTCAACCATAGCGTTTACCAACAAATGTATGGAAACGAAAACACCGCCTCTAGCGAGCGTTTTAGTTTCCATACTTCATTGGTTGTGTTTAAAAGTGGTTTATGAATTTTAAAATGCAGATACGTAGTTAGGACTATAACTATGAAGAATACACCCTGGGCGTGGTAACGTTTACTTCGTTGTTAGTTTTTAAAGAATGGGTAAACTTTTGAACTTGGTGTAGGTTTTTAAATGTGAAAAATTGTGTAGGAAAATGTAAGTATTTAGTTTTAAACAAAGAAGCCAATGTAAGAGTTTTTAAAATATTATATTTTTGAAGTTTTTTTGTTAAAGCTTATCTAACCGTCCAGACAATGGATCAGTTGATAAAATGCTTACGTTCCATGTCAGAGGATTAGGATTCTATCCCCACCAAAATCGTCAGAAATGATATCACGTTTTAATGTTTATTTCAAACTCAAAATAAAATTATAATCATAGCTTACCAAAGTTTTACAAGAAATGACATCAACCCTCTCGGGAGCTGGGAAACCTCCGCTTCATGTGAAGTGGTTGGTGAAAATCCATTTTTATTTTTAACACCTTGTTTTGTCATAGACTCTTCTTTATTATTCCCTTAATTTTTGGCTTCATGTTTTTTCTCTGAAAGAGGATTTTTTCCCCTTTATAAAAAAAAACTACCAGTAACACCACAAAATATTTTTCCATTGAACTTTTCTGTATATTAATATATTTCCTCCCTTTGTAAACAGATGAAACCTCATTTTCGCAATAAAATTTTGTCCGAGAAATTTTCAATTTTTGATTTGAAATTTTAAAATAAAAAATACAACCGTATTAAATGGTGCTGTCAGGTTGAGGCAGCCTCGCCGTCAAATACTCACTGATTTTGGGGATCACTTTTTCCGGATTGCAAGACCGATGGAGTGGAACAGACTGCCATCCGGAGTGAGTGTTTCGTAATCTGTGGTTCTTTTTAAGGGAGCACTGAAACGGCACCTTTATAAAAAAAAATATCAATCGTGCTTGGGAGGGCCCTTGAGGTGTGGCACACAACATAACGGCGCATTTTTATCATGTAGAATATAAATTAAATAAGTTATCCATGAAGGTCTGCTCATGACATCTGTCCATGTCACGATAGCTAGAGCTTCAAAATCCCAGACCCCACCCTGTACCTTCTCAACTACAGACATGACCCTAAAGCGACAATCTAATTTGCCTTTTCAGTACCCCGAGTATAAAAAATTCACATAAACTCCCCTCGATTACGTGAATCTAAAAACGTATGTAAGATATAGCAGCACTCCTAGTGAATGATTTAGTTGATGTTGTTCCGAATGTGTGATAGTATGTCTGTGTATGTTTACTTACTTGTGTGAGTGCATCTCTATACGTAGGTATTTGGATAGTGTCCACTCGAAGCTTCTAATTAAGAATATTGTAGCATGGTCTGGCGTATGCTAGAGCAGCCCTTATACGCCTATAAAAAGAGATTGCGATGCTTTGATAAGTGACGCCGAGCCAACTAGTACACCAAATGTGAGTGAATTCTAAAATAAATTGTGTTAAATAAACGATTCGAAGTTTTATTAAATTGAGCCCAAGTAAATCGTTACAATGTATATTTATTCGATATACGCGATTGAGGGGAGTATGCTCAAACCCTCCTCGTACCCGTCCTGTATGTATGTGTCAGAAGGACCCACAGCACATGGACGCTCATGCAAAGCTATATATTTTCTCAAGTGGCGAAAGGCCTTCCCGTGAAGTGAAAGCAACGGCACGACAAAACAAGAACCTCTAGGTCAGAGGCGTGCCCATGACTCGGACGAAAAGTAAATGGTTCGATGCTACTGAAGCTAATAGCATACCTCGGGTGGCACTCCTTGTGGGATTGTTGCTAGATCACGAGTAGCGTGAATAATAATACACAAAATACGAAATAATAATAATTTAAATCTAAGGACAGGATTACTGTGAATCCGCTGCGGATGCAGCTTGGCAAAATGAAGCGCAAAATCGCTCAAAAGCGGAGAAATTTGATTTTGTAGCAACAAAGTCTGCGTAACCGACTGGGCCAATGGCCGGCCGTACTGCAGCAAGGAGCGCAACCCGATCAGAGTGTCGCAATGGACAGTACCATAATATATGAGACACGTCCTGGGAGCTGGCGCCGCAAGGGCACTCTGCTGATAAGATGGATGGGATACCCAGCTGGTGTAGTTTGGCTTTAAAGTTTCCGTGGCCAGTTAAAAACTGGCTGGTAAAGTGGTTCGGGACAAGCCACTTTGCAGCCAAGCGCTGTTCGACGGAGGGGAAAAAAGAGTACAATATGTTGTTCTCCGAACTATTCCACTCTCGCTGCCATTGCCGTGTCGCGAGGGAAAAAAGAGTGTCTTCAACGGCTTGCGTTACGCGCCCCACGGGAGGTTCGACAATTGTGGCATCGATCGCCGCCGAAAGGCCGCGTCTGAGAAGACCGAAGGCAGCTGAGAGTTGTAGCTGGAGATCTAGTGGGAAGACCCCCGCTAGGACTGGAAGAGCCACAGTGGAGGTCGTTCTATACGCTTTAGTCATTAGTAACAGAGCCCGTCTCTGACCAGAAAGAACTGCGCGGCGCGTGTTGCCTGAAAGGCACTTGTCCGCCCAGCATATTGACGCGTACGCAGCAATACCTAGGAAGACTGAGTCATAAAGGATCCGAAGAGCGCGGCCTTGCAGGCCCCACCTTTCCGTAGGCATTGCTACCTCGGATAGTGATCGCTTTGGCGTGCTGAGTGAAGCTCAGTTTGGTGTCTAACTTGACTCCAAGATACACCACAGAGTGAAAATTATGTTGTATAGTTAAGGTAATGCACAGCTTGGAAGATGCACGTGCCAACCATGTAAGATGGCACGTGCCATGTACACCGCCGGACAAAAACAAATACGAGTTTACCTGCTACCGCACCACTTGACTTTACTGAACCCTTTTTCTAAGAAATCCTTTATCGATATCTCTTTCTTTTGTTTGATAAATTAAGGACACATAGTGTCCCTAATTTTGTTATTAAAAATAAAGGTGAATTCACTAAATATTAAATATTTTTAAATTTTATAAATATGTTTAAATTTTAAATACATACTTTACATACTTTAAATTTTAAATAATTTAAAATAAAGCGATACGAACCTACTTCTTCACATATGTCAAACAATACAAAAAAACTAATAAAATATCAAGAATAATTCATTATATGTCAATTATATTTTTTTTTTAAGACTCGTATTTTTTTTTATCCGGGGGTGTACACTGTACTTGCCATATTACATCCTTACAACTTTAAGATAAAATAATCTCTTCACTCGGTTCATATAAGCAAGACTAGTAAGCAATATTGTATACTTGTCTCGCTTATACATGGAAGTAGATATTTACAACTCGCGTTTGTGTAGAGAAAATAACTGATGGAACAATGTTGGGAATAGAGGAATCACGTATTTTAAATTTGATGTTAATATGGTGAAATAATGGGATATACAAAGTGAGTGTTAAAGAAGAAAATGTATGAAAAAATGATGGATTTCAATGACTTAAAAGAGGTATGTAAGGACAGGAAGAAATGGATTTCTGCAGAGGGTCTGGCCACCCCTAGCACAATGGCGTCAAAGTTACAGTTACAGATGACAAAAATAGTTAAAGTACTTTTTTGGGGAAGAAGGGTTTCATCTGGCTGAGAAAAACAATCCAGAAAAAACTGTGTGATTTCGATTCATAAATCTATTATCTTTAATCTAAGTCGCATAGATATATTAAAATTTAAAATTCATAATAAATGCATGCCCACAATCAGAGACATTAAAAAAAAATTAAAATTAGGCTGATTTATTTGGTGAGCGCTGTTTTAGTGTGTATCACACCTCAAGATCCCTCTGCGAGCTTGGTCGTTGCTGTAGAAAGCGACAATTCTCAAGCAAGACCCAGTTGTTGTAAGGCTGGATGGACCTTTTGATGACCGGTCTTTGGTAAAGGTTTATGAATTTTTCAACCCAGCGAAGAGCAAATTTGAAAATATAAATGGTATATTTTTTGTGCTCCGCCGGGATTCGAACCCACGACCTTCCAGTTACAAAAACATTATAAGTTACATGTAAGTTACAAATGCTGCATGTGCACTTACAATTCAAAAACAAAACCTCAAGTGAACATCAGCCATGCAACATTTGCCGACATTCCCTGAAACAGGGGACATTGGCAATGTGAACCATTTTTATAAAACCAACCTATAAGTTAAGGGATAAATACTTCGTGAATAAAAATATTCAAAATTGTTCAATCATAGTACATAGATAGCGCCGTTTAGTGAACTTGCCACCTCAAAAGGAGCTAAAAAGTGACATGGCATATCCTTGTATTTACTGATCTGAGGTTTATACCTTGAGCAAATACGCTCGGGTTCGCCATAGATCATCCGATGTTAAACTTGAGATTAAGCTCGGTTCAAATCTCTTTATCCCTTCTTTGTGATTCACTTTGTTTGAAAGGTTATTTAGTTCAAAGAAAATCCTACGTTTTCAAGATTGGGATGAAGTAGCTTAAGTAGATTATTTTTGAAAGCAGATACAAGCATTTCAGTGTGTTATCTATTTTATAAATAAAAAAGTTATCTACTTATTTAACAACAATATTTTTCTTGTGTTTTTTCGGGGTAGACCATGGTCTATTTACAGCTATTTATCTGCCGGCGTTTTCGACGAGTGGCTTTCAAAATTTTAAAGCTGTAAGCTATCCTTGATTCCTTGACTTATAGGTTGGTATGAGGCTGACCACCCATACTGTAAAATATGGTTCACTTTGCCAATGTCACCCCTGTGTTAGGAAAGGTCGGCAAAAGTTGTGGGGCTTATGTTTATTTGAGGTTTGGATTTTATTTGTGAGTACACATTCAGCATTTGTAAGCGCGAACTACACGTGTTGGTTTGTGGGCATACATCTGAGAGCTTTAAATGAATATATCCTTGCAACATAGATTATAGATTATTATATCAAAAAAATCCTGCTTATCGGGAATTTACAATGGATGACGTCACATAGCTTAGGGCTATTTAGATTGTTCAGACCTCATTAGTTCATCTAATAGACGGTCTATTGCATTTGACCTTTTCTAAATACTTCAAACACCTCTTAATTAAACTTAGCAGGCCATTGACTATTGCATTTGTTTAATGAATCAACAATATATTACACCCAAGCAAGCAACAAGGTAAATATATCCTCACCGTAGACAATTTCAATTATCCTTCATACCGTTACCAGTGAAAAGCCATTTACGAGGAATGTTCCAAAAATAACCTGATTTTATTTATTTATTAAGATTTTTACAAAATTATTTTCGTTTAAATCACAAAACGTTTGATCCACAGCTGAGCTACAGATTATCAGTATTTTATTTTTAAAATGCACTGTAGGCTGCAGATGAGCCATGACTTTGTTGGTTGAGACCTTCTCATCGCGTTTCAGTCATACAATCAATAAATTATTATTGACAATATAATATTATTATTATTGACAATAATGATCAGTAATCTAAGCTGCAAAGATAAATGAACATTTATGTCTCATTCTTAATGCATGCGCATATACAATTCACGCTTACACATGCGGCATGTGCACTTTCAAAATAAACCATACGTCACGTCGTCACAGGAACATAAGCTCTGAAAATCTGGTGAGCTGGGAAACTCTCACTTCAACTGAAGTGGTAAATCTAAGTCTGGCCCCCTTGCCAGTAAAAATAAATAGGTTATACTCGCCACATGCTACCCTTCGGGAGAAACGCAGTAAAAAGTTACAGAAGTTACATTTTGTAGAAAATTAGTTAGGGCCTGTTGCACCAACCTCCAATCAATATTTGATTGAAACATCAAATTTGATTGCTTAGTTCTGGTAAGGACCTCGTTTAAATATTTCTCGAAAGTTGGTAAAAATGTGATGAAATTTGAACAGGAAATATGATTCACATCAGCTGACTTACGTATATGCAATCAATTGTTTGATTTGAAAGGGAGAAATCACACTTAAGTTTGATTTTCGTCTGATTCGAGTTTGGTGCAACAGGCCCTTTTAGTATGTTCAAAATTGTTTTTAACAAATATACAGTTTTTTTTCTAGAATGATCAGCAGCTACATACATAAATTTATTTGGATTGTTTTAAAAGAAATGAAATTTGAATTGTTATGATGGCATACGTCAATTTTTATTTTTCACTTGTAAAATTTTAAATTGATATTGTAAAGTCCCATAGTTGTAACACTTAGTCTACTTTTTAATTTAATAAAACTGAATCAAATTTTCAGAACGGTAAATTTGTACTGGAATGAATGAAATAAATTTCTATTTATTAAGCGCTTTAAAATTTACTGAAAAGCATACTCGTTGTAAGCCTCCCATACATGCGGTTGAAAATGTTGATGTGCATTTAATCATTTCATTGCAAATTGATTTGAAATTGCAATTGTACAATTAAAATATTTCGAAGTGTATTTTTTTTAAATAAATACTTGCGTAGCTAACTATGTGTGTATAATTTATACCTATTATTCTTTATTATGCTGACCGCCCACGTCTAATTTTATGGTTAAATTAATTAACTTTTGCCTTTAACCCTTAAAATCTATTTATACATTGAAATAAAATGTGTTTTTGTATTTTTAACAAAACGCAAAAAAAAAAACCTGAAATTTTATTGTCGAGTGAGCTTTAGAGTGGCCCGGCGTTGGAATAAATTTTCCTGGATTTTGTGTTGCCCGCAACAAAAGTTGAATTATCCCATTTCCCTTTTCCCCAACACAAAAGGTGGGAGCGCAGACTCAGGGAAAAATTCGTACAACCTTCCATTCGAAAAAAGTATTTCCTCTAAAGCTCTCACCTCACCAAAACTTGTATATTTTTCACTCAACTTTCTAAAAAAAATCTAGCACTTTGCTGTGTTCTTTTTCATGAAACTTATTTAAAGCTTAAGGTCATCATTAGTAATTCTTTCATCGGCTGAATTTTTTATTTTTAACGATTGAAACTTATTTATTTATACAAAATAAGTTGGCGCTATGGTTAAACAGATAGAGAACAGAGCCGTAGTAGGTCTAGCGTATGTAAAAAATAAAACAGCACCGGTTCGATTCTCAGAAAATTCTTTAAACAAAAAATTGACGTCACTGGTATGGTCGAGCGGATAAGGCGTTTGCACTCGAATTTTCACTTTTGAAACTGACATAAATATGAATCCTGTCGTGTCCTATCGACAACAACTTCGACCCTGGTTCAACAGATGACAGTAAGTAATTTTTAATG
The DNA here is from genome assembly GCA_951799405.1 of Agapetus fuscipes. NCBI lineage: Eukaryota > Metazoa > Arthropoda > Insecta > Trichoptera > Glossosomatidae > Agapetus > Agapetus fuscipes. The sequence goes on along the minus strand of OX637349.1, from coordinate 9,154,205 downwards.
AACGGTTATATAAATAAAAAGTGATGAATTATTAATTGATAACGTTTTACCTGTTTTTGGTTTTGAAAAATAAAATGAAATATTGATTTCCATCCCTCCTTACGAATTAATTTAAAAACCACTTTTTTAAGAGAGTGTTGAGCTTGATGATGATGATGATGATCATAAAAGATAGAAAGCTGTTTTCTCCTCACCTAAGTGTGTTTGTTTTTTTTTAGTCAAATGTACATTATTATTTTTGCTCCTCGACTTATAGGTTCGTACTAGACGGCCGATCCATAGTGGGATAATTAATTTACTTTGCCAATGTCACACTTGTTTCAGGGAAGGACAGCAAATTTATGTCGTTTGAATTTTTATTTTTTAGGTTCACATGCATCATGTATACGCGCAAACTCATGGACTTTAAGGCACGCATTAAAATATCAATCTTTCAAGTTTTTACATCGTTGCAACTTAGATAATAGATTCTGGTTTACATAACAACGACGATTTCCCCGGATTCAATCTCAGCCATTCCACTCAAAAAGCTGAACATATATTCATTCATTTGTTGACCTGGCACCTACAAAATTAAAATCTTTTTCCAACACCCGCTTTTGAGATAAAAACGAAAGGTCGTATTTATTGTATTGTTACGATCGTATGCGTTCGTGTGGACGTGAGCCTAGGCACGCTGATTGGTGTGTATCTACCATATTTTTGAACATGCAAGAATCGTCTCTGCCGCACATATATATACGAGCAAAGATTCTGTGGGACAGACATCGTGACATGTGAGACAAGTGACAGTAGCTTTGATCATTGTAACGCAAACACCTGTAAATATAGAGCGAAGAGTGAACAGTACATTGTAATATACATATTAAATTGTGAAAAATCAATCATGTGAAATAAATTTAGCCCCAAGTCAAATCACAACAGTATTTTATTTCTCTTTGTTTCATTTTCCTGTATTTATGATAACGGTGCTTGTTTATTTCAGCATGCCCTGAAGAGGCTTTCAGGGCTGAAACTTTACCCTCACCGAGGATTTTAATCATCCCCAATTTAGTGTAGTAAAATCCACCGCGACATTAAAGATTCAAGCTGTGTAGAATCCCACCCTTGTGAATGTAGGGAGGAATATCTTGTTACCAGCTCATAGGTGTGTGGATTTCACTCCACTGACTTGGTAATATGATATTTAGATAAAACCTGTGATTTATTTCAAGGCTTATTTTAGTGTTACAACTTCTTATTCTCGTACCATATCAGGTTCCTCCGACGTTGACAATCACTTGTGAGAATGCCTCCCTGTCTCTCGCAGTTCTTAATAAGTCTTCAACTGCTTTTTTTTTGTTATGCAAATTACACATTATTTTTCTTTTTTAATGAATTTAATGCGTTTGTATTTTTATTTGGATATTCTTTGTTATTTAAGGGAATCCTATCTGTGATGTGTTCTACTCTGTAATTTTCAAAAAAAAAAAATGTGTTATAATCTTAGTTGGAAAGATACATCAAAATTGTGGGTTAATTTTTTTTCAGACAAGCAAACAAAAGTAAGTTCGCCCTTACACAAGCCACATGTGTACCTACCTACTTGCAAAAAAAACGAATCTCAAATGAACCCTGCAAGTCTTGCCAAAGTGTCTTGAAATATGAATGATATTGGTAATACGTGTACCAATTGATCATCTTGATCATCGTTATCCCTACCTATTAAACAAAAAATAATTATAACAAAAGGGCGATAAACCAGAATAAATAAGAAAAACAATATCCATCAAAAGTTAAATTGATATTATTGAGCCGTATATTTGATAACCAATTGTGAACCATTTTGTGAGGAGAACGTTTTAATCATGTTGATATTATGTCCATTTCGTTCCCAATAATAAAGCCGGTGCATTCCTGACATCATTATTCTGGGCGACCACTTTTCGATAGTGAAATTTGACGTTTATTGTTTAGTCATAATTAATGGTTCATCGAGTCGTATAATTTACAACCCTTTATGAATTATGGATCAGAATGCACCGCGGAAATGTCGTTAATCTAATACCATTCCCCAAGTGTACAACTCTACATTCGTACTGAAAATATAAGAAACAAAAACAGCGCGTCTAGTGAGCGTTTAAGTTAACGTGTATTTACGGTAAAACGCAATAAATGAAGTTGTATACTTGTCGTATTGCACTATTCGAAAACTGTTTTATGAGAAGACTGTGCCAAATGTGCGTGATATTAAAATTTTAATAACTAAGCTACTTATAACCTTTATAAACCACTCAAAAAATCATTAAAAATAGGTCGTTTGAAATAGTGAAAAAAAGGTCTTGGTTAATTAAGAGTTGGCGCTGTCTATAGTGACTAGCACGCTCACAGGTGCTCTTGAGGTGTGATTCACACAAAAGCAGTGCTCCCCAAATAAATCATCTCTATATTATTATTATCATGAAAAGTGCATCTGCTTAGCTTGTCTCGCGACCTGCGCGCACGGCTTGCAATTATTTTGATCGGTCTGCTCTTAAAGTATGATTGTTTATTTTGGTTGTATAGGCCATAAATCATCCCAACTCTATACCACATGGCCGGTCTCTTCACTGAGCTTGAATCGAAATGTTATGTTATTAATATCTGCTAACACAAACGTGCTAAGTGGATAGAATTTCTATGTAATCTATGAAATTCTGAAAATCTTCAGGAAATCTTTGAATAAATCAGATTAAAAAAAAACTTTGTAGAAAACAAATATTACAATTTAATTTCTGCAACAGGTTTCATTAATATATATATATATATATATATTTTTTAAGAAATCCTGTGCGGGAGACTCCCTAGATTCTAAAGACTCTAAGGGTCTATGACACTTGTTGTAGTGCCGCAGAGGTGTACGAGCTTGGTCGTCGCTACAAAACACCAATACTCAAGCAAGACCCAGTTGCTGTAAGGCTGGATGGACCTTTGGTAACCGGTCATTGGTAAAGGTTTATGAATTTTTCAACCCAGCGAAGAGCAAATTTGAAAATATAAATGGTATATTTTTTGTGCTCCGCCAGGATTCGAACCCACAACCTTCCCATTCAGAGTCCGCAGTGCTACCACTGAGCTACGGACCGGTCACGAATATACCGTTTGCATCATCAGGCAGTATTATTACTACATTTATTTATTAAAGTTTTCCCGCCTTTCGAAAGCTCAATTGGTGTAACGCTTACATTAAGTGCCAATGAGCTAGAGTCCGCTCCCCACCAAGGGGTCAGAAATGATTTCCCGTTTTAGTTTTTATTTCTATTCAAAATAAAAATATCGGCAAAATTTACTCAGCCTTTACGATAAATGAAAACCAGCCCCCTCGGGAGCTGGGACCTCCTCACGTCAAAATAAATGGTAAGCGTAAGGCCAGCCCCCTTACTTATGTAAATAAATATATTTCGCACGACACATACGATATTTTCTGGAGCAATCGTAACTGTTACTGTAATCCAGATAAGGCCCAGTAAGGCCAGAACCTCTTCATTGCTTCACACCGTTGCTTACCTCTTAAAATTTATTCATATCAATCACCTTTTCATTTACTCTCTATACTACGTGGTGACAAGTTGCACTTCATGTGCAGATTAATTTCGTCTTTACGCATTCAACATTATCGATTCCTAGACTTCCGACATTCGTGCTAACACATCGACTATTAGTATTAAGTCTGTACTAATATTATTAAGTTAAGTTGCTATTGATTAACTTGTTGCCAGCGTTTATGTTTGTGTTAACATAAACACATTTGTTTTTTTTTTAATTTGTAGCGTAAACAATTTTGTTTACAAGAGCTTATAAGCTATACTGTACACCGAGCATACAACATTATGTAAATTTCCTCGATCTCGTAAATAGAAAAATGTATGGAAAATTCAACAGCACCTCTAGGAAGTGATGTAGTTTGCACTGAGTTTTTCTAATTACGTTTTCCAGGCGATTTACGTTATGTTTTATACTTACAGGAACAGGAAGTGGATGAATGTGAGAGTTTGGTTCAGTGTTTAAATTTTAAAAATTACTCACTTGTATAAATGAGGATTTAACAGAGAATATACAGTTTGTAGGTTAGGTCAGGTTACGTTCCTATAATAATTATGAATTGATTCTTTTAATAATTTTAAAATGAAAATACAATTTCTTAAAACTCATTTATGAGCTAATTTTATGCACACCCAGTTTCGGGAGAAGCTGTACCTGGGAATCTTCAGGGTTTGAATGAAACTGACACTTTGCAAAATATACAAAATAGGGTAATTTCACTTTTTTTATTTCATAAAATGATAGACTACCTTTTTAAAAATGCATAGCTGCGTTTTTAAAAAACTAATATCTGGCTAAGTTTTTAATTTATAGCTCTGTAAAATTCGCCCATTTCGATTTCCGGTAAAACGGGTATTTTTTTTAAATTTAGGCGGATGTGACGTCGATTGATCTTAGGATCTTTGGAGTGTACCTTTAGGTATTCTAAGACCGACGGATCCAACTACGTAATTTTGACGTCACAGCGTGGCTAGTCGGCCCCGATACGTTTTTTTTATTTCTGAAAATAATCAATGTTATGATCACAGATCACGGAACATAAGTTATGATCCTTGAAATGTACTCTACACTAACAAAATATTTTAAACCGTTTTATCCACCACTGCAATTACCCTATTGTGTGGATTAATTATATTCAGAAGGGGTCGCCTTGTGCATACCTACATATGTATCAAAGCAGGCACATTTTGAGTAGGAGCGAAGATATTTGTAGATTTTTCAGGTTCACGCTTACACATGCTGCATGCTCATACTTCTTCTTCTTTCTTGTTTCAGGAAGGTCATCCCACTGTTCATCACTGAAGAAGACAGCTACGAGAAGGACGTTCTATTCTATGTGAATCTTGGTACACCACAAATGGTTGGAGGTAAAATTACTACAAATTATAGATACTTTAAAATTATAGCTCAAAAAATATTAAAAACTTAACAAAATACCTAAGATTTGAAGCAAATATTGGTTGCAGAAAACGTAGGCAAAAATGTATTTTTAATGTAAATTTTGCATAATTTTTTCCTCAACAAATTCCTGATATTTTGATATCCAGTTATCACAACAAATGTATGTGTTTTTTAATTGTAAAGAAATTCATTTTGTTTCGTGTTACCTCAAAATTGGGGTCACAAAGTGTTCAACATAACATTTTTAAATCAATTTTGAACATTCAATTCGCACAATAAACTTACAAATTTGTGTCTTAATGCACTTTTATTACAAATTTGTTTCGTAAAATTTTGGGTGTCTTGTTTCGTTTTTTAATTTCTTTGTAAAAATAACTTCCCTAAAAAATTATGGTAGCTCCCATAAATAATTTGGAATTTATTAAGTAAATTCTCAAATATTGAATAGTTATTTTGGGGTAAAGCAAAGAACAAAAACATGCAGGTTAGTTTATCCTTAGTTGCTTTTATATCATCTTAGAATCATTAGAAACTCTTTCACATCATTATCGCATCAATAAAATCTATAAAAAATGAGTATAGATTTCAGTAAGTATTCATAAATTTCATTCAACATTTTATAGCAAACAATGTTGGAAACTTAGCAGTTTCACACAATTACAAAAGCCTTGAAATATAGTTACAAAATAATACTACAAAAACATGTTCAGTATTTTCAACATTCCACATTCAAACTTTCAGTGGCGTAGGGTTCTGATCTAATAACTCGATTCCCATCGGCTTCCCTTTCGTTCTAGACATTTTTTTTTAAATAATACAAAAAGTTAATGCATTTTAATTTTTCTATTAAAATTACACAGGTTTTTGACTAATATTATATGTACCTACTTACAAAAGTACCCGCAAAGAGTTTGCGGTAAAGAAGCAAAATATGTATCCATTTGATTCTGTGACGGCTCGACCGGCTTCTCAAAGTCGTCATACTACGAAAAAAGGGGAGGGGAAGATGCAAGAGCGGGGAGGAGCGAAAAGAAGCCGAAGAGGTGGAATCAGATGACAAAAATCTCATACAAGCCGGTTTAAAATCGAATTAAGTTTCTGAATGTACATCATTACAAAATACTTGATACATGAAAATCAGTTGTGAAAAGACAACATTTCTTTATTTTATAATAACTGGGGCGTTTGATTCTCAACCGGGTTTCCTTTTGAAAAATCTCACTCTTCGCCACTGAAACGTAGTATACTTTTCAGAATACATCTGTAAAATTGGTTATCGCTTACAACTACTGTAGTTTAGATTTACTGAAATTCACATAGCAATGCAAATTATGCAAGTGATAACGTATTTAGTTCACAGTAATGCATTTTTATAAATAAAAATAAAACAAAACAATGGTAAAAAATTTCAATGTATTTTTTCAAAATTTTACTTCGCTTGTAACTTCTACGATATTGTTTTTACATGTATCGGGTTTAATTTTGAACGTGAAAATTGTTTATTTCCTTAATTTTTAAGATCAAACAATGGTTATATTTTCCTTGTTTTTGTGTTTTCCTACCTTCATTTGATATTTCTACATTTTTTTTTTAAATTATGCCTTTTAAATTTTTTCACACTAAAATAAAGTTAATTTACAACCACAACGAAAACCAATATTTTGTGAGACGATAGGAAGAATCGTTTTATTAACGTTCAACTAAGGTTTCCAGGGTTATTTTAAAGTACAAGTTTTGAAATAATCTCGTGCCATTTTTTATTACAAGGATTTTTTCGAAAAACAGCACAAAAATGAAAAATAAACATTACAACACTTCTCAAAATCATTAAACTTAACACATTATGTAACTATATAAAACACAATAATTAAGATTTATCACATTATAAATAATCTAGATTTAACACAAAAATAGCTTAATTTTTATTTTCACCTTTATTTTGATTCTATTTTGTATATTTTATTACACTTTAAATTTTTAAATCACATCTTTTTCTCTTTCCAATATCACACAATATATATTTAGCTCAATTTCTCAATTATTTTTTCCGAAACACAATTAGTTTTTTATCCCCTTTATACTTGATATTTTCTTCACCTTTATAAACTTATTTCCTCTTAAGTTATCTATTAAATTAGTTTATATTTTTTGTTCTTATTTTTCTATTTTTCTTATTTATTTTTTATTCCTCCTCTGCAGAGATGTTCGAAGTATTCTTGCCGACTCCAAAAAGAAAATTTTCAGTTCGCCTTCCTCCCGGTAAGCTACCATTCCTATTTATTATTTTATTCTTAACCCCCATTTATTTTATTCTTATTTCACTAATACAATACAAAGGGTATTAACGGGTGACAGGGTACTAAAATAAAATAAAAATCTACTAAAATACACAAGAAAACAACAATGGATTTTTAAAACAAATATTTTTAAAAAACTTTCAAAAATCAAAATACATTTCCATTCTTTTGATGATTAGATTTTCATTCTCTCATGTCATTTTTAATGAGTTTTCACTTCATTAGTGGATCAACTTATTGTTTTTTTTTATTCTTTCATTATTATTCAATTCATAAGAAATCTGCTTTTGCTTCTTTCATTCCTTTTCGATAGAAAATGCATTTTTACTTAGATGCTTCCTAGCAGCAGATACTTATATAGAGAGATGTTTATTGTATTGATTAATCTAGAAGTACCTACCCTGTGTACCTAATAAAATAATATTGTATTTTTTTATCTACCTATTTATCAAAATTATTTGATTCTAAATGCTCTATTTATGATTATTTCTCTTTCGCCTATGTACATTTATACCAGACGTCCGATAAAAACATTAAAAAGGGAAAAACACTTAAGAAGTATTTTTTTTCTAATGGTCTTTCTTTTCATTTTTCTTGTATTGGGGATAAAATTTGTTCTTAACCGGATTAAATTTATTTTTCACGTATAGTAAGAAATTGGAAAACAGTAATGTAAGGAATTTTCTCGAAAATGAGGTATGGAAATGGTGATAATTTTTTTCATGCATGTCCATATATTTATTTATCTGATTTTCGAAAAAATACAAATCAGAAACTTTTTTAAGCCGAAAACAAAATTTTTTTTTTATACAATGGGACATTTTTAGACCTCAAAAAGTTTTGGAGGGACATATAAAATGCACAGGAAATCATTAGTCCAATACTAATATTTATAGGATTTTTCAATTGATAAATAATAATCCCTGATTTCACCAACAACTCAAACATTTCTAGTATTTTGTATTATAAAATAAGGAAATAAAATTTTCAGCATTTAATCCTTATGGAAGCAAAAACGAAAAGCTACTATATTTTTGAAAATGCGATGAATTAATGGATTCATATAATATTTATCACTATTTCCAAAAATAATCCTATACTGCTGCCGTTGTTTCTACACAACAAGCTCTATACATTTGTAATATTTAAATACTGAAAAAAATAATAAATATTATTCTTCTTGCTCCTTAAATGGGGTCTTAAATCAAATAAATACAATTTTATTTTTCTAAATTCCTCTTTGATTTTTATTATTTCCTTCATTTCTTTCATGTCTAAGGTGATTATTTTTGGATTATGATCCTCCGAATCATTTAGTCATTTTTAAAGCTCTTGTAACGGACGTATATATACAATCTATTTAAATCTCCCTCCGACCTTTCTTGCTTTCAGTTCTCATAATTATGTTTCCACTAGTATGAATCCACGATGAATTAATATCTGGTCTGCCAGAAACCAGAACAAAAAACATAGTATAGTTGCCAAAACATTCTTGAAATGCTGTGCACATCCATATGTGACGTCACGCAGCATAGTGAAATTTTGAATGTGCAGGCTCCTTTATGGGGACTGATATTTTTCTCAGTTTTCTATCCTCAGAGATGTTGGTGAAATTCAGTTGTTATTTCTGTGGGCTACTTACGCATGGGTTACTTGAAGTGTCGGGCGTTTGGTATAAACGACTAGGTTTGTTATATATTTTGACTTCTCTGTTTCCGATATTTCGCCTCGGGCATCCCATCCATTGCTGTATTTTATTCTCCACACCCTAACTTTATCGTAAGTACTTGGAATTCTCTCTTATTTTTACTTTTGTGTATGGTTTGATTGTATAGCACGACCGCCGAGAGAATGCGTTTCTGACAGCTGTCAGTTTGTCGTGATGGGTGTTTGAAAATAAGCTATTATTATTTACTTTGTAAAGAAATGTTATGATTATTTATTTGAACTCTCTTTTTGTGTGAATCACACGTCAAGAGCCTTATCAAGAGGGGCATTACTACAAAACGCATCACAAAACATAAACAATTGATATAGCATTGTAAATGCGTCATATTACTTATTTAAAAATTCAAATGGGTAAAACACAGTTTTAATTCACTTATTTGTTTCTTTTTAGTGCTCGAACATTTTCACCTAATGTGGCATCTTCAGGAGCAGAATGATTTCATTTTTCCATAGTTCCAGAACCATTCTGCTCCAGAAGATACCTCATTAGGCGAAAATGTTCGAGCACAAAAAATAAATAAATAAGTTAATTAAAACTGTGTTTTACCCGTTTGAATTTTTAAATAAGTAAAGATGGACTTTCACTGTGTTGACAGATTAACACTAAAAAATATAAAGAAATATTATTAAAATTTAGTAAATAAATAAGCATTAATTTTCGTTTATATAATGTTTGTTATTTTTTATTTTCAATAACACTACCTAACACTGCCTAAAGTTTCTTGACTTATAGGTTGGTGTGAGGCTGACCACCTATACTGTAAAAAAATATTCACACCCCTGTTTCAGGGAGAACAACAAGAGTTGTGGAGCTTAGGTTCATTTGAGATTTTGAATTTTATGTTGTAAATTCACTAAGCTACTCGTATGTATAAGCGTGAATTTACACGAGTCTGCTTGTGGGCATGCATTTAATATGTCTCTCAAATGTAAATATATCTTTGCAACTAAAATTAAATAATGAATATAGACATTTATTTATCTGTTGGGCAAATTAACAATAAAAAAAAACGGCTAATTCAACGCCACTGCAAAGTTACGTCACCCGTTCAGTGACCACCTGTCAGAAACACATTCTCTCGATGGCCGTACTATATATTTTGCTTGTTGGTTCTTCATACTAAATCCTTCTTCATACAAAATAATGTCTTCTGTTTTTGTCTCTAACTTGCACTCTCCCTGTTTTTTTAGGTTTTGTTGTTTTGTTTCTAATCTGTCTAACCCTATCAATCACTTTTATGTTCATTTTTATTTTGTGTCGTTCATTACATTTAATTTCTATTTTCACAAAAAAAAATTAAAAACCTGAAATTACTCTAAAAACATTATATATATTATACCACGTTTAAAAAAATTGACTGATTACCATAAACTTTGATTTCTAATTACAATAAATATTAGTTAATGTATCTATAATATAATAATAATCTATAATCTAAGTTGCAAGGATATATTCATTTAAAGCTCTCAGATGTATGCCCACAAACCAACAAGTGTAGTTCGCGCTTACAAATGCTGAATGTGTACTTACAAATAAAATCCAAACCTCAAATGAACATAAGCCCCACAACTTTTGCCGACCTTCCCTGAAACAGGGGTGACATTGGCAAAGTGAACCATTTTTTACAGTATGGGTGGTCAGCCTCATACCAACCTATAAGTCAAGGAATGTAGGTATTAAAATAATAAAACAAAAGTGTATCTGTACGTATTTACAAAAAGCGAAAATCCAAAAATATTCAATTTTATAACCAAAAATATTCATTTACAAAAAGTTAAATTCTCAGCACTTAAATGTTCAAATAAATATTATTTCACATGCAATAAAAGCAATAACAAATTGAAAATGTTTTATCTTTTCTCTAATCTAATGGTTTATTAAAAACTTATATGTATAACGTCTTTATAATGTCATATCGGTTATAATCTCTTTTCAAAATGACCGCTCTGAATTTAGATACAAAAAAAAACAGTTTATATTCAAATAGCTACATAAAACATATTTTCCTAAAACAATAAATTTGCAATTACATCCTACACAAAAAATTAGCATGCATAAAATACCAAATTTTATTTATTCCGACTCCCTCACCAGCCCCCAAAATATTAATCCGGATTACGAAATTGTTTTATTAATTGGAAACAACCGGAAATTTTTACGTCTGACAAAATTTATGCTTTCATCTGCCACACTGGTCGCAAATTTACAATTTGAACATCTTGTATCAAAGACAGTCAAGTCCCATTTTCGGTACATATTTTTACCTTCAATTTTTGTTCAAATCTTCGGTTGATAGCTGAGTTAGTAGAATGCTTGCGTTCCGTGCCGGAGGGCTAAGGTTGTATCCCCACCAAGAGTGTCAGAAATTATTTTTGTTTTGGTATTTATTCCAAACCCACAATAATAAAATACCGTCGAGGTTTACTCAGGCTTCACAAGATATGATGAAAGCAAGGAGTCCTTTATTCAAGAGTGAAATGGATGGCGTAAGACCGGCCCCAATATCTGTGAAAATAAATACGTTCTACACTTCCTTGCGAGCCCTCGGGCACAATGCGTTAAGAAGTTGCACTTTATGTGCAGTTTACTAGCGTTTAAGAGGATTTGATGGTATTACAAAGAAGCATTGCTAAAGCTAGCTAATAAATATATTCAACTGAAACGTGAAAGGGGTTCGTACATTTAAAGTTGATTAGGGGTTAGTTACACAACATGAAGTTTTATTTCCAAATAAACAAATTTGGGAAATCCATAGCAAAAACCTTTCTGAATCCATCACTTTTTTTTTTTTATTCATATTGAAGATCTATTATTTGGAACTTCCCTCCTGTGATGCGAGAGACCAGCTGTTCTTCCATCTTTTGGGTGGTCAACCTGGTAGAAGGCGTTCCTGACACCGGGGAGGACTTTGGCAAAGTTAAACATTTTTTACAGTATTTGCAGTCAGCCTTATACCAGTATTAATAAACCATTAATGGAGTTTGTGAGTTCGCCATATTATTATTTTATTTGACCCCCTCAGGGGAGTATAATTTCTCATACCCTCCGCAGGGGCGCTGAAAGTTTATCCTCAGTTTAGCGTAATGACAACGTCATATTAAATCTGAATCCACATAATGGATTAATGGGCGGCCATAACTGCTTTAATAACATGGACATACCGAGTTTTATTTAAAAATAAATATCCAGTTTTTATTCGTTGAAATAAAAATAAAAACATATTTGTTTTAGTAATTCCTTGACTTAAACGTTGGTATTCCTTGACTTATAGTTTGGTATGAGGCTGAACACCCGTACTGTAAAAAATGATTAACTTTGATAATGTCACCCCTGTTCCAGAGACGGTTGGCAAAAGTTGCAGGGCTTATGTTCATTTGAGGTTTGGATTTTGTTTTTGTGGTCTGTTGTCATCATGAGTATCAGAAGATCGCTAACTAAACGCGTGGCGTCATTGCGTGACGTCATCACGGACGTATCTAAAATCAGTTATGGTCATGACAACTTTGAGTTTTTTCCTCCTAACCCCTCTATACTCCTTGGTACTGTCAAAGCGTACTCAGTCATCATCTGAAATGAGAACTTGCTCCTTCGAGATTTGTTGGCCATCTCACCGGTGAAGATAAAAAGACTCTGCACACATATAGGAATTCCTTTGGCGTCCTTGAATCCACATCACCTCAATCTTTCCTTGTGTAATAAAATCGAGTAGGCCTTATTTCTTATTATTCATATTGTGTCCGAGGCATGAGGTGCATTAGCTTTCTTTTTTTATTGTTGGCAAAGATTCCTTATTGATACACATACATAAAAAAAATACAACAATTAATGCATCGGAAGTCAATTGATCACAGAGTTCCACATTGCTAGTTCGGTTTTCCAGAGGATGGACATAGCTTGGCTGGTTGCGAACCCATTTGGTGTTCTGGCGCCGCGACTTCTTGGCTTGGAGCCAGAGTACTGAAGGTGGACCCATTCTCCAAGTTCAAAACTTTTACTAAAAACTATATTACAACTAATAGGCGCCTCTGGTGAGCGTTTTATTTTCCAAACACGCTATAGTTGAGTTTAGAAAACGGAAGGTGGATCTGCAGAGTTATTGCCAATAGTAGGACAGAGAAGATGTAGCGCCAATGAGTCTGCCAGGTCCAGGAATTCTAATATGACTCTTGTACATTTAGTTACGTACTTACTGGAATTCCATCGATATGGATTCCTTGTCAGATTGGTCTGGATTATTTATAATATCGTGCTATAATAAAATGTAAACGGTTCAGATGATTGCTCAGTTAGCATAACTTTAAAATTAGATCAAAACTAGATGACAAGGGTTATATTTGAATCAGGGTTCCATCTCGAAGTTACAGATAATTTCCAGTTGCGATAGTTTATTCTTACCTATGCTGGAATGCCGGCAACTAACAAGGTTCACTTAGTATTCCCTAATTTTGCGTTAAAGAGTTACACAGAGTTTATTTTGGATTAATCGCATTTTTTTTTAATCGCAGATAGGAATTAAACCAGTGAATCCTTTTTTTTTAGTAGAGAACACTTTTGTTGTTTGTACTTTCCATCAAGGAAACCCCTGCCAAATATTCCCTTCAATAAAGATGATTGACACAAAAGGAGGGAAGAAACGCGCTCAATCTAAAAAACAACCATCAAATTTAATCGTCGACGGAATGAAAGGGAGAGTTGTAACCTCACGCAATGTATTGTTACACACCAAAAATTTTGTGCTCACTCAATTTCTTCTGAGTAAGTCCTATCTCAACAAAAAAAGGTCATTTTCACACTAAACAACTCTTGTAAGAGCACTTTCTCAAGTGCGTACATACCCCTTCGGTATCGTGTTTCTCTGATATTTTTGCGAGTCTCGAATGATCTACGCACCACTTTACTTTCTAACTCATTCCATAGCGTTTACCAGAAACTAATTCACTAACTATAGGCGCTATTTTAGTTTCCATTCATTTATGGTGCACGCTATGGACAAGTTTAATCCCTAAGCTGTATACTTGGTGTTCAGACGATTCGCCCCGGCCGGGATGGGAATGATTTACCTCCCTCTGGGTTGTCATCACGTCGCCTGCGAACGCACATGTAAGAGTTACGACTGCCGTATGTTTACCGCGTTGATTTATGCGATGAATTTCGCAATCTTACTGAAAATATTCCTTATACAGTCCACCACATTTGGTGTAAAACGCCTCACTGAATTTTCAGCACCTTTTAGCAAATTGAGACGACTTTTGCTTTTGCCATGATTATTTCAAGGCAAAATAATAGAGAGAGAGTTTTAAACAGTCACAGATATATCGTCCACTGATAGTTCAATCAGACAACTTAGCCCACATGACTAATCGGCTATTAACATTTCGGTTACTTTATTTTCATTTGAGACTCCAAAGTTCGCTTACCTTACAAACCGTTGGTATTGAACTTCTTGTGCATCACTGTCTCAGGTTCTTCATCCAAGACGTTCTCCTTGGACCAGCAGCCCATGATCCTCCAATTCTTCCTTGTATGATGAGAAGTAGGAGCCAATACTTCTCATTATGTGTGGAAATCGACCAATTGGACGGACATCAGGAATTATAAGTCACTGGTTTAGTGTCCACCTTTTCATGCCATGGAGAGCAATTGGGAAAATACTTCGCTGTTAAACAATATAATCATTTATTCACGCTACATCATATGTATGAAAAACTACTTTACAATAAGCTGTACCTTTAGTACCAAAGGTTTTGAACATGCGTGTGTTTTATGTTTACATTTGTGAGGGACCACCAGGTAAATAATAAAAGCAAAGTACAAAAATTATAATGGCGGGGACACCCACAAAAAAATAACGAAAACCTCGTACATATAACTTTTAACGTCCGAAAATAAATGAAGCCATTTAAAATTTGGACCCTTGGTAATGTTTATAGGCATTCACTTTTTATTAAATCATCCACCATTATTTTAAACTGATTCCTTCGTAAGTACAAAGGTTTTTTTGGAGGATCATAAAATTTCACCAACAAAAAAAGATTTTTTATGCAAAATTTAAATACTAACTTACCATGGAAGAACCTTTTTATTTTTCAGAAAAATAAAACCGCAAACTTATTGACATAAACAAAGAAGTGATGTCACTCGGCCAGGTTTCTAGGGCGTAGACTAACTAATATTTTGTTGTTGCTTGCTTGGAGAACTTTACTTACATATCTAACCTATGATGTTGCCCGTTGATAAAAAATGAATTTTTTTAAATTAAAATTGAGGCCATTCAGGTCATAGCTAGAAGCGAAAAGTTATGAACAAAAAACTTCTGTTAAATTAATCGAACCATCAAGTCCTCGAACGTAGGAATCTTCTTTCCAAAACTACGCCCTTACCATCAAGCTATGGACTGAATTGTCATTCTTCTTTTTCATAAAAAAAAATATCACGCAAATAACTTGATAAAAAAACGTTGTCCAAATTCTGAAAAAAAAAATACAACAGGAATGCAATTCACAAATTCTCTTCTAGCATTTATTTGTCCACACATATTGCGCAACATTGTTTCATGTGATATTCACTGAACACACAATTTCGCGCGAACAAAACATTTCCAGTGGTTTTCCACAACACGCAGTGCCTCAAATACAAAGCTTTCCCATCAAACCAAACAACTAAATTATATCAAAAATGTTTTGAAACTTGAACACTCGATAGAGGCACTATTTAATTTTTTAAACATTTTTTGGATAAATTATATTGACGGGTTGAAACGTAAGCACTCTCGTTAAGCGTGCATTTCCCAATATTCCTGCTTTCATCCATTCAGCACCTACCCCTATACGAGTATGTAGATCGTTCAGTAGCGGTAGCTTATATTGCATACATATTTCCACTTCCATATGCCGGACGGTCCGTGTTTCGAGTGACGACATGACAGCATATTCAATTAGGTATCTCGCGGAATAAGCCTGAAAAATATTTTCGAATTTCCTTTTTATTTCACTTTATTCAAGAAATATTTGTTTATAATGTTACGGAAAATATACACAGTTCATCTTATTACATATACTTAAGTCTGTCAAATGCTATACAATGAAAATTTAAAGCGGAAATATATATTTTCGTTTGATATCTCTATTTTACAGAATTCTATTTACGTAACAATATTTGGTCTTCTTTTTTGGTTTCTCCATCAGATATTATCTTCATAATTTTATTTATCTTACATATCGCACGCTTAATAATAAAGAGCAATAACTCTAAAATTGGGAAAATCGAGATTTTGTAATAAAACGCAATAGCAATGTGAGAAGATTAGGTAGAATGCGACAGCCGTTCAATTCGGACGAATATGACCGAGATAAAACATCGGTCACCTTTTTCATCCCATAGAAGTTGTACTGGTTGTCTGAGCTTCAAACGTGATTTCCCAACATTCTTATTTTTTGAGTTATTTCTCTTTATGATTAAGCGTGCGATATATTGCGTCAATCAATGTTGAACCACAGTTTTTTTAGGAACCTAAAAGTGTTAACAAAATCACTTTTAACATAAAAATAACATTACATTTTAATATTATGATATTAGCAAATAACCAACAGACTCGTTTTTTTTCGGATTGTTTCTGATTATTCGAATCCCGGATATGCGCATCTCTTACACATCTCTATAGTTAGACACACGTGAGGTGGTTGTTAGCAGTCATCAGACAACGTTAAATAACAATGTACTGAGCGCCTAGTGAGGGGATGAAAGGAAATTCCGGGTTAATTAAATATACGGGGAAATCTGATGAAACGAATTGATTAACAAAATCATGATAAAATAAATTAACGAACATTGGTTCTTTGACACGGTATTATGTTATTTTTATTTCGATAATGCAGTGATGATGATCAGAATTTTGAAATGTGGTCCCAGAAAATAATTTTGTGGAGGGAACACTTCACAAACGAAGAGGTTCTCTGAAAAATCTAAAGAAAGAAAACAAACAAAAAACCCGTTCAAAAAAAGTGCAAGTTTAGGTTACGATAAATCGGTCACAGATATCTCATCCACAGACAGCTTATTCATGGACTAATTGGTCACACGACAATTCGTCCCTACGACTATTTGGTCCCTAGCATTTTAGTCATAGACAATTCAGTCAAACGCAGCTCGTTCACAGACATGTGAACAACTGATGGACAACTAGGTCAAACGAGATTTTGTCCACACGACTATTCGACCACAGACATTTCGGTAAGAGACAACTTGGTCACATACATAGTAATATATGTTTTATATTTTTTAGTGTTGATCTGTTAACACAGTGAAAGTCCATTTTTTTAAATATTAAAAAAAATGAAATGGTAAAACATGGTTTTAATTCACTTTATTATTTTTGTTTTTGCTCGAACATTTTTGCCTAATGAGGCATCTTTTTTTTTTTGCTCCTGAAGATGCCTCATTAGGCGAAAATGTTCGAGCAAAAACAAAAAGAATAAAGTGAATTAAAACCATGTTTTACCATTTAAATTTTTTTAATATTTAAAATAAAAAATGTTTTGATTGACCAACGTATTTTTTTTACTGCATTCACAAGTAGCTACATCTTCTTATCTTCTGCGTACAATTAAAATTTATGTCCCACTCTTGAACTGTCACTTTGACAGCCCACCAACACGATTCTACTTCTAGCCTTCCAAATATTCTAGCTGCCGTTAATGCCAAACTTTTCAAGGACAAATGAAAGGCTTGCACATAAATTGAAATAGAGAATATTACATGAAAGCGTAAATAGATTGCTATTGTTTATATGATTTCACACTTCGTCGCCCTTATTTCAAATCACAGCATTCAATACATGCCGGCTTACACGCCCAACAACAAAATCTGAATATGTCGGGCGCTTTCCGCTAACAATATATCATATTATAATCTATACACTTAAACTCAACCATAGCTTTTCAAAAAAATGTATGAAAACATAAACAGCGCCTTCAATGGGCGTTTTAGCTTCTGTAGATTATTGGCTAAACGGTATGGTTTAGGTTATACGTAATGTTTTATACGAAAACAATATATCCCAATTCAAGCGAAGGTTCTCCCAAAGCGACTGTTTTACTGGGCTGAATAATGTGACTGAGTCACAAAAGGCACCGAGCCGAAATTCGTATTAGAAATACGTTTAATATAATAAAATCTGGAAACTGAGATGGTATTGAGTCTATATAGGTATATATAGATATATATAAAATCTAAAGCTGAGATGTTTTAACTAGGGCTTAGTGAATTTATACTTAATAAAAAGGACAAACTTATAAGAGTGGTGAAAGTTTTTTTTTCAGTTAAAAGTCACAAAAGCACGCCCTTAGAGTGACATAAAATAAAAAGTTGAAAAGACGTTAAGAAAAAAACGAAGTTATTCTTGACTTTTCACACTGTTTATTAGCACAATTTTCTTTTATAAAAAAATAGTGAAGATAAATAGTGTTTTGCGATAATTATGTTAAATTTGATATTGTCGTAGACACTAAGAAAGCTACGACTTTCCGTAGACCGCCACTAGAAGCAAAGTTCTTATTGATGACAATAATTCAGGGATTTAAATTGCGAAGACAGCAAAATGAGTTATATTAGTTCAAGAGAAATAAAAAAAAGAATAAAAAATATATACGTATCTTAAGTTTTTTAGTCACGATAAACGCAATTAAGCACATATGGTATAACTTCTTGCGTGTTCTTCCCGCAGGGATCGCATGTGGGGAGTGAAACCTGTTTATTTTTACAGGTAAGGGGACTGGTTTACGCCAACACCAGTTGTCAGTTAAAGTTAGGTTTCCCAGCTCCTAAGGGGGCTGGTATTCGTTTCTTGTGGAGGCTTGTAAGCCTTGCCGGTATGTTATTTTGGATTTGAAATAAACACTTAAACGGAAAATCATTTCTGACTCACTTGTCAGGATTCGAACCCGAGCTCTCGGCATGGAATACAAGCACTCTATCAACTGAGCTATTGACCGGACATTAAGGCTTATAAACTTAAAGCTTAAGAAGGTTGTTATGCCTAATTAGGTTAAAACCAGACCTTATATTACAGGGAGATAGACTTTTATTTTCAAGCTCTACTACTATTGTGTAATGTTGTCTATAATCTACAATATTGATAAAACCTACATTTTTTTAAACAATTAAATTTGTGAAAAACAGGTTACAGGTTACTGACAGGTTATAGTTAACTTTCAAGTCACAAACAAATATATTTCCTTTAAAAAAAAAATACTGAAAAAGGTTTTACGTAGCGCAAACTCCATTTCATTATTTGTTTGTTCTTTAATTACTAAACGGAAAGGGCTGTGTCTCTCTGGAACAAAGTAAGTGGAATGTATGGGGATAAGATTTCCGTTCGCGTCGGTGCCATTCGATAATGCTTTATGTGGCCTTTCTAATCTAATCTAATCTAATCTAAGTTACAAAGATATGTTACATTGGAGATTCACATTACATGCATTTTCACAGCCAGACATGTACAAGTTCGCGCTTGCACATGCCGCACGTGAACCTACAACATAAAAACCAAATCTCAAATGGGCATACACCCTGCAACTCTTGCCGTCCTTCCCTGAAACCGGAGTGACATTGGCAAAAGTGAACCATTTTTACAGCATGGGTGGTCAGCCGCATACCAACCTATAAGTCAAGGAACATACACGACAAATTACATTTTTAAATCAATAAATAAAAATATCTATGGACATCCAAACTAAACAGAAAACAAATTCCAATTTAATAAACCCTAGCCGCCAACATTACAGATCAACCGCCATTTCTTTCTGTCCTTACATACTTTTTTATTTCCTCCAGAGTCATGATGCCTTTACTTCTTAATTATCAAGTAGATAAAGATATCTCCCTTCTATCCAAGATTGATCATCTTGGGAAAATTTTCCAAAAGATTTTTCATTATATTTATCACTAGGGACTGGAAAATTTCGCGATCGCGATAAAACGAATTTATTCGCGAATTTTGATGTTTTTACGCGAATAACGCGAAATTTGAGGTTTTACGCAAATATCGCGAATTTTCGTACTTTTGGTAGAAATTATGCAAAAAAGTTGTTATGTGTCGCTTCTGCAACGCAACTATTTTGTGGGAAAGAAAAGATTCCTGTGAAAACCCTTTGCAAGGTGCAAGGCACAGAAAAAATGGTCGGTGTTATAGCCTATGGGGCCAAGTGGGCTGATCTTTCAACGTTGAAACACGCTAGAACGCTAGACGCGGGGTTCGATCCCCGCCTGGGTCATTTGACCATAAATTTGACCCTGGTTGAACAAATGTAATTGGGTAATTATAAATTAATAATTAATTAAAATGAACAATACTCGTAATGAATTTTTCATTAATGATATTGAAATACCTGTTTCTGGCCAGGCAGAGTAGGTTGGTGAATTGCATTCCTATTCACAAATCTATTTTATTAAAAAAAAAAATGATAAGCAGAACTGTCCTGGACATCCAAACAGACTTGAATCGTGACATCAATGAAATAGGAAATACATCAAGGAGTGAAGCTGCTGCTGGATTAGCCAAGAGCACAACTTGAGGCTTTCATAAAAGCCAACATCCCTCGAAAAAATTAGATAACCCTCATCTACAGAGACTAAATTTAATATTTAAAAAAAGGATATTGCAGGGTATTCGGAGTGTCATTCAAATATTAATACTTTTTTCAATCAATGGTTTTTTGTAAGTTGTAACTCGTATTGATTCAGATGCTGTTTATTCATTGTTTTTGAAGGTACATATTGTTGTTTATATAATAAATTGTAAATATTAGTAAAATCTAGAGTTTTGCAATTACATAAACCTTTATTTCGATCAAATCAACCCTAAAAATTACACCGAATCTCCCCGTTTATCATAAAAAATAACGCGAATTTCCCTGTTTTTGATAAAAAATAACGCGAATTTCCCAAAAAAATAACGCGAATTTCGCAAAAAATAACACCACTTTTTTTCAGTCCCTATTTATCACTCTTCACTCTCTGCTAACAGGTCTTCGCGTCACAATTGTCAAAGAGACTCTGTCTGTTCCATAGAATCTTTGCTTGTATTTATATGTGCGGCAGAGACGATTCTTGCATGTTTGAGAACATGGTAGATACTTCCTAGGAGATGGCACTAGAGCATTGTTCCACGCACAACAGCAAGCTACGTGTTCAGGCTCACGTCCCCATGAACCTATACGTTCGTAACAATATGAAACTGGCCACCCATACTGTAAAAAATGGTTCACTTTGCCAATGTGACACCTCTTTCAGGGAAGGTTGGCAATAGTTTCAGGGTTTATGTTCATTTGATTGTAAGCGTGAATCTTAAATGTTAATAAAACTTTGCTACCTAGATTATTGGTGGTTTCCCGAGACCAATGCCGTTAACCTTCTTCAAATCATTAAATGCATTCAATATGAATCTTGAAGTTCATATATATTTGCGATTTCGATTTTAGACTGTAAATTGCAAAAATATGATTTAAAAAAAAATTGTACAAAGAAAATTGTATGTAAATACAATATTAAATCATTCTTTAATTTTAGTTTTTCACTGAGAAAAAGCATTTTTTATTCCTTCATAAATCCAATTTCACAAATCCTTGATTTTTAATTAAAGCGATCGCAGGTGTTTCCTACAAATTTCCTTATTCCGCACGCCTCGCCTAATTCATACACTTCATAAAGCGTTACCATAACATTCCCTCGTAAAGCTCTCACGGCCGTATTTAACACGGTGCCGGCGTGTTTGCGTTGCACTCGTGCTACGTGACGTTCCGGGCGAGACTCCGCTTACTGAAATGCTCCAGTCACGTTAATGATCAGCTTTATTGCAAAACGCTTGTTCGGAATAAGCTAAATTTTATACTAGTTCCTTCAATTATAGATTGGATCACCCATACTGTAAAAAATGGTTCACTTTACCAATCTCACCCCGATTTCAGTGAAGGTCAGCAAGAGTTTCAGGGCCTCTGTTCATTTGAGGTTTAGGTTTTATGTTGCAAGCGAGAACTTATACGTGGCAGCTATTATATGCAAGTAGACTCGTATAGGTTCGCGGTTACACATGTTGCATGTGGACTTATAACATAAAAACCCAATCTCGAATGAACATAAGCCCTGCAGCTCTTGCAAACCTTCCCTGAAACAGGGGTCTAATCTAATCTAATCTAGGCTGCAAAGATATATATCATTTAAGATTTATATTAAATGCATTCCCACAAGCAGACATGTATAATTTCGCGCTAACACATGCCGCAAACCTACAATATAAAAACTCAATCTCAAACGAACATTAGCCCTGCAACTCTTGCAAACCTTTCCTGAAACTGGGATGACATTGGCAAAGTGAACCATTTTTTACAGTATGGGTGGTCAGCCGCATACCAACCTATAAGTTAAGAATAGACTGAAACCATTGAAAAATCAAAATATATTTTTTTCGTGATAAAAAAAACAACGGAAATTAAATTTGAAAATAAAAACGTTAAAAAGGCATAAAATATGTACGTATGTACGTCTGTATCATACATGAAGCTATTATTTGTTCACATTTTTTGCTCTTTTATACTCGTGGCGGGAAAATAAAGCTTTCACTGCATCAAAAGCGGCATTTCATCAAATGTTTAGATAACAAAACGCCCGTGTCATATTTCTCCACATATTTCAGTGAATTAAAATAAAACACCCCCCATTCCCCTATTGCGTCATGTTCACATACCACGACCTTGTCCAACACAAAACACGAGTATACAATTTTCCGTTTAAACTCAATCATGGCGTTTTACCCCGCAACTAAGCTGCACATACAGTATGTTTTCTTGCCGCGTTATTCCTTGACTACAGACCTGTCTAAAGATGCTCTTACGGATATCAAGAGTTCTGACCTTGACCTTGAAGCGCTATTCTGCTTAATCCCTTACGACCTTTAAGTTGACGAGATAGCGATTCGTGTCCAAAAATAAGATGTACTGTGATTTTTTATCTATGGAGTTCTTTCGAAAGCGCTAGCAAGCTTCGTCTAGGATTGATATCCAAAGTGTAAGGAATTTAGCAAAATAGCGCTCGCTGGGTCTGGGTGTAAAAGTCATTTTTCATACTATAGGACATAGGACTATAAAGCATTCTTGGACCGGTCTATAGTCCAGTGGCAACATTTCGGACTCATAAATGAAAGGTTGTGGATTCGAATCCCGGCGGAGCACAAAATATACCATTGATATTTCCAAATGTGCTCTTCGCTGGGTTGAAAAATTCATAAAGCTTTACCAAAGACCGGTCACTGAAAGGTCCATCTAATCTAATCTAATCTAATCTAATCACATCTAAGTTGCAAAGATATGTTACATTGGAGATTCACATTACATGCATTCCCACAACCAGACACGTACAAGTTCACGCTTGCACATGCCTCATGTGAACTCACAACATAAAAACCAAATCTCAAATGGACATACACCCTGCAACTCTTGCCGTCCTTCTCTGTAACAGGGGTGACATTGGCAAAGTGAACCATTTTTACAGCATGGGTGGTAAGCCGCATACCAACCTATAAGTCAAGGAACATACACGACAAATTACATTTTTATAGATTAATATCATCTAACCTTAAAAAACTGGGTCTTGCTTAAGAATTGGCGCTTTCTACAGCGACCACCAAGCTCGCAGAGGGCTCTTGAGGTGTGATACACACAAAACAGCGCTCACCAAATAAATCATCCTAATATTATTATAGGTACAAAAAAAATACAATAGCCATTCAAACAGAGCATTCCGACCTCATGAATAGAAATGTTGGTGGATGGCAAAGTCTGCTGTCAAAAACGCGAATAAATTGTGTATGATTTATTTTATTTTCGAGAGCTCGGACACATGGCGATATTTCAGCGTATCATTCTGCATTGTGCAATGGGAAAACTGGCAATAAACGGTGCGCATTGCTCGTACTGTAATTTGATACTGGGAGTAAAATTTTCTATTTCGAAAAGATTGTAGGGAAATATACGATGATGGTTTGTTTTCAAACATATTTTTGATTCTGAAAATGAAAATTCTGCAAGGCACACTTTGTTTTTTTTTGCTTTTGTTATTTTATTCAGGGCTTTAGTAACTTCTGTAGCAATAAATGGAAAAAAAAAACTAAGAAAGAAAAAATCAAAAGAACATTCTACCCAATATTTATTATTTATGTTACATGTGATCTAATCTAATCTAATCTAAGCTGCAAAGATATATATCATTTAAGATTTATACTAAATGCATTCCCACAAGCAGATATGTATAATTTCGCGCTAACACATGCCGCATGTGGACCTACAATATAAAAACCCAATCTCAAATGAACATAAGCCTTGCAACTCTTGCCGTCCTTCCCTGAAACAGGGGTGACATTGGCAAAGTGAACCAATTTTTATATTATGGGTGGTCAGCCGCATAACAACCTATAAGTCAAGGAACATACATGGCAAATTACATTTTTTAAAATCAAAGAATAAAAATAACAATATATACATGGACATAAAAAACTAAATCATAAAACCAAATTCACTTTAACAAACCCTAGCCGCCAACATCACAGATCAACCGCCATTTCTTTCTATCCTTGCATACTTCTTTCATTTCCTCCAGAGTCATAACCTTCTTCATACAAGCTCTTCTTTTATTATGACTCTGGATATTCCATTCATTCGCAATTTCGGATATTTGGTCCATCCATACCTTTCTCGGTCTTCCTCTACCACGACATCCATCTATTCTACCAACATATACTTTCTTCGTCAGTCTTTCCTCATTCATTCTCTCCATATGCCCAAACCATCTTAACAAACTTCTTTTAATCTTCACTTTCACACTTTCTTTTGCACCACATTCTTTTCTTACAAAATCATTCCTCACCCTGTCACTCCGTTTTTTCCCAATCATACTTCTTAGAAAGTCCATTTCAACAGTATGGACTTTACTAATTTCACTTTCATTCACCGTCCAGGCCTCGCTTCCATACATCAAGGTGGGTAAAAGTATGCCACTGCGTACCGCCAATCGAGCATTTTTAGAAATGTTTTGATTTTTGGCGATACAAGCTGTGGCACCCAGTACACACCTGCCCTTCATTACTCTTCTTTCAAGTTCACCTGTCATTCTTCCATCTTTCTCAAACTTACTTCCCAAGTATACAAACTCATTTACCACATCAACATTCATTCCGTTTATTCTAAATTCGTAGTTCGTATTTTCTTCATTTCTTTCAAAAATCAAAACTTTCGTCTTACTTGCATTCAATTTCAAATAATTACCTAGCAGAGCTTCGTTCAATCTAGAGAGCATCGTTTGCAATTCTACTGCTGAGTCCGATACAAGAACAGCATCATCCGCATACAGTAGA
The DNA here is from genome assembly GCA_951799405.1 of Agapetus fuscipes. Lineage (NCBI taxonomy): Eukaryota > Metazoa > Arthropoda > Insecta > Trichoptera > Glossosomatidae > Agapetus > Agapetus fuscipes. The sequence continues at coordinate 9,128,818 of OX637349.1, read as the reverse complement.
ACACTCACTTTGCTCTCTCCTATCATTAATCCACAATCATCAAGTCTAGCATCTCGAACACACTTGTCCATGACTATGTTAAATAGCCATGGGCTCATCACACATCCTTGCCTTACACCCTTAAAAACTTCAAACCATTCACTATACTCATCATCAATACGAACACATGCTGTACTATTTTCATAGTTTGCATGCACCGCACCTAGGAGAGCCCCATTCACTCCGATGCTTTCAAAACATCCCATAACATACCTCTGTCTACTGAGTCAAAAGCCTTTTCCAGATCTACAAAGGCCGTGAACAGCTTCCGCCTCACCGATTGTTTTTCAACAAGTTGTCGTAGAGTAAAAATCTGATCAACACAGCCTCTACCGGCCATAAAGCCGGACTGTATATCGGAAATCCTTTCACTAGTAGTCAGAATCACATTTTTTATAATCACCTTACAGAAGACTTTTCCTGGTATACTGAGTAGACTGATTGGTCTGAAGTTCTGACAGTCTTTTTTGTCCCCTTTACCTTTGTAAATGGGAACAATGACTGCCTTCCTCCAATCCATCGGTACTACTCCTGCATTCACACAAAGCTTACATAATTCGTACATCCAATCTATCACGCATTCACCTCCTGCTTTCAACATTTCACCATTTATTCCATCAAACCCAGCAGACTTTCCATTCTTCAAACATTCAATAGATACTTTTATTTCTTCTTTCAAAATCCTAAATTCATTCTCTTCTGTCATTTTTCTAAACAAAATTCTTTCGCCCCGACCAAAAATCCCTTCAAAATATTCTTTCCATCTCTTACATACTTCATCCTTCTCCCATACCATCTCACCAACAGCACTTTTGATTCCTGGGGTGGTCAATGCAGAATCTTTATTCCTATTGGCACCGACCCATCTCCAGAATTCCTTCCTACTGTCGGTGAAACTCCTGTTCATTTTTTCATCAATCTTTCTCTGTTCATTCGCTTTGCTTTCATAAACTACATTCTTCGCCATTTGCTTGGCTATCTTATATTCATCTTCTAGCTTTCTATCATTCCTGTCGTTCAGCCACTTTTTGTAACATTCCTTCTTCACTTTCACAGCCTCTTTTACTTTAGCATTCCACCAGGCATCCCCTTTCAATCTTCCACCTTTCGTTTCTCCACATACTTTTCGAGCACATTCAATCATTCCTTCTTTCATAAACTTCCACATGCTTTCAATATCTTTTTCATTCACATTCTTTTCAAGTTCATTCACACTTAACTTTTTTTGTATTTCTGATTTATACTTCACTTTCACATTTTCATCACTCAGACTTTCTACTTTTATTCTTGGCTTTCTTACTTTCTTCTTACGTTTCTTCTTTCTTACTTCTCCAATCATTATTTTAGCGCATAAGAGATAGTGGTCACTGCCTATTTCAGGCCCACGATAGACACGGCTATCTCTTACGGCTCCTCTCAGTCTTTCATCCACACAGATGTAGTCAATGATTGTGCGACTTCCCACAATCTGCCTTGTGTACAGATGCACATCCTTATGTCGAAACCATGTGTTTGATGCAAAAAGGCTGTGCTCTGCACACAAAGCTATCAGGTGTCGCCCATTATCATTGACTACACCTCGTCCACTAGGACCAACAATTTTCACACACTCATCTCTTTGCGTACCTACCCATCCATTCATATCTCCCAAAATTATAATGTATTCATTCTTCTTGCTTTCGCGCACAACTGCATTCAACTCATTCCAGAATCTCATTTTCACGTCCATACACTCTGAATCTACAGGTGCATAACAGGCCACCAAGAAAATTTTCATCCTGTTTGTTTTGAGTTTAACAGTCAAAACTCTTGGAGAGATTCTTTGGTAGCCCGTTATGCATCCTTTTACATTCTCACTTATAACCACACCCACACCCTGTCTTTCATTCCCATCTTCCACACCTGACCAGATATACAGTTCACCATTCATTAATACTTTTTCACCATTCCCTTTCATTTTTGTCTCTGTCACACCCATCACTTGTATTCTTTTTTCATTCATCACATTCACGATTTCCTTCTCCTTACACTCATTCATTCTTCTGACATTCCAAGTTCCAAACACCCATTCATTCTCTCTGAGCAAGTTTATGGCGGTTTTTCTGCAGAGTGGAACTGCGTTTATATTGGCGAACATGGGGTTTATTAATTACAAAAATAAATTAATTATATTAAATAATAACAATTATTATATAAAGTGTAAGTACATAAAAATGTCAAAATAAAAATGTCAAATACTTAAAACAATCAAATCATTATCATAATCGTTAAGGTATTAAAAAAATTATTAAATTATAAATATAAAATAAATCGGGCAAATATCGGGGGGGAGTCGGCAAGCTCCTTGCCGGAGTAGCTCCTGGCAGGCTGTCCTCGCCCATGCCCGCGTCTCTACGCTGGGCCCTCTTGCCGTGCAACACCCAGCCTCCTGTAGCTTGGCACTTCTTGGGGCTCTCATCAAAGTGGTCGTCGCAGTCGTCGTCCTTGTCACACACCCAGGTGCAGGGAATGCAGCGCCCGTTGGCGCACTGGAACTGACGGGCGGAGCAGCCGGTGGTGTCAGATATGTGTCCAGCGCCAGCAATCACGTAACAAGTCCCAGTAAACAGTGCACAGAACGAAAACACAAACCACATTTTACATCCAAAAATCAATGCGAGGGCAGACTGCCTCTCATTGGAATACATGTCGAGAATCCCGCTACAATTCACTGTTCACACTTGAATTTTTGTTTGGAGTAGAATACACAGCTTGAATTTTATTTGGATTTGGGACGCGTACGCCGATATCTAGTATGAATTATTGACTTCAATGCCTGCATTTTTTTAGAAGTTGCCAGAGTTCAGTTGTAATTATACTGCATGAAGAGGAAAGTTTTATATTTATCAGTTCACTCTCAGTATAGCACATAATAAACGTCAATCACATAATCATGAACATATCAATATCAATGAATTCACATTATAATTTCCCTACATTTGGGGAAGCAGGTTGCCGTTCTCAGCATTAAACGGCAAATACCAAATTTATCAGTCCATCTTCACATCACTATACTTTGTGATTGTTTGTGATATAATAGTGACCCAATATTAAATATGCGCATAATTTCAAGGACCTTTCCACCATTTCAAACAAATATCTTGATTTAATCCTTATCTGCTCACTTCTCAGGTGCCAAACAAAACCAAGAAATGTTCACAATACTTCGTACTGTCATGTAGGTACCTCCATATATTCCGATAAAACTATTCAAAGTCATCACATTTCACGTAATTTACACTTCTTTCACTCAATAATGTCATAGATACTATTCCAAAAACAGAAATTACACTTTAGGAACCGACATCGTCATATATCTGTAGATTTTGATATAGGTTTTGAATATGATAATGTAATTAAATACAATACACAGGGTTTTAAAACAACATTTTGAAATGCTTTTGAATGTTTCTTCCGTGTCTACGATGAGTTTCTTCAGCGTGAAAGTGTAATGTTGAAAAAAATCAAATGATCCATATTCCTTGACTTATGGGTTTTATGTTGTAGGCTCACACGAGGCATGTGCAAGCGCGAACTTGTACATGTCTGGTTATGAGAATGCATGTAATGTGAATCTCCAATGTACGAGATATCTTTGCAACTTAGATTAAATTAGATTAGATTAGATAGGTTGGTATGAGGCTGACCACCCATACTGTAAAAAATGGTTCACTTTGCCAATGTCACACCTGTGTCAGGGAAGATCGGCAAAAGTTGTGGGGCTTATGTTGATTTGAGGTTTGGACTTTATTTGTAAGTACACATTCAGCATTTGTAAGCGCGAACTACACGTGTTGGTTTGTGGGCATAAATCTAAGAGCTATAAATGAATAAATCCTTGCAACTTAGATTATAGATTATAGATCCATCATCATCATCAATGAGAGCAACCTCATACCCTAGATTTTCTTCCCAACGAGGGGTATTGCGACGAAAACTCATTTAATCCTTTAGTTTGAAGTCTCACAATGAGTAACCGACAAAGTCCAATCAATTTAGCCGATCATAAACTTGCAGCTGTATCCCATTTTCAATTTATCAACAGTCTAGAGCGGGCTGGAGTCGCTCCACAGAGTTGTATCAATTTCCATCATGGAAGTTAACGACGCGATATAACTCACTTACAGACATGTAATCGTCCCAAGCTTGAAATCATCCCACACAACACAACGAAGCTGCTTATATATTGCACCTTCTGACCGTGTATACTCCTTTACTTATACGTTGGTGTGCGGCTGACCACCCATGCTATAGAAAATGGTTCACTTTCTCAATGTTACCCCTCTTTCAGGGAAGGACGTCAAGAGTTGCAGGGTGTATGTCCATTTGAAATTTTAGTTTTTATATTGTATGTTCACATGCGGCTTGTGCAAGCGCAAACTTGTACGTGTCGGTTTGTGAGAATGCATATAATGTGAATCCCCAATGTTACATATATTTGCAACTTAGATTAGATTAGAGTAGTCTCCGAAAGGATCGCATTTAAACATATTTATTTTTACAAGAAATAGGACCAGCCTTACCAAACCCTTAAGTTGAGCTATGGGTTTCCCAGCTCCCGAGGGGCTAGTACTCATTCTTGTGAATTTAATTTTGGATTAGAAATAAACACCGAGACGGGAAACCACTCCTGACACCCTCGTCGGAATTCGAACCCGAATTCTCGGCATATAATGCAAGCACTCCACCAACTGAGCTATCGGTCGGACATCCACAAAGACTACAAAAAAGCCTTTTAAATAGAGGGCATAGCCCATGTACGATATCTTTAAATGTATGGCGATAAGGAAAAACTTTAAATTCATGGTTTTTGGCATTATACTGAGGCGTTGTTTGCCAAAAACTGCTACATTTTCACCCACCATTACTGCAAATTTCCGCAAAAGCCAGTCATACCTTTGAGAAAATCTCTTTGTTTTCTCTGAAACCAAAAGAGGTCCTTTTTAGATTGAATTGTATAATAATAATATCTCTGAGAAATCCTCCTTTTTTTTAAAAGAAATAAAACGCAGATATTACAGTTTTTACCATGTTCAATTTTAAAAAAAAGCTCAATTACCTATGTCCTTACTATTTTTCATCGATAACTTTTAAAAGTCACATTTAATGCATGCCCACAAACAGACACGTGTAAGTACTCGTTTACAAATGATTCATGTATACTTTTTACAAATTAAAATCCAAATCTTAATGAAACATGAACCCTGCAACTTTTGCAGGGCTTTCCTGGACAGGAGTGACAGTGGCACAATTAAACATATTTTACAGTATAGGTGTTCAGCCTCAAACCAACTTTTAAGTCAATGAAATATAAGGATAAAATATAGTAACTAAATTATACAAGTTAAATTTCTCAGTTTAACCAGAATTTGAAAGATTACTTTCATCCAGTTTGATTGCAATCACGAAACAAATTAAACTGTGTCCAATATATGTATTTGTATAGCTGCAAGGATGAGCTCTCCGTACTTTGTTTTCCCCGCAGGGTTCCCTGAATGTGGGGAAAACCACATAAGTGTAAATGCAACATGGATACCCAGAGCTAGGAGTGTGGGGAATTGCATCCTTGAAAATTATGTATGCTAGAAATGTATCTTTTGACGATACTGGGAAAACCTTTGCATCGTTATTTGTCTTCTTCGCACTTGCTTAGTTTAAATGCATCTGTTTCTTTTCTTCGCAATAATGAAATAGTTCTGACATGAAACTTTAGTGGCGCAATGTTTTGTGTGCACATAAACAAAATAGGGAATCGTACAAGATCGGATTTTAACCTAGGTTTCATCACCATCATCATCCTAAGCTCGGCAGCCCTGGGAAGGCTTTAATAAAAATAATAATATTAGGATGATTTATTTGGTGAGCGCTGTATTTGTGTGTATCACACATCAAGAGCCCTGTGCGAGCTTGGTCGTCGCTGTAGAAAGCGCCAATTCTCAAACAAGACCCAGTCGTTGTAAAGGTTTGATGCACCTTTCAGTGACCGGTCTCTGGTAAAGGTTTATGAAGTTTTCAGCCCAGCGAAAAGCACATTTGGAAATATAAATGGGATATTTTTGTGCTCCGCCGGGATCCGAATCCACAACCTTCCATTTACAAGTCCGAAGTGTTTCCACTGGACTACGGACCGGTCCAAAAAATGCCAACAACACGCGGTGTACCTAGCGGTCACCCATCCAAGTAGCATCCGCGCCCCAAGTTGCTTAACTTTGGTGATCTAATATGAGCCGGTGCTTTCAACATGGTATTGTCGTTGGCTTTGGCTGAATCCAGGAGTTTCTTCCATTCTTGTCAGTTTGTTGCTCTCGTTCTCCAATTTCTAACTTGCATCACAGATGTTTCCGCGTCGACGTTGTCCATCCATCGCATTTTGGACCTTTCTGGGCTGAAAGTCTCATCATCACGGTAATTCTTACCTACCGAATATCGGTAATATTTGTATGAAGACCTGTCAATCCAAGATGGCCGCATGTGAACAGCTGATTAGTGTTCATACATATATTATCGATATTCGGTAGGTAAGAATTACCGTGGTAATGAGACTTCCAGCCCTGGTTTTCTATGTCCCTGTGGTATTGAGAGTGTGAGGCGTTTTGTAGGGCTGTTGTCGTCCATTCTGATTATGTGACCAGCCCATCTCAAGCGCCCCACTTTGATGGAGCTGATCACATCTGGCTCTTTATAGATATCGTACAACTCTAGGTTATATCGATGACGCCAACCATTGGCAGCTTTCACAGGGCCATAGATTGATCTAAGGATCCTCTTTTTGTGGGTGCAAACCTAAGTGTACTCGTACACCCGCAGAATTCCTTAAATGTAGGGAATACCCCATAAGTGTAAATGCAACATGGATACGCATTACGCAAACCTAGAATTGTGGGCAAATCTATCCTCAGAGTATTTGACGATACTGGGAAGGCCTTGGGTGTTCAGCAAACATTAGATCTATCTGCATTAGACTTTGTTTCTCTCCGCAAATAACTGTTCGACCTCTATGTACTAAGTACGTAGTGCCCCTTTTAAAACCATCACTCGTGCGTGTCAGTTTTGCACGTCTGCCTAACTGTGTTGCTAACTTTGTTCTTTAATTAATAGGTTGGTATGAAGCTGACCCCACATGTTGTAAAACTTGGTTCACTTTTGTCAAAGCCATCACGGTTTCAGGGATAGGCGACAGGAGTTGCAAGATTTTTGATTATGTCTGCTTGTGGGCGTGCATTTAATATTAATTTTAAATTATAAAATGTCTTACATTCTTGATTGTTAAAGTGTCTTTATTAAAATTACTTGACTAATAAGTTGGTATGAGGCTGATCCCTATGCTGTACAAACTTGTTACACTTTAACCAATACCACTCCGTTTTCAAGGAAGGTCAGCAAAATTGCAAGGTTTGATGCTCATTTAAGGTTTGGATTTTAATTTGCAAGTACACATGCAGCATTTATAAGCGTTAACTTATACGTGTCTGTTAATGGGCATTGATTTGATATGAATATTAATTTTTATTATATCGTTGCGGCTTAGATTATTATAGATTAAACACGCAACAATGTTGTATGTTGAGTGATCGCTGTAGGGGGTGAAACGTTATGGAAGATCAGGGTTGGCCTGTGACACTGTATGTGTTTATATTTGTGTATGCATGTTCACGTTTGTGTGGGGAGATAAGCGATGTGTGTGAACTGAGCTGATGAAGTTAGTTGACTGAACTAGGATTAGTTTGCATGCCGGAAATGCTCTACCCAAAACCATTACTTACTTGTTTAATGGTGGACTGAATATTCCTTCTTAAGTACGCTATGCCACGCTACTTACCACACACATAGTGCCACTTCTTGACGCCTTTTTTTTCGAAGACGTCGCATGTGGCGAGTGGAATCTATTTATTTTTACAGGTATGGGTGCCAGCCTTACGCCAACTTCTTAAGTTTACGAGTAAGTGGCGGTGTTTCAGTTCCTGAGGGCCTTGTACTCATTTCTTGTGACGGCTGAGTAAGCTATTATATTATATAATCTAAGTTAGAAAGATATTGATATTCAAAACTCATACCAAATGCATGCCCACAAACAGACATGTGTAAGTTCGCGCTTACAAATGCCGAATGTGTACATATTAAAATCCAAACCTTAATTGAACATAAGCCCTGCAACTTTTGTCGACCTTCCCTGAAACGGGGGTGACATTGGTAAAGTGGACCATTTTTTACAGTATGGATGGTTAGCCTCACACCAACCTATAAGTAAAGGAATAAAAGCCATGCTGGTATTTTACTTTTGGCTTTGAAATGAGCACCAAAACGGGAAATCATTTCTGACATCCTCGGTGGGATTCGAACCCGAGCTTTCAGCATAGAATGCGAGCACTCTACCAACTGAACTGCCGGCCGGACTATCGACACTTCGTTTCCAACCATCACGAAACGGGGCGATCTATCAAGTCACGACAGCGTAAGTTATCCCAGTTCTGCTGCTCTAGGGATTGTGCAGGGGATCCATTACACGGAGATCTGGGTTGCAAGTCGGATTCCTTAACCATCCAACCAACTACCAGCACAACACACAACCGATGAGGTCGGAACTCTGATAATTAACCGAGAGCATAAACATTTGCCGACTAAAACAGCTGTAAACACGACCACGCGATCCTAATTTATGACTAAATAAAGCATCGAGCTTAAAACAACCTTACATATGAATTTAATCTTGAAATTTCATTTTTTCGAGTTTTCATGACCGGTCCGTAGCCTAGTCGCTGTCTTAGTTCTTGTTTACCGTATACGCCATTGAGAAAATTTTACATGAGCAATGTTTGCATGTGTTCTGGACCAATGTGTCTTACAAAAACAATAAATTTATTTAAAAAATATTTAAAAAGAACTCTCACATTATCCAGTTTAACGGTTTTTCTTAGCTCAGATTGTGTAAAATTTGATTCATAAGACAACTGCATGGCAAAGTCATATTTGACAAGATTGGCGTATACGGTAAACAAGGACTGGGGGAGCGTAGTGGCTAACACTTACCACTGCCAATCACTTTGTACAGTCTTTTTTCCAGTCATTTATATTCCATTCTTTATACGCAAAACGCAACGCAAACGCAACTAAGCTACACATATAGTGTAACTTCTTGCCGCGTTATCCCCGAAGGGGTCGCATGTGGCGAGTTGAACCTATTTATTTTTACAGGTAAGGGGGCCGGCCTTACGCCAACCACTTCAGTTGAAGTGGGGGTTTTCCCAGCTCCCGAGGGGGCTGGTACTCATTTATTGTGAAGGCTGAGTAAACCTTGCCGGTAATTTTATTATGGGGTTTGAAATAAACACCGAAATAGGAAATCATTTCTGACACCCTCCTCGGTGGGATTCGAACCCGAGCTCACGGGGTAGAATGCGAGCACTCTACCAACTGAGCTATCGACCGGACTTACAGATAGTACTTATAGATGTTCAAACCATCTCATTCTTCTCACTTGAGCATATTTTATTTGAATATAGATTCCTTGACTTATAGGTTGGTATGAGGCTGACCACCCATACTGTAAAAAATGGTTCACTTTTCCAATGTCACTCCTATTTCAGGGAAGGTGGGCAAGAGTTGCAGGGCTTATGTTAATTTGAGATTGGGTTTTTTATATTGTAGGTCCACATGCGGCATGTGTGAACGCGAATTTATGCGTGTCTGCTTGTGGGAATGCATTTAATATGAATCTCAAATGATACATATCTTTGCAACTTAGATTTAGATTAGGAGTTTTAGGCTTACACGGCCTGCCTTACATTGGAGAATTGCTTTTGAGGATCTGTTTACAGTTTTACCAACATCATCATGATAATGATGTAAATTGTAAAAAATGGTTCACTTTGCCAATGTCACCCCTGTTTCAGGGAATGTCGGCAAGAGTTGCAGGGCTTATGTTCATTTGAGGTTTGGATTTTATTTTTAACTACACAATCAGCATTTTTAAGCGCGAACTACACGTGTTTGTTTGTGGGTATACATCTGAGAGCTTTGAATGAATATATATCCTTGCAACTTAGATTAGTATTGAGATTATTATCATCATCACTTTTTGCTGATCGGTCCGTAGTTTAGTAGTGACGCTTCGGACTCGTAAATGGAAGGTTGTGGGTTGGAATCCCGGCGGATCACCAAGAATATACCATTGCTCTTTGCTGGGTAAAAAAAAACATATCCCTTTACCAAAGACCGGTCACTAAAGGTCCATCCTGCCTTACAGCAACCGGGTCTTGCTTGAGAATTTGCGCTGTCTACAGTGACGTCCAAGCTCACAGAAGGCTCTTGAGGTGTGATTCACACAAAAACAGCGCTCACAAAATTAATAATCTTAATATTATTATCAATCAAATATTTTGCATTCAGACTGATCGCTCCGTAGTTTACATAGTAGTAAATGGAAGGTTGTGGGCTTAAATCCCGACGGATCACAAAGATTATTTTTATTTTGAAAATATGCTCTTTGATCGGTAAAAATATCATATCCTTATCGAAAAACCCATAGCGCTGTCTACAGTGACGTACAAGCTCGCAGAGGGCTTTTGAGGTGTGATTCACACAAAAACAGCGCTCACCAAATAAATAATCCTAATATTATTATCAATCAAATATTTTGCATTTAGACTCGTTATCCTGACATTTCAACATCTTTGATATAAGCCACGGCACACATAATGACGTATTAAAACAATTTTCCCGGTACCTGTTTATTTCACGGCGTTTGTTTTGACTTTGCGCTATAATGCTGCTATTATTTAGTGTAATCTTATTAGCTTGGCTAATAAAGCTGTCAAACTCTAGACTATTATTGTATGGGCTGAGTCTATTTAAGCTTCCAACTATCAACTGATTAAAAATACCTACGCACTAATGATTCATAAAAAAACTTCTCGTTGTATTTTTTACGAAAGTTCTTCTCAATAACTTTCATGTCACCGCTTCCCTTTGCCTGGAACAATTTACCCGTCGGTGTTCGCGCGAACCAGCCTACCACCACCTTCAGAAAGGGACTGAAGACACTACTTTTTTCCAGAAGCCATGGCGCCCTTGAGATGATTCTGGACCATTAAATGGCGCCACAGGAAAGAAAATCATCCATCATCATCATCCCCGAATCTTAAAGAATAAATTCACCTCTTCCTCCCCTTCCAAAAAAAGTATGAGGGTGGTATATGATACATTTGACCATATATAAACAAAAAATAATAAATGACATAGCCTCTGAAATATGATGCAACAATCAAAAGGAACATTAAGTCCCTGTTGCACTAAACTCCAATCAGACAAAAATCAAAATTAGGTGTGATATCTTCCTTTCAAATAAAAAGATGATACATAAGTCAGCTGATGTACATCATATTTCCTGTTAAAATTTAATCATATTATTACCCACTTCCGAGAAATAATTAACCGAGTTCTTTAACAGAATTAAGCAATCAGATTTGATGTGTCAATCAAAGTTGGTTGAAGGTTGGTGCAACAAGCCCTAAATGATATAACCTTTGAAATTCAATGTAACAATCAAAAGGAACATTCATTAGATGGGAGTTACTACTTCTCCCGAAGCTGGTTGTATACAAAATAAATCAATAAGTGAATTTTAACAAAACATTCACGGCTCCTTGACTGATAGGTTGGTATGAAGCTGACCCCCATGCTGTAAAAATTGGTTCATTTTTGATAATGCCACCCCAGTTTCAAGGAACGGCGGCAGGAGCTACAAGACTTTTGTTCATGCGAGGCTTAATTTATTTGTGTGCACACATGCAGGATGTGTGGGCGCGAACCTACATGTTCATGCATGTAATATGTTAACATATCTTTGAAGCTTACATTATAAATTATTATAGATAGATTGAACTTTTCTTTAAATTTATAAAAATGAACTTTCACAAAGTCACTGCCGAAAATTTGGATAATTTAGATTGTAGATATCCAAAGCTTTCTAAGGCATCAAGGCGACTTTGAACAATACATCTGAAGTCTAAACTTCCGCTCATTGAAGTCTAAGAAGGTGTCGTGGGAGATTATCCTCTTGCTAAACTGTCGATCCATCAAAGTCTACAGACCCTGACAAACATTTCCTCAAGTATAAAGTCTAACCTTACAACCCAACTTCAACGTTATACAACAAAATGTTTGCAAACAAAAACATCACCTCTGAAGAGCTTTTTAAGTTCTATACATTTTTGATAAACGCTACGATTGAGTTTAAACGGTGTTTGGACTTGGAGTAAAGGTCTACTTCCTAGTTGAGAAGAACCCAACAAGGTTATCGAAAGGTACTCTCAAGTTTCTGTTAGTTACTTTACTTTAGTCTGGTTAACATTTAAACTTTGCAGTAGGTACGCACCATAAATTTGGAAAAAGTTACAATTAAAAAAAAAACTGACATAACTTTAGGGCTGAAAATATTTTAGTGAACCTGTCTCTTAATTTTCTTAAGTTTCAATCTTGGAATTGTTTTGGCGTAAAGCCGGCCCCCTTACCTGTAAAAATAAATAGTTTACACTCGCCACATCCGAAACACTTCGGGGATAGCGCGGCAAGAAGTTACATGTTATATTGTTACTATTAAAAAAAAAAAAAAAAATTATAATGATGAAATGGATGGTGGTAAACTGCTCTGGTAGGATCCATTATGGGAGTGTTGGTACGTCACGTTGGGTGTGTGTGTGTGTGTGGATCAATCTATTATAGAAAAATCTGGAATACACTAGAAACGTCCATGTGAACGGTATAAATATGAGCCGCAATTCTGTGAAGAGTGAGAGTCGCTTGGAACATTAAGCTGCAAAGTCGATAAGCTAGAAAAGAAGAGTAATCAGTACATTGTAATCCGTTATTGTGCAAAATAAATCTTGTTTAATAAATAAATCGCAGTTTAATTACAAAGAAACCCATTAAAATCATATCAATATGTAGCTTAGTTGCGTTGCATTGCGTAGATAAGACACTCCATTTCAGCGACAGAAAACTATAAATCGTAGACTTTTTTTTTTAAACAATACCATACACAATAAAGGGCTCTAATTGCCCGTCTATGTACATAACCACACTTTCTAAAGATAGTACGCCAGGTGGAGTAAATACTAAAATAAACAAAAGATTGTAAACAAAATTAGGGGTTTGTTTACTTGGACTTAGTGCTCCGGGGTTTTGTTTATGTTTACACTTTGATAAGTACTTGCTTCTTTCAGGCCACAAACTACGCAGCCTTTTGGGATCAATAACACAGACTGCCTATTGAGCTTTTTGAGAAATTTGGGGAAGAAAAGGTGAACATATTTAGGCAGAGAAGCAACTTACCTATCCTCTTCAATCAATTTCTTATTACTTAGTTGAAGTTATAACCAATTAACCTATTTTTAAGATTGTAAGAAAATACAGAACAAAAAAAAATATCTGATCCTTCATACACGAAAATTTTTCATTTAGTCAGATCAAAGGCGTAGTTGTTAGAATGCTTTCCATGCCGGGAGGTTGGGTTTGATTTCCACCGAGGGTGTCAGAAATGATTTTCCGTAACAGTTTTGGTTTCAAACAAAAAAAATATCAGCAGTGTTAACTCAGCCTTAAAAACTGAAGTGGTTGGCGTCAGAATGGTATTTATAAAAATAAATAAGCGCCTAAAGCAAGCCCTTCTGAGACAGAGTTGCTCTATATGTGCAGCTTAGTAACGTTAACGTTGCCTACCCACGCTTGAAAGCTGTGCATGTCTTTATCATTGACTGTTTTTTTCGTGTGGAATCTAGTAATTCTGATATTTCTGTTGTGATATTGCTGATATGACTGTTCACGCGTTTTCTATAAACCTCTCTCAGCTTATTAAGTTAAATAAATATAACTATATAAAACGCAATTTCGAAATCAATAAAAATACACTAATTATTCTGAACAATACCTCATTAAAAAATGACCACTTTCATCTGTTTTATCTGTACAATTAAAGTGCGTCATAATTACGAACAATACAATGTACATAAAACAAGACATTCTTAAACAATAAAATGGAGCACTCAAACAAGACGTGGATTTTAATGGCATCCTGTCATATTCGCGAACAAATGCGTCGTCATTTCTTGTTCGCGCGTCCGCGGCTCGTTTGTTCGGCGGACGCTCTTGTTCATGAATCTAATTATGAGTTTTTTCCATACTAAAAACGTTGGCACATTATTATAATAAGAACAATTTATGTGCCACGTCGGGAATTCATAATTTTTCATCTTCAAAATGACGACGAGGTGTTGCAGGGAGCGCTTTTTCCTCTTTTTTCTATTAAAAAAACTTTTTTTTTCTTTTCGTAAAAAAAATATGTAATGAAATGTCGGTTTTGAATAGGCATGTTTTCAACAATGCATTATCCAATCTACGAGTATAATCCAACTAGGATAGATAAAATGATATTTAAGATTCATATTAAATTGTATTAATTGCATTCACTTTGTAATCGTTCATTTTAATAGATAAAATAAAAACAATTTTGTGTTCGATAACGGTGAGTATATTATAATTCCACGACCGGTTTTACCGGTATCGTATTTATTTAACCACCTGACGATGCGAACGGATTGTTCGCGAAACCGGTCGTAAGAAATGATAAACAGTCCCCTCGGAAGCTGGAAAACCCCCACTTCAACTGAAGTGGTTAGTGTGAGCCCAGCCCTATTTATTTTTACGGGTAAAAATAAATAGGTCTCGAATCGCCACATGCGACCCCTTCGCAGATAACGCTGACAAGAACTAAAACTTTATGTGTAGCTTATTTGCGTTGCGTATTACTGAGAGTTCGGCATACATATTTCCATACATAATTTTCAATTGAAATTTCTCTTGGCAGCCCTGCCCATCTTTTGTTCCACTTGGAGTTGGAAGACTTGCAAAGTGAAATGTTGTCCTCAGCGCCTGCTCGCCCCTGACACATGGCGCTATAAACGCGACGCGACGTCCGCCGTAATTATAAAACAAATTAAAATTTATGCAGAGCGTGTTGCGTAATGTGATCATACTTTATTTGAGTCTCGGCCTCTTAAGGTGCCATACTTGCCTACCCACAGGTCGCACTGAAAGTTTATGAGTGGCTAATTAAATAATTTACAAATTTAAATTGAATTAAAGCTTAATTAAGCTTTTCGATTATTTGATGAGATGTTATAGAAGACTCACATTATTATCTAAGTTTCATTGACGTCGTAGTTAACGTCTTCAGGAGGCACCCTCTCTGTGATTTAGGAGGAAACGTTTCTACAATTATTCTTCAAAGGTTCATCAAATATCCAAAAAGCGTAATTAATTTTAATTTGTTAATTGTTCGAACGGCCGTAATTCCAGTCGAAGTAATTTAACCTTTAATAATGTAATTTCATATTTGGCGTTAATTTTCGCCAATGCCACCCCGGTAGCGTGTTTCCATTCCACGACCTAAAAGGAATGTTCACTCAGAAATGCACACGGAAGTATCATACCCTAAATCTGCCGTTATTGTTTCTTACACTTTATGGTCTTAGCAAAAAAGTGACAGTAATGAAAAAAATCAAGCATGTTCATTAATTTTTTATCTTAATTATAAAGTTTAAACAAAATATATAACTTAAAAATTGCGACCACAAAAAAATATTTAAAAAAAATACGTTTTTTTCACTTCTGTAGCTACTTTCTCGTGTGTGCTATGTTTTGGAAATATTTTTTTTCATTCTATTTATAGAACTATACATTGTCTAGTGTAGTATTGAAACCGTTTTTTTATAATGTCAATAGTTTTTGAGTAAATATGGAAAAACTGAAACTACTTGATGAATTAAATTTTTTCCGTGTGCTTGTCTGAGTAAACATTCCTTTTAGGTCGTGGAATGGGAACACGCACCCCGGTAAGAGCACGTTCCCACTTGTCGGGTGTCGGATCCGTATATTCATCGGAGGTTCCAGTTGCAGAACATTTCAGACAAAATCGGTTTCCGATAAGTGTGAATAGCTTGAAAAGGTTCCGCCTCCTCACTTAATCCGGAGGAAAATGAGGGCTCCATGGTTGCGGCTCAGCTTAAATGAAACCGACCTATGGAAAAAAACTCCCTTCGAAAAGGGAACAATCCTTCTTCATGGTTCGACTGGAGTGAACCGGTCAATTCACTCTTAGGTGAAAATTATAAGATTATGGCCAATAATCTTGATGCATTTGTGTGATCGTCTATTTTACGGTTATGACCCCTCGATGTGCGATAGGTAGAAACAGAACGTTGTGTCATTTTTTGTTTTACTGTCTCAAAACCTACCTTTGTAGTGGACCCAAATTCTTTCATGATGGTGAGGATGAAATACAGACGTGCCTAGCTTAATAATATTTAATGAATTTAAATAACTAACCCAAAGGTTACGATGCCGAATTATACACGACTTTGCGTTCGCGTAGCAGCGCATTTGATTTTATTTCTGACAAAATTACCGCGAGATTCGTTTATTTAATTTTGACGCCAGTTAATGCAGATGAATTTATCCCAAAGACAAGTACAATAATAACAGTTCAATTAAACAGGAGGTAATCAAACATCAATTGAATAATAGTTATTTGGTTAGTATTGTTTTAGCAAAATTAAAGAGAATATGGTTTGATCTTTTCTTCTTCCTCTCTCTCCCTGCGCCGTAGCTCCAACCAGCGGTTGTAAACATTTCTCGCTCCAAGATCACTTACCTTTTGTAGATTCTCTTTGCTGTGGAAGAAATTTCATTAGTGTGTTTTAGGAAGGGATTGATTTTAATAACTGGTACGACAAACCGGCCCAGTAGAAGATGACTCCCTTCACCCCAGCTTCCTTGTAAATGGGATTCCTCATTTGCTCGTAAGCAAGAGAGACCCAAAATCGAAGAAAGCTCATCTTCCTCTTTCCTCCAAGAATTTAACAGGTTGGCCCCACGGCCTGGTCCTTTCAGACCACGGGAAGGATATTTTAGAAGGGACTGGCCCTAACCTTACTCCGCGTCATGAAATAACCGAACGCCAAAAAACAATGAATGGAGACTTTTTAAAACTCGATCGTCATGTCGAGGCTTGCATTGTATTTTTGGTGTCAGAATCCAGCAGGAACTAGGTGTTGTGATGTTGGAATGACGTCAGTTGACTCCAGCCCATAACAGAGGAACAATGGAAGCTATATCCAAGTCATGACCTTACTTCGCATTGTGAATGATGTGATAGCTGCGGTTGGGGACGGTGCTCTTGCCATGGTGGCAGTACTTGACATGAGCGCTGCCTTCGACACTGTTGATCACAGTATACTCATCACTAAGCTTGATAGGTTGTACGGAGTCCGAGGAGGAGTATCTAAATTGCTATCTTCATATCTGAAAGGCAGATGTCAGACTGTGGATGTTGATGGTGAGTCATCAGGTATGCCCATGGACTGTGGTGTGCCTCAGGGATCTGTGCTCGGGCCTTTACTTTTTACCCTGTACACAAATGATCTTGAGAGCACTGTACTGATGAACGGCACCAGCTACTATTCTTATGCTGATGATATTCTACTTTGTCGTTTCTGTCAGCCATCTATGACAGATGCCTGTAGTCTTGAGATGGTCCGGTGCATTGAAGTGGTGGCTGAGTGGATGGCAAGGTGTCGCCTTAGAATGAATCCAGACAAGACAGAATTCATCTGGATGTCGTCTCCTGGTAGGAAACACTTGCTTGGCTCTTCACCAATTAAAGTAATGGGCCTGGATGTATATCCATCTAGCTCAATTAAGTTTCTTGGGGTCCATCTTGACAACACTCTCTCCATGAGTACGCAAATAAGCTCGACTGTGAGCTCCTGTTTTTTTCACCTGAGGCAGTTGAGATGGGTCAGAAACTGTTTGACATCCGAAGCTGCTAAGATTCTCATTGCGTCCTTTGTTGTGTCGAGACTGGATTATTGCAATGGTCTGTTCTGGGGTCTTCCAAGGTTTCAGCAGTCTAGACTGCAGTCCGTCTTTAATGCTGCAGCCAAATTACTTTTAGGAGGACGAAAAACTGACCATGTCTCTCCTCTGTTGCGGCGCCTTCATTGGCTGCGAGTCCCAGAGAGGATTGAGTACAAAATATGTGTTTCTGTTTTTAATGCCCTCAGAGGAGTTGCCCCATCGTACTTGTGTGAATTGTGCAGAGTCGACCAGATAGGTGGAAAACGATGCACTCTTCGTTCTGCACAGAGTGACGCCGTAAACAGGCTTCAACTGCCTCTTCGACGGAACAGAACTGGTTTCGGAGACAGGGCTTTTAGTTCGGCTGGTCCATCCTGCTGGAATAGTCTACCTCTGGAGTTGAGAACAGAGACCAGTGTTGGCAGTTTCAGGAAGTTGCTTAAGACACATTTGTTTAACAGAAGCTTCAACACATAAAAGCGCCCTTGGGGTGGCTAGTGCCACTAAACGGCGCTGTATACAAATTGTCCAATTATTATTATTATTATGATATAAGTCTGGTAGTAACCTCGTCCCTCGTTCAGTGATGGATGTTGAGGACGCAGATAACCATGGCCGAAGGAGAGGTCAAGCTATGAACCAAAGGAAACATAGGACGTGCTCCGGAGCATGGCTCCTTGTCAGTCAACATTGGATTTATAGTTTTGATGGAAAGTTGTGGAAGCCGAAAGCTTTCACCTCCAACACAATGCGAACTCCTTCATAGCAGCAAAAAGAACCGTTAGGTTCCGGTATTTCAGATATTAAGCAAACAGCGTTCAATTCTTTCTGACACAGGTGTTTTGTGAGAGAGAAGGTGTGTTTGTTAGTAACTGCAAGGCTGTGGAAAAAGACAACAATTTATAAGCATTTCAGGACATTTGCGCCCCTTGATTGAAAGCTATGTTGAATTCACCCCTTTTGACCTGAAAGAAAACATTTTATTTACAATAGGTACGAAATGTAATTTTTTAAGATCGGAGTATTCAGCAACAGCAGCCCCTCGGACTGAAACATAGGCAACAAATCATTTCAAAATGTGAAGATTGAATACATTTTAGAACGCAAGTTAATTAGGTTAGTTTAGTGTGTTAGAAAATAATTTGAAATTTCTCATCCTTCTGCGAAGCAGCTCAGCGAACTATGTGTTTACGCGGATTAATGAATTTGATTATTAAATAATTAAATGCGCCTTCCCGTTCAGCAACCACTGGTTTAATTTTATTTTATTCAAAATTTCAATCGGAAGTTATTTTTATGTTCAAAAGTTTGAGAATTACTGCGATTTACGGAATTACATATTTTGCGTACTTTTAGTTTTAGAAATCACACATGAAAAATAACACTCCCGGAATATTATGTCGGCAAATATTTTATTATTATTAAAACCACGTAAATACTTATTCTCCCTTAAATTCCGAACGAACGATTCGCGGCGTCTTTATTAAGAGGAAAATCTTTTTAGTCTATTTAAATTTTCTTCCGAATTAAAACCCGATTTTAATTTAAATATTTTGTTTCGCATTCGTTTAGCCCAGATTTAAGTCCCTTGCAAGCACGTGCTCCCAAGCTGACTGTCCCGAACCGAATCCCATTCCTTTCTCCCGGTCGTCAAGGGCTGACTTGCATCCCCCTTCCAGAACTTAAATAGTCCCATAGAAAAAAATACGTATGGACAAGAAAAATCTTCCTACACATGTTTGATACGCCCACATGTATAGGAACTTCAATTATTTTATTTTATTTTTGATGAAAAGCTTGATTCATCACAAGCTCCACACATAATGTTCTGCCAATGGAACCTCCGATTGTTATACGGATCCGACACCCGACAAGTGGGAACGGGCTCTAAGGCGGCAGGAGTTGCTAAGTTTATGTTCATGTGAATTTTGGTTTATTTTGTATGTACACATGTGTTAGCGTGAACTTACATGTGCCTGCTTTTGGGCGTGCATTAAGTATGAGCCTTTAATGCCAATATATGTTTGTAACTTAGATTATAGATAAATTATTAATCGATGATGTAAATACTTGTTTCTGGACATTAAAAAAATAGGCTGCTGTAACGCATTTCTCTCCATCAAATTTAAAGTGTTTTTTTTTCTTGTATTCAGTTCCCCAGACTTTCAGTGCACCCTTACCTACTTGCCGTATATTAAATTACGCTTGACGCTGTACAAGAGGCTCGTATATCATCCCCGCGGGGTCTTCAGCGCTGAGAAGTAAATTTGGGGTGAACTTTTGGACGAACCAACCCCCGTATAACTTCATTACGCGGACAAGTTAGACACATTTATCCAGATGCTGCTAATAGGATGAGACTGCGGCTATTACTTATTCAACCCGATCTTTAACCTCTCTATAATCTATGTTGTAAATTTATATTACATTTAATACACGTATAAGTAAACACGCATGTGCATTAAGAAAATAAAAACCCAATCTCAAATGACCATAAGCCCTGGAACTCTCGCCGACCTACCCTGAAACACAAGTGACTTTACAAAGTGAATAATTTTTTTGCAGTATGGGTGGTCAGTCTCATACCAACCTATAAGTCAAAGAACATCAGTTAGATCAGTGACTAATAAACTGCAGGTTTGATTTTCTTCTAAAAAATAATAACGTAAATGTTCCGAGTTTGTATGAAATGAAAAAAGTATGCAAGGACCGAAAAAAATGACTGTGGATTTGCAATGCTGGCGCCTTAGGTTTTAAACTTTCAATGCTCATTTTTAGTATTATTTCATATTTGTGAGGGTTTTTTCATTTGACGTCTTTTTTTTATCCCTATTGTTAATAATGTATTCTGCAAATTGTGTTTATTCACCTCAAGGTCGGTATGAGGGGACCACCAATACTGTAAAAATTGGATCACTTTAGAAAAATATAATAAAAAGTAAATAAACAAGTTTCTACAGTAGAGGTAGTAAACCTCAAATTAACCAAGATCAGCAAGTCAAGGAAGATTATTATTTTCGTAATATATATATATTTTTTTTACATTATGAAAATATTAAATGAATTAATTTATATTTGTAAAATACGACCATAATAAACGAATATGTCGTAAAACTTCCCCGTTTACCGTAAACGTACTTCATTTCTCATTTTATTAATGTACCACTTATCATTTATTCTTTTGTTAATCACATATCATTTTGTAAACTGCAACTGTAATAAACGAATATGACGAATGAATATGACGAAGAACTTCCCCGTATAACGTAAACGTTCTTCATTTATCATTTTATTGATTTACCACTTTTTATTTATTTTTTGATTTCCAACTGACCATTTCTTTTTTGATTTACCGTTTATCATTTATTCTTTGATTTACCACTTATCATTTATTTTTGATATACCACTTATCATTTATTCTTTTATTTACCACTTATCATTTATTCTTTGATTTACCGCTTATCATTTATTATTTGATTTCCAACTTATCATTTATTATTTGATTTACCGTCTATCATTTATTCTTTGATGTACCACTTATCATTTATTCTTTGATTTACCACTTATCATTTATTCTTTGATATACCACGTATCATTTATTATTTGATTTCTCACTTATCATTTTGTAACATACTACCATAATAAACGAATATGTCGTAAAACTTCCCCGCAAAACATATACGTTCTTCATTTATCATTTCATTCATTTATCACTTATCCTTTATCTGCAAACTTTTATCATTTAATTTCATTAAATGCTCCGCTCCGAGTTCTTCATAAATTAAACGTTTTACTGGAAAGTTGCCAACACGAAACCCGACAATACATTTCTCAGTACAATAAAGCTATATTACTATTGTTTCCTCAACTAAAAGGTTTGCGTGAGTCTGACCACCCATCCTGTAAAATACAATTCACTTTTTATTTGTACCCCGTGTATATAAAACATTATGTTGATTCTTCATTATAATATATAATCTTAGTTGCAATGGTACCAGCATTAGCATTTGAAATTCATATGAAATGCATGCCCGCAAACAGACAACTGTAAGTTTGCGCTTAAACTCACCTAAAGTAAAGTACATAAGTAAGTATTGTTGGCTTTCTTTCCCGGCCGGAAATATAACACATTTCTGACTTATGTAGGTATAAGAAGAAAAAATAAAATAAATCCATGCTGTTAATGTCAACCGTTATACAAGCTTGAAAGTTCACAGAAATATGAAAAAGTTGGTCTTCGTTTTATACGTGCAAAAATATATTATGCAAATGTACGTAGCAGATTTACAACTGAAGTTCAATGCAATTTTGTTTTATTTATTAACTTTGTTTTTATAAAATTATAATTTTCAAAGAATCTCTAAATTTAAATACCGCTTGATTTCATGATTATCGTAAAATGTATCTTTTAATATTTTTCCCTTGTTATTGTTTTATAGTTCTCCTTATTTTTACTTTATAGCAGTCCGAAGGACTGTTATAAAGTATTGTATTCGTCCGAAAAAAAAAAAATGAGGTTTCAACGGAAATGAGTTGTCCTGCACCAGGACATGCAAAAAAACCTAATTTGTCGAACCTGTCCGTCCGTCCGTCCGTCCGTCCGTCCGTCCGTCCGTCCGTATGAGTGTATGTCCCAGCCGAAACTACTGATCACAGAGACACCAATTTTTGGATTTAGAGAATTGATAACCACAGATTTTGATGGGCCGACTGGCATGGCACCACCCTGAAAATTCAAGATGGCTGCCATACAAAAAAAACATAAAATTGCACTTTTCTCAAAAACGGCTCTAACTATTTTCTTTAAAATTTCAGTGTGGTCGTTGCTTAAATTTTTTCGAAGAAAATTAGGTATGGCAACACTTTTGCCAACCTGCGTCTATGGGTTGCCATATGAGAGAAAAAAACGATTGTGATTATCTCGGAAATGGCTGGGTTGACAAAAAAAAAATGTTCCACAATATTACGCGCAATATTAATTTCTACAAAAATTTAAAGAAAACTTAAAAAAATTTTTTACTTAAAGTACCGTTTACACGATCTCAAAATTTTCATCTAAAATATTAAAAAGACCCACAAAAACGCAATTTTGTAAAACTTTTTTTAGGTACACAAGAAAGAAAAATTTATAAACTTCTTTGTAATATAATTTGTTTTTCACTATTTTGAGAATTCAAGATGGCTTCCAAAGAGGAGAAAACTTCAAATGCGATTTTCTCAAAAACGGCTCTAACGATTTTTTTTAAATTTTCAGTAAAGTAGTTGCTTGATACATTCTTACCAAATTTAGTTATGGCAACATTTTTGCTAATCTGCGTCTATGAGTTGCCATAAGAAAAAAATAAACAATTGTGATTTTCTCAGAAGTGAAAGCGTTGACAAAAAAATAATGTTCTACAATATTTTACGTAACATCAAACTCTATATAAAAATTAAATAAAATTTTTGAAAATAAAAACATAAAGGGCCGTTTACATGATATCAAAAATTGAAATTAAAAGGCTACAAAAACCCATCAGAACGCAAAAAACTTTTATGTTTCTTAAATTTATCAGAAAAAACTTTATTATCACTATAATTCATAGTGAAACATTTTTCAAATTTTAGAAAATTCAAGATGGCTTCCGAACAGCTGAAAATTTCAAATGAGATTTTCTCAAAAACGGCTCCAACGATTTTCTTTATTTTTTTGCATAATCGTCATTATAATACTGCTATGTAACAACAATAACCATTGCCTCATAATTTGCTTTGTTTTGGGGGTTGCGATACAAGAGAAAAAAATAATTTAAAATTTCTCGGCAGAGAAAGGGTTAACTAAAAAATAATGTTCCACAATTGAAAAGCTTTTATATATACCTACATACATGAATCATTACTTTTTTCAAAAAAATATTATAAAGTATAGCCACCATACAAAGTGACAAATTTTCATACAAAAAATTATTGTAATATTTTTGGTAGCAAAACGTCTAATACCCATAAATAAACCAACATAACAATTCGCTCAATCAATTGCCATAAAACAACAATAAGCATTGCCTCTTAATACTCTTTGTTTTGGGGGTTGCCATACAAGAGAAAACAATATTTTAAATTTTCCCGGCAGAGAACGGGTTAACTAAAAAATAATGTTCTACAATTTAAAAGCTCTTATATATACCTACATACATTAATCATTACTTTTTTCAAATAAATATTATAAGGTGTAGCCACCATACAAAGTGACAAATTTTAATACAAAAATAATTGTAATATTCTTGGTACTAAAACGCCTAATATAAAATACTAGGCTACGAGTCTTAAAATCTAGTAAGTTGCACCCATATAATAATCAATCATAACTTTCCAAAATATCAATGAAAAGTATAGGTACCCATCAAACAAAGTGTTAGTTTTGATACAAACGGCATCAATGATAATACTGCAAAAAGACGATTGCTTAAAAAGATTAGCTTCATTACTTTCACACAACTAAATGTTTTGTTATGAAAATTGGCTATGACCTAAACATGACCGTATTTTGTGCTATAAAGTCCTGTGCAGTCCACTGTACAATTTATTTTTTTTACTTTATAGCAGTCCGAAGGACTGTTATAAAGTATTGTATTCGTCCGAAAAAAAAAATGAGGTTTCAACGGAAATGAGTTGTCCTGCACCAGGACATGCAAAAAAACCTAATTTGTCGAACCTGTCCGTCCGTCCGTCCGTCCGTCCGTATGAGTGTATGTCCCAGCCGAAACTACTGATCGTAGAGACACCAATTTTTGGATTTGGAGAATTGACAACCACAGATTTTGATGGGCCGACTGGCATGGCACCACCCTGAAAATTCAAGATGGCTGCCATACAAAAAAAACATAAAATTGCACATTTCTCAAAAACGGCTCTAACGATTTTCTTTAAAATTTCAGTGTGGTCGTTGCTTAAATTTTCGCGAAGAAAATTTGTTATGGCAACACTCTTCTCAACTTGCGTCTATGAGCTGCCATATGAAAGAAAAAAACGATTGTGATTATCTCGGAAATGGCTGGGTTGACAAAAAAAAATGTTCTACAATATTACGCGCAATATTAATTTCTACAAAAAACTAAAGAATACTATAATTTTTTTTTACTTAAAGTACCGTTTACACGATCTCAAAATTTTCATCTAAAATATTAAAAAGACCCACAAAAACGCAATTTTGTAAAACTTTTTTTAGGTACACAAGAAAGAAAAATTTAAAAACTTTTTTGTGCTATAACTTGTTTTTCACTATTTTGAGAATTCAAGATGGCTTCCAAAGAGGAGAAAAATTCAAATGCGATTTTCTCAAAAACGGCTCTAACGATTTTTTTTAAATTTTCAGTAAAGTAGTTGCTTGATACATTCTTATCAAATTTAGTTATGGCAACATTTTTACTAATCTGCGTCTATGAGTTGCCATATGAAAAAAACAAACAATTGTGATTTTCTTAGAAGTGACAGCATTGACAAAAAAGATATGTTCTACAATATTATACGTAACATCAAATTCTATATAAAAATTAAATAAAAAATTTGAAAATAAAAATATAAAGGGCCGTTTACATGATATCAAAAATTGAAATTAAAAGGCTACAAAAACCCATCAGAACGCAAAAAACTTTTATGTTTCTTAACTTTATCAGAAAGAACTTTGTAATCACTATAACTCATAGTGAAACATTTTTCAAATTTTAGAAAATTCAAGATGGCTTCCGAACAGCTGAAAATTTCAAATGAGATTTTCTCAAAAACGGCTCCTACGATTTTCTTTATTTTTTCTGCATAATCCTCATTATAATACTGCTATGTAACAACAATAACCATTGCCTCATAATTTACTTTGTTTTGGGGGTTGCCATACTAGAGAAAAAAAAATGTTAAATTTCTCGGCAGAGAAAGGGTTAACTAAAAAATAGTGTTCAACAATTGAAAAGCGTTTATATATACCTACATATATGAATCATTACTTTTTTCAAAAAAAGATTATAAAGTATAGCCACCATACTAAGTGACAAATTTTCATACAAAAAATTATTGTAATATTTTTGGTAGCAAAACGTCTAATACCCATAAATAAAGCTACATAACAATTCTCTCAATCAATTGCTATAAAACAACTATAAGCATTGCCTCTTAATATTCTTTGTTTTGGGGGTTGCCATACAAGAGAAAACAATATTTTAAATTTTCCCGGCAGAGAACGGGTTAACTAAAAAATAATGTTCTACAATTTAAAAGCTCTTATATATACCTACATACATTAATCATTACTTTTTTCAAATAAATATTATAAGGTGTAGCCACCATACAAAGTGACAAATTTTAATACAAAAATAATTGTAATATTCTTGGTACTAAAACGCCTAATATAAAATACTAGGCTACGAGTCTTAAAATCTAGTAAGTTGTACCCATATAATAATCAATCATAACTTTCCAAAATATCAATGAAAAGTATAGGTACCCACCAAACAAAGTTTTAGTTTTGATACAAACGGGATCAATGATAATACTGCAAAAAGACGATTGCTTAAAAAGATTAGCTTCATTACTTACACACAACTAAATGTTTTGTTATGAAAATTGGCTATGACCTAAACATGACCGTATTTTGTGCTATAAAGTCCTGTGCAGTCCACTGTACAATTTATTTAATTAGCTGACCCAACAGGCGTTGTCCTCTCCAGATTGCAATCAATGTGATCGTCATTGATTAGTTAAATTTATGTAAGACAAAGCTGTTAGAAAATGGAAAAAACGCGAATAACTCCTTAGAAAATAAGTTCAGCTTTTCGCTTATAAAAAAAATCTTTCGAGATAATATTTCATTTTTCCAGATAACAAAGATCATCTTAAGATAAATTTAAATAGCCAAAAGAAAACGTCAATATTTAGGGTTGTTTTCTTGACAATGGTATGATGACATAGAAAGTGCTCATGGAAATAAATCAACTCGTGAAAAAAAACCATGTTTCTTTTTATTTTTACATTATAAGATTTTTGTTCCATTTCTTTTTACATTTCGATCACATATAAAGTTTTTCAAATAATATTAAATCGGTTTTTCATATCTCCCGTTGCTATAATCTAAATTGCAAAGATTAATTACATTTAAGATTCATATTAAATGCATTCTCAGAAGCAGGCACGCATAAGTTTGCGCTTACACATGCCGCAAGTGAACTTACAACATAAATACCCAATCTCAAATGAACATAAGCTCTGCTACTCTTACCGACCTCCTCCGAAATAGGGGTGAAATATGAAATTGGTTTTTCATATCTCCCTTTGCTCTTAAGCATTATCCACAATTTCGCACAGTTAAGCATACGTCATACATTTGAAATTAGTGCGGTTTTACGAAGACATAAACCTCAGCCAGCCGGGTAACTAAGTTGCGCCCGGTGCGGTCCCACATGTATTCAGATTAGGTTAGTGCCAGTGTAAGTTCCCCGCAACTTGTTACTAACACTGCATACTTGCTCACTAATCAGCTGTACGTCTCTGCCAGCTACCCCGCTAATGGCAAAGTTTCATTTCAAATTTTGCATCTTAAGTTATAAATGCGACACAAATTGTGAACTGTCAAGAAGCAATTTCATGTCGTATTTTATTTTTTGATTTAGTTCATGAAAAATATTTTATATATGGTTTTGCAGGCAGTCCCACGCTGTTGGAGAGTTTAAGGTTGTATGTGTCAAATGATTATGGATGTTTAAGGGCAGCATTCTATTTGCTGAATTTCTTTTAAATATGTCAAAAGTTTTTATTTTTGTTTTATTTGAGAAAAATCGTACCTTATCGCGTTTCTCTAAATTATAGGAGTCTCACATTTTTATTTTTATTTAATGAGTGGGCAGCTTCATACCAAATTTACAAGTCAAGGAAAAAATACATTTTACCATATATCAACTAAATGCAATTGCGATGAGCATTTAAGATTCAATATCCTTAGCCACCAACATCGCAGATCAATCGTCATTTTTTTAGTCCTCGCATTCTTCTTTTTATTTTTTCCAGAGTCATAATATTTTCATGGTAATTACAATTTCCAAATAAAAAAAAACATGTGCCTTGCTTCAAATTCAAATTCACATAACAAAGCAAACTAAATTATTTTTAAAATTCAGTAAAAAGGTTGTATTATAAAGTTGTATTCCGCATTATATTCAAGAGAGAGATCGTTTCCATTTGTGTATCTCCGTTTAATGAATATTTAAAATTGTAATTACAAAAGACTTCTGCTGCAGTTTTAATAAAGTATTTTTGCAAGCGAATAATTATCATTAAAAAGCTTACCGGAGAGAAAATTCTCAGAGTTGGTGTAGGGATGCTTTCCATTTGTGAATTCGGGTGAACCTTGGTGAGCGCACCAAGTGCTAGTGATGTTTTTTTTCACCTTTTTGGTGTGTCGAGCAAACACCGTCTGCGCTACGGAAATTTTCGAGCTACTTTTATTCCTACCGGGGCAACATTCTTGAATTTCTTGAAAAGTATTTTACACACTCTCTATTTCACTTATATTTCATACATCAATTGATAGTATTAAACTTTCTCAATCCTCACATTAATTTCACTTGACACTGGCGCTCTTTCTCTCGCTGAGAATCCACCACAAAGAAGAAGAAGATAATATTGGTGTTATTAAAAAAAAAAATTGTATGAACTGACAATTTTCTCAACACAAATTCAATAGACAAGAAAATAAATTGTTATGTCACATGTCCGGATTGCTGGGTAACGGTCAAACTAATATTTTTGTTCATTGGTTCGGACCGTAGTCACAAAGGCCTGTAACATTTGAAAGGACGCCGACAAAAAATATATATGCCGAGTCAATTTAAGAAAGTACACAAATGTGAAAAAAATTCAGCCGGTCCTTGTAAAGATAAATAGGTTCCACCCGGCACAAGGATCGAGGATAACGCAGCAACATTTACATTTATTTTCTGTTCTTTATAACTTTCTGTAAAACTTTAACAACAAACTGTGAAACTTACTGATTATCTTTCTTGAGAATAGCGTCCCTTCAGCTCGTTTCAGCAACTAACGTTGCTAGTTTCCGATTCTCACCCCCGCATGATAGCAACCCTTATATCTTACACCACTTCTCTCCTTCTACTCCTCTCCTTCTTTCTATCTCTCTATTCCTCCCTTTCTCTCTACCCCTCTCTGTTCCTCTCTTTCGTTCTCTCAATGATTCAGAGATAGCTAGCCGGCAACGCCAAAAGCATTTCAAGTCGTAAATTCTTAGACAGTCTCACATTTAACTGAAAACGGAAAATCGACCTTTTTATTTCCATTCATTGAATTGAAAATCAGCTGTCGACTCTTCTTACTATGTTTTTTCATACGTCAAATAAAGAAGTACTTTCATACAACATCTTCAATGGGAAAAGCATATTTAAATATTACTTCTAATCTAATCTAATATAAGTTGCAAATATATGTTACATTGGAGATTCACATTATATGCATTCTCACAACCAGACACGTAAAAGTTCGCGCTTGCACATGCCTCATGTGAACCTACAACATAAAAACCAAATCTCAAATGGACATACACCCTGCAACTCTTTGCCGTCCTTCCCTGAGACAGGGGTGACATTGCCAAAGTGAACCATTTTTACAGCATGGGTGGTCAGCCGCATACCAACCTATAACTAAAGGAACTTACTTTTAATATTACTTTTAAAAGAGTATCTTATCTCTTTTTGCCGTTAAAAAAAATAAAACATGAAGGCAGCTTTCCGGAATCATGATCACATAATGTTTTTGAGATTTTTTTTCCTTTTAATTTTTTAATTTAGGTATAATATGTACTTCTTTGATAATTTTATATAAGTCATACAAGTTTCAGGAAATAAAAATATTTAAACACACACACAAACGAAATTAATAAATAACAAGGACAATTGCTTTTTTAACCCTGGCTTAAATGTGTGACCCTTATTTTATTTAACTTTTTTTTCCATTTGTTTTATTTTATAAAATTATTATAAATATTACACCTACACAAATATACACGTCATTGTATTACACATTGTTAACATCGCTGAAGAAGCTCATCAAAGACATAAGCGTAACGTCTGGAAGCTTCAGCTTCGATGGAGCACGGCAACAGATCCCGGAAAAGAACCCTGAACGCGAAATCCTCAAACTGCAAATCACTGTATATTTTTCTTAATATTTACAACCATTCTAAAAATAAAATTAATTACACATCGCAATATTCTATTCAGCACAATTGTTGAAACCTTATAAGGAACTCTAGCTTTTCCTTTGGGAAAACCTATTTGTACAAGTAAATATAACAAGAGACCATTTACTAAAATAATCACTTTTTTCGTGCAAACGATGCCACCAAGTCTACCTTAACAAAATATATTTCTATCAAATAACAATCCTTTACCCTTGACCTGGTTTCCCTCTGAAATTTTGCACCCTGATTTTTTCCCTAATATTTTTTACGAGACATTTATTGACATAAAAACGAATAGATACCAACAATATTCAAATATTCAGATATTTTCGGGAACAGATATAAAAACGAAATTTTATTTTTTTTACCAGTCCGAATGCGAATATTTTAATGACGGGCCTCGAAAAAATGGAAAAAAATAAAAAGAGAAGATAAAATAAGAAAAATATTTCATGGAAAAAATAACGTTTTACTGTTCAAAATAATATTGTAAATTTTGAAATAAAAAACTTTTATCTGATGTGTTTTTATTTTATAAGATAAATTAAATAATGAAGTATTCCTGGAAGTTTAATATTCATTAAAAAACACAAAATTCTGCGAAAAATATTTAACTAGAACCAAAAGAATATATAAAAAAACAAAATTCTCAAATAGATTTCAAAATTAAATATAACACTTTCAAACAATATTTTAACAAAAATATTTTCATTATTTAAATAAAAATTAAGAAGGTTATATCAAAAAAGAAATAAATCTGACAAAATATTTATCATAAAATAAAACCATTTAAATTAATAGAAAAAAAAATTCAAAGAATTATAATGAGTATTTTTTTCACATTTGTTACTGTAACTTTTTACTTGTTACCTTTTAATTATTTTGTAACAAAAAAAACGAACCTTTATGTTCTAATAAATCAGGTGTGTTATTTTATTAACAGGTTCTCTTAAACATTGTGAAAGATTATTGTACCATAGGGAGGTGAACATTAAACAGTTCATTTAATTTTGTTTGCTAAAATTAAAACACAATAACTTCGTATGTTTTTTTTATTATGTTAATTACATTTGTATTTACGTTGTTCGCTTATGTTTTTTTTTATGTTGTTCCTTTATATTTTTTGTTGTTCTGGGAATAAAAAGTTTTGTTGCTGTTTTTACGTAAATTGTTGACCAACGAATATTACGATTGTTATATTTTGTCGTTAATTATTTTGTGTGTTTTTCCCTCATCCCTTTATTTTATTTAATGATTTTTTTCATCTTGTAAATATGTAACATATTTTTTTATTTTACTGAAATATACTCAAAAACGTTTTTACATTTTTTGAATAAATGATTTTTAATTAATAATACGATTCGTTAATAAACTGAAAATATTTTTAACTGAAAAAAATATTGATGTTAAAATCAATAACTATATTGTTTAAATTTACAATTTTTATCGAAATAGAATAAAATTGAAAATATGTCAGTTAATAAAAAGTATCTGCTGTAAATATATATTGCATTGTTTTTGTAACAAAAATAAATAATTATTTTTGTAATTAATTCAATGTTTTATGATGTATAGATGAGATAGCAACCCTGGCGACGATAGCTGAAAGCAAGCCACCCGAGAAGAGGACAGAGGAGGAAAAAGTTGCACTCCTGGGCAAACCAAAGGCCGGTGACGTCATGAGGGCGCAGCTCCGCATCAAGGAAAGCAAGGAATTCAAAGTGAGTAGAAATTGTAATGAGTTTTTTTACCACATAGATGGGGATTCCCATGGCAAGTAGAATTATCATCATCATCATGAGCTCAACAACCCTGACTACTCAAGCTCGGAGAGCTCCTTCATATTTTTTCGGCATGTCCTCAACTGCTGAGATGGGTTTGAGACTCCAGACGCAGATCTGCGAGGGTTGGGGTTTTGGTCCAGCCGCTCCGTCAGACACGTACTTATTTTGAAGACCGTGCTATCTGGTTTTCAGGCCCAATAGAGTGGAACAGACTACCACCTAATATGAGAAAGACAAACACTGTTGGTATCCTTCAAGGTGCACTATCTTAAGGACACAGCTTTACATAACATCTTATCCACGATTTGAGAGGACAGTTGAGGTGTGATACACACAATTATGTCTTATTATGTGTACCCTCGAAATAAATAATCCTTGTACCTATCACTCAATCCAAGTTTCTTTTTCACTCTTGCATGATCATCTGTGACGGCGTCACTTACTAAATCTGTCGGTTCCGACAGAGTTTTAACATTTGAACAGTACGACGGTTAATTTTTTTTATCTTTCTGGTCCTAATTTATACAGGTTATTAAAATCATTCTCGAAACATGCAGAATCGTTCCATACCACCTTGCTGGATTTCACAAGAATATTCCATGAATCTCGAACACTTCCTTGAACTTTATAATAACCGTACAAACTTTTAAATTATAGTTTCCCTTCAATATCCAATTTCACAATGTATAATAACAAAAGGAAATTTATTTACAGGGAAATGTGGGAGCTCAGAGCAAGCCCAGCCCAAAATATAAAACGTAACAAAATTAAATTTAGCTTATAACAATATCGCGACTAAAAATGGGAAAACTGCGTCGGAAGTTTGATTCGTTTCCAAGCCATTGGTTACAGGAAACCAAAGTTAGCGGCCAGCGAGAAACATTACGTTTTATTTATACACAAGGGAAATAATAAATAATGAACAATAAAAAGTTTCACTAGTTTTTTTTTATTATTAAGTTATTACATTTTTATCGGTCCATTTGTTTTATCATAGGAATGTAGCCCGAGTATAAAACGTTGCGTTATTTCACCATTCCACAAAATAACGGCAAGGCTTACTCAGCCTTCACAAGAAATGAGTACCAGCCCCCTCGGAAGCTGAGAAACTCTCACTTCAACTAAAGTGGTTGGCGTAAGGCCGTACACCTTATCTGTAAAAAATATAAATAGTTTCCACTCACCGCTGGCGATCTCTCGGAGAAAACACTACAACTTTATGTGTACTACTAGGGGCGCTGACAATGTTTACTTAGCCTTCACAAGAAATGAGAACATGCACGTTTGGCAGATGCGAAATTTTCATTTTAAGTGAAGTAGAAGGCGTAATGGCGGCTCCCTTACCTGTGAAAACGTATAGGTTACACACACAGATCACGTTACACATGTTTTTGGAAAATTGGTTTAAATCTGTTGGGGGGCTTAGCCACCCACAGGAAACAACTATTTCCAATTCATAGGAAAAAATGTTGAACAAAAATTGTTTATGATCCGATCGACATCAAACTTCACAGAAATCATTCAGAGAATATTTTGCACGTTTCCAAAAAAAAATGGTTGAGCGGTTCATACAATACAATACAATTCTAAATTTATATAGCGCCTTTTCATGATTTTAAATCATTCCTAAGGCGCTTGTTCGGAGTCCACAGTCACATACTTATATATTTCATTATTTCAAGACTACTTCATTCACATTTTAGAAAAGAACAAAACAAACAATGAATTATTTTTTAATCGTTTTTTTTTTCAGCTTAGAATGCACATTTTTCTTGATCAAAGAATCAGATATTGATTCACTCTAAAATGAAATTTTCTCATCCATAAATTTCAATAAAAAAACGAAGAAAAACAAACGAACGTCAATGCAGCACTCCGTCTCGCCTCTGTAGGTTATTTATTCTACAGTACCACAAGTATAAAATATTCCTACAACCTTAAACGCTCACTAGAGGTGACTGTTTTAATTTTCATATCTTTTTTGGTAAACGCTTTGGTTGAGTTTACACGTAAACTTAAATACTTGACGTATTTGAGCACAAAGAACTTCAATGGCGCATTCAGATGCTGAACATCTCACTCGAGTAAAGAAAGAACCCTTTTAAAGGAGATCTCCTGAGGATGCTGTGAAAAAGTGATCATTAATCAGCCGTTATACCCTAACAGATAATCACTCTTGGATGACACTTTTGCACGAATGCCTCTCTTTCAGAACCAGTGTGTTTTATAAAAGACGATAAATTGCGGGAACAAACTGATTGTAATTTGATCGACATCATACTTCACAACAACCACTCTGAAGATAGTTGACTTTTTTATTTTAAAATAAAACAGCGCCTCAATTTAACGTAAATGACAACACAAACTTCCATACTGTTACGAATATATGAGTTTCTGTGTATGTATGTTTACTTATGATTGTATTTCTGGGTGTTTTTACTTACTTGTATATGAGTGTCTAAAAAAGTATTTGGATGGTTGTACCTCCTCATGTTTACTTGAAACGTCTGCTCTAGACCATTCTGGCATGGTCTGGTGTATGCTAGAATAGCCTTTAGTCACCAATAAATATGGATTGCAGTGCTTTGTAGGACATCCCAAGCCGTTAAGCAAAAAATACAAAATTTAAACTGTAAACCAAATGAGAGCAAATTCCTTAAATAAATTTAATCAAAGTTGTATTAAATTGAACCCAGGTAAATGGTAATAATTCATTTTTTACTCTCCACATTTGAGAGTTCCAGTCATAATTCATCATTACATAATATGTACTTTTTAAAAAAATAAACAAATGTGCTTATTACATTATTTATTGTGTTTTTTTAATGGCATTAAATAATTAAAAATCAAACCAGCGACCTCCGGCTGAAAATTTCTGTAGGTCACACTTAACGGTATTTTTTCTTCACATGACAAAGTTGCTGGCTACGACCGTTTTTATTACACCCTTAACATTTTATATCAGACACGTGCGTAAGGATATACGCAGTTAAGTGATTTTATTGGTAGTCCACCCCTATCCGGGACACACTTCCATTATACGATTTCTTTAGAACGCAGTATAAAATTTTCCTCACAAGAAAATGCAAGAAAATTAAAGTATTATCCTGCAAAAAAATTACTGAAAAATAGTTAGTCAAATGAGTTCCACATATGAATTGACATATAATTAATTGTTACGTCACACGACTGAGTAGATTAAAAGTTGGAAGGAAAAGTAAAACATAAAAACAAACATACATAAGTTGCTAAGGACTATGGTCCCATAAAAGTGTGACGTTTGCCCGTCAAGCAAAATGTTCTACATCCAAACTGTAATCCATTGTAATAAACATAACCTAAATGAATACGTTGGCATTAGAATGATCATTCATTGAGTATTATTTTGTCAGTGATACCTCTTTTTTAAATTAAGA
Organism: Agapetus fuscipes; assembly: GCA_951799405.1. Classification (NCBI taxonomy): domain Eukaryota; kingdom Metazoa; phylum Arthropoda; class Insecta; order Trichoptera; family Glossosomatidae; genus Agapetus; species Agapetus fuscipes. The sequence continues at coordinate 9,093,419 of OX637349.1, read as the reverse complement.
AAGCAAAAAAACGATTCGCAGTCTAGTGACTAACTTTTCGGACTTGTAATCGGAAAGTAGTGGGCTCGATTTCCAGCGGAGCATAAAAATTTGCCGTTGAGATTTTCAAATGTTAGTCCACATACAGCATGTGTAAGCATGAACCCACACATATCGATATTTTATTCAACGCGTTATTTATGATCCAGGAACAATTTCACAAGAAATACAAAAAAAAAATACAAATATTAAATTAATGTAAGCTCTACAACCGTTTTTTCTGAAACGCTTTTCCCTGAAACAATGGGTGGCATTGGCAAAAGCGAACCAATATGGATTACAGATATTATGTTTCCGGGTATGGTAAGGATATAAGGAAGAATAGAGGGAGTTTGCAGTTCTTCCCTAATCTTTTTTATGTAGACTCCACATTAGGGTTAGTTGCGCCTCATTTAACAAAAAAGACGTTGATAAGGGATCCCCGATAGGAGAAGGTTCCAAAAAAGGAGAATCCAGCATTTTCACAAACGATGGAAAATGCTTTATGATTTTCCTTATTTGATGAACAACAAAGAAAAATTGCAATGTTATAAAAATATTATTGTGCTTTTGTCATTCAGCTTGTTATACTGTTTGTGAAAAAATCATGCAGGAAAAAAATTTCAATCTAAAAACAAGTTTTTTTTTAAATAAGTAAAGATTGCCAACCCAAGGAATATCCAGTTGCTGTAAGTTTGGTTGAGTGTTTGCAAAAAAACCATCGATAAATTCACCATCTAACCGTTACTGTTTTCATCATTTATATTGCACTAGAGATGATCAGTACCCTTGCAAACGCGTCTCCATTTCGTTTCGTCTTTTCATGCATTCAAATAAAATCAATCCAAATTTTTATGAGGTATTTTGGGATTCGAATCACGGACCGTATAGCCAGTAATTTAAGGTAATAACCATTATTCTACGACCTTTCAGCTAAGATAGGTTAAGTATAAAAAATATAAAAGTCAATTTTGTAAAACTGTACCCATAACTTTTATGGCATCTTACAGAAAAAAAATCTATAAAATATTCATAAAGTGGCAATCATTCACGAACGGAAAATCGTAAGAAGCTTAACAATAAAAAAAACATCGTCCCTCGAGAACAAAACTGTGGCATTACTTTAAAAGTAACATTGGGCGCTTTTGTTACGATGGTGATTCAAGAGAGGTCGGCCTTAAACCTGCACGGGCTTCAGACAATCATTGATGTATGTCAGTTTTGCGTTTAGTTGCAGCAAGCATATGCTTGAAATCAAAGTTAGACACTTTGGAAAGTATTGCATTGTTACTATTAAAAACTTCAGTTTACTTTCAATCGTATGTTTATTTACTGAAAGTAAGACTCTGAATGATAGCATCTGGAATGACTGAGTGATGAATGAGTGCAGTATAAATGAGAATATGAGTGTGTAAATCCAAAAAAGAACATTGAAATTATTCAAACATCTAGGAAGAATGGACGATGAACCATTGCAAAAAATATTCAAAGATAAACCTGAATGAGAAATACCGAAGAAATACTGGAATGATCCAATAAACAATATTGTAAATTATAAGAATCTGTACAGTAAAAAAAAGAAAAAGTAAAACAGGAAAAGAGTGATCAATGTCGAGGAGATAAAATAAAATAGAACAAAGTAGAGACATAATCAAATGGAGACAAAGCAGAGATATGCGGAGGTACTAGCCCCTCCTAGAGGCATGACGACTGGATACAAAAAATATATTTGACAGAGTGCACTGTTTCTAAACAGTTAAGCGTAGAGTCGATAGTTCAATTAGTTTGTGATCATTCGCTCGATTCCTAACGAGAGTGTTTAGTTGATATGAGTTGCCCACCCATACTGTAAAAACTGGTTCACTCTTGCAACGACACCCGATTCAAACAAAGAGGACAAAATTTGTAGGGTATAAATTCATTTGACATTAAAGTATAGATGAACAGCTCTTATAAATACCCTTGAAATGGATGTATACAACCACAAATGGCACGCAAGAATGACCATTGGTAGAGAACTCAACTTTTAGGGTCAGCTTTTGTTTTGTGCTGGGATAAAATATTTAATATCAGATTCTAAAGTATTAATATTGAAGGAGATCATGTGAAACAGGGAAATATATTTAATATGGAAATATATAATCTGTCATTTGCAAAATTTGAGAAACTTTTGACTTCGGTACTTTCTAGTGAGGCACTTATAATAAATATGTTTTTGTAAAGTATTAACGATTGCGATGTCATATGTTATTTGCTGGAGGCGATCTTTATTCTCATAGAAATTAACAATCCACGCTAAAAAATCATCAGACTGTATTGTCAGCGTTGAAAAATATTCATAAAAATAAAATTATTGTCCGGTCGATAGCTCAGTGGGTCGAGTGCTTGCATTCCAACCTGAGAGCTCAGGTTTGAATCCCACCGCGGGTGTCAGAAATAACCACTCGTTTCGGCGTTATTTCAAAGCCAAAATAAAATACCGACAAGGTTTTAAAAAAAATGAGTAACAGTCTTCTTGGGAGCTAGAAACCCCTCAATGAAGTGTTTTGTGATTTTTTTAACATCCTTGCAACATAGAATATACATTAAAGATAAATGTATAAAAAATATTTCTTTTACTTTATTAACAATGTTGTCATCTTTTTCATCGCCTTTCAATATATCTTTTTTTCATTTCCTTCGTATTTTTTCACAACGAGCAATAATTTCTTTTTCCTTTCAGTTTACCACCCTCTACGATATTCACCTCGCTACCCCACTTTGTGTACATTCTTTCAGTTTACCACCCTCTACGATATTCACCTCGCTACCCCACTTTGTGTACATTCTTTCAGTTTACCACCCTCTACGATATTCACCTCGCTACCCCACTTTGTGTACATTCTTTCAGTTTACCACCCTCTACGATATTCACCTCGCTACCCCACTTTGTGTACATGCTAAACCTTTGTAAGGTGTAAGCTTTCTTAGTGAAAGCATCACCATTGTGTAAGGGCCCCTTTGTACGGGATGCAATATTGCAGGTCATCACAAGGGGTGTGGTATTTCATACAATGCATTTTGTGACCTTTTGGGCAGGTAAGCTTAAAAAAACGTCTGAAGATGCCTGATAGGCCGAAATTGGTCAAATTTTGCATGTATTTTGATATTATTTTCATGTTTATTTTTTTTAATAGAATTTTAAAAAGTTTCTGCTGAAACTTTTAGTAAATTGTGAAAAAAAAACAATAACTAATAAAGCTGTTTAATTTTGTTTTACATCGTTGCATCTACACAATCAAGTCCTGAAAACTTTTGAAAAAATGACGAGTTTTTGACTTTCTTAAAGATCGAATCAAGTCCATTCTGATGTGATGAGTAATCAAAGGGGATGGGCAATAGATTCCGAATGTAACAAATTTAAGATTAGTTGTTAAAAGATTATTCTTTTTTTTAATGCAGTTTTACAGAAGACAAGAAAAATATTTAAAAAAAAATCAGTTTTTAGAAAGGGTCGAAAAAATTATGTTTTTGAATAGCATTGATCGTTTCATTCAAAACAAAAACAAAAAACAAATGTAAACATACACAAAGTATTAAAATTCCTTACCAAATTAGAGTAATAATTGTTCGATATTTTTCATACAAATTACATGGTATTATGAGTATTTTTCAATAGCTATCAAAGTTATAATATGTAGGTAAAATTTTTAAGCAAAATCGTTATTTCTTTTTGTTTTGTAGAAAATAACCATACAAATGTACATAATTTATGATTTTCAGAAAAAAAAATGAAAATGAAAAAATATTTTTAAATACTTTTAAAAGAGTAATGGCTGTGCTAACACTTCCGCTCCATGCCCATCACCTGTCTGCACTCTTCAGTGTTCGCTGCAATTTTAAACCTTTGCATGGCGAGTTGCATGCAGCATGTGCAACGCGGAATTTCGTCCGACAAAACAATCGGCAATTATTTACACTGGACGACAATGAATAGTCTACACGCCAAGTATAAAACACCGCAATTAACTCAATCATGTCGTAAAAGTTGAAGGGGTTAACATTGTGAAGATTCATTTTAAATTAATAATGTAAAAATAAAACAGTTTATTTTTCTTTTAACCAGATGATCCTTTTGATAATGTCTTGAGTTGTCTTCTTGATAATGATGTCATCATATCGAAGCGCTCGAGGAATTAAATCAACTCATATCATATCGTTTACAGTACCTACATATACGTACGCAAACCATCGGTAGTTTTTTTGTAAGGAATCTTTGTCTTGTGTCAATAGTACCCTGTATGATTAGATGAAGAAGGTGGTTCTTTAGAGGATAACGGAATTTTATAGCCTATGACCACTGACAATCTACCAAACAATTCGTTCAAACTAAAACAGCGGCTCTACATAACATTTTAGTTTCCACATACATTTTTTGTTGAGCTATTTTGTACTTGTTATTTAAGTCTAGCTGTGGTATGAGATACGCTACTGTGTGTACAAGCAAAATAAGACACGCTAATGTAGTGTCAGACATGATAAAACTAAAGTGACTTGCAAAGCTCGTGAGAAAATATGGGTGGTTCGTTTTGTAGTAATTTTACATGGCACGGCTCGGAAGTTGTTTCACAAGTTCTGCGCCAGATATGAATACCAATTTCAAAGGGTGATTCTGCAACGATTTTTGTTTCCTCGTGAAATGTGATATCACACTCGTATTTAAGTATTTACATTTTTCCAATTGATCATTTCTAATCTTATCTAATCTAATCTAAGTTGCAAAGATATGTTACATTGGAAATTCACATTACATGCATTCCCACAACCAGACACGCACAAGTTCGCGCTTGCACATGTCTCATGTGAACCTACTACATAAAAACCAAATCTCAAATGGGCATACACCCAGCAACTCTTGCCGTCCTTCCCTGAAACAGGGGTCACATTGGCAAAGTGAACCATTTTTACAGCATGGGTGGTCAGCCGCATACCAACCTATAAGTCAAAGAACCATAATAATCATTTAATTTTCAAAATACTCTTTGTCAAGTTGAAAATTCATATGCCTTTACGGAAGGCCGGTCATCAAAAGGTCCATCCAGTCACTGGGTCTTGATGTGTAATTGGCGCTTTTTTTAGCGATGACCAAGCTCGCAAAAGGTTTTTGAGGTGTCATTGTGTGTGATTGAGGTGTGATGTGTGAAACATCGATCAACAAATAAATCATTCCGATTATTATTATTACTTCCAAAATATGTTATTGAAGCATTGTTTGAGTTAGTTGATAGGTAGATTTATTTATGAGTCACAGACTTTTAAATTTCTTAATCCTTTCAAACTTGTATTAGCCTTGTCCCTATCACGTACCTTCTATGCAACAATACCTTAGTGCATCTGTGACAGTGACAGCAGACAGACGTAAATTGTCCCGAAGACTAACCCACGAAACAAGAAATGATACTCGAAGCAGATCAAACTGAAATTGGTGAGTTCTTTCTAATAATCCCTGACTCATATCCTTCTTCCTGGATAGTCTGCGACTCTGGTTCCTTTTTTGTTTGAGCAGTGGAAAATCACAATTAAGAGTTATCACCCCATTTTCTCCATCATTTGATGGAGCCAAACTTGGCTTCACCAAGCATAGTAAACCGTCCTTACTACGTATTTGACAGATCAGTAATGTACCAGTCTACGGTAGGGGTGGGGGAGGTATGCGGGTTGTTTGTCGAATATATTACAGAAGATGAAACACAAGGGGAGAGGGGGTGTCGCCATTATGTCGCAACTATTAGTGGCACAACAGCCTTCTATACCCTGATTAATAGTAATCAAAAAGTATCCGGTTCGAATCTCGAAAATACTGTTTTTTTTTTCAAATTCAACAATGAAACAACGATTTAAATTACTAATAATTATTTAAAAATTCAAATGGATAAAACATAGCTTTAATTCACTTGTTTATTTATTTTTATGTGTTCGAACATTTGCGCTTATGAGGCATCTTCAGGAGCAGAATGGTTTCATTAGTTGAATATGTTCGAGCACAAAAAAATAAATAAATAAGTGAATTAAAACTATGTTTTATCCATTTGAATTTTTAAATCATTAAAAATGGACTTTCACTGTGTAAATAGATTAACACTAAAAAATATAAAGAAGTAATATTTGCCAACATTCGAATCACAGGAAATCTTCATTCTTCTATCCTTATTTTAACAGAACGACAATGATTTTATTTGTCAATATCCAAGTATCAAAATTCAGCCAAGTGTAATTTCTACTACTACTTGTATTGGGTTGAAACATTGCAAATTCATATGAAAATTAAGCTTCCGCTAACGGATAATGTGTGACAATTTTTATTTTTTCAATCAATTTTGCGACGTTTGGTAAAGTTGAATGATTTTTCATTTAACTTTACCAAACGTCGGTGTTGTGGCCGAGGGATCAAGTAGCTGATCTTTCTAGCGTATTTGGAATGAAATAACGTTGGTTCGATCCCCGCTTTGGTCATTTTAACATAACTTTGATTCCTGGTTCAACAGATGTCATTATATAAAATAGATTTGTGAAGAGGAATGCAATTCACCAACCTATTCTGCCTGGCCAGAAACAGGTATTAATATCATCATTTAATAATTCATTATTGTTTATTATTAATGAATTATTAAATAATAATTACCCAATAACATCTGTTGAACCAGGGTCAAAGTTAAAGTCAAGTGACCCAAGCGGGGATCGAACCAACGTTGTTCCATTCGAAACACGCTAGAAAGATCAGCCCTCTTGGCCCCCGCGGCTATAACCCCGACAATCTTTGGGTAATTATTAATAAATCATTCATTTAAATATACAAAAATGAATTATTAATTGATGATATTAATACCTCTTTCTGACCAGGCAGAATAGACTGGTAAATTGCATTCCTCTTCACAAATTGTAATCTAATCTAATCTAAGTTGCAAAGATATGTACTATTGGGGATTCACATTATATGCATTCTTAAAGCAGACACGTACAATTCGCGCTTGCACATGCCGCATGAGAACCTACAACATAAAAACCCAATCTCAAATGGGCATGCACCCTGCAAGTTTTGCTGACCTTCCCTGAAACAGGGGGGACTTTAGTAAAATGAACCGTTTTCTACAGCATGGGTGGTCAGCCGCATATCAATCTATGAGTCAAAGAAAGTGCAAATCTATTTTTTTTAAAACGTGTGAATCAATAGTGCATCACTAGGATGTCAGTCAAAATGGTAAAGGGTAGTAAATTAAAATAAAAACAGAATAGTTTAGCTAAAAATATACGCCGAACAAATAGAAAAGTTCCCTTACACCCTTACACCTTTATATTTATCAATATATTATATTACATTACCTATGACCTCAACAAATCATAGCATCACAGCTTCCCATATTGTACCAAGTATACAATTTTACGTGAAAACTCAACCACAGCGTATACTAAATCTAAATAAACTATGGAAACTAAAGCAGTGCTTTTATTGAGCGTTATGGTTTTCTATGATTTCTGGTACAACACTGCTGTTGCGTTTAATACTTGAATACCTCCTGGCACAACTAGATCAAGGTGAGGGTGAGGGGAGCAGTTCACGGCTTGTACCGAATCCTTGGCGGGGCCTAATCTCGTTATTTGCAGTACGTGACGTCACCACAGGCGCGTAGAAGTTCTGACCAAGATGTACCTACGTGATGGAGCATCGTTTCGCACGCATTTTTTTTTTATGTAAAAAATAGATTTGTGAAGAGGAATGCAATTCACCAACATATTCTGCCTGGCCAGAAACAGGTATTAATATCATCAATTAATAATTTAGTATTGTTTATTTTAATGAAATATTAATTAATAATTACCCAATAACATCTGTTGAATCAGGGTCAAAGTTATAGTCCAAAGCAATAAACCAAAACTTACGTTGTTCTATTCTAAACACGCTAGAAAGATCAGCCCACTTGGCCCCCTCGGCCATAACACCGACAAATGCATTAATATACAAATTACAAGGATAGTTTGTAGAGCGCCGTTTAGCAACTTTACGCAACGCAACTAAGCTACACATATAGTGTAACTTCTTACCTGCGTTATTCCCGAAGGGGTCGCATTTGGCGATTCGGAACCTATTTTACTTTTACGGGTAAGGGGGCCGGCCTCTACCAACCACTTTCAGTTGAAGTGGGGGTTTCCCAGCTCCCTTGGGATCGAACCCTTGCTCTCGGCATGGAATTCAAGCATTCTACCAATTGAGCTATCGACTTTTTTACGAGCTTTATCGTCCCATACTAAGCTTCAAAGCCGTAAGCTTGTTATATTATAAGTCAATGTGTCTCATTAAGCCACCAAAGGCTTTGATTTTCTTAATCTTGAGTCTCATTTACCAAGATTAAGCACATCAAACACGCAAATGACTGGCTCCTTCACCCTTGATCTCCTTTAGGGTCAGATCTGGTTCCTTAGGGTATTAACGAGGCCGACTTACCTTTGCCTTAAGTAAGGGTAACTACCCTTAAATCTGATCTGACCGTACACATGACCTCATTGATTTACTGGGGATTATTCCACAATAACGCGTCCAATTAATATGAGAGATTTACCTCGATAAAGATATTTCAGAAGGCCTTTAAGCGCATAGCATCTATAGAAGTTATTTTATCGCTTTCTATTTACTTGTATAATCGGTAGATATGTCGAGACTGCTGGGGCTGGAATTCAAATAAATTTATTGTTGCTTTAAAAAAAAAAAACCTTTTTCGTACTTTTATGTGTCTTACTTTATCACTTATATTTACTACATCCAGTCGCTTTCTTTCTGTGAAAAAAATACCTTTTTTTATAAAAAAGAATCTGCAATTTTTACTCAGACTCATTCACGTCTCTTTTATGATTATTTGTAGTGTTTTTTCTTGATAATTTAATTTCTCCAGTCTTTTTTCTACTGTCGGAGATAAAGTAAAAACATCTCCTGCATACTTTGCCTTCTTAATACAATTTTATTTTCATCTCCTGCCCTTGACAAACTTTGTGCGTTTCTTTCGTGAAACGCAAATTGAAAATACTTTTTGAATTGTAGCTTAGTTCTATAACTTTTTAGAGATGGAATAGATTTAGAGATAGATATAAGATTTAGATGTAGATTAGGTAGGTATTACAGATTTAGAGGTAGATGAGGTATAATTTGGAGATAGATAGAAAATAGAGGAAAAGATGTGTACCTATATCAAGAAGATATACCGAGCTAAATCATATTGATGGTTCGTAAGCTGGAATCATCATACTCCGTTTTCCTATACTTTTTTTATTACTTTTCTCAATAAAGATAGTATAATAAAATAATAAAATAAGATCTAGTCTTATATTACAGCAGATCATTAAACAAATTTCCAATGGTTTGGTCTAGAGGTAAGGCTTAGGCACTCTAATTAAAGTTTTTAAAACAAGCACAAGTTTAAATCCCGTCGTGTCTTATTGCCAATAGCTTTGCCTCTGTTTTAACAGATGTCAGGGGATTAATAAATTTAAAATTTACGTATGAATTATCAATTGATGATGTTAATATTTGTTCCTTGCCAGGCGAAATATGTAGATGAAGAATTGCATTTATCTTAACGAATTTATTTTATAAGCAAAAATAGATCTAACATAAGAGGAAGAAAGAGAGGTGAAGTCAAGTTTGGTTCCACCAAGTAATAAAGATAGTGGGTGCCCGTTCCAAATTCTTCCGCGGGATTGAACAAACTGCGCAAATGAAAATCTGCCAGAGTTGCAGACCATCCAGGAATAAGGATAGGAGTCAAGGATTATAAGAAAGGACTCACCAATTCCAGTTTGATCTGCCCCGAGTATCAAATCTTGTTTCGTGCGGATCGCGCATGTCAAAGTTAAACAGTTTTCGGGACAATTTACGTCTGTCCGCCATCACTGTCACAAATATACTAAGGTATTGATGCATAGAAGGTGGGTGAAAAGGATGGACAAGGTTAAAGGATAAAGGAATTAACCAGCCTGTGATCCATAGACAAACCTACCTATCAACTCGCTCAAACAAGTAGAATAACAACTTGCTGCCTGTATTGAGATATCTACACTGCTTACACACTACACAATTTAAAAATGTAATTTGGTGTGTATGTTCCTTGACTTATAGGTTGGTATGCGGCTGACCACCCATGCTGTAGAAAATAGTTCACTTTGCCAATGTCACCCCTGTTTTCAAGAAAGGTCGGCAAGATTGGCAGGGTGTATGTCCATGTTAGATTCGGGTTTTTATATATAGGACCACATGCGGCATGTTTAAGCGCGAACTTGTGCATATCTGTTTGTGAAAGTGCATATAATGTGAATCTTTAGTGTTACATATATTTTGCAACTTAGATTAGATTAGATTAGATACACTGGTTTAAGGGTAGTTGAGCAGAAACTGACGCTTAGTGTTGATTACAAAACCGACTTTCTATTTATCATTTACAGTAAAACTCAAAAATTAAAAAATGATTAATCGGTTGGGCAGTGAAAATTTTCTTTTCATGATTTTGGCAGAATAAACCATCAGGCTTAAAACCCCAAAGGGTCCATCTCATAAATTTCCCTTTAGCGTAACTCAAGGGTTGGACCTTAACTAATGAGGTTTCTGCAACCCTCTCCGGAGCTTTTATTTGCGCTTTTTAATCAGGAAGTAAAAATTAATATCAAATAGACATCCCTATTTCATGGAGAATATCTCGAAATTTCTGATTTTTATCTCACTTTTCTTTTAGATTTACATATTTTTTTTCTTTTGGACTTGCTTTACTTACTACGTCATTTGGGCAAGTGGAATCACTTTTTTACACAGGTAAGGGAAGCAGCCCGATGCAACCACCGTCAATCTTTCATTTTGAACGTCAAATTTCAAACGATTCATTTGAAGGTTAATTTACACGTTTTCTGAATATTTGATCACAATCTAATAAATCGCTTAGTCAGGCATGAGAAGAAATTTTTCCATATATTATGTAAAAAAAAGATTTCGTAATCCAATCAACATTAAATTTCACTGGAACAATCCCGAGAATATTTTATATGTTTTCAGAAAAAGAAATTTAAAACTAGTTAAAAATAAACCATTTCTCATCGAATTTGTCAGAGGGATTTGCACCCAATAGAGCTTTTGCAAATTGTTGGACACGAGAATGCTCGCCAAGCTTATCTTGTGGCTAGAAATTAAATAAAATAGTCTCTGCGGACCAACTGGTAGTCACCAACCCGTCTGGCAATCGTGGGGGCCTACAAACTCCCTCCAAGTAAACATGGAAATGCCGAATTTAAGACATTCTGAACATATCTAGCAGCTGATTGAAAGGCGTAGAGAAAATTGGAGTAGGCCTGCGACCAGGAGTGGGAGGAAGAATAGGCTGAGGAAGACGAAAATAAAGAAGATCGAATTTGAAATCAAAACGACATGTTTTTTTTCTTAATTTTTTGCATGAATCATCTGTAAAAAAAAATCACCATGATATTTAATTATTTGCTGTCGATATTTTGAAGAAATTGTATATTATAGGACTAGGACTGGGTCAAGGAATCTAAAAAGGGGGTTGAAACCCTGAATTTGGAAATATTCTTTGAAAAACTTTCCATCGGGTAATCGACATATCTGACCTACATTCCATTCAAACTTGTATACTCTTTTCAATGAAATCAATGAATCAAAGATTTCCTTTAAAAGTCCTTTGATTCTAACTGAAAATAAAACATTCATTCTATATTATGTATTCCTTCAATATATGTATTTTAAATTCTAATTATATTTTATTTAAAAAATTTTTGGAACTTTCCAAAATTTTCTCACTCGTACTGTAAAAAAAAAAGTTTACTATGCCAATGTCACCCCTGTTTCAGGGAAGATCTGTAAATAGAATTCTTAAAAAAATTAAGGTGAGTATTTATATATATTACATTATTTAATTTAAAATCATATTCACTCTCTCGTGAACCTTTGTATAATGAATACAGGTTTATAACGGACATTAACCCGCCGCTAATATTTACATTACGAATAACAATATTATTCCCGCGCCCTTTATTACGCTCTGCTCTGTTTGCTGTTAAACGCCCGAATCTGTGAATACATTAATGAATTACTCTTCACAACGAGAAAGTGAGGCTAGCTCACTTTACGAAGAACAATATGCCTGAGACCTCGATATAAAGGAATAGTAAAAATGAGATTATTCTCTTTATGTTTATGTCCGGTCCGTTGTTCAGTGGTAACACTGCGGACTCTGAATGGGAAGGTTGTGGGTTCGATTCCCGGCGGAGCACAAAAAATATACCTTTTTTTTTGGTTGGTGTAAGGCCGGCCCCCTTACCTGTAAAAATAAATAGGTCCCGAATCGCCACATGCGAACCCTTCGGGGACAACGCAGGCAAAAAGTTACACTATATGTGTAGCTTAGTTGCATTTATGTGATAACTAAGCTGCTGAAACCGTATCTTTGGTACTTTCTATTTTTTTTTGTTGCAATTATTTCATTTCATTTACTAATGTTTCCAGCTTGTACACTCTATGGCCCGATATTTTCAATTGAAACAGGGGTGACATTGACAAAGTGAACCATTTTTTTACAGTATGGGTGGTCATATGCTTACTTTTTAAACAAGGGTGACATTGGCAAAGTGAACCATTTTTTACGTGGTGATATGCTTACTACTTCTTATTATTGTTGTCATGGATATATAGAAATGGATAGGCTAAACAATCAATCCTTTGAGAATTAGAAATGCGCTACCCCACTACCCCCATCATACAAAAATCCAAATTCATTCTATCGGTAGCCTTCCAACTGTCAACAGGTGTGTTACTTAATTGGAAAAAAAATCAATATAAATGCCAAACTGGGTATTTTCTGAGCGTGCCAACAAAAGGGAGTAAATGTGTTATAGAACATGGAATAATATTTCACATTAATCACTATTTTATATAAAAACGTTGATAAAATTTATTTTTCGTTTGTCAAAATATTTTGTTCGCGAAAGTGACAGCCATTTCTAGAACTAGTGATGTTCAAAAATGTAGGTACTTGCTTCTTGAAGTATGTAACTTATATGCTTGCGGTAATAGATACTTGTGAAAATCATCCCATACACAATGTGGTAGGAACATTTTTGAATTCGGAATTTATCAGATATTTTCATACATTCAACAACACTAGTAACAAATTTCGTTGCCGTGGTGATGGCATGTTTCCATGGCGATATATAACTAGATTGAAGACGGAGTAGAGACACATTGCTAACATAGAAAATGAGAAAAGCATTTCATATGTTGTGAGCGAGACAGCATTATAAACAGTGTATGGTGTCAAAGACGGTGCATCATGTTGATTGGTACTAAATCACATGTACGACCCCTCCATTTAATACTTCCTCCATGATTGTTGTAATAAAATATAGCGAAAGAAACATGACGTATATACCCGTTTTTAAAGTAAAATCTTCTGGGAAGTAAGTTTGAAAAAGATGGAAGAATGACCGGTGAATTTGAAAGAAGAATAATGAAAGGCAGGTGCGTACTGGGTGCTACCGCTAGCATCGCCAGGAACCAGAATCTCTCAAAAAATGTTAGATTGGCGGTGCACGGTGGTATACTAGTGCCAACCTTGATGTATGGAAGTGAAGCCTGGACGGTGAGTGAAAGGGAAATTAGTAAAGTCCATACAGTAGAAATGGACTATCTAAGAAGTATGATTGGGAAAAAACGAAGTGACAGAGTGAGGAATAATTTTGTAAGAGAAGAATGTGGTGTAAGGGAAAGTGTGAAAGTGAAGATTAAAAGAAGTATGTTAAGATGGTTCGGGCATATGGAGAGAATGAGTGATGAAAGATTGACGAAGAAAGTATATGTTGCTAAAATAGATGGATGTCGTGGTAGAGGAAGACCGAGAAAAGTATGGATGGATCAAATTTCTGAAATAGCGAATGAATGGGATATCCAGAGTCATAATAAAAGGAGGACTTGCATGAAAAAGGTTATGACTCTGGATGAAATGAAAGAAGTGTGCAAGGACAGGAAGAAGTGGCGGCTAATCTGCAATGGTGATTTCTAATGTTGGTGTATTAATTTGCTACATTTTTTGCATAGGAAATTTCTTACTTTTTTTGTATAGATTTCTTTGTAAGGTTTTGTTCTTTTATATATTTAAATGTAATTTTTTATTCATATTCCTTGACTTATAGGTTGGTATGAGGCTGACCACCCAAACTGTAAAAAATGGTTCACTTTGCCAATGTTACCCCTGTTTCAGGGAAGGTCGGCAAAAGTTGTGGGGCTTATGTTCATTTGAGGTTTGGATTTTATTTGTAAGTACACATTCAGCATTTGTAAGCGCGAACTACACTGTTGGTTTGTGGGCTTACATCTGAGAGCTTTAAATGAATATATCCTTGCAACTTAGATTATAGATTATAGTATGTAGTTTGGAATTTTAAAGTTTAGGTAATACAATTTTAATCCTCTGCCTTTAAAATAAATTATATCTACGTATTTTTGTTATTTATACTTTGTTCGTTACTTCAAGGTTCTTTTATTTACATACTCAGCGAAAACTACTCTTCGGGAATGGATAAAGTTTTTTTACTCTCATATTTTTGTTTTTTTATGCGTTGTTCATTACAAGAAGATTTTTTTGTTTACTTATGTCGGCAATGAATAAAGAATACCTACACACTTGTATTCATTATGATAAATGTTTAATACTGCAAGTTTTTTTTTAACGCACATTATACTTAGTGCAAGCTATTTGTCGGAAATGCATAAAGTGTTCCTACATATTTTTGTACTTATGATGAATGTTCGTTACAGCAAGATTCATTATATCACAGATACTTAGCTACTATGTGATGAAAATGGTTAAAGTACTTATGTATATATGTATATACCTACATATCATTGGTCTTTATAATGAATGTTCTTTATTTGCATTCTACGTTACAGAAAGGACCCTTTAGTGCGTGAACACTCTACGCCTCGTGTTTCTATGGAGATTCGTCAGTAGCGGAAGCTAATTCACTATGTGATATGACCCGCGTCACATGGGCGCGACTCTGTGACTGCTAAATTAATTACTAGGGGATATCAAAAGGAAACTTCAAAGATAACTCAGACGTACTATAACAATTATTAGAATTTCTCTACCTGGAAGTAACTTGAGCTATGCATGATGTGACATTAGAGAATCTACTTTTGTATATAGACAGGTTAGAGCCTAATAATATGTTTTTATTTCGAAATATTTTTGAAAGGTGTGGTTATATGTTTCTATGGATGTAGACGCGTTATTTCTAAAAAATAAGTTGCCACTTTTTAAGGTTTCAATATAAGTATATCCAAACATAGACAAAAAACGATTACCCTTAGTACGAGTTGCAAAACTTGAGTAAAGTAAAGTTTACGGAAAGTATTAAAGAGTGATTTTCCCCACAATCTGCCGTTTTTGTTTCTTACACTTTATGCTCTTAGCAAAAGAGGTACAGTGATGAAGAAAATCAAGTTCAAACAAACGAAAACGGCAGATTTTGGGGAAAACCACTCTTTAATACTTTCAGTAAACTTTACTTTACCTACTCAAGTTTTGCAAGTACTACGGGTACAATACCTCGAGTATTAAACATTGCGTAAATACGACTTGATCGCATAAATGCGTATGAAGGTACAAAAACACTCCTTGTAAATAATTTATTTTTGGTAGGTTTTTTTTATATTTACACGATTAAAAATAATTTAGGTCATATTTTATAAGATATCGGTACCTTCTTAATAATTTCATTTCTTGAAGCTTTAGTATTGCTTAAAAACGGAAAAACTGAAAATGCTTAAAAACGGAAACAATAGATTTTCTTTTGTTGCAGACTTCCTCACCGCCTACAAAGTCACCCCCGTTCATTTTGTCTACTCCGCGACCAACTCTTTGTTCCCTTCAATTAGAAATCTCCGACAGAGAATTGCAGTTGACACTTTAAAAGCTTAAATAATTCATGTGAACCATGACTTGCTTGGACTTCTTATATTTTTGTTCCCTTATTTTGATCTTTCGATCTATGATTCACATAAAAAACTTCATATTGTTATGTTTTTACGCGGGTTCTGTTTAATTAAAACTGCGATGATTTACTTTACACAATTTCTTTTACATTCACACATTACACACTTTACACTTTTACAAGACAAGGGTAGAATAATTTCTCTAGCTCCAGAGTATTCCGATCCCTATTTTATTTTAAAAATAAAGATCATTTTCGAAACACGGAGATTCTTTGCATAGTAGATTTTTCTAGAACCGTCAATTCAACCAATCTCGAACAAATATAAATTTTTATATGTACCTAACACATTTCTTTTTGTAGAGAGACTTATACAGACACTAAAACAGAAATTCTACGACACACAACTAATATAAGTAATACAAGTAATAAGGACGTCCAGCTATCTTTCCGCCTTTTAGGAAGTCTTCCAGTTAGACGTTGACCTATTGGCTTCTCATTAGCTACGAAGGTTTCTTTCTGCAGAAATGATCTCTCGAGGAGTTGCCTCCACCATTTGCTCACCATCAACTCTCGTTGCCAATTCTTCACACATTGTTTTACTCTCTATATAATTGTAGATCGATTTAAGTCTCACTTAAAAGGTAGCAAATTCGATTCCCATACGCACAGAAAATAAGTTGCTACGCTACTACAGAGCTACACGTATAGTGTAACTTCTTGCCGCGTTTTCTTGTCGTATGCAGCGAGTGGAACCTATTTATTTGCACATGAAAGGTGCCAGCCTGATTCCAACCTTATGTTGGTACCACTGATCTGTGGCTGGTACTCATTTTTTGTGATCACACGATGTTCTTGTTTGTTTGTGTTCTTTGATTTCAAATTTCTAACCTCCAAATGTACCTATGTGAAATGTTCAATTCAAACGGGTTTCTATGAGTGATAGACCAGCACTTCTGACGGTCAGATTTGTAGCTAATTTGGCCGAATGACAACATAATTTTTGCGTCATTTTCAATGTTCCGAATCGATTGAGGCATTTTTCGTATCTGTAAACAAGCTTTGCAATAAGTGGTTTTAAGGGAGTTGTGACAGTTTGTTTTTACGTATCGATTCACCTTCGACTTGGTATCGCGTTTATGCAAGAAGTCATTAGGGAAAGAAAACCCTCCCACCCTCGGAGAGAATAAAGGGGAAGCTGCTGTAGGCAACGAAGGAATAAAAAGCATATCGCTTACAAGATCTCACAAACAAAAAATACAAAGTCCATTAGATGTATAAAATGTTAACAAGGTGGAGTTTTTCTTTTAGAAAAGAAGTTTTCTTATGTAATCTAGGATCAAGAAACGAATACAAACATCTTTAAAAAAAACATCGTTAATTCGGAATGTAGCAAATATTATATATATTATGATTTAAGATTTATATTATTGCGTTGTTCCTTGACTAATAGGTTGGTATGAGGCTAACAGCCCATACTGCAACAAATGGTTCACTTTGCCAATTTCACCACTCAGGGAATGTCGGCAAGAGTTAGATAGATGGATAGAGTTATTTTCACATTAAAGTACATGACAGGTTTTAAACCTAATGCATACAATAATAAACAAAAACATTCACAAGTAACCGAAAATCAGCTTAGGAGAAACGGAAGCCTCTCTCTAAGCTGATTTTCACTCAGGTGAAAGATATCAACCGAAGAGGAGATCTCATTGAGCATAGCCATTGCCCTCCCCACAGTCATAACTCTAGGTAGGTTAGTCCTGCATCTTGGGAGTAGCAATAGTCTATGCTCACGTTGCCTACAATAATTGTCGGGAACATACAGATCAATTTGTCCCAGAAGAGCGGGATTACAAATCTCACCACGAATCAAGCGGATAAAATGAACTATCAAAAATTCATTCCTTCTTGCCTCCAGGCTACTGAAACCAAGCATGCCGAGTACAAACGCACTCGGATATAGCCAAGGATAATACCCATACGTCCTCATGTAGAGAAATCTCAAGAATTTTTTCTGAACCCTCTCCAGCATGAGAACATATTTGGCACTATTTGGAGCCCAAACACGCGAGCCATACTCAAGCCTGCTCCGCACCAGTGCACTGTACAGCAGGGCTAAAACGTGAGTAGATGTGAACATCCTACTATTTCTAATCACAAATCCCAACATTTTCAGTGCTTTGCCACAAGTTATCTCAATATGGGAACTGAAGTTCAGTTTGCTATCAAACGTAACACCAAGATCTTTTACTGATGACATACGTGTTAAACTTGCACCGCTCATGGTGTATCGAGTGTAAGAGTTGCAGGGCTTATATTCATTTGAGATTGGGTTTTTATCTTGTGAATTTTATGGTGCATATGTAAGTTCGCGATTACAAATGCTGCATGTGTACTTACAAATTAAAATCCAAGCCTCAAATGAACATAAACCCTGCAACTTTTGTGACCTTCCCTAAAACAGGGGTGACATTGGCAAAGTTAACCATTTTTCACAGTATATGTGGCCAGCTTTATACCAACCTAAAAGTCAAGGGAAACTAACAACCTAAAAAACATTTTTTTATCTATGGAACTTGTGAAGTCCATATATAAAATTTCTCCTATTTAAAAGTCGACCTTTTATATAAAAAAACGCAACTAAGCTACACATATAGTGTAACTTTTTGCCGCGTTATCCCCCCTGGGGTCGCATGTGGCGAGTTGAACCTATTTATTTTTACAGGTAAGGGGACCGGCGTTACGCCAACCACTTCATTTGAAGTGGAGGTTTCCCAGCTCCCGAGAGTGCTGGTACTCATTTCTTGTGAAGGCGGAGTAAACCTTGCCGGTATTTTATTTTGGGGTTTTAAATAAACACCGAAACGGGAAATCATTTCTGACACCCTCGGTGGGATTCGAACCTGAGCTTTCGGCATGGAATGCAACCACTCTACCACCTGAGCTATCGACTGGACATATACTCACCACATACTTTATTTTTTAGGACATAACGAGAATTTGTTTATTAAGTACTAAGTATAAAACATTTAATTTTGTCTCTTATGAGCTTTTCAGCTTTCTTACATTTTAAGTAAAACAAAAGTGGCGAGCTTGAACAAAATTGTTGAGTTTGAACGAAATTGTTAAGTTTGAACGTAAAGCTTGATACTTGGTATACTGTTATAGTACAGAAACCCTACACAAACAATGGTTCGCAGAAAAAAGGGTTTTCCCAAGATGTGTTCCCGCAGTTGGGATTTAATCTCCTCTGCCCTTATTGCCTTTGTGGTTCCCGCTTTAGGGATTATGTCTCACGTTTTGCCCCAACTTTGCCCCAAACATTAAAATATATTCAGAAGTATTGAAAAAGTGTTATTTGTTTTATCCTCCCCCTACTCCCACATACGATATTCACGAATGAAATTCATGTGTTTGACGTTTCTGCATTTTCTTTTGGCTTATTTTTCTAAATTTCAACGTTTGTTGTGGTTGTTTGGAAATGTTGGTTTTTGACTCAAGTAAAACATTTTAAAACTTTTTCTATAAGTACCTACAGAATTTTTAATCTGAGTTGGAAAGTTAATTTAATATTTAATTAAAGCGCACAAGCAGATACGTGTAAGTTAGAGCATGCTGCATGTTTACTTACAAAATAAACCAACGTCCAAATGAATGCAACTCCTGCCGTCTTTTCATGAAACAGGGATGGCTTTGCCTAAAGTGAACCAAGTTTTCACAACGCGAGAGGTCAGCTTCATCCTTACTAACCTATTAATCAAGGAACAAAAAATATTAAAAACAAAATTAGATTAGTTATTAAACAAATCATTAAATTACGAGTTGATTTATTTGGTGAGCGCTGTTTCTATTTACCTAAATTACAACTCAAGAGCCCTCTGCATGCTTATTCGTAGCTATTTAAAAACATGTATGTAAATGTATGTACATGTATGTAAAAATATGTATGTATTCCTTGACTTATAGGTTGGTATGAATTCCTTGACTTATAGGTTGGAATGAGGCTGACCACCCATACTGTAAAAAATGGTTCACTTTGCCAATGTCACCCCTGTTTCAGGGAAGGTCGGCAAGAGTTGCAGGGCTTATGTTCATTTGAGAATTGGGTTTTTATATTGTAGGTCCACATGCGGCATGTGTGAGCGCGAAATTATGCGTGTCTGCTTGTGGGAATGCATTTAATATAAATCTCTAATGATACATATCCTTGCAGCTTAGATTTAGATTTAGATTCATGTAAAAAAACTATTTTATTTGTATGTACTAAATTCTATACGTCCTTTAAAACTAAACTTAGTTTATGTTACACATCAATGTATAAATATACATGTCGCATACACATGTAAAGGAAGCTTTTTTTTATTACTGACTTGACTAAAACGGAAAAAGCTGCAACGCGTAAGCACTTTTTTAAAGAGAAAATACACTTTAAACATTTTTATTCGCCTCATACAAACTGTAAAGGACTATAAAGAGAAACAAAAGGAACAAGAAGATTGCTCTTTTATTTCTGTGAGACTTAGTTCTTGTTTCTTTCGGACGCTGGGGATCTTTGACCTGTTTTTGCAGAACACCGCGCACACTTTTCTTTACCGATCTTTGCAAAAACCTGTGGATAATTCTTCTTCTTGGTTTTATTTGACATGGAATTAAAAACGGATGCTGTGAACCGTGTCGAAAAGTAGAACGAGTTTCTCAACGTTTTGTCGAAATTGAAATCGACCGGTCCGTAGCTCAGTGGTAACACTGCGGACTCTGAATGGGAAGGTTGTGGGTTCGATTCCCGGCGGAGCACAAAAAATCTACCATTTATATTTTCAAATTTGCTCTTCGCTGGGTTGAAAAATTCATAAACCCTTTACCAATGACCGGTCACCAAAGGTCCATCCAGCCTTATAGCAACTGGGTCTTCCTTGAGAATTGTCGCTTTGTAGCGACGACGATCAAGCTCGTAAAAAGGTCGATAGCTCAATTGGTAGAATGCTTGCATTCCATGCCGAGAGCAAGATTTCGATCTCAAAGGCTTACTCAGCCTTCACAAGAAATGAGAACCAGCCCCCCCGGGAGCTGGGAAACCCCCACTTCAACTGAAAGTGGTTGGCGTGAGGCCGGCCGCCTTACCTGTAAAAATAAATAGGTCCCAAAGCGCCACATGCGACTCCTTCGGGGATAACGCAGGCAAGAAGCTACACTATATGTGTAGCTTAGTTGCGTTTTTGCGTAAACGACGTGTATTTTCTTCGACGAATAAGCACGATTAGTTTTCTCTAATTAAGTATTAATATTAAGTTTCAGAAAAGATTATTTTTTGCCCGCTTTCAAAGATGGCATGTCCTTGAAGTGCATTTTGATAATTTATTCTTAGATGTTGAGAATCCTCCATTAGTAGAAAAACTACTTGATTATAGTATCACATTGTTTATCCATAGGGCAGATGACTGGCAGGACCATGTTTGTGAGATCTGACATCCATCTACTGAATAAATTGTAGTTGTCGTCTCTGTTGAAAGTTGGATCCCTTTTTACCCTGGATATTTTTTGTAATTCTTAATTCAACATGCTTTTTACCTGTTTTTACAGTTCTCATGGTAACATATTTTCTTCTATCTCTTTTTTTCAGAACACCGTCGATAAACTGGTCCAGAGAGCCAACGCCTCCATCCTTTTAGGAACTTCCTCGTGGAAGGAACAGTTCGTAGAGGCACTCACCGTGAGCGCAGGTAAATAAACCTATCCCCAATCTTACACTTGTTCCTAGTAGCATGTTAGCTTAAACTCTTCTAAGTCATACATGTGTTCCTAATAGTATGTTAGCTAAAACTATGATCCCCAAAGATACATGTGTTCCTAAAAGAATGTTAGCTAAACTATCCTTAATATGGCATGTGTACCTAAAAGCATGTCAACTTAAACTATTCTCAATCTTACGTGTGTTTATATTAGTATGTTAGCTGAAACTATGATCCCCTAATATACAAGTGTTGCTAATAGCATGTTAGTTAAAGCTACTGTAATTCTTGGTGTTTTTGTGCTAGAAAGGCAGATATAACAATCCCCAATCCTATACGTGTTCTTAATGGTATGTTAGCTAGAACTATATCCAATGTAACATGTATTTCTAATAGCATGTTAGTTAAATCCTCAATCTTCAATGTGTTCCTAATAGCATGTAAGCTAAATTTATCCCCAATTTAATATATGTTTCTTGTAGTGTATGAGGTAAAACTATGTATGATCCCCAAATATATAAATGTGTTTCTAATAGCATGTTAGTAAAAGCTATCCTCAATTTTAAATATATTCCTAAAAGCATGTTAGTTAAAAGTATTCCTTCTCCTGATGTACTTCTGCCAGCAGAATAGATAAAAACTAAGACCTGATACAGGGTGTGTGAAAGTGCCCCTTAAAACTTTGTGAGCAATTAAAGTTTCATGTTTTTTCGTACACGAGTTTTCCTTATATTTAACTAGAGAAAACTTGCAAAATTAAGCTTTCTTGTGTATATTTTCAAGCGATTCTGTACAGTATCATAATGTCTTCATTTTAAAAATATGTAAAAGAAAATACTGCATTATTGAAGACAAATGTTGGACAGGATACCATCTTGTCCTAGAGAAGTAAATAATCTCTTATCATAAAAACCTTCTTGGTCAACGGCGTAGGCTGTAGAAATAAATGGGAAATACCCAAATTAAATAATTTCCATGAACTAGCAGAGTGCACCAATCTCGATATGTGCTACGAGAAGCACATATCGAAAAAGTAGGTATTACCTTGAATAGGGAAGAATGATTAAAAAATGGATGAACATTGCTGCAAAAAACCCCTAAGATTGTAACAAAAGAACAGGATTCTTGTTAAACAAAACATAATTTTTCAATCAGTGAACAACTTGAAGTACATTCAAGAGATAGGATCGCCTGCATCACCGGCCAACAGTTTACCCTGTAAAACATTGGTTTAGCGTATCTCTTGTAGGTAATATGTTTGCCTTTGGTCTGGCACGTCTGCCCTCGTGGTACAGACGGTCAGAGCTTACACGGCCGATAAATCCTCGGTTACAGAAGAGACTCTGAACAGCACATTATGGGAAATAAAGCGAGTTTAAGGCTATCTGAAAAGCAAACTATTCCTTCTGGAAAAACTTCGAAAAAAGGTTTTCTCATTTTAATAAAAAAAAACCTAAAAACTATCAGGTTGACACCACGCTCTGTGAATTCGAAGCCTAACAGTTTGTTGATCATCTTCAGATCATTCTGACCCAACTCGCCCCCTACTGCTTGTTAGTCTTATCTATCGTTTAATTCAAAGATGACCTTCCTTAATGGAAATTGTCTTTTAAGAATCACATTCTACCTAATCTGAACTAAGAAAAAAAAGTAAAACGCGATAATGTGATTTGTTTGTGTATTTGTAAACTAGTATTTGTCAAACCAATTTTCAGTTTTAGGCAGAAGGTACATTGGTACAGTACGCATACAAACATTGCTCATGTGAAATTACCTCTGATGGGCATAAGACAAACAAGCACTTAAAGGATGAACTGTTAAAAACTCAAAAGAGGATTAAAAAAAATTTGTTCAATTATCTGATTTCACTTGGTGTAATTACAAGATAAAAACAGGAAACACTAGTCAACCATAAATAACAAAGATAAATTGTTCATTTTTTTTAACTACAATTATTAACCAACAAATATGACTACTTACCTTAATTTTGACATCACCTTGTATTTTAAAATACAAAAAGGGTTTATCTACTTGACGCTAGATGCCTCTTCATAACCATTTCAAAAATAATACACAATTAATACAAAAAAACATTTTTTTTAAATTATAACGCATTGTACACAAACCAGGATTTCATATTTTTGCATTTTAAAAATCGCACGGAATTATTTTTATATGAATTTCCCGGAAAGGATGGCATCATATGAAATCCTTGTTGTGATTTGGTATTCAGAACTTGTACCTCGACCGAACGTGCCCGTTTGCCGTATCTAAGGCTTACGGCATGGTACGGCAGGGTACGGCACGGTACGGCAAAACGCGTCCTTCCTGAAAAGGATGGCAAATTAAGCCAAAGTTTATGTGGTGTTAGGTCAGGGTCAAAACGTGACCTCCTGAAGGTCATCCAAGTATATATGTGGTCAATGGACTCGGCACAAATTTGAAAAAAAAATCTCGGTAAGCACACTTCACACTTCTATGTGACTAGGATCCTTAGAAGACAATAATAAAATATTTGTTTGTTTGTTCCCTATTCTATGGAGTTTGTGTCGAGTCCGTAATTAGTAATGACTTTATAATTTTGATGTTTGACTTTTAGGTTGGTTCTTTGAAAAATAAGTAAGACTAATTGCTTAGGCTCCTTAACTTATAAGTTGGGTTCCTTGACTAATAGGTTGGGTTCCTTGGCTAATAGATTAGGTTCCTTGACTACTAAGTTGGGTTCCTTGACTAATAGGTTGGGTTCCTTGGCTAATAGATTAGGTTCCTTGACTACTAAGTTGGGTTCCTTGACTAATAGGTTGGGTTCCTTGGCTAATAGATTAGGTTCCTTGACTACTAAGTTGGGTTCCTTGATTAATAGGTTGGGTTCCTTGGCTAATAGATTAGGTTCCTTGACTACTAAGTTGGGTTCCTTGACTAATAGGTTGGGCTCACAGGGTCAACAGGTTGGTGTGAGGCGGAGAGCTCCCGATTCTGTAAAAAACTTTAATGTTATTTAAATTAAGCTCCATGCTGTACAATGCCAATATTTCCACACCTTCACAGGTCGATTTTCATCAAACAAACTCTATTGTATTTAACAAAATATATCTCATTAACCTGGATGACATTGTTGTTGGTGGCGGGAACTACTAGGTTGGGTTCCTTGACTAATAGGTTGGGTTCCTTAACTGATAGGTTGGGTTCCTTGACTACTACCTTGAATAACAGGTTGGTGTGAGACTAACTCCCCAAGCTGTAAAAAACTTGAATGTTATTCAAATTAAATTCCTTCCCATTTAAATTAAATTCCATGTTTGTACACGCCAATATTTTCACACATTTACAGGTTGATTTCATCAAACAAACTCTGTTGCATTTAATAAAATATATCTCATTAACCTTGATGACATTGTTGTTGGTGGTGGGAAGGAGCCAAAGCCAAAGTGCCAACAGTCCGTCCTCGTGGTACGTACCATCTGCCACATGAACCACGTCTGCAAAACACCATCTACCAGCATTATAAACATTCCTAAGCAACAAGCTAACAATTAAATTTAAAGAAATACATGTATTTTCATA
The DNA here is from genome assembly GCA_951799405.1 of Agapetus fuscipes. Classification (NCBI taxonomy): domain Eukaryota; kingdom Metazoa; phylum Arthropoda; class Insecta; order Trichoptera; family Glossosomatidae; genus Agapetus; species Agapetus fuscipes. The sequence goes on along the minus strand of OX637349.1, from coordinate 9,068,088 downwards.
CACAAGGTGTGTTTGCAAAGCTTCAAGACAGATTCTAAATTAGAAAAAATAAATAACATTTTTGTACAGCGATCTGATTATGACATTTGTGCTTCAACACACGATGGAATTCTTTGTGATTCAACAATAAGCGATGGGCATGTGAGAGTGGAGAAGACTTCAAGCGCTATTTTGCTAAATTCCTTACACTTTTGATATCAATCCAATTTGGAGCTTGCTAGCGCTTGCGAAAGAACTCTATGGTTAAAAATCACAGTAAAACTTATTTTTGGAGACGATTTGCTATCAAATTGCCTTAAGGTCTTAAGGAATTTAGAAAAATAGCGCTTCTGAATCCAGCCAAGGCCAATGATGATGCTTCAGCACACTGATCTCAGCAATTTTATTACATTGATGTTCCTCTATTAATACGTTTGTATAAGGCTGACCACCCATACTGTAAAAACTGATTCAATTCATCACTGTCTGATCGCCTTTTTCAGGGAAGTCTGACAAAAGTTACAGAGTTTATGTTCATTTGAGGTTTGGATTATAATTTGTCAGTTCGTATGCAGCATTTGTAAGCTCAAACTTACACGTATCTGTTTGTGGAAATAAATTTAATATTAAATGTAAATGTTAATTAATATATCTTTGCAACTAAGATTATAGATTATACATGTTCCCATGTCTAATATGTTGTGTTGATGCCCAAAGGTCATTATTCGAAAAAATTTGGTCTCTGTGCAAAAACGGTTCAAACTATTTAAATCAGTCTTGAAGTTATATGAACACACCATGTACATACAATGTCATATATATGTATTCCTTAAATTTAAGTTTTAACTTTACGTTTATAAATACGTCGTTTAGAATCAAAGGCGGAAATGAAGGAATTATAACGAAAATCAAATAAGCATATTGAAATGATGAGAAAATTATTTCCAGAATTTCCATATATTTATCTCGATTTCGAAAAATAATCGTAGATTACCGTCTTTGAAACTACACGACTCAAATGTTTTTAATGCTGGATCTTTGAAAGCTGTACTCTTTACTCTTCTGCTCTTACTATATATTTGTCTCACGCTGACTTTCTTCACAGATCCCCAAATTTAAAACTTAACTCAAACACGACGTCTTTCCAAAAATTTATAGAAACTAAAACGCTCACTTCAAGTGCTGTTTTCGTTTCTATACATTTTTTTGGTTGAGCTTACATGTTAAGTTTTATACTTGGGACACAGCAGAGTTCTAATTGTGAAAACCACAGCAGATTATCTTTATACATTACCCCGAGTATAAAGCATTGAGTAAACTCCCCTCGATTGTAAAATAAATAAATGTATAAAAACTATTTCACCCACCAGGAGTGCCGTTAAATATTTCATACATTTTTGCTTTACGCAATCGAGAGGGGTTACAGTGTTTTACACTAGAGGTATATGTAATCAGTAGGGACTGGAAAATTTCGCGATCGCGATAAAACGAATTTATTCGCGAATTTTGATGTTTTCACGCGAATAACGCGAAATTTGAGGTTTTACGCAAATATCGCGAATTTTCGTACTATTGGTAGAAATTTTGCGAAAAAGTTGTCATGCGTCGCTTCTGCAACGCAACAATTTTGTGGGAAAGAAAAGATTCCTGCGAAAACCCTTTGCAAGGTGCAAAGCACAGAAAAATTGGTCGGTGTTATAGCCGAGGGGGCTAAGTGGGCTGATCTTTCAACGTTGAAACACGCTAGAACGCTAGACGCGGGGTTCGATCCCCGCCTGGGTCATTTGACCATAAATTTGACCCTGGTTCAACAGATGTAATTGGGTAATTATAAATTAATAATAATTCATTAAAATAAAGAATACTCGTAATGATTTTTTTATTAATGATATTAATAACTGTTTCTGGCCAGGCAGAGTAGTTTAGTGAATTGCATTCCTATTCACAAATCTATTTGATTAAAAAAATGAATGATAAGCAGAACTGTCCTGGATAATCCAAGCAGACTTGAATCGTGAAATCAATGAAGGAAAATACATCAAGAAGTGAAGCTGCTGCTGGATTAGCCAAGAGCACAACATGAGGCTTTCATAAAAGCCAGCATCCCTTGAAAAATTTAGATAACCGCACAAAAATTCAATATTTTAAAAGGATATTACAGGGTATTCGGAGTTTCATGAAATAATTATACTTTTTTCAATCAATGGTTTTTTGTAAGTAAGGTATTCAGATGTTGTTTATTCATTGTTTTTGAAGGTACATATTGTTGTTTATATAATTAATTGTAAATATTAGTAATATCTATTGTTTTGCAATTACCTAACCCTTTATTTCGATCAAATCAACCCTAATAATTACACCGAATCTCCCCGTTTATCATGAAAAATAACGCGAATTTTCCTGTTTTCGATCAAAAATAACGCGAATTTCCCAAAAAAATAACGCGAATTTCGCAAAAAATAACACCACTTTTTTCCAGTCCCTAGTAATCAGTTATGATAGCACAGTACTTGATACAAAAATTGGCACAAATTCGTATCGAATAGCACGTATGTTTGATGTTCACCTCAACACAAAACTTCATCGTCCATACAGCCAGTATTCTAGAACCTTCATTGTCTCATAATATGTGCTTAAAATAATAATTATATTACAAGTTTAAAAAAAGGCGATTGATCTACAGTGTTAGCAGTTCAGACATTATAAAATGAAATTTTACAACGTAAGTATTTAGCAGGATTTTTTAATTGACTGTTTTTACATGTATTGTAAAATGTATTATATACTTTTTAGTACTTGACTTAAAGGCTACTATGTGATGGTTATGCCGATGGACTTCGTGACAACAGTGAGCGGACTCAAAGACCATCGCGTCACTTAGGTAACGAGCCTTGAGAATGCTTTCCGCTCGTGGATTCGAAACGTCGTCAAACAAAAAACGGCGGAATAGTTAATGGTTTTCGAATGATAGAATTTCAAAAGAATTGGTCATCCAACCCCGACCATGAAAGTTGAAAATTGAATAGTAACATTTAATTTCAGATGATTCACTGTTTAGCTTTTTCAGCAAAAATACGATTAAGAAGCAAAAATAAAAACAAAGTTTTTCTTCACGAGTTGAATTTAATATCTCGAGCGCTTTCGGAGTGTTAACACACCCTTTTTCAGAATAACTGACAAAAACATAAAATCTAAAAAAAAAATAATGTAAGAGAAAGTTTTAGGGGGTGGAGCTATAACGGAAGGAGGGAAGGGGAATTAATAGGGATAAAGATTTGTAAATTTGTAATATTGTCATTTTGTTCATTTCTACAAATTTATATTGTTTCTAAAAAACAGTTTATAGCTGTATGGTTAAGATGCAGTGAATGATGACACCAAATAAGAGAAAATCAAACAGTCTTATATCAACCTTACATTATTTTTTTAGACGAAAAATATCCACATTTTATTATAGCACAAAAATGGAATCGAAACATTCCAAATTTACCTCGTCCAGGTGACATCACAGATCTAGATGACCCAAAAAAAAAAAAAAGTTTTTTGGTAAACAACTGAACGGCATGATGTCGCATTTTTTCCCCCAAATTTTTGTTTCCGAAACCGTAGCAGATTTGAAAACACAAAACTTTATAATTACTTTCGGCTTCAAGCAACGCATGTACCTACATCTCAAAAATAACATTTAATTTGAATCTCAAATCTCGGTTTCGGTATTATTGTTTTTCGATATTCAAGTTTTAATTCATTCTGTGGGAATATCGTTTCCCGAAAGTCGAGGAAACAAAACGAAAAAGTTTGCTCCACATCTCAGCGGCTCGGCTCCAGACTTCTCCCATTTCCCCCAAAACTTTTTGGGAAAATGCAAAGTTTTCAGGTCGGTCTAACGATCGTGTGATTCGAAGTACATAGTACATACTCTGCTTCAAATGCATCGTCTATACTGCAAGTTTAAAATTTTCCGATTCACGTTTACCAAAATTGTATGAATCCTGAAACAGTGCCTCTAGTGAGTTCTTTAGTTTCCATACACTTTTTGACATGCGCTATATTAAAGTTTACACGTAAAGTAAAATTTTGGATGCATCGCTTGTACCTCAAATATAAAGTTTTCAGATTTAAATTAGCCATATAGCTTAACTGAAAAGGTATGGAAACTGAAACAGCGCCTCTAGTGAGGGCTTTAATTTCGATACATTTTTTTAAGCGCTATGGTAAGTCGTATAGAACTAAATACGGAAATCTATCTTTTCCTTGGATATTGAGATAAAAATGTGGAAAACAGAAGAAAATTATTTCAAATGTTCTTATGTATTTATCTTAATTTCGGAAAAAAATCCTAGATTGCAGCTTTTGGTTCTATAGGACTGACTCTTCGTTAAAACGTCAACATAGCTCTTATCGAAAAACATATTAAACTACTGTCCTCACTAGAGGCACTTCTTCAGTTTTCATAGATTTTTTGGTGAAAGCTATAGTTAAGTTTGAACGTAAAGTAAAAGTTCTGATGCATATTCTAATCGTATGTATTGTACTCCAAGTATGAAACCTTCCATACAAAATTAGCCATGGAGCTTAACCAAAAAACGTATGTAAACAGGAACAGTGCCTATGTGGAGGGCTTAAGTTTCCATACACTTTTTGGGGAAGCGAGTATTAACGTTCAGTTGTATACTTTGGTTACTAGTTTGGATGCATTGCTTGTACGCCCCGAGAATCCTGGATTGAGAATGGATCTGTGGCCGAGACGTGATAGAAAAGGGAGAAAATATACAGAAGATTCCAGATGAATACATAGAAAAGAAAGCGGACCACTAAATGCATATTTTACCTTATTTTGAATAATTTAGACGTTTCGATCTGAGATTCACAAAAAAAAACTCAAATCGGCTCATGAATCCTAAAATGAAGACGCCCAGCTATATTTCCACCTTTTGTTTGGTTCTCTTTGCCAATGCCACCCCTATTTTAGGGAAGGTCGGCAAGACCTGCAGGGCTTGTATTCAATGAGATTGGGTGTTTATGTTGTTAAGTCCACATGCGGAATATGAAAGCACGAAGATATACGTGTTTGCTAATGGGAATGCATTAATTATGAATTTTAAATTTAATATGTATTTGCAACTTAGATTATAGATTAATACCTGAGTAAATGATGATAAATGAGTTGTTCAGTAGAAATAATAATTGTATCAATCAACTGAATATCTGAAAGCACGCAAATCAGACCTTTCTGGCAATTTAAAGACGCCTACAAAACGAAGCATTTTGCTTGAGAGTAGAGAGTTCGCCCAAGTTAGCTAGACATTCAAGAGTAAACTGAACACAATTGTGTTAAAAATAAATGTGGAACTTTAAAAATAAATCTAGGCTGTTTTTTTTAACTTTAGATGAACCCTGTTGCACCAACCTCCAATCAATATTTGATTGACACATCGAATTCGATTTCTTAATTCTAGTAAGGACCTCGGTTAAATATTTCTTTGATGTTGGTAATCTAATATGATGGAATTTAAACAGGAAAGATGATGTATATCAGCTGGTTTCCGTAAATGCAACCAAATTTTGATTCGATGGGAGAAATCAGACTTAATTTTGATTTTAGTGTGATTGGAGTTTGGTGCAACAGGCCCGTAAAATACAACAATATCCTATTCGTGGCCTATTCGTGAGCTATATACATTATGTGCATGTCCAATTCGTACTCTCTACGTGACATACATTGGGATGCGATTACAGGCATCCCTTGCACGTGATGGATGCCGAGTAGAGCAGCTCTCTGGGAAATGGAGGGATTTCGTTTGGCGATTTATTCGCGAGTAAAAAAATAAAATGTTGAAATGAAAAGTTCAGAGCTCGATTCTACGATTCCCCTCAGTGCATGTAGATTATACATTGAGAAAAATAAAACCGAGCCGGGAGGGAAATCCTTCAGTAAGTAAAATCAGAGTTCGAAATATTTTTGATGGTAAGCTCCCTTATCTACGTATGTATTTTAAAGTAAAAATTCATTAAAAAAAAATCCAATTGATGGCTCAGATTTTAGTAAGCTTGCGTTCAAAACCAAAAGCTTAGAGTTTGATCCCCACCAAGGGTCTAAGAATTGATTTACCGTTTAGGTGTTTATTTAAAACCCAAAATAAAAATACCGGAAAAGCCTGTTAAGCTTTAACAAGGTGAAGAATTATTCCCCTATATAATCTGGGAAGCCCTCACTTCAACTGATATGGTTGGTCTAAATGGTAACAACTTGCACTACATGTGCAGCTTAATTGAGTTTTCTGTAAATTTAAAAGGAGCATTTTATCCTAAAGATACATATTTTTTGTTAATGTACATTAAAATGTATATAAAACCTGTTTTGCATTGAAATTTTTCAAAACCTTTTCAAATGCTTTCAAAGTTTTGTTTTTTTTTAGTATATTTTTACGTATTTCAAAACAATTTTAAAAGCTCAACTATGCACTTGTTCTCCATTCCCATGTTGTGGCTGCTGCTTTTTTTAACTGCAATGCAGGAAATTATTCAATGGGAAACATGGTCATAAATTCAAAAACTAAATCCTGAAATGTGGGGTATTTTTCATTACTCTCAACTGACTAAACAAAAAATAGCATAATATCTAAAGTTATTCATTAAAACCTCTTTCAGGCGCTTGCAACGCATAGAGGAAAATCGATGCCAAAACATTTATTTTTATTTACCTTTAAAAGAACACAAAACTAATCAGAGTTGGTGTCTGGTAGAATGTCAAAAGGTTAGTTCTCGGTCCCCACCAAGAATGTCAGAAATTATTTCACGTTTCGGTGTTCACTTCAAACTCACAAATAAAAGTACCGGCAAGGCTGTCTTAGTTTACAAAAGAAATAAGAAACAGCCCCCTTGGGAGCCGGAAAATCCCAAATCAATTTAAATGGTTGGCGTAGAGCCGGCCGGATTTGCTGTGAAAATAAATATGTAGGTCAATATGCCACATACAGCCCCTTGAGGGATGAGAAATTCCATTATATTTCTAGCTTAGTTACGTTGCGTAACAATGACTGAAATTGAACTATTAATTGCAACGTTATTTTAACATTTTAATATTGCCTATCCAAAAGGCGCATGTAACTCTATGAGACGTTCGACACCTGATACATATATATATCATACACATGAAATGTGAAGAAGCTAAAAGGCCACCAGTGGCGAAATATCAATAAAGTAAAGTAGTTGTTGCCGTACTTAATTGAGTACAAAATGAATTCGATTCCAGCTTATCTGTAATGTCTAAAGAGAACCTTTAAACGCAAGGTACACACACAAGCACAGTTATTCTACATTAAATTCAAATCTCATTTACATGAAAATAAAAAATTAAATAAACTCTTTTGGAAAACGCAACTCTGAGATTGCACGCATCACATATTGTTGCCTATCTACTACTGAAATCCTGTGCACGTTCCTGAATACTAGTTTTTTTTTTGTTTTTGCCTCATATCTCCTCCCTCGTATCCCATTTCACAGAATGGGAAAAGTATAATGACAGAAATGACTGAAACGTTTCCGCCATCTTTGCGAAAATTTTGAATATATTTTCTTCATTGAAAATTACATGAGCGCATGTGGACACTTTCAGCAAAGTTTCAAGAAAGTTAGATAAAGCCTATTACACCCCCCCCTCCCTTTTCCACTCTAAGGTCTATTTCTTCCTCCTGCTCCTTCTAGAGGTCTCCCTTCCTTTTTCCGGTCCTGTACGTCGAGTATACAACCATTGCATAAACTCACCTCGATTTCGTAAATCAAAAATGTATGGAATATACGGCGGAACTCCTGAAGAGTGATTAAGTTGTCATAGATTTTTTTGATAGTTGCCGTATAGGAAGTCGCGTAGAGTATGGGGATGTAAGTTAGGTTTCACACGATCCGGCGTAGTTTTTCCGGCGATCCCGTACGTTTCAAAACCGGATCCGGACCGTGTGTGGGAAATGGAGGTAAAATTGTTATGTTCTTTAGCGTGTTCTATTTATTTCACACAATTTATCACTTCCTGTTCCTTCCTGGCCACCCCTAGCGGAATGGCAACAGAGTTACAGTTACAGTTTAGAGGTAAATTTGTGCAGTATGTTCGACGTTTGAGATATTTCTCAAGCTGCTTGGAATTTCGGTCTTTAATTTATTCCAAAAATAAAGATCATTCTCGAAACATGGGGAATCGCTACCAACCAAATTTGCTAGATTTTACCAGAACATTCGATTCAACACTTAATTTCAAACAAATACTAATTATATGTCGGGGTTATAGCCGCGGGGGCCAAGAGGGCTGATCTTTCTAGCGTGTTTCGAATGGAACAACGTTGGTTCGATCCCCGCTTGGGTCACTTGACTTTAACTTTGACCCTGGTTCAACAGATGTTATTGGGTAATTATTATTTAATAATTCATTAATAATAAACAATAATGAATTATTAAATGATGATATTAATACCTGTTTCTGGCCAGGCAGAATAGGTTGGTGAATTGCATTTCTCTTCACAAATCTATTTTTTTTAAATATATAAAAAAAAAAAAAAAAAAAAAAAAAAAAAATATCACAAATTACCAACCTAAGAGTCTATATATTTCTAGAGAGACTCATTATTACACTAACACAGACAAATCAAACACAAATACACAACTACACAATTTCTTTCATATTCGTAACAATATAAAAGCCAAATGGCGTAGTGATACACGTGTAAGACTGCCAGTACATTATAATCATTAAAATAATATGTATCCAATAAAGTAGAAAAAAATATTCTTTATTTGTACATAAGCAGAATAAACAAGCGAATTTTTCCAGTCAATTTATTTTCCTTTTATCCCAGCACCGCAGATTTGTTTCCCAATGCGATTACATTCCTCCATCTAATCAAACGTTGCCCTCTTACATTGTTTTCTTTGTCAGCGTTGTGGAGCAACGTTGAAATAAGCGGGGCAACGTTGAAGTAAGGGAGGGCGAGCAACGCTGCTCGCGCCAATTCATCAAGAAATTTACATAATTCTCATTCCAGAATGCTCCCTTGCTTCATTATCAGACGTCGCAAAGACCTCAAATACATACAACGTTACATATTTTAAACTAAGCCATAGCGTTAACAAACAAAAAAAGTAGAGAAACTGAAAAGCTCATTAGAGGCGCTATTTTAATATTCATTATGGGCATTGGATATGAAATATAGGATTTTAACGGGAGGTCACATTTGAAGTTATTGTTAAAAAATGTGCTTAGTGCATACTTTTGTGTTTACATACTTCGCCTTTAAAATGACAATGACTTCTGAAGTTAAAATCGTTTCAGATAAGTTACAATCGAATCCATTTTTTACGAAATTAAGTACGTCTATAACTATTTGCCTTTATCAAGGTTTCGACACTGGTCTTCATACATTTTTTGTTGAAAAGCTATGATAGAGCAACATATATATTTTTTTTCTATTGAGGACACTTTAACTCTAGTATAAAAAAAAACGTACAATACCTAAACCATCGCGTTAATTACATTAATGTATGAAATTTCAATCATTTGCTAGGAGTTCTGATGTATATATAAATATATTTTTTTTTTTTAAGAAATCCTGTGCGGGAGACTCCCTAGATTCTAAAGACTCTAGGGGTCTATGACACTTGTTGTAGTGCCGCAGAGGTGTACGAGCTTGGTCGTCGCTACAAAGCGCCAATACTCAAGCAAGACCCAGTTGCTGTGAGGCTTGGATAGACCTTTGGTGACCGGTCATTGGTAAAGGTTCATGAATTTTTCAACCAAGCGAAGAGCACATTCGAAATATAAATGGTATATTTTGTGCTCCGCCGGGATCCGAATCCACAACTTTCCATTTACGAGTCCGAAGTGTTGCCACTACGGACTACGGACCGGTCCAAGATGCCAACGACACGCGGTGTACCTGAGCGGTTACCCATCCAAGCACTGACCACGCCCAATGTTGCTTAACTTCGGTGATCTATGGGAACCGGTGCTTTCAACATGGCTAACGTCGTTGACAAGTATATTACATACATTTAATATTTTCGCAATGGCGGGAATTTACACGATGTTATATGATATGGTTACAGATGAGTTAATACATGTAAACCACTTTGCAAATGATTATTTCCTTTTTGCGATTTAATACGCATGATGATGTGGAAGGCTCAATTTCCATCAAATCGTATTAATGACAAACTGAATTGAAAACGGCTGAACCAAAAAGCTTTCAACATTATACAAGCTCAAATTATAGGAGAATCTAATCAATACATTTATTGCAGTGACCTGTTTTTGTTTAAAATGCTTTTAAAAATATGAAAATAAATCAACTGTTACATCTACACTAATTGGTTAATATGAGGTTACGAAACAACGCATTTAAGCTACACATGTAGTGTGACTTCTTGCCGCGCTAGCCTCGAAGAGGTCGCATGGGGATAGTGGAACCTATTTATTTTTACAGGTAAGGGTCGCGGCCTTAAGCCAACCGCTTCAGTTAAAGTAGGGGAATTCCCAGCTCCCGACTCATTTTTTGTTAAGGCTGAGTTAACCTTGCTGGTATTTTAATTTGTGATACCGAAACGGGAAATCATTTCTGACACCCTCGGTGGGATTCGAACCCGAGTTTTCTGCATGGAATGCAGGCATTCTACCTAACTATGAAGTATAAAATCATTAGGTAATTGATGAGGCAACTTTAGAGTCCTTGATTTAAAAAAAAAAAATTGAAGGAAATAGGGATTTTGGGTTTGATATAAACACTAAAACGGGAAATTATTTCTGACACCCTCTATGGGTTTTGAACGCGAGCTCTCGGCCCAAGTAAGCTATCGACCGGACTACTTCTGACGGTACGAAAATACAATAAAAATCTTCTTTTGTTGGTCAGTGCCAGCACCTTGTCCGCTTGACCACAGCGTCGACTGTTTTCATTTTTCATTCTTCTTCGCTTTACATTGTCACATTGACAAACAAGAACTGCACACAAACTGCACTTCGAATGCACAAACAACAGACGACAAATGCTTCAGCGACACTCGTTATTCATTGTGCCATAGATTGTACTATTGGTATTTTACAATTTGTCCACATTAATATCTTCCATCGCCCTCATTGTTATTATTTCAGATATTGTCATTGCCGAGCATCGACAGCTTTATTGATGAACAAACCATACATTTTCCATACAAAATCCACGTAGTCAACAAGAGTGTGTCAACACAAAATTATTGTATCTTTTGCGATACGTATACTTTGTATTTGTACCTTTGAACACAGTTTTTTTAATCCTTCGCTCTTTTATTTGTTTCTTCAAGAAGTTTTATTCATCACAATATATATTTTCAAAGAACTACATATCGTCCGCCCCCCCCCCCCCCCAGTGCTTGTTTGGCTTATCTAGCATTTGATTAAAAAATGAACTTTCAATGAAATTGTTTTAATAATTACATTCTACACAATCTGAGCAAAAAAAACACGTGCAACGCGATAATGTGTGAGATGTTTGAAATATTTTTAGAATGAATTTCTAGTTTTCACAAAACACATCGGTCCAGTACACAGACAAACATTTCTCATGTGAAATAGCCTCTGATGGACATAAGACAAACAAGCACGAAGGGGACGATACATCTGAAACATAATTTTTCGTTGATCTTTGTAGTGACACTGCAAAATTAGAGAGCGCCGTTTTGTGTGTTAAACCTCAAAGGCGATCTCAAATAATCAAACAAGGTAGTGCTCATTTAGAGACACCAGTTTTTGTTCTACTTCATCGGATTCGCACACCGAAATGCAATATTGTATATTTTGACACCCTCGTTGACAATGTGTACCTAATACGATCAAAAAACTATTCTATTGATCAACATGCCATTTGTCATCAGTCTAACGTACATAGTAATTACTTTCAAAGTATTTTAGTAAATTGTTCAATCGGTAAAACACTATTTCTTAAAAATGCACAAGGTTATTTATCAAATACTACTTAAAGTATCTTTATCTAATAGTGAAGGTATGTTGTTACAATCGTCTCTGACATCTTCTCATTGCACTATCAAAATAGTAGGAATAATCATTCACAATTGTCAGTTAAAAGCAGGTAAACTTGTACTAGAAAAAAACATTTTCACTCATTTTTGGCAAGTATGAGATCGTCCACTCTGTGCATAAAAAAAGGTTCACTCCTACGCTTTAAAAAAAAGACATCTATTGTAACACCTAGTTCCATCTTGCAACGATTATCAATCGAATTAGAAAATTTTAATAAACAGATAATTATTGTTTTTGGTATCTAATATTTTGACTGAAAGTATTGTCATAATTTAAAAAAAATCAGGAAATAAAATGTGAACCTTCATACTGTACAACACACTTTTATTATCTTTTTTTATTTTCCGAACAACAATTACCAAAGCTAAAATCCTCTAGAGAGCTACATACATTTTATTCGCTGATACAGCATTTACGAACTAAATGCTAGATTAAATAAAATGCTTTCATTGCATTAAAGAAATTCATTTGTTTCATTATCACTATGGGAATAGTTACAGAATTCTCTTGATGGTAATTAAATATCTACTCATGCTTAAACTGTGTTTTAAAACATTGTATGAAATAAGATTTCAGCAATGAAATCAAACTGAATCAAATGAAAAGTTCAAAATTTAATCATTAAAAATATATATTTCTACATAAAATAAACATTCCTAAGTTAAAACTTATATTTTTAGTAAATTTTCTGTTGTTTTTTTTTTCAATGTTATTCTTACTTATTCAAATTTGATACATATAGCTGATCCATGATCACCGTTTTTTTATATTGAAAATTCACGTTAAGTGGCGGTTGAGCCATGGATCTGCTGTGTGTGAATAAAACAGTTAGAGAAAAATATGTTATTTTGGTTTAAATAACCAAATTTAATGGAAGGTCGTGAGTTCGGTTCCTGGGGGATCACAAAATCATTATCATGAGATTGTTAGAAATTCATTCTTCACTGGGTTGAAAAAATAAATTTGACCTGTCACCAAAGGTCCATCCAGGCTTACAGCAACACTGGGTCTTGATTGAGAATTTGTGATTTTTTATAGCGACAATCAAGCTAGCAAAAAATGATTCACACAAAAACAGCACTCACCAAATAAATCATCATCGTTTTTACAGAATCCCTTGTATATTTTCATCAGTTGTAACATTGCTTTTCATTATTCTCATATTATTTTCTTGACACTAATTTGTATGCCAACCTCTTCTAGGGGAGGAGGACGAAGATGGAGAAGCCAAGAAGCCTTCCTGCAGCGACTACTTCATGCACATCCTCACCGTCTTCTGGAAGGTCATCTTCGCGTTTGTCCCACCCACAGGTAAGCTTTGCTCCTTATTTGCAAAGTATTTTTTAGTTTGTTCATACCAAGCAATGGACTGCATTTGAATTGGGGGAAAATATTTAATGTCATTCAGCTGATTTGCTTCTTCTTCTTCCTCTCTTACCTACTAAGCTATCGATCACAACCAGTTTTTCCAGGCTATCCTCATTGCTACGGACAACGTGTCCAAAGAATTGAAGAATACGGCTTGTGCACGTATTGACCAGAGTCAAGCCATCCAAACGTAGCTACGAACGAATTTAGTACGTCTAGCCGTCCATGAGGTTCGGAGCATGCGTCTCCAGCACCACATTTTGAAAGCGTTAATTTTTCTCCTTTCTGCTTAGAGAAACATAGAAAAAAATAGAGTGGACCAGACTCCTGACAAGCTTTACCTTGGTGCCGTTACTTTATCTTTATCTTTTAGCTTTATCTTTTGCCGGTCTTTCCATATTTCGTCCAGATTTTTACCATAAGAATAAGAGTACAATGCTATTTAATTCCATAGTAATTTCATTAAGCCCAATGTCATCATTAGAAACATCATTAAGAACTCTAGCGGTGACCCAATTGTCTCAAATAACCGAAACGCAGAGTGCCGCAAACACTTCTAACTCATTCCGCCCCATTAAAATTTGCATGCCATTCGTTAATCTCCCTCAGCGTCCTTAATCCGAACCCAGTGGGGTATTTAGCACGCTCCGAAACCAAACGTGATGAGCTTATATGTAAAAGCTTGTCCCGCACTGACAGTATACGAGTTCATTAATTCATGAGGGGTTTAAATGATGTAACCTTTCATTAACAAAAACTTGGTATGTGGTTACATAATAAGTGTGATGGAGCCAAGTTTGACTCCACCAGGAACGAGAGAAAGAAGAAGATTGAGTGTTGTTTCTAGATTTAATGATCGTTTTGAGCAAACTGATCCCAGGCAAATCTGCCAAAGCCGCAGTACATCAGGAACAAGGATAGGAGCTTGGAATAATCTGAAACGACTCACCCCACTCGTGATTGATTTTTTTTTAATTTTGCCTGTCAAACGCGCACGACTCGGAATGCAGCCGAAGTGAAAACACGTCATTTTGCTCTCAAAAATAAACAAGCACTGACTCTTGACACAGTTTATTGTCACAAGGTAAGAGGTAAGAATTGACAGGACTAATAATTGGCTACAGCAATAAGGAATTTAATAGCCTACAACCATAGACAAAAACTACCTATTCACAATTCGCTCAGAGTGTTTATTTTGTACGACTGTCAATTATCTAAATAAGTAGATGAAAAGCGAGATACCTGAACCTTGAACCTGTAATGGGTTTGACCTTTTACCTTTTTTATTTGTATTTTTACCAAGTTTACCTGTTTTAGCCGTCTGTTTTTTTAACAAAACACTCAAGTGCATTTTACGTTTTATACTAATGACAGCACCTTGCTTACCTCAAAAATACTTTTCTCCCTTAACAACTATAGAAGTTGTCTACGTTTTTCTTTGAAAAGTCGTATATTTTTAGGAGTATGGAAATATCTTGCAGTTGATGTGCTTACTTTTGACACACTAACGTGTTTGTATGTAGCGTGCTTTTACATTTGGTTCTTTGGGCATGTTGTAATCATGGTGAATTGTGAAGCGATTATAATAGTAGTTAGTACCTCGTCGTACAACTGGAGAATTTAAACTGTTCATTTTAAGCGAAATAGGACAACCAAGATTCATGAAGATAATGATGCCACAGGGTTTTTTTAAAAGTACTTACTGAATTATAAATTTCAAACGTGTTACTGAAAGTCAGTCGTGCACTAAGTAGCCTTTTACTTTTTTTAAGTTTAATTCCGAATTTCATTAAAAAATGTATGTAAGCGCTACGAGTCTTAACTTATTTTTTAAAGTATCTTCAACAAACAGTTCTTATGCGGTTTCTGGATATTGTTTAGTGTTATAAATAAAACAAATAGTTACGTAGCCCCCACTTCATCTGAAGTGGTTAGCGTGAGGCCGAGCCCCTTACCCGTAAAAATAAATACGTCCCGAATCGCCACATGCGGATAACGCAGGCAAGAAGTTATAGTATATGTGTAGCTTAGTTGCGTTTATGTGTCATCATAATTTACGCAATTATCTAGGAAGCGGTCGTAGTGTATGGAAGAATCTAGCAAAAGCTCTTGTTTGTGTGTGGAGAGTTCTAGCGCAGACGACATTAGGGCGCTAGACTCTTCCATTTGAAGTATATTAGGGCGAAGATCGCTTGAAGAGCAGGTCTTTAGTTGTTTATCATTATACACTTGGACATATTAATTAAATTATGGAAATTTATATTTTTCTCCACATTTAAGAGTCTGAGAATTTTCTCGAAACGCTTTAACGTTGTGATTATTCGCGTGCCGACTCCCAGACGCCGTTATGGATCGCTTTAATTATGCGAGGAAGTGAAACTAGGACGGCAGAGGAAAGCGGCGGGAAAACTCGCAAATTTAAAATGTGAGGAGAATCGCAATTACAAGATGGCGATGAGGAGGGCGCTGTCATGATAATGTGGAAGTAAAATTTCCAAAGTGGCATCGAATTAAAATATTACCTAATTAATTCAAATATTCATGAATGAATGAAGTCTGCAAAGACATAATTAAGTGGAGATCATTTGGCCTGCAAACTAATGAAGTACATGTAAAAAAAGGTGAAGACAGGGGCTGTGTAAAGGTTCAAGTGTTGGTCCACATTTTTTTTAGTATATTGGCCTACCCATCTATAAACTACGTTGCTCATTCAAAATTCATATTAAATGCATGCCCACAAACAGACACGTGTAATTTCGCGCTTCCAAATGCTGCATCAGCTGCATGTGTACTTACACACTAAAATCCAAACCTCAAATGAACATAAGCCCTGCAACTGAAACAGGGAACCATTTTTAACAGATCCATTATAAGTCACGAATAGGATAAAGAGAAAATCTTTAAGAGGAACGTATGTACAAGAAATTCATCACCAAAAGCTTAATTTTCTATACCTGTTTATCTTCGTATTCAGTCCATTACTTCTATATTTTGCAGACATCGCCGGCGGCTACCTGTGCTTCGTGGTGTCGATCCTCTGTATCGGCGTGGTGACCGCCATCATTGGAGATGTGGCCTCCCACTTCGGCTGCACGCTGGGCATCAAGGACTCCGTCACGGCCATCGTCTTCGTGGCTCTCGGAACCAGCATACCAGGTAACCCAACTTCCATATCGTCTCTCAATCTCTGATGGTCATAACATCCAAATCAAACGGTGTCGGTGTAGCCGCGGGGATCAAGACAGGTTATTTGGAACCGGATAACGCTGGTTCGAATCCCGCGACGATAACTTCAACCCTGGTTCAACAGATGCCGTTGCATGCACACAAGCTTCTGCTTTCGCATCAAGACAACTGGCCAGGTAAAATAGGTTGGTGGATTGCATTCCTTTCGACAAATCTATTAAAAAAAAAAAAAAAAAACTTTGGTCTCCTAAAGCAATCCCCTCTGACTTTTCATGTCCCCAACAAAAACCAGCTTACACAGTAAACAATCGTCTTTATCCTATCTAATTCTCCGATGATGCTTACGCCCAAATCAAACTTTAGTCTACTTAAGCAATCCCCTCTCACTTTTCATGTCCCCATCAAGAACCAGCTGCTACCCGGTAACCAATTTTCTAGATTATCTCTCATTCTCCGATGGTGCTTACGCGCAAATCAAATTTAGGTCTCGCGTAGCAACCACCTTTAACTCTTCCTATTTATAATCTCAATAGTCTTGGTGTGTATCAGAACCAGTAATCCAATTAAATCAACTATTCATTTATTTTTCTTTCTCCAATGGTCGAACAGCTCAAACTACGCATTGACCTTTCCATACCATCTCCGGTTAATAGCACATTCCAAAAGTTTCTTGAAATCAGTCAACCAGGTAAAGAACCATCCATATCTCTATCTTCAATGATGCTTCAACCCTAATCAAACATTGGCCCTCCTACAACGCCTTTGGGATAATCTAGTATCATCAAAAAAGCGCAACACAAATTCTTAATTATATTTTTTTATTCAATTCCTACTGCATACAAAATAATAATTGTCAAATTTTATAAAGCGCCGCGCTGTTACTAGCCATTTCAAAGGCACATTTATGCAATCATCCATCATTGGTCTCTGAACGCCATCATTGGTCTCTGAACTCCATAGGCAGATTATTCCAGCAGGATGAACCAGCTGAAGTAAAAGACCTATCTCTGTTGCCCGATCTGTTCCTCAAAATGGCAAATGAAGCTTATCTAAAAGCGTAGAACAAAGTGTGCTTCGTCTTTCGTCTATTTGGTCGACTCTGCACAATTCACACGAGTAGGATGGGGCAATTTCTTTGAGGACATAACACCAAAGACACATATCTTTTATTCGATCTTCTCTGTCTGATCCTCGTTTTCCGAGCTGTCAACGTCCACAACACTAAACAACGTGTTTTATTTTTGCAGACACGTTCGCGAGCAAGGTGGCGGCCATCCAGGACAAGTACGCAGACGCCAGCGTGGGCAATGTGACGGGCAGCAACGCCGTGAACGTGTTCCTGGGCATCGGCATCGCCTGGTCCATCGCCGCCATGTACCACAACTACCACGGCAACAAGTTCCTCATCGATCCCGGCAAGTGAGTGCCACCATCACATCATACATATATATCCTACATATTATCCCCTCTCTAAATAGTGACAAGGTTCTTTTGCTTAGCAATTGGCGTAGGTACTTCAGCTACGATGTTTTTATGCACTTTACCTAAAGTAGAAAACATTACGCAAAATTCCCCTCGATTGCGTAAATAAAATGTAACTAAAAAGAGAGAACTTATTTTTACTTTACTTTCTTCGGTTCAGAAGCCTTGAAGGCTCAGGGCCTCTTTCATCACAATCCTCCAGAGTTGGAAGTCTCATCACCACGGTAATTCTTACCTACCGAATATTGGTAATATGTGTAATATTGGTAATATAAGACCAGTCAATTCAAGATGGCCGCAAGTGAACAGCTGATTAGTCTTCATACAAATATTACCGATATTCGGTAGGTAAGAATTACCGTGGTGATAAGACTTCCAGCCCTGGACTCTCTGTCTTGTGTTGCTTTTCTCCATGGTCCCCTTACTCCCAGAACTTCGGCGTCATACGAAACCCTTCGGGGATAACGTGCCAAGAAGTTACGCTTTATGTGTAGCTTAGTTGCCTTGGAGTGTCTTGAATCTAGCGAGTCTCTCGCATAGGCTTCCTTTAAAAAAACGATTTGTAGCGATAATATTGTTTTTTTTTTTTAAGAAAGATTTTATATTATTTCTTGATTCAATGGCATCGTTTGTCCTCAGCTTGGCCTTCTCCGTGACCATCTTCTGCACAGAGGCGTGCGTCACCATCGTCATCCTCCTCCTCAGGAGACACAAGAGCATCGGAGGAGAGCTGGGCGGGGAGCCCAAGATGAAGTACCTCACAGCGGCGTTCATGTTCAGCTTATGGCTCATCTATCTGATCCTCTCCACCCTGGAGGCATACGACGTCATCGAAGGCTTTTAAACCAACCAACCACACCCTCCAAATGTGACGTGCTATGTGATTAATAAAGAAAAGTGATTGTTGGAGTGTAGTGACATCAAACAAATAGGTTACTCTACTTAAACTCATCCATAATTAATTATGCTTCAGTTTGTTTATATTTATTTTGTTAACTAGTTAAAACACTTGCAATAATTTAATATATTCTAATTTAAATCCTGTAAGATCATGTTAATGATTCTACATTTTAGTAGAATAAAAAGAAACGAGTGGTTTTTTTAATGATAAAAAATCAATCTATCTTGATATTGCCAATTTACCTTGACAACTTGTTGTATCCCTAGGATGGCTTTACCTTTATTTATTTTAGAATTAAGAACGATCAACTTTCAATTTTGTTTTCACTACTTATTTAAATTTAAATATGAATATCGAACAGTTATTTTATTTGAATTTGATAAGTTGTCATATTTTTTTTAAATACATTCGAGAAACGACTTTATTCTTTATGTGAATGCGATTTCAATTGTTGAATGATAACATTGGTGCAATAAACAATAAAAATAAATATTTAAGGCTTCCAATTCAGCTTCAAATGATGGATATTCTTCTGGTTTGATAGCCAAGATCCATTATTATCTGTTGATAAACGTGTGCTCTACTAAGCGCGCCCCCTCTACTTACCATATCACTTAGCCCCACCCTCGAAAGTTAGCAACACAGCCAGTCCTTATAAAGCGTGTTTTTCGACTTTCTACAGTCAGTCGTCTACGATACTCTGAGCATGTAACACGTTATTCGATGGAAAATTATGAGACACAGGCCTAGTATCAAATCATAAGAAGAATCAGTATCACAAATAAATAAAAACCAAGGGATTATAATTGAACACAAAATATAAGATTGCCATGTTTGGGATATGTACGACTTATCTACATAAAGCTAGTTATTTGATTGAAGTGGTGTCTAAAGACTCGCATATCATCTTGTATGGGATAATTGAATGGTACTTACATAACATTAAATGTAGAATAGGAAATATATGAAGTCATATTAATATAACTTATTTGTAAAAAAAATATAAAGACATAGGAACGTACTGGTGTCAAAATATAAAGACATAGGAACGTACTGGTGTCAAAATATAAAGACATAGGAACGTACTGGTGTCAAAATATAAAGACATAGGAACGTACTGGTGTCAAAATATAAAGACATAGGAACGTACTGGTGTCAAAATATGATTATTATTTTATTGTTTCTTTGATTTTTTACAATTCTTCTTTAAGTTTGATAATAATTTACAAATCCTTTCATTTTTTTTGCGTCGTTGAACAACAATTGTGTTTTAAAGGAATTTTTGAAAATGTATTTGATAAATTACAATTGAAGATTGCATTAAAGAAAATTTAAAAGAAAGTTGTACAAAATGTACTTAAAATTAAAATATTGTATGAAAAGCATATAAAATTTCATCGTTATTTGTAAATATCGTTGAAAAGGATTTCAATAATTAAAGCATCATAAAACTTTATTATGTTGATTAAAAAATAAATAAAGCTTTTTATGTATTTATATACTTTTTTTCTTGACATATTATTTATTTACTTTCAGAATAAGCTTTTAGCATAGCCTATATTTTCATATCGAAAAAAAACATTAATAGTTATTTCATATATGAATCAAATAATTGTTACAATTAAAGATATATTTGAGGGCTTGCAAAACCTGTTGTTTAGTTCATAAAAAATATTATTATAATATTTTGAAGCCGTAAATACTATGATTAGAACTGTGATAATATGATATCGAAATGTTTTCTTTTTCAAACAAATATTATTGTAAATATACACAGCCATTTGAAATCTGAGTTTAAAAATTAAACATGCCATTTTTTCTACAGAATCACAAATATATATATACCTATGATTATAACCCGTTATGGTTATATCTATAACGAAGATAATAGAACAAAACTGGATCAGATTTTGTGCATATAACTTTTCTCTATCTTTTTATAAAAACTCTTAAGATTTTTTGTTCTTTATCTTGATATTTTGAAAATGAACTTCAAATCATTGCAAATATTTTAAAATTGTACGTTTAAGCTTTCATGACCGGAGTTTCAACTGTAGAGGGTTATTTTCCGGAATCTGTTTCCGTGGTCCATTTGATCCGGAGCATCCCGAAAGCAACCTTCAATCATACAGCTTTATATTTTTCACATGTTTTGTATATTTTCTGGGTATAAAAAATAAATTAGGAATGAAGATTTTATAAGAAAAATGTGACAGAGTAATTGTAAAAGTATTAAATGCATAGAAAGAAACGTAGTGTATTTAAAAATGTACCGTTCGACTGATTTTGATTCATAGAATGATTTAGTCTGGGAGTTAGATGTATCGTAAAAAATAAAATATATATAGAAGTGCATAATTGTTATGTTCATAAATTATTGTGTCCACTTTTCGATTAGATCGTTTTTGGAAATTTAATTATCAACTTCAAAGGCCACAGCGCTTAAAACACTTGTTTCAAAAATACAAAGAAAAACAAAAAATTTAATTTCCAATTTCTTGCAATACAACGAAAACCTTTCAATTTTTTTAAATACAAACTGCCTTTGAAAATACATTAAAATTTAGCTTACTCGATACAGATTGCATCTTTCCTATTCAATTTTTCGAATATACCTACTCATCAGAAACTTGATTTTACGAACTGTGGTGTAGTTAGAGAAGATTGGATTCTCAACATTTCGTCGAAGTCATATAAAACGTAATAAGCGTTTTACATACTTATACACATATTGTGTCATTTCCACGCCTAAGAGTTACGAACTTTGAAACATATTTGGCGAGGAAGAGACACGTGTCCTGATGATGTCGGATACAACATCGACGTAACATTGAGAAATCTGATCTTCTCTACACTCCGGTTTGTATAATCCGTTTTTGACTCTAGAAATATACAATCTCAAAAAACCCTAATTCCATTTTGAAATCATAAATAATATTCAATAAATCAATTTAAAACCTGAAAATTATGTAAAAAAAAATACCTTTTTGCATAAAAATATTTCCAAAACATTTATTAAATAATCTCAAGTTGTGTTTATATAAAACACTTAAAAAATTACGTAATTTTCGAACTAATTTTGGCCTAAGTCTTTTTAAATTAAATTTTAATATCTTGTTATCTTGACTTGATATTTTCAAAAGGAAAATGAAATTTCAATCATTCATTTTTCTTAAATAAAAAAATATGTGTTTTTTAAAACCTTGAAACAATTTTAAATAGCTTTCTACCTTTAGAAAATCATTAAAACTATTCACGAATTCGGTATTAAAACTAATCTACCTTTGTACTTCATTTAAATTAACAAGATCAATTTTTGGAATTTTAAAGCATCATTTTTCATAACTTAATCAGATATCCTTTTAGTTAGAATTATTTAAAATTAAAAAAATATTAGCTGTGAAGCTATTTGATAATCAGATTGATAAAAAAGGGTATTCAGAATAATAGAACCAACCATTACTTCACTAACAACTTTTAACTTAATTTTTTTTCACAAAATTAAATCAAAAATATACAAAATTGATCCCCTGTTTTAACTATAATATTCAATGGTAACTCTCTAATTGTATTGACATCTCTCTTGATGATATATATTCTATGCCTAAATGACCACTAGTTACATTTTGTGTCTAAATATATAAATAAATAAATCTGTGTACTTAGAAGTTTTGAAAAACATTTTTTATATAAATCTTTGAAAACTTTATAAAGTACCAATTTTCAATATAGATGTATAGCGTATGTACTCTGTGTATTTGAAATCTTAACAAGTATATTTATTGTATAATTTTCAAACTCATTTTGCTTGGTAGGTAAATACTTAAATGTCTTAAAAAATACTGTAAACTTACCATAAAAATGTCTCCTTGTATCCCTTCTATATCAAAAATAAATACTTATTACCTACTTCTTAAATAAATACAATGTATATCTTCATACTCTAAAAAATGTACATAGTATAATGTGTCAAATGAGCCAAATTTGCGCTTAAACACATTAGAAAAATACTTTTAAATTTTATAGGCAAGTCTATTTTATCAAAATACGATTTTAAAACTTTGAATTTGGTTGTTTCACAGCCGGATTCACATGCTGGATACTCTTCTCTTAAGTCTTCACAGTGGTCTACTATTTTGTCTAAATAATCGCGCTAAATACCCATAAAAGATGGCGAGGCATAATAATAATAATAATAATAGAATAAGTTCATTTGTATGGCGCCTTTTCATGACCCTTGGTCATCCCAAAGGCGCCGGGCTTCGTCTAGGTATCTCCAGAAGGTTGTCGCTTGTTGATGCCGATCTCAGCGTCAGTCCCCTCGTGCAGTTTACCCGGCCGGATCCAGTTAAACTTCTGCAAGTTACAAAATGGAGAACGGCGTCGGAGGACAGGTGGAGTTGAAGGCAGAAGTTGAAGGAGGCTAAGACTCAAGTCGGGCTGTAGCGCCATTGAAGAAGAAAAATATCCTATAAAAGTTTATTCGTGCAGCTTAGGCATTCACTCAGTAACAAACCTCTTGTTTTCTTCTTGTGCCTCGTCAGTAAAGATCCGTGATAACTATAGCAATTTGCACCTTCGATACCGCTGCACGAAAGAGGGATATTGTACCTTAGTCTCAGGTTCTTCAACCTAAGTGTTTTTATTCGACCTGGATCCGATCGTTAATCAATTCTTCCATATATTATGAAATATATGAGCCGATGTTTCGCATTGTGTGACCGAAATAAGTCAATTCTTGCCTTTTGATGGGCATCAAGTGTTTGGCTCTGTTTTTCGTATGAAAAATAAATTGTGACTCAATCCGTCCAGGAGATTTTTATCATCCGGCAGGATAACCACATTTCAAAGGCAATGATTTTATTCTCGAGGCAATACTCTTTACGGCGTTATACTCTTCCGCGCCATAAAATACAATTTAAAAGATTACGAAACTTTTATGGCGTTTCACACAGATCTGTCGTAAAGTGAAAGCCTCCATGTGTAAAACTATGGACCACAGTCAAGACGCGAGAGAACTTTATCCAGCATGAAATTTGACTTTCAGAATAACGCCCGTACTTAATGAAGTTTTCCAAAAAAATTAAATCATCCGAAATTATTGGTATCCAGACTTCAGTATCAAAAAGATAATGCCAAAAAAATGCAGTAATTTTTCATGTTCTGTGTCCGTTTAAAAACCATTTTGCGTCTGGTACTTACAACTAGATGCTTAAGTTTTTCAGAATAAACGCTTTCCTATCATATTGTTACAATTATTAGGTAATGTACTTAATAACTATATCATATTTTCTCGTGAGAATCAGTATATTTTCAACCTTTAAAACCTTGTTCCTTGACTTATAGGTTGTTATGCGGCTGACCACCCATAATATAAAAATTGGTTCACTTTGCCAATGTCACCCCTGTTTCAGGGAAGGACGGCAAGAGTTGCAAGGCTTATGTTCATTTGAGATTGGGTTTTTATATTGTAGGTCCACATGCGGCATGTGTTAGCGCGAAATTATACATATCTGCTTGTGGGAATGCATTTAGTATAAATCTTAAATGATATATATCTTTGCAGCTTAGATTAGATTAGATTAGACAACACAAGAAATTATTTCCATACATATTTTTCTCTTGGGAAATCTTATAATTCCATCCTTGAATCTATACTACTCATTTAAGGTTCAATCTTCTTGCAGACTGTAAGTTTAAGTTAACGTTTACACAGACATCAAGTGTGTTTGAAAAAAACCTCAACCATTAATGAACATAAACTATTAAGCCTTGATGCTCTATCTTGAATTTCTTGAAGAAAAAATTCCACCTATGAAAGAAATCTTAAAATAACTGAAATAATCTAGTCACGGAAATTTTTCAAATGTACCTTCTTTCTCATGTATTGTTTGTTTTTTTAGATAAAGTTACTGAAAAGTTAATTTAAAAGGAAGACTAAACTTCAAAATAATAATTTATTTTCGACACCTTCATGTTTCAATAATTTCTTATCTATAAAAGTTGACCAAAGAAGATTATGTTTTGTGTTTAGAATTCTTAATTTATTTTTCAGAGTCTCAAGTATAAAACGTTATGTAAACTCCCTTCGATCGCTTAAATATAAAAAAAAATGTAAAAGAATAAAATTACTCACTAGGAGTCATGCTATATTTTTGATACATTTTCGATTTACGCGATGGACGGGAGTTTGTGTGATATTTTTATACTTGGTTCACAGTTGTGGCTTTTTCTCCATTACATTAAAATATATTACGACAATGTATCCATATGCATTTTTCAATCCTGTATAACGATATGTTTTTTTATTTTGTCATTTAATTGTTAAATTAAACATAAGGCGTTGTTATTAATGATATTTTATAATATTTTACCAACGGAGTCCGAACATTTCAATCGAAATGAAAAACATGCCTCACTCTGAAATATTACACTAAAGACAGGACATGCAGTTATACTTAGATACAATATTAAGTCGGTAAATTGAAAAGACGCTGAAGCGCTACATACTGTGTAATGTATAACATCTGTACGTCATTGTAAAAAAATATACATCCCTAATAATCTGGAATCCATTTTATATTTACTATGGGCATGTGGCGTCATCTAGCCGAAGGATTTATTAAATGTTCGGACTCCATTGCGTAAGGGTTGAATGTTTACTATTTAACATATTTTGTTAGATACGAAAGAAACCCAAAAATTTGTTGAAATTACTTAGTTCGTAAGATCGCTTATAGATTGAACACCATTCATATAAAATAATTAAATTAATTTATAATTAGCTTAGTGAAAGGTTGTAAAATGTAAATTTAATAGATTTAAGTAGGTAAATGAATAATGAAGTGTTATTTCTTCGATAATTTTATGTATTAATTTATTTTGATTTCGGCACATTTTATGATTCAAATTTTGTTTTGTTCTTAAATAAAAAATTAAAACTTTTCCAGATAGTATAATATTTTATCGAAGCTTTTAAAAAATCAGGGGAAGAAGTGTTGACTTTCCTAGCGATCGTATCGATGGATATCTAACGAAAAAACATGGCCGCGCTTAAACAGCTGATTAATAGAATTTGAATAAAGAACATGTTAACGCCTGATCAGCTGTAACTGGCAGCCATGGTTCCTTGATTGCCATCTACCGATATTATCGTTAGATAAGTCTAAGATGCAAGGGCAGGAACCTTCCCAAATTGCTAAAATATCCTTCAAATATGTAAAGCCATTTTAAGTTTCATCACGCACATCTTTGCTATGAAATTGGTATAAAAAATCATCTTCTTTGATTGTAAATATATATTTTTAGAAATACTCGTGTATTAGAGATATTTAAATTTATAGAAATGTATTTGAAATTATATCTTGAGCAGACGATTCCAGAAAATTTCAAACATTTTTTTAACCTATGAAAGATTGAGAAAGACATGAGATTTTGTTTTCATTCAAAATTTTGATCGGTCCGTAGTCTAATATTTAAAGCCACGGACTTGCAATCGAAAGGCTTTGGTCGACCTCCTGGCGTACGCTTAAAATAAAACAGCACCTGTTTGATCCCCTTTTGTCTGATATTACTTTTTTTTCCTAAAAAAATTCTGTGTATAAAATTGATAAATTATTAACGATTCATTGAAGAAAAATGGCAATTTTAATAACCGTTACTGGTCAGGACAAAATACACTCACGTACACGGATTTTTCGTTTAAAGAAAAATAAAATAAATTTACATCTTCTCATAGTACAGCAAAATTATAACTTTTACAATGGACTCAGCACAAATTCCATGGACGAAAAAAACGTGACGTCACACGGCCGGATTTCTAGGCCAAAGGCAATCTTATATATTGTTATCGATTGCTAACGACCCTACTCAAAATAGTTTACCCAGACAGAATTAAATTTTCAAATTTTGTTGTACAGTAGAGTCCATAGTAGGTACAAAAAATGTTTGTCGTCTTTTTTTGGGTCGTCTGTCTTGAGGCTTGTACAATATTTTCTCTCTTGATGTTTGTATCCATTCAAATCAGGAATTGTGCTGAAATTCAATCGATTTGATCGAGAAAAAAAAAGTTAATTTTTATATGTAAATCTTCCAGTCGCAAGGCGATGGCGTTAGCTACTAAGATAAAAAAATATAGCAACTTGTAGTGTCGAGCTGAGGGTTGAATGACGACAAGTACCCCGAGTATAAAACATACTACTTTACGTTCACACGTCGAGGTGAATAATAAATGTGTAGACGTTCATGTTAGCATTTACGTTCTCTGGAGGCGCTGTGAAAAAAAGATTTGACAGCGCCTCGAGTTAGCGTAAACAGCAACGCAAACTTCTATATTTTTTTTACTTTCCACGAAATGTGAGCGTACTAGTTTTTGTTTTATACTAGAGGTAAAGAATGGCTGTTGAAATAACATTAATGAGAGTGGATACTACAGGGTTATTCAGAATTAAATTTATCCCGAGTAAACAAATTAACTTTTAAACCCAACCATAGCGGTAACCAATAAATGACCTTCAAATAGAACTGCGTTACTATAGTGAGAGTTTCTTTACCACTGTATTCATAAATCTTACTAACACTCACCTTAGACTTCACTAGTCACTAATAAATATGAATAGATTTATTTATTAATTTATGCATTAATAAAAATAAAATAAAAAACATTCTAATAACTTGTGGGGTGTCAGTAGAATTGGTGAAAACTGAGGGTGGCTCGGGTATTGAGGACTAAATAGACGGTCGTTTATATGACTTTAACTCTTATTTACATAAAGAGAAAGTGATGGAGTCATATTGTGCCCTATTAAATACATATGAGGATGATTTTTTTTTTACATGACAAAAGAGCGCCATTTTTGTGTGTGTCACACCTCCCAATCATGAATGGGATATTTTATAAAGGTGCCGTTTCAGTGCTCCCTTGCTATTTTTTTTTTTTTGTGCTATTATTTATTTTATAGAAGCAAATAAACGTTAATTTAGTGTAATTTTTCCTTTAAAAATAAATTAACCTCTTCGTAAACAATAAACGCTGTTTATGTATATATCACACCTCAAAGGCACTCTAAAAGCTTATTTGAGTCAATTGAAACAACACTCAGTTGCTAGACGACATTAATTTGGCTTTCAAAATATAAGTCAGGTTTGAAAATATCTTTTATTTAATTTATTTATTAGTAAAATGTATTTTTACTAAGTTGTTTTTTGTATTGACTTTCATTCAATTAATATTGACTTTTATCCTTGTATTCACCAATAATACTAACACTTACTTTCGTTTTCACTTGGGCTTTTTTGTTCGTGTGTGTACGCAAAAATAAAAACCACTCTAAGCAATAGTGATTTTTAAGGGAAGAGTTAAGTAAGCTTGGTGAATACGGGGCCAAATTTATTTCTCCCTTTCAGTGAATTTAAAAGTTTTACTCATATAAATGAAGCTCAATTCAATCTTAGTGTGATTCTGAATAACCCTGTATATTAAATGGTATATAAAGATAAATCAGAGTATTTAAATCGAAAGTGTATAGTTAATATGAAAGTTGATACCTACTTTTAATGAATTAAATTCGAAAAAAGATCGCGTCCGGTTAAAAATAGCTTTACTGATTAAAAATCTAAAAAGTCAACAGAACAGCATACCAACAGTGTTATTCACAAAACAATTAATCCATGGGTGATCTTCGTTTTTTTTTTGTATGGAGAATTCACTTTAGGTGGTGGATGAGCTATGGACTTGCTGTGTGTGAATAACAATGATGTATTTGATTGGTTTCCACGACTTTCATGAAAATAAAAATAAACTAATGTGTATTTAAAGTACCTATGTATTGAAAACAGTTCTTATGAAAGTCGTTGAAAAAATTCAATAAATATAAATAAATAAAATGTATAAAAGGCCGGTATAGTAACATCAATCTTAATCATCTTTTTTACGCCCTAAAATTAACAAAAAATAGTCTTTTCGGTGATTATTTTATCTACATTAAAAACACGTTTGATCAAAATAAGATAAAGAGATGGAGCATCAGAGCTGTTTGGCGTGCCAAATCGCTTACGACCCTGTGCAGAAGCAAAGTTTTATTATTATCAATTTCCAGGCAAATGTCAACGAAAACTGTGTATTTTTAGGTAAATGTCTTTTTTATTATTGTACACGTATTACGTTCCATGACACGTGCATTACAACGAGAATGTAATTAAAGTGATTTATGTACACTATCTAAATATCATATTATGTTGATCGATGCACATTTATCATTGTTTGTTGAGGCATTAAAGAGATTTTTTTCATACATTTTTCGTATGGTTCGGGGTGAATTTTGACCTAAGGAATGACTGCTATACCGGCCCATAGTATTTTACTTACATATTATAAAATTGTTATTGTATTTTTCCTTTGTATTTTAATTTACTATGTATGTATTTATTATGAATATTATACAGGTACTTAACTCTCATCTCAGTTTTCTTTCATTACTTTCCTTAGCGTGAAAATTTTAGAGAAAATACATTTTTTTATCTGGACTTACGGTCGTTTGACATATTTACAAATTGTAATTAAATTTCAAGGTTAATTACTTTTTGGATATTAGACGAACCGTTATCGGAGAACTTACATTATTCGCGACGTTTCGTTGGCGACGTAACCAACGTCTTCAGGAGGCACCCTTTCTGCACGACGATTGACAATTAATGATGATTATGATGATGATTGAGAATAAGCACGATGATGATGATGATGAAAATATATTTATCACAGTAAGCAGATAGCTTACGTTCAAACTACAGGGCTATAGTTCGAATCCCAGTGGTATTAAACATGCATCAAATAATGTCATATTCAGTTTTCTTTTATAGTTATTTTATAGTCGAGTCAATGGCTCAGTTGATATAATGTTTGCATTCCATAAAAGAGGGCTAGGGTTCAACCCCCACCAAGGGTGGCAGAAATTATTTTCCTTTTCAGTTTTTATTTCACACAAAGTTTACACAGCCTTCACAAGAAGTGAGAGCCTACCCCCCCGGGAGCTAAGAAACTCTCACTTCAAGTGAACTGGAGTGGTTGACGTATGGCTACCCTTCTTACATGTAAAAAAAATAAATAGATCATACCTGATGATGACCTTCTAGGTCGAAAACGTTAGTAACTTACTCTAAAGATTGTAATCTTTTTAAATATATTCATGTGAAAATAAACAGTGTTTTTGAATTCCTCAAAAAATTTTAAACTATAAAAAAAATATGTTCGAAACCCTAAAATATCGAGAACAACGCGGCGAGAACTGAGGTCTGAATATATTTTTAATTCGCATTTTTTTTCTCGACGAGCAAACGTTAGCCTTGTATGGCACTGATATCCTAAGCAACCAATAACAAAGTATTTGTTTGCCTTTTCCCAAGCAACCCGGCTGGGTGACGACACAATATTTTCTATGTCAACTCACCGTTTTAAAAGACGCTTCCATGTTGGTCACTATAACCGGGTTTTGCAATCAACAGAATCCATTTCATAGTCATTATTTTAATGTTTATAACAATAATACATAGCTTTATTATTATTGTGTTTGAATTTTCGGGTTATCTATGATGTACCACCTACAAGTATTAGCAATAAACTGTTTATTTTATAACATGATTTTAAATAGACAACAATATGATTTTTACTTTTGCATTCCGATTGCTAAAATAACGACTTTTTATACTCTTGGGAAGGTATTGAGCTCGATTCCAACGGCGTACAATAATGCAACTTTCGACAATGCTAAGGTGGCGATATCTTCCTTTATCAAAAACCAGTGTCAATAGTTCACCCAGCCTCACAGCAACTGGGTCTCATCTGGCGATGTATAGCGACAACAGACACGCTCGCCGAAGGCTCTCGAGGTGTGATTCATACAAAACAGCGCTCATAAAATCTGTGTATTAAGTAAATTTGTTATCATTGAAATCTACACGTAAATGAATAAATAAATTGAAAATTTCAGAATAATGGTCTCCCGGCAGGCAAACGTCCCACTTATTTGCGTCTACGATCTTAACTAAATAATTGTTTGCTTTTCCCTAGCAAACTGGTCCCGGTCGGTTTGACCGGTCCGTAGTTCACGGGCAACACTTTGGACTCGTAAATGGAAGGTTGAGGGTTCGAATTCCGGCGAAGCACAAAAAATATACCTACCATTTATATTTTCAAATATGCTCTTAGCTGGGTTGAAAAATTCATAAAACCTTTACCAAAGACCGGTCACTAAAGATCCATCCAGCCTTACAGCAACTGGGTCATGCTTTTGATTATCGGCGCTTCGTAGCGACGACCAAGCTCGTAAACACTTCTGCGGCACTACGACAAGTGTCATAGACCCCTAGAGTCTCTGAAATCCAGGGAGTCTCTCGCACAGGATTTCTTTAAAAAAAACTCCGCGTGTGACGTCACAATTGTGTCTATGTTAATTCATGTGCTGACCCCATTGATGCAAAATGGGTGCAGGTTATAATAGTACGTAAATAAAATGACGATGATTGTCATTTGGCAAAATAAATGGATATTGACCATAATAGTTATGTTATTTTGTTATTGATAATAAATAAATTTAATAATTTATTAATTTAGATGAGCAAACAGTGTTGTTATTTGCATCATCCTCACTTCCTGCGAGAAATCACAAAAGACGACACTTTACCTTGAGAGCACATCAACTATTTGTTTGTAAGTCCACATTGCAACTATCACTTTTCTCTGATTACTTTACTAATTCATTCCTTATCAATCTTCCTTGTGAGAGTATATTTACAAAAATGTTATAATTAAAAAAAAAATTAACGTATCAAAAGAATAATAAATACACCATTAACATTTCAAGGAATTTATAATTTCAATTTGACGTAACAGAATATTTCCTGTTTAGACTAAAAACTTTTTTATTATGAACCTGCCAATATTTTTTGACATGGGTATTTAAATAAAACAGTTATAGCTAAATAAAGGATTTGAAAATTGAAGAACAAAATTTAAACGTCAAAAGTAATTTGAAAATGGAATAAAAATCATTACATAGGTAGGTATAAATCGTCTTACTTTTTATTTACCTTCCATGTTTAATTTCCTGGCTATTTGTATAAAACACGAACAGCTTAAAATATATTTTCGAAAAAAATAAAAAAAACAAAATAAATTAAATTATACCCACGTAAGGCGAGTTCCTTGATTGAATGGAAAGAACTTTCACCAGAAAATTCTGTAGGTATACCTATTCGTATAGGTACACTATACAGAAAAATTCCTATACCTAACAATGTATTTTACATGGGTAGTAAAAAAACATGCATGTAGCCAAAAAATATAAAAACAATGTAGGGAGAAAAACAAAAAATCATCCGTCAAAAGTATTTTGAAAATGGAATTGCCTTTTTCAGAAAATTTGATAGGTAGATTATGTACGCTAATAGATCTATCATTATTTTTTATTATTTCCCCTGGTCATTAACAAAATCGATGAACGCTACAAATATTAAAATAAAAAAAACAAATAAAATAGACAAAAGAAAATACAAGGAATTAATTACCTGTCTTCGAAAATGGAATGAACTTTTATTGGAAGATTTGGTAGGTAAATAGTTTAATACCTAGAATTTGATGCAGAATGATTTTCTGTACCTACCTTAAAGCATAAACAACGATAGTCACATTTAGGAAAATGTGCAGGAGACGAGTTTTAGTGAAAATGTGCACTTTTAAACCATCATAACTTCTAAACTAGACGAGATATTTTTGATCTGTAAAAACTGTTTATCTTCTTTTATCGATATTTATTTAATGTGAAGTAATGTGAACAACGTATGTGGAACTTCCGTGGTTTATGCTCGCACTTTTATCTGCATCCCATATTTATTCCACTTGATATCTCAGTAAGTATGAGTCCGAGGACTCCAATATTTTTACCACTTATTCAACAGCTAATTATTATAATTTCTGCATCATTAACTCAAAAACGCAAAAAGTGGACTTCCGTTGTTTATGCTCTAAGGTACAGTTTTTTTATTATTTTTGTTTTTCCATATTTTTCGAAAATAATACTCAACTCATAGCCAAAGTTTTTTTAAAAGTTGAAAATAATCACATTTTTTAAATACTATTCTTGATTTAGAGAACATCCCTGTCACAAGTTTTTCAGGAAGGAGTGTAAAAAAAGTGTACCTTTGTGAGAGACTTTACTGCTGTTTCCAAATAGTTATTTATGCCACTGCCAAGTAATGATAGTCTTTTTAACACGAGTGCTAGTTTGTGCCATGAGGCGCAGCCGAATGGCACAATAGAAAGCACGAGTGTTACAAAGACTAATTACGTGCAGTGGCATACAATACTTTTTCTACGACCATGAGAGAATTAACAAAATAGTGAATAATAGTCATTATAATGTACTCGTCCATTTGAATTAATTAAAACCTTACCTTTGTCAAAACGTGTGATTTATCATTCTCTTCGATTATATAATCTAACCTAAGTTGTAAAAATAAATTATATTTAGGTTTTATATTGAATTCATGCCCACAAGCCGACACATATGTATAAGGTCGCGCTTTTACATCCTGCATATAAG
The DNA here is from genome assembly GCA_951799405.1 of Agapetus fuscipes. Lineage (NCBI taxonomy): Eukaryota > Metazoa > Arthropoda > Insecta > Trichoptera > Glossosomatidae > Agapetus > Agapetus fuscipes. Next base: position 9,034,517 of record OX637349.1, on the reverse strand, counting down.
CTTAAACATTCAAACCCAAAACTCAAATAAACATATGCCCTGCAGTTGTATTGGCAGGTGAACCAAATTTGTACAGCATAGGTGATCAACCTCATACTCACCTATTAACCAAGTAACTTTTTGAGTTTGTTTATTTTTTGCGGTGAAATTTTTTGTATTGTTTTCCTTTCAAGCCTTTTATTTTCCATTGAAAAAAGGAAAGCTTTATTTGGAGCAATCCGATAAATAAATTCGATAAATTTTAGCACTATTAACAATTTTTATTTGACTCTACACATAAAATATACTTATTTATTTTCATCTGAACAGGGCTGAAAGTCACATCACCACGGTAATTCCTACCTACCGAATATCAGTAATATTGTATGAAGCCTAATCAGCTGATCGCTTGCGGCCATCTTGGATTGACAGGTCTTCATACCCCCATACAAGGTTGACATTTGAAATTAAAAAATGGTTCCAATTCTGACAATGCGCATGCGCACATGTTCATTATAACACGGTTACCGGTTGCATAATGTAACATTATGCAACGGGTGTAGAAATGTATGGCATTGTGATTGCGTTAGCCGTTTTGTAATTAGTAAATTACCAAATGGGAGTAGAAAAATTCGTTTTTTATCTTTTAAAAAGGTATTGATGGTTATGTTTACATTTATTTACTTATTTGAACTATTTCACTATGAAAATAAACCTCAGAAACATGATTATTTAACATAGTCAATCGATATAATAATATTTATAATTATTTTGTCAATATATTTGCTTTGAAATACCTGTTGCTGTTGCGCACGTCCATTAGATCTGTGAAATAATAATGTAATCTAATGTTTTCACTTACATACATAATTAATGTTTGCACAAACAAATAACAATCCCAACATTATACAGAAGTTATCGCCATTTTGTAACCTTTGACATTTCGTCTTTGTAAGAAAAAAATAATCACTCGTTGGGTGTTGACAAAATATAAAAATAATTAGCTTCAACAATTTGCAAATGTTATATTATTGCAAAAAAAGTGCATAAGTATAGATAATTATTTTATCAAAAACTCCATTTCAACAAAGGTAAGAAAATATATATATATTTTGTGCATTTTAAACATATCTTTTGTACTAGGTTTATAATCTCACTTATTGTTTGTTTTTATATTATTTTTTGTTTCTTCACAAATAAGTTGGTATGAGGTTTCAGATAAAAGCGACAAAATTTGCAGAGTTAATGCTCATTCGAGGCCTGGTTTTATTTTGTAAGTACATATACCTTACAAACATGCAAACATTGCTCATGTTAAATTACCTCTGATCGACTTAAGACAAACAAGCACTAAAGGGACGAATAGTCTATATTGTTCACGTTGCCTACAATAATTATCCAGCATTACCTACACCAGCAGAAGCGCTTTTCTGCTAAATTCCTTAGAATATCGTACCTTGCTAAAGTGTGAAACTTGTGAAAAACTCCATAGAAAAAAAAATCACAGTACACCTTATTTTTGGACACAAATCGCTATTTCGTCGCCTTAAGGTCGTAAGCAGAATAGCGCTTCAGATTGTTTTCATTTGTGTCCCATGGTTTAGTATTCTCTGAGATGCCACATGAAGTTCACGATAATCTTTGCTGGGGACCGCTATACGCCACGTATCCTCATGTACCTATTAGTAGGGACTGGAAAATTTCGCGATCGCGATAAAACGAATTTATTCGCGAATTTTGATGTTTTTACGCGAATAACGCGAAATTTGAGGTTTTACGCAAATATCGCGAATTTTCGTACTTTTGGTAGAAATTGTGCGAAAAAGTTGTCATGTATCGCTTTTGCAACGCAACGATTTTGTGGGAAAGAAACAAATCCTGCGAAAACCCTTTGCAAGGTGCAAAGCACAGGAAAATTGGTCTTTTTCAACGTTTAAACACGCTAGAACGCTAGACGCGGGGTTCGATCCCCACCTGGGTCATTTGACCATAAATTTGGCCCTGGTTCAACAGATGTAATTGGGTAATTAAAAATGAATAATTCATTAAAATAAATAATAATGCATTATTAATTAATGATATTAATGATAGATAGATAATGATTAATTTATGATACCTGTATCTGGCCAGGCAGAGTAGGTTGGTGAATTGCATTCCTATTCAAAAATCTATTTTATTAAAAAAAATAATGATAAGCAGAACTGTCCTGGATCATCCAAGCAGACTTGAATCGTGACATCAATGAAGGAAAATACTTCAAGGAGTGAAGCTGTTGCTGGATTAGCCAAGAGCACAACTTGAGGCTTTCATAAAAGCCAACATCCCTTGAAAAATGAGATAACCCTCATCTAGAGACTAAATGCACAAAAATTAAATATTTTAAAAGGATATTTGCAGGGTATTCGGAGTGTCATTGAAATATTAATACTTTTTTCAATCAATGGTTTTTTGTAAAAAAAAAAGGATTATTTAAAAAAAAAAAAAAAAAAAACTAAAATTAAAAAATATTGTTTTGTACCACTTATGTATTTTTTATTGCAAAAACGTTTTCGGTTGGTACTTCCACCATCTTCGGTTGCAGATACTCGTATTGATTCAGATGTTGTTTATTCATTGTTTTTGAAGGTACATATTGTTGTTTACATAATAAATGGTAAATATTAGTAATATATTTTGTTTTGCAATTATATAAACCTTTATTTTGATGTAATCAACCCTAAAAATTACACCAAATCTCCCCGTTTATCATGAAAAATAACGCGAATTTCCCTGTTTTTGATCAAAAATAACGCGAATTTCACAAAAAAATAACGCGAATTTCACAAAAAAATAACGCGAATTTCACAAAAAAATAACGCGAATTTCCTAAAAAATAACACCACTATTTTCCAGTCCCTACCTATTAGTAATTTCACTGAAATACACAACACTGTATAATTTATCTTGTGTAGTCAACATAATATAAATAAGGCGTCATATAAATAAAACCAAATAACATTAAGATAATTAGTGCAGAGCGTGTTGCGAGACTTGTATCAGTGTGGAGCGAGCTACGTGCAGTGGCAGATATTCAATTTTATTAATTTCTTTTAAGAAAATAACAGTAATAATGAATGTAAACGAAAAAACAGCACTTCTGCCAAAGTTGACAGTTGATGTTGATTCTATAGAAGATGGACAAGCCTCGTAAGTACAATTCCTCAATGTTATAAAATGCTAAAGAGTAATCTATGTAGTTTACTTTTTTTACTACGGAAGTAATGAGTTTTCAAAACTTAGCCCCAGTATTTTCAACGTTAGTATAGTGACTTTATGCTGGGTGTAAAAGATTATCGTCGAAAATACCGGGCCTTAGTATGGAATTTTGTTGAGTGCTATCCTATTTTCATACTAGTTTGAAATACTTTTTTTATACCGGAGCGTAGTCTAGTGGTGAGCGCTCCAGACTCGTAAATGATAAGTCATGGGTTTGATTCCTGGCGGAGCACAAAAAATACAACATTCATATTTTCAAATACGCGTTTCGCGAAAAAAATCATAATGCCGTTACAAAAAATTCGTATCCCTTTACCAAAGACCGGTTACTAAAGTTCCATCCAGCCTTAATAGCAAATGGGTCTTGCTTGAGAATTGACGCTTTCTATAGCGACGACAAAGATCAGCGTCGACCAAACTCGTAGAGAGCTTTTGAGGTGTGATTCACACAAATAAAGCGCTCGCCAATTACTCAGCTTTCACAAGAAATGAGTACCCACCCCCTCGGCAGCTGGAAAACCCCCACTACAAGTGGTTGCCATAAAGCCGTAAAATTGTAGATATTGATCTAAACTTATCTAATCTAAGTTACAAATATATGTAACATTGGGGATTCACATTACATGCATTCTCACGAGCAGACACGAACAAGTTTACGCTTGCACATGCCGCATGTGAACCTACAATATTAAAAACCAAATCTCAAATGGACATACACCCGCAACTCTTGCCGTCCTTCCCTAAAACAGGGAAAGAATCAATAATTATTAATCAATATAGCCCAGTAAATCATAAAATAAACTAAAAGATGGACATTGTTTGCAGTAAATGAATTGTTATAATATTGTTTTTATTCCAGGAATAATAATCTATGGCTCGGGCTAACTAGGCAAGAAATCATAGAATCCTCCAAGGATCCGTTCTGGTGTCGGCTGAGATTGTTGCTCTTCATCAATTTCTGGATAATCCTGGCGGCCATGATGGCGGTAGCTATCGGGATCCTGGCCACCTCTCCAGGATGCTCTCCAGCCATCCCCACCTTGGAAACCATCATCGATCTCAAGCCAGTCATCCAGCAGTATTCCAGCTTTCCAGAGGTGTCACAGCTCGTGCAAAACTGAACAATGAAAGTGCTAGACTGTTGAAGAATTAAGTTATTATAACAATGGACTCATTTAAATTGGGGGGAAAACTGTGTGAAGTCACATGACCAGGTTACAAGAGAAAAGGAAAACAAATGATTTGTTGTATTTTGTATCGTTTTGTCTATTAACACTGTAAAAATTAATATTAATTGATTTCTACTAAACTTTATAGAACTTTACAAAAATTCTAATGAAACACTGTTTTGTTTTCACACATTATAAATTTTATTTTAATTAATGAATACAAGCGTTTTCGATCTTTTAATCATCTTCAGGTAAGAAGCGGGTAATGATTCTTGTAATGATTCTTACCTGAAGATGATCAAGAGATCAAAAACATTGGTAGATATTAATTAATTAAAATTTAATTAATAATAGTGTGAAAATAAAAGTGTTAGATTAGATTTTTTTTTAAAAGTTCAGTAGAAATCAATTAAAATGGTTTGTTATTGGTAATAAAGGACCGTAGTGACTACGTAGTCTCCCATATAAGTGTAATGTTTACCCGCCAAGAAAAAAATTCCAAATTCAAATTTGTGGTGAGTCAATTTGTAAAAGTACCCTGTACTTTATGTTTAAGCTCAATCATAGTGTATTCCAAAAAAAAAACAACCCGGTGAATGTTTTTAACTTTATGTGCACATTCTTTGGTTACCGTTTTTGGCTGATTACGATGCACACTTTTGTACTGCACTTTGAGTGTAAACACAGAACATTGAGTAGAAAAAGTGTATGAACACTAAATAACTCACTAGAAGTGCTCTGAATCTTCCATACATTTTTATATTTACATAATCGAGAGGAAAATGTTTCAAAATGAAAGACAATGTTTATACTCGCGGTACTTACTCAAGTTACTAATATATTGATATACAAGACTGTAAAAGATTCAACTGCTTTAAAATAATAAATTATTCTCATGTTTTCTTTATGGTTGTTTTCTTTTTTCAATTTGTACTAGTAACAATTTAATTGAATATTTACTTCACTTTCTTCAAAACAAATATGAATTCGGAAAGTTATGGGTTCCAAGTCCAGCAGAGCACAAAAAAACAATTTAATTTTTAAATGTGCTTTTCATTGGGTTGAAAATGCTCATCTATCTGCCTTGGCCAAAGACTGGTCACCAGAGGTCTGTTGAGCCTTGCAGCAATGAGGTTTTTATTTACAGCGACGATCAAATTTGCAGGGAGCACTTGATGTGTGATTCACACAAATCAGCGCTCACAAAATAAATCATCCTTATAAGATAAACACGTAGTCTGCTGATGTGTATATTGACTGGACCACATTGACGTATTGGTACAGCTCACACAATTCATAGTTTTATTATCTTCTTTGCAATAAGATACCATCCTGTATCAGACCAATAATACAGCTGAGAACTTTCCTTTTAAAGATGTTGAGAGAGCATTGGTCACTACTGGTTGATGTCCAGGTTTCATGAAAGAGCGGTTTACATTTGGAGCATATTTTTTTGAGTGTTAGAGCGAATTGTGAGTAGATATAAATGTTTTTAGGCTTTCACGGCCGGATTCAGATGCTTAATTTTTTGGTTCAGGGTGTTGATCGTGGTCCATATTTTTGCTTCTTTTTTCTTTTTCTTCTTTCTCAAGAAAGAAGAAAATGAAAAAAGAAAAAATATGGACCACGGTCAAAACCTGGAACCAAAAAATCAAGCATGTGAGTAGATAGTTTCGTCGATGGTTATAGGCCGTTAAATTCCTTACTCATGTAGCCAATTATCAGAACTGCCCATCCTCACCTCTCACTTTGTGACAACAAAACTGTGTCAAGTGTCAGTGAGGCAGTGCTTGTTGACTCTGAGAGGGAAGGGACGTGTCAAGTCTCTTCGGCTGCATCCCAAGTCACGCACTTTCCACAGGGAGAAACAATTAAAGAAGATCATTCGGGAGTGAAGTGAGTCTTTTCAGATTATTCCAGACTCCTATCCTTGTTCCTGATGTACTGCGGCTTTGGCAGATTTGCCTGGGATCAGTTTGTTCAAACGCTTATTAAATCTAGAAACAACACTCAATCCTTCTTTCGTTTCTCCTACCTGGTGTAGCCAAACTTGGCTCCACTAACGAGAAACAATACATAGGTTTTCTGTATACACAAAAAATCATACAATTTTATCATCAAAATACAATGTATTAAAAAATATATGGATTTTAGTACATAAACAGTGTTATTCATTAGAATTTTTAAACCAGATTTCTTTAGAGATCTGGTTTAATTTTTCGATTTAATCTCAATTTACAAAAAAGGTGATTCATAAAAGATTTATAATTCAGTTTAACACTAAACGTGTTTCAAAACATGATCACATTTGTAAACCACCTCGGAGTAGGTTTATTTCGTTCTAAACTAGATCGACATACGCAAAATGGCGATCTTCCTCATTCCCCAGCTGATCGTAATGTACGAGATAACTTTCAGAATAAAAGATTTATGAATCAAATAAGAGTTTCAGCAATTACAGTAACTTTAACACATTATAATTTTACACTATAACAACAAATCTACGGTATGCAGCAACGAAACAAATATAAAAACTGTGACAAGAAAACAAGTGACAGATGCCGCGTCGTGTTATTTTTCAAGTCGCCAATTTTGTAAAACTGACACTTTTCTTGTAGATAAAGTATGAAGGCCCATCTTTGAGATTTTCTTCGTGATGCCTACAGCCAAAACCTGAAGTCACAATGAAGTCATGCTTTGAAAAATACTTGTTTCCATTTTTGGTTCATTCGAAGTCGCAGTCGACATGAGTTTGACAGCTGGAGTGTCGAGAAACGTTCGGGAGGGGGCGTTTACCTGAATGCTTCCGAATGTCTCCGAAAGTTGTCAAAAATCATGCAAAAACCCACAAAAACTTAAAAAAAATTCATAGACACCTAAATACCTACATAAATGTCGAGCATTTCGTATTTTTTCATACAGAAAAAGCTACCGGAAGTCTGTTTAAGCAGGATTCGGTAAACCAAAAAAAATAATGCACGTATTTCGCTAATGAATCACCTTTTTATTTATTTTGGTTTAGCGGGCTGGTACAAATTTAAATTGGTTTCTCAAAATCTCGCACTAAACAGGTATGGGCGGAATCTAATGAATAACACTGAAAAAGTTTCAATGGTATTCGATTTAACTGTGGTAAGTAATCTTGAACAACAACAAAAATAGGTACATAAATACAAATTAATGAATACAACTAAAAATGCAATCTCAAAAGTAGGCTTATAAAATAATAAATATTATGTTTGCCTTTTTCATTAGTAAATTAAATAAATATTTCATGGAAAAATATTATGGCCTTTTAAAAATAAATTACCCTCAAATACATAGCTTCTGAACGGTCCTAAGTCTAGTGGTTAATGCTTAGGACTCCTAATCAGAAGGTCATGGCTTCAATTCCTGGCGAAACACAAAAAAAATATTTTTAATTTTTTAAATATGATCTTCGCGGGGTTGAAAAATTAATTTGCCTACCAAAGATCAGTTACCAAAGGACCATCCAGCCTTACAGCAACTGGGTCTTGCTTGTGGCACTTTTTTTTTAAGTAAACTAATCTCATTTTAAATTAAATCTCAGTTCTCAGTACGCGCACATCCTTGCATCCAACAAAGTGGTTAACATAATGCTGGCCACCTCATCTTTAAAAATAAATAGGTTCAACACTTCCTCAGCTGTATGCCTTCTGAGAACAAAGTGGGAGGAAATTGTGCACGTAGGGACAAAATTATAAACATTTCTGAGCAAAAATGAAAAACAAAAACAGAAGAAATATTATTCTCATGAATTAAAACTAAACCTTGATGCTTAGGAATGATAATACAACTGGCTCTATAAGAGCAAATTTTCTTGAAATTTAGTAATACTCCGGTCGATAGCTCAGGTGGTAGAGTGCTTGCATTCCATGCCGAAAGCTCGGGTTCGAATCCCACCGACGCGACGGTGTCAGAAATGATTTCCCGTTTCGGTGTTTATTTCAAAACCCAAAATAAAATACCGGCAAGGTTTACTCAGCCTTCACAAGAAATGAGTACCAGCACTCTCGGGAGCTGGGAAACCTCCACTTCAACTGAAGTGGTTGGCGTAAGGCCGGCCCCCTTACCTGTAAAAATAAATAGGTTCAACTCGCCACATGCGACCCCTTCGGGGATAACGCGGCAAGAAGTTACACTATATGTGTAGCTTAGTTGCGTTTGCGTTTAGTAAGTATAAAACAGGGACGTGCGCAACATTTCACGCATAGGCAGGCAACCAGATGGATTTTTTCCGCTTTCTAGAAGACAAATAGAAATTCATTACATCCACATGTTCAAACTATTGAACAACAAAAAAATTGATACGCTCTTCCAAAAATTAGTCGCTTAGTCGCTTAGTCGCTTAGTCGCTTAGTCGCTTAGTCGCTTAGTCGCTTAGTCGCTTAGTCGCTTAGTCGCTTAGTCGCTTAGTCGCTTAGTCGCTTAGTCGCTTAGTCGCTGGTATGGTCAAGGGGATAAGGTGTCGGCATTTGAATTTGCATTATTAGGACAATCGCAAGTTCGTACCCCGCCTGCATCGTGTCCTATCGACAATAACTTTCACCCTGGTTCAACAGATGTCATTAATTAATTGTTAATTAATAATTCATTCAAATATTTAAAGAATGAAATATAAACTAATAATGTTAATACCTTTTTCTAGCCAGGAAAAATAGGTTGGTGAATTGCATTCCTCTTCACAAATCTACAGCTTTTGATACAATGTTTTCCGAGACAAGTTAAAATATTTTTGTAGGAAGGAGATACAAAAATAATAGTTAACGAGAAGCTTAGAAATGTTTATAATAGTGGCCGTCAATCAGGTATTCCTTAAAATAAAACATATAATATTACAATAATCAGATGAGAAACTTGAATGTGGAATCTTGTAGACTGTAGAATGCGACGACTGGCTTGACCTCCTCCAAGCACAGATCCCAGAACTCGTCACAAATGTCTATCAGGTACCGCTTGTTGCGAGGGTGTCTGTAATGTCAAAATTAGTAATTAAAACATCTATTCAAAAACATAACCTCAAAGCACTTAAAACTTGATAATAATATTAGGATGATTTATTTGGTGAGTGCTGTTTTTGTATGAAACACAACTCAAGAGCCCTCTGCGAGTTTGGTCATCGCTGTAGAAAGCGCCAATTCTCAAGCAAGACCCAGTTGCTGTAAGGCTGGATGGTCCTTTGGTGATCGGTCTTTGGTAAAGGTATATGAATTGTTAAACCCAGCGAAGAGCATATTTGAAAATATAAATAGTATATTCATTGTGCTTTGCCGGGATTCGAACCCACAACTTTCCATTTACGAGTCAGAAATGTTAATCACTAGACTATGGACCGGTCGAATGGTAAGATCACACAGACACATTGCTAGGGAAAAGGCGAAAAAAGATTTTGTTATTGGTTGCTGAAGTCAAGAAGACGGTACAAGTGACATTTGCCCACCGTGAAAAAGTTGTACATCTCACTTTGTGCTGAGTCGTAAAAAGTCATAAAGTTAGAAGTAACAAACGGCTTTTATTCCTTAAATAAGATTCTTGGCTATTTGATGTATTACAAATGTGATCATTATCATTGGCAGTACAATAAAGGCTATTTTTGGCCTCCTATATTAACCGTCAGTCTAACATATTTTTGGCCTCCTATATTAACCGTCAGTCTAACATATTTTTGGCCTCCTATATTAACCGTCAGTCTAACATATTTTTGGCCTCCTATATTAACCGTCAGTCTAACATATTTTTGGCCTCCTATATTAACCGTCAGTCTAACATACTTTTGGCCTCCTATATTAACCGTCAGTCTAACATATTTTTGGCCTCCTATATTAACCGTCAGTCTAACATATTTTTCCCACAGGCAGTGTTCGCTCTTGAGGTGGCTGGAGCTAGGAAATGGCGCCCGAGCCTTTAGAAGATAATGATGGACTACTGCAGTCAAATGTCCCAATATCATTTTCAATTTTTTGATGTAGGTTAAAGTGATATTTGTACCTTTCTATAATGGTTCTCACAGCCTTGTCATGAGACTCCTTCTGGGCATCCATTTCCAGATTGATAGCCAATGTTTTGATGACACCGCTATCCAAGGAAACAGCTAAAACATCCACTTTACTCTTTGGTGCCAGTTTCTGAAGGGTGCTTGACATGTGTGATAAAATCTAGAAAAAAATGACAGATTTGTAAAATAGATTAGTGTTATGGCCCTTCCAAACATTTTTTACAATGATTTTACCTGTCATAGACTAGAATTGATGCTATTTATAACTATATCCACACCAATCCCACAAATATCTGTTGCCAAAAAGAGTGCGCCACTAAGTGTCCTCTTCAAACAAACGAGGTCTTAATATAATCACTTTCTAGGCAACTGTCCGGAAAACTTATGTTTTTGTCTCTTTTGAATTTATTTATTTATTTATTTACGGCATAAGCCTTTTACAAAATAAGTACATATTTAAATCAATAAACAGTTTTCGCCTTTTACAATAACAAAACATACATTTAAAAAAATCCTTGTAAATAAAATAATATATAATAAATCCTATAAACTTAGCCAGTTTCTCAAGGGTGCTCAACATGCGTGATAAAATCTTTTTGATATATAACGTTAATATCTAATGTATTATTTTTTCTTTGTTTACCTATTATTCTATTTCATGGCTCGATTGTTACTATGGGAAGAAAAAGACGTACGCCATCTATTTTGTTTACCTTGATTGATGATTTAGACCAGGCCTGTCCAACATACGGCCCGCGGGCCACAACTTGGCCCGCATAAGTCCTTCATCCGGCCCGCGACGACATCAATAGATATTGCGCGAATATTTGAAAAAAATCTTACATCATTCGGTAGTTGAGCAATTGAGCATTTCTTTTGGCCCGCCACGATTACAAAAATACTAAACCTGGCCCTCCACAATATTATGTTGAACACCCCTGATTTAGCCTATTGCATGTATGGTGAGTATTTTTCTTTACGGAGCCCGCAAAGAAAGCCTACAAACAATTATTACATGTGTTTTTTACTTACTTGGGTTTCTTGCCGCCTCCTTGAGTTGAATGTCAGTTTTTCAGGAGTGATGAAATTGACAGACACATTTGGCATCGCAGTTGAGGGCTGGCGTTCAAATTCATTACAACTAGCTCTATCTGTAATTTCAAAAATATATGTTTTACACATTTTCAAAGTAATGGAGTTAGGATTCGGTGCCGTTCCGTGACATTCTACATTTGTTGAAAGTGGCTGGTACAATGGACTCTGCACAAATTCAAATTACAAAAAATTGTAATGCCACAGGGCCGGGTTGCTAGGCAAAAGGAAAAACTATTATTTTACTGGATTTTACGTAGCCCTTGACTTATAGGTTGAGATGAGGCTGACCACCCATGCTGTACAAAATAGTTCACTTTGCCAATGTCACCCCTGTTGCAGGTAAGGATAGCAAAAGTTGCTGGAGTTATGTTCATTTAAGGTTTGGATTTTGAATTGTGAGTACACATGCAAGATTTGTAATCGAGAACTTACAAGTGTCTATTTGTGGGCATGCATTTAATATGAACTTGAAATGTTAATATTAATGAGTGCTGCTTTCCCGGATCTGCTACGGTGGTCTGTAGGAGCTGAAGCTTCCGGACGTTTCGCCCATGTCTACGATGGGCTTATTCAGCGTGAAGGTGAAATGATAAAGATGATGTTGATGAAACAACTCTCCAGCAACATCAGCCTACTGGCCGTGTAAGCCTAAAGCTCCTATTCAACTATTATTTTGGTGCTGATTGCTAAGGTTGAATGAAAAATTCAATGATCAATTTCGAAACAGCATAAAACAAGAAGAACTTACTATCAGTCTTTGTTATTTGTACTTGATTAGTTCCAAATGTTCCTTGGTAAGCGTCCGAATGATCGTTCCATGTTTTCAGAAGTTCATGAACATGCTTTACAATCTCAGTTGTCAACACAGTCTTTTCTTGAAACCTGTAAACAAAATAAATATTATATATTGATCCTATATTCCCTATATTCGTTTTCACCAAAGGTATTAAGATACTGGATTCAATAATGAAATTCTCTAAAAGTTGTGGGCGAGCTGCTCAAGTCAATCTGTTACAGCCATAGACCATCCTGGGATAAGTATTAGAGTCTAGGAATAAAAGGACTCACCAATAATCCACTAAGATCTGCAGGAATCTCCTCTTTTGCAAGTAGGTTACTTCTACTACCAGTCAGGGGTATTGATTCACAGGTCTTTGGAACAATTGTCATGATTTGTAATGAACTATATTATTACTAGTTGTACCCGGCGTGTTTCACTACGCCAATTGAGTATATGGAATCAATAATTTCCATGCATGAAAGACTTAACGCAACAAAGGGCAAATAAAAAATTGAAATTCAATTGGAACCAAACTTCACACTATTTATATCTATGTTAATTTTCACGTTTTCTGAAAATATGGTCTAAAACTGTTGAGCGGCAAAGCCAGGCACAGGAAACATTGAGTGTGATTCTTCCTTTTATATTTAAAACTAAGCTCCTTTCTAATATGTTAAATTTCATTCCAAACCGGTAAAGCCATTTCTGAGGAGTGTGACCACAAACACTGGGCCACGAGAAGTATACATATGAGATGATGATTTACACGATGAAATGCAAAGACTAACCTGTCGCTGTCCCAGCTCCGCACCCTCACACTTCCCTGCTCAGACTCCTTCACCATGATCACATGAGGAACATTCATCTCCCGGCAGATGTCCTGGATGTCATCTACGTTGGTTACATCTATAAGACATGCTTTTATTCCAGCACTCCAGAGCATATTGACAATCTGCAAAACACCAAAATTAATTTCTCATTATTCCTGTAAATCTCACGATAATTGCATAAATTGAGCATGTATGGAATATACGCCGGCACTCCTAGAAATTAATTGATTTACTGTTCATACATTTTTTTCAATTTATGCTATCAATGTGAGTTCACGCCATGTTTTTTATTATGGGTACTGACCAGCAAAATAAAATGCATTTAAAGGAATGATTCATCTAGAAACTTTAGTTTTTATTAGAACTCAAAACATTAAGACCTCTTTGCATTTGACTGTCTGTAGACTAGTGGTTAACACTCTGAAATAGTAATTAGAACATAGTGGGTTCGATACTTGGTGGAGCACATAAAAGTATTTCATTTTTCCAATGTGCTCTTCGCTTAGTTCAAAAATTGAACTGCCTTTACCAAAGACCGGTCACCATAGGAGCATAGGCTCATTCAGCCTTACAGCAACTGGGTCTTGCTTGAGAATTGGCTCATTCTACAGCCACGGTCAAGCTCGCAGAGGGCTCTACAGGTGTGATTCACATAAAAACAGCACTCACCAAATAAATCTTTCAAATATTATTATTATTTGAATTGAAATAATGTTGCCTTCAAATAGTAATAATCGGATAACACACAAACCTGTGCCTTTTCTTTGGTGGCCTGCTTGCTGGATGTGGCCGCACACACACACACATCTGACGCCGAGGGATTCATGGCGGTCTCTGAGGAGTTGGCCACTCCCTCCACAAACTTCTCCAAGGACAAGGATATGCCGGCAGCCGCCTGACACGTAACCTCACTTCTCTCCCCCAACCCGGCATGCTGAACAGTTTTCCTACAACAAAAATAATAATGGAATCATAATGTTTTCGGTACAAATGATAAAAACAACTTATCATATGCTAAGATACACAGAATTTCAAGCTCGCATAGCGTTGTTCATAACTATAGATGTAATGGTTTTACCTGAGATTTTCAAGCATCTTATCATAGCGCCCGCCAGCTGCGATGACATACAGCACATCTTTTCTTCTCTTCTTTTTTAATTCGCAAACAAACTGGCACATCATGCCCGAGTACTGGTGAATGTTGTACACCAAGCACGGAGATATCAAGATGGGGCACTGCAAGAAAACCAGACGCCTTTAGAAACACTCACAATGAAAATAATTCAACAGTTTACAGATAAAAGTAAAGAAGTTTGTGCATTGACATTGTGAAAATTCATTTCAGATTACTAAGGCAAAAATAAATTTAAAAAAACAAAGTTTTTTTTTCACAAGCTAAGTTTAATATTTTGAACCCTTTGTTCTATTGAAAATAACATGTTAATATGTAACATGTGCTAAGATTCATTTTAAACGCATTCCCACAAGCAGACATGTATAATTTCAGGCTAACACATGCCGCATGTGGGCCTACAATATAAAAACCCAATCTCAAATGAACATAAGCCCTGCAACTCTTGCCGACCTTCCCTGAAACGGGTGAAATTGGCAAAGTGAACCATTTTTTACAGTATGGGTGGTCAGCCTCATACCAACCTATAAAATGATGAATACAAAAAGCACATTTTACCAACCTTGACACCCAGAGCTTCAGCGTTAAAGACTATTGTTTCCAGATCTTTGAATCCTTCCCTTGCAAGGCTATTCGCCTCCCCTTTCTTCTTGATAAAGGCTTTCAAGATGTGCCCCAGCTTCTCTATGGGGCACTCGGTCTCCATCAGGCTGAACAGAGTGACTATGGCCTGGTCAGAGAGACACTGGGATATTAGATGAGTCTGTACTTGAGATTTAGATAATTTCCCATCCTGAAAAAATATATGAACAGATGTTTGAATTTAATTTACCCTAAGAATTAAGTATGTCTATATGAAATTTCAAATAAGAATGTAGTTCCGTTATTAAATTACTGATCAGTTACAGAAAGTAATTTTAAGCTCTCATTAATGAATAACTATAAATTAGGTCATTTTATATAGGAGGAAATGAATGGCATGGAAAATAAAACATCACATGATTTTTATTTAATTACTTTAAACAAAATGGTTTTAAGTAAGTCTTTTAGCTATCATCTTTAATTTTTAGAAAATAATGCAAAAGAAAGTCAAAGGTATGAAAATTAAAATTAAATGAAATTCATAAACAAGTTTTTTGCAATTTTCCTGAAAACCTAGGAAGTTTATATGACAAAAACATGTAAAATAGTTTAGCTTCTTCACATTGCAAACTGGACATTGGTGTCGGCAGACAGATGGAGTTAAAGTCAGAAGTTAAAGGAAGCCAAGACTTACGTTGGGCTGTAGCGCCATCAAAGAAGACAAAGATGAAGATTTTTTAACATATTAACCAATTTGGAATTATTCATACATACCCGTGCATCAGAAAGGATGGCATAGAAGTCATTAAACTTCTCCGGTTCTATATTACAGTTCATCAGCACGGCTTTCAACAGGCTAGTGTGGTTCAGCCTTATAGTCAGGTTCCTTGATCTCATGGCCGGAAACTGATGTGCCACTTCACAAACAATCGACAGCAATTCTGCTTCGGCAAATAAATTCCCTGAAAGAGCAATTCCTCCAATAAGTAATCATTTTTTTCTGTGGCCATGGTCTATTGGAACTGGAGCCTCTGGACATTTCGCCTATGTCTGTGACAATAAATAGGTTCCACTTGCCACATGCAACCTCTTCGGGGAAAACACGGCAGGAAGTTACACTATATGTGTAGCTCAGTAGCCTTAGCGTTTTTATTTATTTGGTGAGCGCTGTTTTTATGTGAATCACACCTCAAAGCTCTTGTGATGCCTCGCAGAGGGATCCTCGAAAGCAATTCTCCAATATCTACAGCCGGCCGTGTAAACCTAAAACTCCTATTGAAATAAAATATTGACAAATGAGAGCAATGAGATAGTTTGAGCATCTAGAAAAAATGGACAATGAATGACTGGACAACAGAGTGTACAAAGAAAATGTCATAGGTAAGCGTGGAAGGTGAAGACTGAATTGGGGAAGATTGATCAAATAAGCAAGATTGAAAATAACTGGAATCTTCAGTGAGAAAAGTGAATTCAAAGGAACTGATCAATGGTCTACTGCAAGAGGAATAAGAAGACTTTTTACCTGGGGTTGGTGTAACAATATCAAACGAGCATTCGTAGAGCTCGCTCGGATGAAATCCAAAGATTCTCTTTTCCCGATAGACACGGTCCACTGAATACCTCTTGAGCGCTGTGATGCCATTCCAGGCTACATATCGGGCAAAAGGAACTCTGAAATGCATATCAAATTATTAATATATCTTACCCCCACTTCAACTGAAAGTGGTTGGTGTGAGGCCGGCTCCCTTACCTGTAAAAATAAATAGGTCCCGAAGCGCCACATGCGACCCCTTCGGGGATAACGCAGGCAAGAAGTTATACTATATGTGTAGCTTAGTTGTGTTTGCGTACAGAGAGAAAGAGGTATATAAAGTATGAGAGTAGATGGTTGTCATGGTAGATGAAATTTCCAAAAAGTTTGGATGTATGGAATGTTTTTTTTTTAAAACTGGAAGAATTGCAAAAAGTTTGAATGGATGGAATTGTTTGAAAAGAATAGCTACAGGATCTTATTATTTATAAAAATAATCACCAATCACATTTTCAATAGAGCAAACACATCAAACTTTGCAGACAGAAGCTTTGCGGTGGCCGGGCCGGTGGCCTGGAACAATTTACCCATCGGTGTTCGCGCGAACCAGCCTACCACCACCTTCAGAAAGGAACTGAAGACACTACTTTTCTCGAGAAGCCATGGCGCCCTTGAGATGGTCCTGGACCATTAAATGGCGCCACAGGAAAGAAATCATCCATCATCATCATCATCATCATCATCATCCACAATTCAACAACCTATTTCTCCTCGCCAGATACAGGTATTCACATCATCAACTGATAATTTACTAAATTATAAAAGAAAAACAGTTTTGTTTTTGATTACGTGAGTAGTAATCGAAAACAAAACTGTTTTTCTTTTATCATTAATGATGAACGATTACAAAGTTAATGCCTCTACAATCAATAAAAAATACTAAATTATATTTTAACTGAATTAGTAATCATCTATTGAACTAAGGTCAAAGTTATGGTCAAAGGGCCAGGCGTGATTCGAACCAGCGTTATTCTGTTCCAAATGTGCAAGTCAAGAATAGTGATTTGACCTCGGCCATAAACTGACAACATTTATCAACATTAAGGCGTCGATTAAGGTGGCTAAGATAAAGATGAGATGGATGTCATGGTAGATGAAAATTGCAGAAAGTGTGAAGTGATGGAATTTTTTGAATATCAAATGAATGGGATATTCAATGTTATAATATGAAAAATGCATTTGTGTAAAACATTACAACTTAAAAGCAAGTCAAAGCAGTCTCTAAGAATAGAAAAAATGACTATGCTAAATCTAAATCTAAAACTATACGATCTTTCATAAATAGATCAAGGCAAAGATTAAGATGGCTGGACAGAGTGGTGGCAGACTGTCGTGCGGTAGGAGTATAGGACTGGAGAAAAAGAACGTTGGTGGCTGCGGTTGATCAAGGAGGAAGACCCTCCCCGCATTGTCGTCCCATTGATAATGGTGACGCATGTGATTTGGTTTTTTACCTAAGGTCATGTGGTATGTGTACGACGCCCCCGCTGACTGTCATCAACCTCACGCTGGACTCCACAGGATCGTACAGATGACTCCTGGGCAATAATAATGGTGTAGATAGTTCAACACCTCCGTGGAGTTGAAATACTTTGATGACCTTGAATACAAAAAAAAAATTATAAAATACGAAGAGTAAAAATTGAACAAGCTATAGTTCAGATGCCTCTTCTTAGACCACTTGGTCAAAATGCTAATACAAAAAAAGTTGGCATGTTTCTTGGATGGATTCAAATTAGTTATGATATGACACTTACAGTTTCCTTCACCATTCTCGTCAGCAACAGTGTCTGTTTGTAATGGGACCCTGAAGCTTTTATCACATTCATATCGTAGGTGATGTATTCAGCAGGCGTGAGCTCCTGGAAAAATCAATAATCTTAAAGAAACATTTATATATTTAATAGAACAAGAAAGTGACAAAGAGTAATTAAAAGCAGAATGCTAATGCTATAAATAAGTCTCATACACAGCGAATACAATGTAGAGATTCAAAGTTGGACTGGGGTTTGTTGTGGGCAAGCAAAATGTCTTTGCCGTATAAATGACGCTTGACAAAAGATGGCCAAAGAGGGTCGTCCAATCGAAACTTGGAATGTCGATGATGCAGAATGAAAATGAAACAATGTACAAGTCATCATCATGTTTTAAACATTTTTTAGATACCCCAAGTTGACTGTAATGTCAACTATATTTGTTACCAAATTGTTCACAACTATTCTCCTTTTTCTTGATATAGGTCATTCAATCTATGATTTACAAAAAGACTTATCAGCTCATAGATACTGAGATGAGGACGTCCAACTATGTTTCCACCTTTTAGGAGGCCTTCCAACTGGGAGTTGACCTTTTGGCATCTCATTAGCTTCCATGTGCGGGAGTTTTTCAACACTCATTCTAGAAACATGATCTCACCAAAATTGCACTCACCATGTCTATTCTCCAGGCTTTTCGTACATGATCATTGCAGATGCAAACTTGCAATGTTCTGCTTGTGGTCAAAAAAAACTTTGTCACTACCATTAAGCTTTGGATCAATTTGTGTTTTGGTCAAATAATAAAAGGGAAAAAATATGCCATTCTTCAATCCGTCATAGAATTTTTTTGAAAGATTGAGAACCAAAGAGAGGTTAGAAGGAACATCCAATAGTGAACCAGGATAAGGGGTGTCGAGGAGCTGTTTTGTGCTGCCCAAGACAGGGAAAGTTTCTGTCAAGTGATTGTCAACGACAGAGAAGAAGCTTGTTACCTGTTGAAAGCAAGCATTGATGAGGTATCGATATGCTTTAGAATGTGTGTCCACCAGGGCGTGCCGCAGCACTTCCTTCAGCTCATACTCTTCCAGAGCCCCGGGCAGTTGGTCCCACTGCAGTAATTCAGCACATGTGGGTCTGCCGCTTACTTCATGGTTGAGAAGCCATCTTCAATAAATGAAAATTACATCAACACTATTATTTACATAAGTAAAGATGCAGCTACGCTTTTACAAGTTGCGCACTGGATAGCAGCGTTGGACGACAGACAGAGATTAAAGAAGGCCAAGTCTCAAATTGGGCTGTAGCACAACTGAAGTAAAAGACTGACTATCATCTGCATTATATTCTGTGTCTCTACGATACTTAGAGATTGCAGGAAGGAGGCTGTAGTACAAGACATCCTAAGAGAGTCTTGGAGAGGATTCCAAAAAGGTCTATGTCCTAGAGTGGATAGAGGTTAAAGGCGTACACCGGGTATAGGTAAATATAATCCAGAATAAATGATTTTTGATATCCGCCTTTTCAAAAAAAATCTGACAATTGAGTTGGCAATCTGCAGAAAGTGTAACTAAAACATTGGTCAATGAGCCTTAGCGTAAGTCTGCAACAGTGTTTGTTGATCGTCCTTTTGCAGCGGCGGCTCCAAGGGCACCAAATAGACTGCCAGCTGTGGTTTGAGAGATTGTCGACAGCACTCACTCAACGAGATGTCTCAAGACCGATCTGTTTACCTGATCTTTTGGTACTATGCCACGAAAAACTCATCTGATTCATCTTATCAAAAAAATTTGAACCATAGTCAACGAACCTCTAATAAGAAATTTCAATAAACAACTTGAAACATTTATAAAATTAAAGATTTTAATTTATGATTACGGTCGTTAGACATTTTTTGGAATGAAAAAAACCGATGTTACTGACCGTGGAAAGAGAAGAATGATTTTCTCTATGTTTTGTTCTCTTTCTTCTACGCCTCCTGAAGACGTCGGATATGACTCTGACACAAACTGTATGGTAATTGTATTTCCTTCGTAGAAGACACACGCCTCTTGAAGGCTCAGATATGACTCTGACGAAACGTAGAGAAAATCGTTCTTCTCTTTTTACAGTCAGTAACATCCGTTTATTTTCATTCCAAAAAATTTATAAAATTGTTTTTTTTTAAGGTTAAGTTTAAAAAGTATTCACTTGAGTAAAGTGACTTGTTTGGAGTTCTCTGGCTGGCTGGAGAATGTTTCTGGGATGATGATTTCCTTCTTGCGCAGGTCCCCGAGGATCTTGACTCTCTCCATGACAGTCTTCAGCGGCATGAAGGACATCTCAAACAATATGATTCCCAGAGAGTAGAGGTCCACCTTCTGGTTGTAGATGGCCTTGTGGCCGGTGGTGGTGAGCTCAGGAGCCACATACAAGGCTGTGCCAACCTGAAAATATGTTCTTTTTTAAATAATGAACTCAGCAGAAATTTGAATTTATATATTTTTCTCAGCGGGCAAACCTCTAACTTGTATGGAAGGCCAGTCTTTTTTAACCAATAACAAGATATTTTAAAGAATGAAAAAAACGGATTTTACTGACCGTGCAAAAGAGAAGAATGATTTTCTCTACGTTTCGTCGGAGTCATATCCGACGTCCTCAGGAGACGTGTGTCCTCTACAAGGAGGAACCACGAACTGTTCTCTTTTGGACGGTCAGTAAAATCCGTTTTTTTCATTCTTTAAAATGTCTAACGATCGTAAGTAATCATAATTTAAAATCTTTAAAGAATAACAAGATATTTATTTTCCTTTTCAATAGCAACCCGGCCAGGTTACGTCACAATATTGTCTATGTCGAATCATTTGCCGAGTCCATAATCCATCTTTTGTTGGTTTCTACCTCAATTAGCCTCTGAGCATGTACAGATAAAGTCCAATAGCGTTTTGGCATATAAATTTGTAAAAATAAAAACAATGTTTATCTGAAAACATTTTTTTATTAATCATTGAATAATTATTTCACAAAATTTCAAATGATCCCTCATTTCCAGTATATTGAATGGCGGGAGACTCACCCCTTCACCTGGGAAAATAAATAGGTAGGTTACTAATGGCAATGCTCCTTTTTTAAGACATTTCAATGCAGATAAATCGTTGCTACGTTACTTTATTTATTTTTAAACCAAATCATGTTTGATTCCTTTCGTTGTCTGAGCTGAAATATACAGTTGAAATAAAATATAACATTTTTATAAATTTTAATGTTTTTTGATGGACAGGGCCGCTAATGATATCTATTAGAAAGGGTTTATAAAAATAAGGAAACTTACATGTCCAGTCAAAGAGCCGTCACCCACATCATGAGAGTAGGAATCTATTTCTGAAAATATAGTTTTAAAAATTATCATTGAATTCATGAAATTCTGAGCTTTGTGGTTTAAAGTATGGGTAATTTAGTGTTTGAATTGGACAACAATTGAAATTTTAAAAGACATTTTCAACGGATGGCGTAGTTTTTGGTGGATAAAAAAATGCAAGACCCTGAACTGACTACACTCTCATTCTAACTTGTGAATGTGAATGATAACTATTCTTTCATTATTAGTTTTCCGTAATGAACTCGAGACAAATCAAAATTTAGAGCTTTTTTCTCGGCAGGCAAACATCACACTTTTATAGAAATCCTAAGCGACTAATAACAAAATATTTTCCTTTTCCCTAGAAACCCAGCTGTTACAAATTTGTCTGTATCAGTGGTTCCCAACCTGGGGGCAATTTAGATTCTTAGGGAGTGATAATTACGCATGGGATGATTGAGGAGCGATGAGGGGATAGGGAGGCAACCCGGCAATAGGGAAACAATGGAGCGAGAGGGGGGGCGATAAAAGGGGAAAGAATACAACAGGATTATTTTAATTTTATTCAACGGAGTGATGTCATAGGTCTATGTAAGTATGTAGGATCCTGGACCAAAAAAAAAAAAAAAAAAAAACGAACCAGTCTAATGACAATGTTTTTTATTTTTATAAGCTACACATATAGTGTAATTTCTTGCCGCATTAACCCCCAAGGGGTTGCATGTGGCGAGTTGAACCTATTTATTTTTACAGGTATGGGGGCCGGCCTTACGCCAACCACTTATGATGATAATGTCACAGTTTTTCCCCTGTTCTTTTTGTCTAATTCCACTGCAGCTTTTTGTGAAGCATATTATCCTCACAATAAATTAACATGTTTTTATTGATGCCTCTCTAGATACAAGAATGTTAAATTAACAATAAAAATGTGACAACAAAATTACAAAATACCTTGATGGCTTCTAATCTCCATGACAGATTGTGCCGCCCTTGGCAATATGTTGGTGGCGAGACCGAAGTCCCCGATCTTCACATGGTCGTTGTAGTCTAGGAAGATGTTGACTGGCTTCAGGTCCCTGTGGATCATGCCCTGCTGGTGGATGTGAGACAGGCCCTCAACTATCTCCCGGAACAGCCGCCACATTCTCTGCGAGTCCGAGTGCAAGCCGTTGTCTATGGCGTTCCTAAAAATGTACACCTATCAGCATACATACCTTTATCACATCTTTACTTCAAGTGAGAGAATGAACTTGACACATTTAATATGAGCTTTCTTGTGATGGCGGAGTAAACCTTGCATATTATGATTTAGATCTACTTGACAGGTTCTTTGGATTTTACAAAAAGCAAGAACCTCCCACCTCGACAGGATCTTGAGTGGCCTATATGGAGGGCACTGAACAGGCTGAGAACGGGTGTTGGCAGAGCTCATTGTAACATGATGACCTGGGGAATCTTACATCAAGATGACACCACGCTCTGCGAATACAGAGCCCAACAGTCCATTGATCATCTGCAGATCTGTCCAGTCTGCCCAACAAGGTGCTTACTGACCGACCTAATGGATGGTAATGATGGAGCGGTGGAGGTTGCCCAACTCTGGGCAAGAATAGTATAGCGTCTGACTCGAATTAGAAGAAGGTTGTTCGGAGAAGAAAACATCAAAAAAAACAGGACGCTCACATATCGTGGGGAGAAAAAATAATGGAAGTTGGCACCGAAGGCATTGTTGAACATTTAACAGCTCCTCTACTGAAAGTAAATGGCAACGCGAGCTTCCATACATTTTTTACCCCCCGCAACATGTGATCTTAAATCAGTGTATTTTGGTGGCCCTTAGGGTGGCTAGCGCCCAAACATTATATTCCCCAAAATATATGCATGTGTTTCATTTTCTCATGTTCCTTTTGCCGTTTTAGGTATTTTTTGTTTGGCGTTATGTGATGTTTTTTCATATGCCGTCTATTGCATGTTCTGCTTTTGGTATAATGTTGTTTTATCTTGTGATGTTTCGTTATTGTGTTTTTTGTCATGTCACGTATTTTCATTGTGATGTAATTTCATGTTATGTTCTGTCACTGTGCTGTTCTATCATGGAACCATTTCTGACATCCTTGTCTGGGAATCAAACTAAAATTGAGAAAATGGAAATTAAGGGAAAGGTAAATAGGGAGAAAGTGAAAGTAAACGATTTTGATTTTTATCTCTAGGAAGGATACAAAGGAGTAAAAATATATAAATGTTTTACCTAATAGTGCTCTTCTCGCAAAACTCCATTTGAATGTAGAGATATTGAACTTGGGTAGGATCCAGCCCAAACGAAGAATTCTTGGAATCCTGGACCTTCTTCTTTGAGGCTCTGATGCTCTCGAGATCTTCCTGAGAGACTGATTTGGAGTTGTCGTTGTCTTCGTTGGAATCATCCCCTTTAAATTCTATGGAATCACTGCTCGAAGAATTCTTTATTTCGGGCCTAAAAGTAAATCCACATTAATCATTCACTTTTGCCAATGCCACCCCGGTGTCAGGGAAGGGCGGTAGGAGTTGCAAGGTTTATGTTCATATGTTATGTTATATGTGAGGATTCTTTTTGTAACTGCATTACAGAGATTACTTAGATTACAGATCATCAATCTATTAAGGTTCTCATTTATTGTGAAGCCTGAGTAAACCATTCCGGTATTTTGATTTGAGTTGAAATAAACACGTAAACAGGAAATCATATTCCCGTATTGTAATTAAATTTCAAGACTAACTACAATTATTGGATATTAGACAAACCGTTAAGACAGAACTAACATTATTCTCGAAGTTCGTTGGCGACGTAGCCAACGTCTTCAGGAGGCACCCTTTCTGCATAACGATTGATGAGCGTAAATCAACAAAAAGTGACCATCGACTAAGCCGCATTTATTTATTAATATCTAGGTATCTTAATCACAAAATAAATAAAAAAATAATAAAGTTTAATATCATTCAAGAGGATTATGATATTATCCATTATTCCACTACCATTATTCTATTAAATCTAAAAGTAAAAAAATATATAAAAGATAAGTCTCTCAAGCCAATTATATTTATTTTAGTAATTTATAGATTACGTTTACGTTTACGTTTATGTACTTTAACATCTTCACTTTTTTTTAAGCACCTTTATTTACTTTTGTTTCCCTTGTATATTTACTGGATGTTCCCTTCGTCATTTGTTTTGTATTTTCGAATGATTATAATTGTTGCACTAACGCTTTACTGTCTTATGCTACTGTTACATTTTTATCTACTGTCTTTTTTGCACTACCATTTTTGCACTAGTTTATGGTTTTACACGGTTATTTTATTGTTTTACACTATTTCATTGTTTTACACTACTATTTTATTGTTTTTCACTACTGTTTTATTGTGTTACACTTCTATTTTATGGTTTCACACTATTATATTGTTTTACGCCACAACTTTATTGTTTTATACTACTGTTTTATTGTTCTACACTACTATTTTATTGTTTTACATTATTTTTACTTTTATATCTAATGTTTTACACTTCCTGTTTATTCACTTTTACATTTGTTTTACTTCAAGTATGCTATGTCTTGTAATTTTGATGGGTCTCACTCACACTTCGTATATTATAACACTTTATTCGGTAATACGTGCTCGGTGCACTAACCTAATTATCTATATATTTCTTACTCAAATTAATTCACAATTACCAAGTTTTAACCACACAGTTTTATATAATTATAATTACGAATTATCTATAATATCACATATCGATGTATTCAGTATACTATCAGAATGTTAATGGCTTGAGATCTAAAACTCACACGCTGCTAACCAACATATTAAGCGATGATTACGACATAATATTACTGACGGAAACATTCCTTACGGACGGCATCTACGATGCTGAACTTATTCCCTCTAATTACAATGTTTATAGAAGGGATAGGGACTATGATCGAACTCTTCAATCGAAAGGTGGGGGAGTGTTAATATGTGTCAATAAAAACATTAAGTCTCGAGCACGTCCAGAGTGGCATTCGCTGTCGGAGGATCTCTGGGTAACCATTTCCACCGGTAATGCGAATCCCGACTTACACATCGGTTGCGTTTACATTCCTCCAGGGCCGACACACAACCTAAGCCTGCGTCAGCATATAGATAAAGCTTGTGAAATCTTTACTGAAAATGTTATTGACACATTCTTCATCGCTGGAGACTTTAACCTGAGCACAAATATATTCCCTCTTCCTGAGGGTAATACTCCTGATGACGAGTTTACACCTTATAGTGACCCATCTACCTTAATTGTACAAGATTTTATGTCATTTTCTGACCTTAGACAGTTTAACGGGCATCCAAATGTTAATGGCAGAATTTTAGACCTAGTTTTATGCAACAAGAATGTGACGGTTGACACCCCTTTGTCTCCACTCGTGCCCGAGGATCGTCATCACAAGTCTCTATGTATGCGGGTGACGCATCATAGTGGCATTCTAAGCTCCTTACGTACGAGTACCCCGAGAATGGTGTACATATACAAAAAGGCCGACTATACAATAATTAACAATTCTTTGTCTATGGTCGATTGGGACTCAATTCTGGATTCGGATGATATTGATGAGATGGTGGATAATTTCTACCGTGTGGTAAATGAAATTATTGATGAATATGTCCCGAAATCTCGATTATGTAGCACCAATACGCAGTACCCTCCTTGGTATTCCAACGCTTTGAAGAAAATCTTAAAAGAAAAACAATTGTTCCATACTAAGTTTAGGCGTTACGGAAATCCGTTGGACTACTCCACATTTTCATTACTAAGAAGTAGATTCAAACAACAGGAAAAGATATGCAGGCGTAAATATTTGAACCACATGGAGACGTCTATTAGAAATGACCCCAAAAAACTATTTTCCTTTATTAAATCAAAAAAAGGCGAAAGCTGTATTCCAAATGAAATGAAGTATGAAAATGAAATAAAAAATGATGCTGCTGGGATATCTGACTTGTTCCTTAAATACTTTTCCTCCGTTTTCGTGGAAGATGATGGTTTATCGGTTGCACGTCAATCTGGTGATTCATTTAATGATTGCTCCACTATCTCGTCCATAGTCATCAATGAGGATAGGTTATGTGAAAGCATTCGCTCATTAGACGTGAGGAAAGGTTGTGGTCCGGATGGTTTTCCGGTTATTTTCATAAAAAACTGTTGTGATAAATTAATTAAGCCATTAGCAATAATATTTAAAAAATCACTTAGTCTGGGTGTTTTTCCACGTAAATGGAAATATGCGCACATAGTACCAATTTACAAATCTGGAAATAAAGACAATGTTGAAAACTATCGCCCTGTATCTAAGTTATCTATATTTGGGAAGTTACTCGAAAAAATAGCATATGATCAGATTTTCTCCGCGGTGAAAAATGCAATTGATGTAAATCAACATGGGTTTTTACCAGGTAGGTCCACCGCATCAAATCTGGTACTGTTTACGGAAAAAATTCTAAAGATTATGGACGCAGGATCTCAGGCTGATGTGATCTACACTGATTACTCCAAATGTTTTGATAAGATTAGCCACAAGATCCTAATTGCCAAGCTGGAGTGGCAAGGAATACACGGTGACCTACTCCGGTGGCTCAAATCATACCTGTATGATAGAACAATATCTGTAACGATTGGGGGAATCACCTCCAAACGTGAACGGGTCGTCTCGGGTGTGCCGCAGGGTAGCCATCTGGGTCCTCTTTTATTCTTAATTTTTATTAACGATATAAGACATTGCTTCCTCAATTCAAGCGTCTTACTTTATGCAGACGATATGAAGATTTTTTCAGAGGTGGCATCCGTGAGAGATTGTGTATCTATCCAAAGAGATTTGAAACGCTTTGGTGACTATTGTATCGTAAATAAACTTTCTTTAAATGTTTCTAAATGTTGCATCGTGAGGTTCACTAGGAAAAAGAACCCATTAGTCTTTGAATACGAGATTCAATCGGAGTTCGTGGAACCTGCCGATCAAGTACGTGATCTGGGGCTTGTATTAGACAATAAATTGAGATTCAATTACCACATAGATAGCATCATTAAAAGATCATACAAACTGCTTGGGTTTGTTTTGAGATCTTGTAAGCCATTCCGAAACACTGCAGTGGCATTATGTCTTTATAAAGTTTACGTAAGACCAATACTTGAATATGCTTGCCAAGTTTGGAACCCGCAATATATCATCTATGTCAATAGATTAGAGGCCATCCAAAAACGCCTCATCAGGACACTCTTGTACCGAGACGGTCTCCATCGAGAGCTTGCCGATTATCATACGGCGCTGCAACACTATGGTTTGTTTTCGCTCCAAGCGAGACGGAGTGTTCTGGACCTAATGTTCCTATTCAAACTCATCCGGGGTAACGTGTCTTGCTCCGAACTCCTGTCTGAAGTGGGAATCCGAGTGCCTAGGATGACGTCAAGAAACACCAAAATCCAGCTCTATATTCCGTCTCACAGAACAAATTCATACGGAAACTCATTCCTCTTGAGAGCTTCGCGGTTGTTCAATGAAAAGTTTAGTGAACTGGATATTTTTTACCAATCGACCAATACTTTGAAAAAGTTAACGACGGCCATACTTTGCCCTTAATTCTTGATTAATGATGTAAAATAATAATAATAATAATTGTAATTTGTAATAATAATAGAAACGTGTTCATGAAATATAATTGAATTTTGACTAGAATTTCAGTGTGTAGGTATTAGTGAGTGGGAAAAATTAAAATTAAAATTATAATTAAAAATATTGGCATGTTCAAGTGAATGTAAGGCTGATTTGATATATGTAATTCTGTTTTTATCTCTTATTGTTTGGTGTCATTACGGTTATCATGATTATTTTAATAGGTTTTTATATTTTATATTTTGTGTTTGAAAAAAAAAGAGGAAAAATATCTTACTATCATTAGTATTTATATTTGTATTCTTTTTTTTTTATTTTAATACTTATATTTAATGTCAACATTGTATGAAAAAATATCTTACTGTCATTAGTATTTATATTTATATTCTTTTTTATATTATTTTTATTTTTAATACTTATATTTAATGTCAACATTGTAATTGGGAAGGTACAACATCAATTGTATATATTTTTATTATTGTTTTATATATTTTAATGTATTTTCCTGTTTTGTTGAATAAATTATTTAAAAAAAAAAAAAAAAAAAAAAAAAAAATGAAGAACTCATTAGATGAAATTTTTTTGGACACCCTTGGTGGAGATTGAATCCTAGATCTCTGGCATTGGACGCAAAGTGTTTTCTCAACTGACCTAGTGATCGTACAATGAAGAACAATATTTTTAAATATAAGTACAAATAATACTTACAGAAAGTTCATCCACACATCGTCTTCGTCTTCACTCTCAGATGTATCAACGCCAGACGAAGACTCTTCTTCCTCCACAGTGGGATTCTGGGGCTTGGAACGAGAAGAATACGAAACAGACCACTCGATAGCAGGACCCAACTTGTCAATATCCTGAAAAATATTATAAAAGAACATTTAAAAAATTGGGCATGATAATTTTACAGATTTGACCATCAACTTCAATAATCATGTCAATTATAATTTGGCAGACTCTATTGGTAAATTTAAAAAACAATGCAAAAATAAACAAATCATGATCTTGCCGACCAAATAAGGATTTCATCTACACTACCAAAACTAGACCCATATGTAAACTGTTACCGTAACTCTGTCCCTATTAACCAGGCCTTTGCAGAGTTGCCTCCCAAAGACTATTTCAATTTTGTTAAAAGCCTCTAAAAAATGGAAGCCTCGGAAATTCTAATTTTTTAATGGCTTTATATGGCAAATTTTTAGGCTTTCACGGCCAGCTTCGGATGCTTGATATTGTCTTGACCGTCGTCTTTTCCTTTTTTCTGTTTGCTTGTGTTACGTTACAATACTATGTGCATCTTCTTTGGAGCTAAGCTACTCTTTAAATTGAATCTACATTTTTTTACATTTATGGCTCATGTAACGAAGAGAGTGTGGCTTGAATACTATGTGCAAAAGGTCTTCTATTCATACCCACTAGTGACAGCAACCACATTTTTAACCCTTTTCTTCGCTGTTACAATCCTTTATTCTGTTAATTTCGATGGCTTCTGTATAGGGGTTGAAGACTCACCTGTTCGCGCGCTCATATGAGCAAGCGCCTTTGGGATGACCAAGAGTCATGAAAAAGCGCTACAAAAATATTGTATTATTATTATTATTATAGCATCCACAAATTTTGGCAAGGATTTTTGCATCATTAAAAAGCAAAACAATGTTTATACGTCTCTTTTTTTTACACAACTCCATTCACCTGACACAATTTTAATTTCATCTCACCTTAGTAAAGCATAAGCTCTGTCTCCAATGGTGTTACAGCCTTCCAAATACTCTTGAAGATAAAAAATTATAATTTTACCTCGTTATTCTTGGCATCCTGATTTTTGTGCTTGTTCTGCTGCGGCTGCTTCTCTGATGTTTGAGTAAACGTGGAGGATGAACCCGAGCCATCGCTATCATTCCTGGTCTTTTTATGATCCAGTGTTGCACTCTCTATCCAACTGTTGTAGTAACGGACCACATTCTCATGGTTGAGACGCGACAGTAGCTTCACTTCCCTGGTGATCTTTTTGTTGAGCTGCTTATTCTTTGGATTCAATTCGATTCTCTTGAGGGCATAGCAACCTCCATCTAGCTTGTTTCTAACCTACAAAAAATACAGAAAAAGATAAGTTTATCAAGAGATTTATCTGAAACTGTTTTGACCGTTGAAGTTTAATATAGTGAATAAGAATGTGTAGGCGCGAACCTACATGTGCCTGTTTGTGGGCATGCATTTAATATGAGCCTTAAATGTTAACATTTCTTTGTAGCTTAGATTATAGATTATAGGTTCAACAGAAAACAGCCAGGGTGGCAACATTGCCGGATATTATTCTTGCTTCTCTGTTAAGAATCAAAAACATTACAAACTTTTAGTAAGCTAATGCACTCTCTGCGATAGATTTTAGGTAGATTCATCTCTATAGAAAAAAATATGGACATTGTAAATTTAAAATATTTAATGAGGTGTTACCTTGAGAACATCACCAAAAGCTCCTTTACCAATCCACTTCAACATTTCAAATTCATTTCTGATTCTGGACTGACCGTTTGCCCCACTCGGTATGAATATATTGATGTCCAACGCTTCTGGAGAATCTCTATTATCATTCTGTAAGTAATAATAGACATAGTAATTGGAATACAGTGAAATAAGCAAAAGTGCAACAAAACTAAATCCACAATGGATTGGACTTTGGACTTACTGCTGATCCCATCCCATTGTGATCCACACTCCTCTGCGGTGAGATTCTCTCCACAGGAGTCTTGATGAACTGATGATGAAGCAACTGTTCCGCTGACATTCTTGTGCGTTCATTCTCATCAAGACATCTACAATATTAACATAAATATATTCCATTAAAATAAACGGAATTTTAAAGATAAGCGTGATAGGAGTAGACAGAGGATAGAAAGGATTAATCAAATAAACGAGCTAGCAAATAACTTGAATCTACAGAGTGAGAAAAAGAGAAGAGAATGATGAATGTCGAGGAAATGAAAGATGTGTGGAAAGACATAGCAAAGTGGAGACTATACCATATATATATTTTCTTCTTTTACTTACCCATTGAGGAAATCTTTCAGGTCTTGTGGAAGGCCTGTAGGAATCTGCATATTTTTTTCATTAACTAAACTGCCTTTGAAAAGTGACAGTAAAATGATGCCAATTT
Organism: Agapetus fuscipes; assembly: GCA_951799405.1. Lineage (NCBI taxonomy): Eukaryota > Metazoa > Arthropoda > Insecta > Trichoptera > Glossosomatidae > Agapetus > Agapetus fuscipes. Next base: position 9,003,162 of record OX637349.1, on the reverse strand, counting down.
TAAAAATGTCTTGCTTTTTGGAGTATCTAAAAAAATACAAAAAGAATTATTCAATGAAAATCACAACAAAATAATTTTTAACACAATTGGTGGGGATCGAATCCCAAGACAATCAAAGTCGACCAAAGTCAATGGCAACTATTTAAGGTTTGGCAGATTTGTTAGTTCAGGACTGTGTAGCAAAAAGATGACAGATTTCAAAGAAGTGATATCAGCTGAAGCACTTGAGGTGTTTTAGAGGAAAGTGTTTTGCCAAATATGGATAGAGAAGAGTGGTGCATAAGGCAGAAAGATGAAATGTCCTGCATATATGAAACGCCCGGTATTTCAGTTTTATTTTTATAAGACTGAGGGGGGCTGAACATGTTCACAGAATTCCAGGCACACGGATTCCCAAAACAATGATGACCGGCCACCTGGGAGGATGGAGAAGAGTGGTAGCCCCAGACTGAGATGGAGGGATGAAGGGGGGAGGAATGAGGCTCAGCTTCTACAAGTTGTGAACTGGAGAACAGGCCGAGTTGAAGGCTAAGACAGGCCAAGGCTTGAACTTTGCTGTAGCGCCATTAAAGAAAAAGATTGCATCTGTATGCTTGTTTACCTTCCTCCCTGGTTTCCGCCTTGACATAGCTCTATGAGTCTCCTGTCCAAGCTGTAATCGGCTAACCGAAGAGTTCCGCTTCTGTCTACAAACACGCTGGTCTCTCTAATGTCTTTGTGGACGACATTATTCCTGTGGAGGAAATCAACGGCTTCCAATAATCCAGAAGCAAAATGCCTGAGCATATCAACTTCCATAGTGATGCTGTCGCTTAGATATAAGCATGAAATGTTGCCACCTAAAAAAAGAAGAAAACAATGACAAGTCAAAACTGATTGAATAAAAAGTACGTAGCATAAGAGAGCCAAAGTATGCTGTGTAAATGAAGATTGAAGGGAATTTACGCAATGTTTTATTCTTGGGGTAAAGAAAGCAATCTTACCTAGGACAAATTCTTGCAGCAAGTAAACAATAAAAGTGTCATCGTCTTCATGCGTGCATTTCATACTGATGTAATGAACTAGATTAGAATGATGCAATTTCATCAAAAAGCTCATCTCCTGTTCAATGCTGGCAATCTGCTTCATGACAAAAGCCAAGTCAAAATGTGGTTGAGCCACATGCACAGGAGAATCATTCTTCTTGGCTTGCTTTTGAGGAGACGTGGCAGGATTATGAAGCTTCATAGACCACTCGCTGACTGCAAACAGTTCTCCTGATGATGCATCCAAGCCGGCGTATACAACGCAGCCTCGCTCTGAATGTCCTATGTATGAAAAATGTACAACAAATATATTTTTTATTATGTAAAGTAAAATATTTTTCATTAGTAGGTAAAAAACTTTTTGAAATTTTGAGTTTTTTTCATGCGGCAACACTACTAAGCATTTGTTCCGAATTTGAAATAAAATTCACTGTCAGACAAGTTTGATATATTATGTACATACATAGGTGTGAAAACTGTATAAAGTGGAATGTCGCAAAGGATAATGTTCATCAATATAGCTACAGCTGATCTTTGTTATTATAGCATGGACCTAATTTGTCATGTTTGTTCCTTGACTTATAGGTTGTTATGCGGCTGACCACCCATGATGTAAAAGATTGGTTCGCTTTGCCAATGTCACCCCTGTTTCAGGGAAGGACGGCAAGAGTTGCAAGGCTTATGTTCATTTGAGATTGGGTTTTTATATTGTAGGTCCACATGCGGCATGTGTTAGCGCGAAATTATACATATCTGCTTGTGGGAATGCATTTAATGTAAATCTTAAATGATATATATCTTTGCAGCTTAGATTAGATTAGATTAGACCAAAAGTTGCATGGATGTTTTTTGGTAGACAATAAACATGTTTGAACACTAGCGCCCTCTAGCAGAGGGGCAGGAGAGCACTAAAACAAAATGGCCGCCAATGTGATAATTTAATTATTCAAATGATTATTTACCCACGCATCTCCCTCTGTTGATTTGTCGTTCTCCTTTGAAAGAAAACTTCAATATCTTGGTTCCACGATGTTCACAAAAGCTGCTGTCTGAGCTCTCAGAAGTGGACTGACGCATTCTTCTTAAAAAGAAATAAAATAATTAATTTAAATATCTCTACAATCTCATTAAAAATATCATTCACTGTTGAAAATTAATTAATAAAATAAACAGATAGGTACAATAAATTTGAAAATAGAACACTATGGACAAAAACAAAAGAATGTAGTAGATATGATATGTCACAGACAATATGTCTGACATCTACATAATAGAAATAAACACATTTTTGCCACCTATTTCAATTAAATATCCACGATTTTAACAAGCATAAAATTAACAAACCTAGTGGAGTAAGTCCTTGCCCTTTCAATGATTGGATTGATTATACCAGCAGTCAGATTATTGGTTATTTCATTTGCGTTCTCCAAACACAAACTGTTTCTTGGCTCTTTCCGCATTTTCATTTCCGCCCTCAATATCTCCTTCCTTCTCATTATTTCTTCTTTAATTTCTTGTCTCTGAAGGTAAATTTCAAATATTGCTTTTACTTCTAATTTTTCAAAACATAAAATTTCATATAAATGGAATTAAAGCGTTCCAAATTTCCCTCGACGTGGTGATATCACAGGTTTAGGTGACTAAGGTCATATAGTCACATAGAGACATGAAATTTGCCCCTCAAGAAAAATGTTCTATTTTAAGGAATATTCCCCTGGTGTCTTTATTCCCTCTGTATTTTTACATTAACGACGCTGTCTCAAAATTTTAGAACAATTTTAGAAATTCGCCGTTTTCGAGTGTTTTAGAGGTTTATTTATGTACAATAGTAACGCAAATAATATATTTTTTTTCTCATTCATAGAAAGTGACAAGTATAAAACTTCATTATTTTGATTTAGAAATAAAATAAAAACTTTATTAAAAATACTAAAAATTAAATACGTGGAGTCGATTATGAATTTCTAAAAAATACACATTTTTGAACCCCCATTATCTAGTACACGCATCAATTTTTCGAACTTAAAATGTTCTACAATAAAGTAGAAAATATTGCTGTCAACAATGCTAATTGACCAAATTTTTATCTTTTTTGATAATTGATACTAAAATCAATACTTTTAGAAACTCTAAAAGTGTGCCGAAAATAACAATTTTTACTGCTCAAAAAGTATCTTTTATGTTATGATTTCTAATTTTTCTTCGTGCAATTATCAAAGTTAACATTCTAATCTGTCGATTTCTATATACATTTTTAATTATAACCATTTTATGCATTTTATTAAGATTTTTTAAAGATGACTCGAATTCATACATTTATCACCGCAAACATTCAGAAAAAAAAGCAGTCTGAGATTGATGGTCGACGTGAACGCACGCTTGTCAGCTCTGTGAAAAAAAATACGATCGCAACTAAATATGCCGACATGGGAGAGTAAAAAAAAACGCACCAGTGTTTTAAAAGGGGTTCATCTACAAAAGATGTTAAAATTAGAAAGGTAAATTAATTTAAACTTTGTTAAAAACCTATTTTTCAAATCATAAATTGCTCTGTTCGAGATCTTGACAATATTACAGTGAATGAAGTAACTTTGAATGTGCGTAAGATGAGTTATATATTGTATTATTCAAATGCATATATTTTTTTAAATATTATTTGTAACCCTCTTACAATTCACTGCTAGACAAAGGCCTCCTTTATATTGCATTTATTTTCACATGACATTTAATTATTGAAAACATATTTTAGGGAAAAACAAGGACGCCATGCATCCCAATTGGCTCAAGAACCTCAAATTGAGGTGGATATTGAATTCAGCCATGAACAGGTACTAGTTAGCAATTATTTACTTTTATAGTTTAAGTAATAACGCCGTCATGGCATGGCCAGAATCTCTTCTACTTATTCTTATTCTGACATCTATATATCTACAGTCTACACCCAAGTTTTAATAACATTTAAGTTTTATACAAGAGACACAGGCAAAATCCATGAGATATGAGACATACTTCCCTTTTCTTTCATTTACATTTTTTTTTCATTTTTTTACATTCACTGTGTTTATTCAAACCTATGTCTACTGGCAAGGCTTACTCAGTCTTTTGAAGAAATGGAAACTGTTCTTTCGCCTACAGGGAAAAACTTCTGCTTCCAATAAGAGTGGCTGCCATAAGGCTGACAACCTTTTTTTTAATGAATAGGTTGTAAACGCAGAGGTTATAATAATAATAATAATTGGCCAATTTGCATATAGCGTCGTTTAGTGGCACTAGCCACCCCAAGGGCGCTTAAAGTGTCCCTTGAGGATATAGTTTCATACAAAAAGATGCAACTGAAATTCGAAAAGTAGATACCTATCACTTCCGCTAATTTAATTTTACTGATTTCCGATCCATATTTTTCATACTTATGTCTTGTCTTGTCTTGTATCCTGCCGCCTTTCCTCTAGGGGTGGCCAGTACCTCCACACAAGTGCCTCCACTTGACTCTGTCCTTGCATACTTCTTTCATCTCATCTAATTTCATCACTCTTTTCATGCATGCTCTTCTCTTGTTTCCACTCTGTAGATTCCATTCATGTACATTTATTATGTACATTTATACATGATATGTACATTTATTAAATAATATTTTACTTTTTAGGAAGGTACATCTGCTGATGCATTTGTGATGGAAGGAAGAAGAGTAGTCGACGTGCTGCATTTTATGTCACAGCTGCAAAAGATATCGCAGCACAACTCACTTATGGACTGCAATCTAAGCAATCTTTGCTTAGTCGGTGAAAAGAAGTCGGGATTGTCATCGACGCTGAATTTTGTATGTAATATGTGCAAAGAATTTTTTTGTATATCTACTATCGAAGAGAAGGACAACAAAATCGACATAAATGACAGTTTGGTATCAGCATGTTTTAGTGTAGGGTTAGGTTATAGCAGTATGGTAGAAATTTTCTCTGTAATCGATATACCCTCTTTATCCAAAAGACGTTACCAAGATTGCCACACTAAAGTATGCGACTGGTGGGAGGCTTCAAAATTAGCTTGTATGGAAGAAGCTGCGAAGGAAGAAAAAGAAATAGCCATTGCGAAGGGAGAAGTTGATAAAAACGGTGTTCCGTTAATTGCTGTTGTTGCTGATGGGTGCTGGTCAAAACGATCGTACAGAACAAATTATAATGCTGCATCAGGTGCGGCAGCCATTGTTGGATATAGAACAGGAAAAGTTTTACACATGGCCGTCAAAAATAAATATTGCATGGTGTGTGCTAGAGCTTCCACCTTAAAAACAGATCCAAAACAGCACATCTGCTTCAAAAATTATACTGGTTCTTCATGCGGTATGGAGTCAACATCAATTGTAGAGGGTTTTAAAGAGTCTCTTGACTTACATGGACTCATTTATTATAGGTTAATTGCAGACGGCGACTCAAGCACTTACAAAAAAATATTAGATGCCCACCCATATCCTAACATAGTAGTAGAAAAAGTAGAGTGCGTCAATCACTTACTGAGAAATTTTTGTGGAAAAATTGACAGTTTGTCAAAGGATACTTCTTATCCTCTAAATATGCGGAAAATTTTAACAGCAAATATACTGAGGTTGAGAAAGGCAATAAAAGGTGCCATCAATTATAGACAGGGACAAGAGGTAGATTTTATGCAGAAAGTCATATCACTGAGAAATGATATAATGAATGCTCCACGTCATGTCTTTGGAGACCATTCAAATTGCCAAAGTTATTATACGTGTAATTCGTCGGACGTAAATTTCATTGCCGGTTTGACTAAATGTGGGCTCTTTCCGAGAATATTAACAGCTAATTCTCGATTAATGCACAATAGCAAGAGCTTACTGTTAAATTTGAACAGCAACATAGCAGAAACATTTAATTGCATCATTGCAAAATTCGTCGGCGGGAAGAGAATAAACTTCTCTCTTAGGCAGTCTTATGCAGGTCATTGTGCTGCAGCAGTTGTTTCTTTTAACACAAAAACTCCGCATTACAGTATGCATAAAACCATTTTTAATAGTAGCCCTAGTGGTATATTAAAACGTTTTGAAATGAAGAAAGCCAAGGCTATACAAAATGGATCGAATATTAAAAAACGAAAATTATTCGCACCTGTATCAAAACAAAGTGCTATTGACAAGGATTATGGAGAGTCCTGTGAAAAACCAGATATGGATCACGATACTTATGAGGAACAAAAAAAATTTTTTTTGGAAAAATTATCGCTCACAGACGAAGAGAGACACAACATTGAGAGAAAAACTATTTTGCAAGGAGATTCCTCGGAATGGATGGAAATAAGACGAAATCTACTAACTGCATCCAATTTTGGAGTGGTTTGTAAAAAAAATATTACTACAAGTTGCAAAAATATCGTAAATTCGATTTTGTATTCTTCTTTATCACATTTGCCAGCTATTATATATGGCAAAGAAAATGAGCCGATAGCTTTACGACAGTTAGAGGAGCAGTTAGGGATAAAAATTACTCAATGCGGTTTGTTCATTGATAAAGATTTACATTATTTGGGTGCATCACCCGATGGGTTAACAGAAAACTCGATTATTGAGATAAAATGTCCTGCTTCTGCCGCTGGCATGACGGTTGATGAAGCAATAAAGTTACGAAAAGTTAAATTCTGGAATATTAAGGACACTTCAATAACCGTCAATAAAAATGATAAATGGTACTATCAAGTACAAGGGCAATTACATGTTACTCAAATGGACAAATGCATATTCGCAGTTTGGACGGGAATAATGAATCCTTTAAAAATAGAAATTATAGAAAGAGATGATGTATTTTTTAACGACAAAATGAAAAAAAAACTTACAGATTTCTACATGGACTGTATTTTACCTGAAGTAATTGACCCAAGACGAGTGAGATCGATGGAAATTAAAGATCCTCAATACATTATTGATGCAAAAAAGAAAAAGCAAAATAAAGAACTTGCGAAAGTAAACGTATCATACAGTACGACAACGGTGCAGATGTTTCAGTTGACTTAGAATTCGCGAAATTATAGCACAGCTTATATGCATCTAGGACTGTACAGACACATATAGTAGTATATAAATTTTTTATTATTTTTTTATTTTTATTTAAATATTAAATAAATATTAAATAATTATATTAAATAAATAAAAATAAAACATCAACTATCATGGTAACCCTCAGGTGTTAAAAAAACATTATTTATTATGTATTTTTCGTGTTTCAAATTTTTTTATAGTTTTCTTTCTTTGGGTTTCTGATTTTAGCCTTATTTAGGAATATGTAGCAGGACCTCTATCTGGCCATCAATATGGCCATCAGTAAGGACGGACATATAGGAATTCTTTGGGGTAAGTTTAAGTCGACTTTTCAGTAGTTTTTGTTTAATAAAACTAGTTAAGATTACAATGCTTAGAATTATCTCTTCACAGTTTTAGTTTATGTATTTTACCTTAAAGAAAAGGGTTAGAGACATAGGGCTACATTTATCGTATGTATTGACATGAAAATTTATTTTTTTGTTTTTTGGTTCCGTTGGTTTCATATTTTTTTATTCTTGTAGTTAATTTTAGATTCCAATTGCGAAGCTATTAAAAACAGTATTATTCATACTAAACGAATTTAGAAATGATTTAACTCTCTGTATTGTGTCTTATTTCCATCCATTCCATGCAATCTGATTGCAAGATACATAGTTTTTCTTTCAGTGTAGTGTCTCTCTTCGTCTGTTAATAATTTTTGTATCCAAAAATGTTAGTAAATTTCGTCTTATTTCCATCCATTCCGAGGAATCTCCTTGCAAAATAGTTTTTCTCTCAATGTTGTGTCTCTCTTCGTCTGTGAGCGATAATTTTTCCAAAAAAATTTCTTTTTGTTCCTCATAAGCATCGTGATCCATATCTGGTTTTTCACAGGACTCTCCATAATCCTTGTCAAAAGCACTTTGTTTTGATACAGGTGCGAATAATTTTCGTTTTTTAATATTCGACCCATTTTGTATAGCCTTGGCTTTCTTCATTTCAAAACGTTTTAATATACCACTAGTATGCCCGCTTTCCACTGCGAGCGGAGCTGACTCCGTACGGACTCCGTTCGACTAGCAACAGTAAATTTCATAGAAGTGCTTCCACCGACAGCGAGTCAGCGGAGCGGACTGAGCGAGTACAAAGAGTTACGAAAGTGGTCGCAGAGTTGAGCGAGTTTCCAGCGGACTCCGTACGGACTCCGCTCGACTAGCAACAGTAAATTTCATAGAAGTGCTTCCACCGACAGCGGAGTGAGCGGAGCAGGCTGAGCGAGTAAAAATGACTCCGCTGTGTCATGGTCTCGGCCGCTAGTTTTCAACTGACTTCGCTCCCCCGTGCCCCCCGCGCCAACCCGCGTAGTTGCGTGACAGCGATAAAACACATCATACATGATTTACAAAGACACATCATACATTATTGTATTAATTTGAAAATATTAAAATGTATGTTTTATTTCAAACATCTACATTTTATGTTAAAAGCAAAATAATACATTACTTTTTATGTTTCGAAACAAAAAAAAAATCTTTTATTAATAATTAAAACGTTTGATCTGGGCGTAGGCTGCAACGAGCTGTCACACACTGCACATCATACATTATTTTATAAATTTGAAAATATTAAAATGTATGTTTTATTTCCAACATCTACTTTTAATGTATTAAAGCAAAATAATACATTAATTTTTATTTTTCGAAACAAAAAAAAAACTTTTTTTATTAATAATTAAAACGTTTGATCTGGGCGTAGGCTGCAACGAGCTGTCACACACTAGTTGGCTCCGCTAAGCCAGCTGTAGATGGAAGGCAAACAACTCTTTCATCTGACTCATCTCATTTCCCGCCTAGCTCACTCCGCCGAGCTCGTTGGCTGTGGAAGGCAAATACCATTATTTTTTAAAACTCTTTCGCAATGGAAGGCCAAAACTATTTCACTACGCTCCGCTCAGCTATTTCCCGCTCCCGCTCAGCTATTTCCCGCTCGCAGTGGAAAGCGGGCAGTATACTACTACTATTAAAAATGGTTTTATGCAAACTGTAATGCGCAGTTTTTGTGTTAAAAGAAACAACTGCTGCAGCACAACGACCTGCATAAGACTGCCTAAGAGAGAAGTTTATTCTCTTTCCGCCGACGAATTTTGCAATGATGCAATTAAATGTTTCTGCTATGTTGCTGTTCAAATTTAACAGTAAGCTCTTGCTATTGTGCATTAATCGAGAATTAGCTGTTAATATTCTCGGAAAGAGCCCACAATTAGGTAAACCGGTAATGAAATTTACGTCCGACGAATTACACGTTTAATAACTTCGGCAATTTGAATGATCTCCAAAGACATGACGTGGAGCATTCATTATATCATTTCTCAGTGATATGACTTTCTGCATAAAATCTACCTCTTGTCCCTGTCTATAATTGATGGCACCTTTCTCAACCTCAGTATATTTGCTGTTAAAATTTTCCGCATACTTAGAGGATAAGAAGTATCCTTTGACAAACTGTCGATTTTTCCACAAAAATTTCTCAGTAAGTGATTGACGCACTCTACTTTTTCTTCTACTATGTTAGGATATGGGTGGGCATCTAATATTTTTTTGTAAGTGCTTGAGTTGCTGTTTGCAATTAACCTATAATAAATGAGTCCATGTAAGTCAAGAGACTCTTTAAAACCCTCTACAATTGATGTTGACTCCATACCGCATGAGGAACCAGTATAATTTTTGAAACAGATGTGCTGTTTTGGATCTGTTTTTAAGGTGAAAGCTCTAGCACACACCATGAAATATTTATTTTTGACGGGCATGTGTAAAACTTTTCCTGTTCTATATCCAACAATGGCTTCCGCACCTGATGAAGCTTTATAATTTGTTCTGTACGATCGTTTTGACCAGCACCCATCAGCAACAACAGCAAAATGGAACACCGTTTTTATCAACTTCTCCCTTAGCAACGGCTATTTTTTTTCCCTGCGCAGCTTCTTCCATGCAAGCTAATTTTGAAGCCTCCCACCAATTGCATACTTTAGTGTGCCAATCTTGGTAACGTCGTTTGGATAAAGGGGTATGGATTACAGAGAAAATTTCTACCATATTGCTATAACCTAACCCTACACTAAAACATGCTGATACCAAACTGTCATTTATATCGATTTTGTTGTCCTTCTCTTCGATAGTAGATATACAAAAAAAAACGTTACATATATTACATATAAAGTTCAGCGTCGATGACAATCCCGATTTCTTGCACTCCATGAGTGAGTGAGTTGTGTTGCGATAAGAAATGCAGCACGTCGACAACTTTTCTTCTTTTCATATACGTATATATGCTAAATTTTTGATGAAACCATGGAACCAAAAAAAACTAAATAATTTTCATACATCACGTGTACTGCATTATGTCGATTTTTTGTACCTTTTTTTGTAAACTGCTAATGTCACTTTTGTAAAACACCTTTTTTGTTACAACTTTTGTTTATTGTGTTTAACATTTCTTGCAATTTCTTTTTTTTATATTTTCTTGTAAATACTAATTTAATGGTGTTTGTGTATTAACACTGAAAATTTATTATTTATTTAGATGGAACTAAAAGAAACCAACTTTTCATTATTTGAAGCATACTTTATGGGAAAATAAAGTGTGTTTAAAGTAAAGAAATTTCGTTTCTTATAGTTCTGTTTAAAATTAATGAAATGTTTATCGAATATTTTCGTTTTTTGGGTACAATTGAACAATTCAATATAATTTACGAATGTTATGTTGTTTTATTTAAATTTTTTGACATTTTTAAGTGAAAATCTACAATAATCTATGACTGATTGTAAAACCAAATGATAACCTAGAATAAAAAGTCGGTACAGTTTATGTGCCTATGTATGCTAATTATTGTTTTAAAATTTCTTTTAAATCTAATATCCATAATCGAAATTATCCAATGCTAGCGGATATCCGAAATAATTCAGTATTTGTTTCCATATCTTTAACCGATATAATATTATTCTATTATCTGTATCTATATCCATATCCCGAACTCTATATCCATAACATCCTTAAATACGATGGACGCCAAGAAATTTAAAATGATACGACCACTTTTTATACTGCATAATTTTATTGTATCTCATTTTTCAACTGTGGACAAAATAGTATGTTGTACAAGTACGTAATTTTTTAATATTCATTTTGTACAAACAAATGCTAATAATTTTTACAGGTTTTGTTTTTATTGTATTGCTTGTGTTGAACGATTTACATTTTTGCATTTTACATGTCATTTTTAAATATGTATTAGATTCACTTGTATTAGAATATTAATCATTTTTGGTTAATAATTTATTATCTTGTATTTGTACCTAAATAATAATAAATAAAGATATCTCAAAAATATTGTTTTTATTTTCAGGTTTTTTTTAAATATGCACATTATTTTTTGTGTCAAACTGTCGCCGTTTTATCCCCGAAGGCGAAGCATTGGCATATGAAAACAGTTTACTTTCACAAGGAAGATGGCCAATTTTATGTTTTCCCCTTTCATTTGAAGTGTATACAACATCATCAGGAAAGAAGGGTGGATATACTTACCAAAATTAGATAATTTATGAAAAGTAGACTACTTAAATGTGAATTGCTGTATATAATTTATCAGAAATACGAGTCAGAATTCTGCCTTTTTTACACCAATAGTTCACAATTATAGTCGTTATTTGCACTCCGGACAAAGACGTACAAAAATATTTGAAAATAAGTACAAACCTAACATAGCATTAGTCTTGAAAATTGTTTTCAATAAACGCCACGAAATGACGTCTAGAACATGTTAAACCGCTGTACTCAGCTAAAATGCTGTTAGAGGAGCGCGGAGTGTTGAGCCTATGTATCGAATGTAAGAGAGGGAGACAGAATATAATCAGTTAGTGTGTTCCTGGCTACAGCGGCGGGTTAAAAAACATGTGATGACACGTAAGTTAAGATTCAATGACAATTATAATGTTTTTGCAAAGAGCCCTCAACCACATTTGACATTTGTATCATATTTTTAAGTGTGTACAAATACTGGACTAGAGAATTTTGTCGTTTTATGCGTAGCAACATTTGTCGATTCGAGATTCGAAAAACTTTAAATTTTGATTATGTTCAAACGGGACAGGGCCCTTAAAATATAAGTAATGCCTTGTGAATAAGCGAAGCGAAAGGTCAAAATAATTTATACTTTGATCGATAAATGGCATAAAAATATAAATACTAGCATACCTCTTTGTCTTCCTTGACTTGTTTATCCCTTAATTTGATTTGCTCATTTTGCTTTTGCCGGCTCAACATTTCTTCATAAAACGACTTGAATCTTGGAGTGTTGTATTCATTCAAGAATGTCTGCAAAACAAAGAAAGGATAAGGAAAACATAGCAATGCAAAAATGTTACTACGATGCCCGTTTATTATGCAATATCTTACTGGATTGTACCCAAATAGATCACATTTAGCGAATGGAACCTATTTAGTATCACATATAAGGGGACAGCCTTACACCAACTAGTTGGTTTGAAAGAGGGGTTTCACTGCATAAGGGATTGAGTAAAACTTCTTGCCGATTCTTTCATTTGTATAAGAGGAAAACACCAAAACAGGAAATCATGTATGACACCCTTCTTGAGAGTCAAACCCTACCCTACTGGTTTTGAACGCAAGTGTTCTACCAACCGAGCTATAGATCAAACAGTAAGAGCATACATAGAGAGTTTGCTGTTGTTTAATCGAGTAATGTTCCTTTTGGTGGAAGATTTTATCAAACATGTGGTTACTTTGTCTTACCATCAACCTAACCTTGTCTTCTCCCTTCTTCATTTAGATCATAGATCTGTTTTGTTTTACAATATATGGATAGGTACTCTTGAGAGGTTGAAGTCCAGCTATCCTTCTACCTCTTTGGTGGTAGAAGGAGGTAAACTAGCCTAACCTTACCTAACCTTGACAATAACCTTGTAAACCTAAGCAAATCTTGAATTGCACATGATGTACTAATTATATTATAGTTAACTCACTTGTACATGCTGTGCCAGTTCGAAAATCATGACTTCTCCCTTTAAACGGCCCGCCAGATCTTGTAGTTCCTTAAGCAGCACACTAGCTTGGGAATTTGATAAACCCTTTGAATGTTTTATCTCTAACTTTGGCTCGCTGGAAATCAACCAAATGCACACATCAACATCATGAAAAGGGGCCGTCCATGAATTACGTCATCGATTTTGGCCGATTTTCGACCCCCCCCCCCCCCCTTACAATCATTCTATCGTCATTATCTAATGACCCCCCCTCTCTCTTGCTGTAATAATGGATGAGCTTAATAATTAATAATGTTATATTACTTACATAATATTTTGTAGAAATTGGTATTTACAAGAACGACGTCACTTTTGGTACTCCTACATCATTTGCCATCATCCGCAGACCAGACTCCCCCCCCTTAATGTGAATGGCGTAATATATGGACAGCCCCAAAATACTTTTAAATTTGCTTTGACATCTCCCAAGTAAACTATCATTACAACAAAATATATTTTGTCAGAATAGCAAAGTTTTATTTATGTCACAATGCATCTAGATGTTAAATAATCTAACTTGGCAATTTATTTACTTTCTCAGTAGGGTAAAATCACTTGTCTATTTCACTGGGATCTTGAGAAACAAATAACAAATTATAATTAATTAATTTAATCCGAATCGAATCGGAGCAAGACTTGCTGCGTATAAATTGATGTGGCCAGTTTTCGAATGCTGTTTTTTACGACCACTGTTTTTGTTTTCCTTTATTTTCGACCACTTTGCATATTCAGTGCAACCACTTCCTTTTTATTTTTACTTTTTAATATCCTTCTTTTTCTTCATCCTCTCTCTCCCTCTCTCCCTCTCTCTCTCTCCCTCCCTAAGCTACAGAAAGCTGTTTCTCAGCGTGCTTGATAAGTCTTTTATAAATTATTTGTCATTTTATTACGGTACTCTCTTTCTAATTTATTTTTTGATATACATGTACATGTATATTTTCTTAACTTTTTAATGACATTAAGACTGTTTTATCAAAACGTACGAGGTCTTCGTACAAAAACACACACGTTCCTACAAAATGTTTTATTAAATGATTATGATGTAATTTTAATCTCAGAAAGTTGGTTGAACGATGGCATTTTGAATAAAGAATTGTGTGATGATCGGTACGATATTTTTAGAAGAGATAGAAATGAAGGTAGTGCTGGTATTTTACGCGGTGGTGGTGTCATGATTGCTGCTCGCCAGTCCTTGAATGCCCGACATAGAGTGGATTGGCAGTCGGATTTGGAGTGTGTCTGGATTACTGTATCGGGTAAGTCTCTAAACAGGAACACTGCTGATTTACATATCGCTTGCATATATATGGCTGGTGGCTCTTGTCACGAACATATGGTGCTGTCTTTTGCTTCTGTACTTACTAGTTTGAGAAACCTGTTCCCAGATGATACTTTCCTAGTTATCGGTGACTTTAACTTACCGAATATAACATGGGTAAAGGATGATATTAATGACCATCTCAGCCCACTCATAGCTGATCGTCATACGATGGACTTATTTTTAAATTACTCTGTAATTGGGTTGGACCAATACAATGGCGTTGTTAATGCCAATGATAGGGTTCTAGACTTGATTTTTTCTAATGTCACTATAGAAGCTTCTCGCGCTGATTTTCCGATGGTGGTTGAAGACTCACACCATCCATCTATTGAACTAAATATTAAATTTATCCCCCAAGGATCTATAGTTGAGCCTCCGCGCTTGGTACGTTTCTTTAGGAAAGGCGACTACGCTGGCCTCAAAACATTCTTACTTGACATTGATTGGGAGAAGGTGCTTGATCACAGCAATGTGAATCATTCAGTGGATGAGTTCTACAGGATAATCAATGGCGGTATCGCCACTTACATCCCAAGCAAAACTATTCGATCGGGCACTTACCCATCATGGTTTTCTGCTGCACTTATTAAAATTATTAGAGAAAAGCACAAGTTCCACAAACGTTGGCGGCTGCTCGGTGATCCGTTGGATTATCAAACTTTCTCCCTATTGCGTGCTCGTCAGAAACGAGTTCAACGTGAATGCTACACGAGGTTTATAAGGCGTACAGAGGATTCTGTAGCCAAGGATCCTAAAAAGTTCTGGTCCTTTCTGAAGGGAAAGAAAAATTCTTCTTCTTTGCCTCGGGAGTTGTCCTTTGGGGATCGTGTGGCCTCTAATGCTGCTGATATGGCAGGGTTGCTCTCTGACTACTTTGGATCGGTGTTTGTGAATGGTCACTTGGATGCTTGGGACGAAACTCTTAATGGTGTGTATTCTTCCAAAGCGATGACTAGGGGTCTGACTGTTACACCGGCAATTGTATGCAAATACTTGAACTCGCTTGACTCCAATAAAGGTCCGGGTCATGACGGAATCCCCTCATTTTTGGCTGTTAACTGTGCCAAGGAACTTTCAGTCCCATTGACAATCATATTCAATAGTTCTCTCCTTACAGGTGAGTTTCCTCGTGTGTGGAAGAAGGCACACGTTGTCCCTATACATAAGACTGGATCTAAAAACAAAGCTGAAAACTATAGACCAATATCAATCCTACCAGTTTTTGGGAAACTCTTTGAGAAGATAATTTACAATCACATATATGCTTTGATATCTTCTCAAGTACCTGAATCTCAACATGGTTTCTTAAGGAAGAGATCGGTTGTTTCTAATCTGGCAGTTTTCACTGACTGCGTCTTCAAGGAAATGGACAGAGGTGGACAGATTGATGTCGTGTACACGGACTACTCTAAGGCGTTTGACAGAGTCAATCATCGTGTGTTATTACAAAAATTGCATACACTCGGAGTACACGGCAATCTTTTGCGGTGGTTCTCCTCATATTTAAACAGGCGTTCTCAAGCGGTAGTCGTCGGTGGCTGTAGGTCCAATTATTTAACAATTCCCTCTGGGGTCCCCCAGGGTTCCCACTTAGGTCCTCTTTTATTTAATGCATATGTATATGATATTGAGTGTTGTTTTCAACACGCGAAATGCTTGTTGTACGCTGATGATACAAAAGTGTATATGAGGATAGATAATTATCAGGACTGCCTAATGCTGCAAAGCGACCTTGATAGGCTCTCGCATTACTGTATCCTTAATGATTTATCTTTGAATGTGAATAAGTGTCAACAAATAACTTTCACTCGAAAGAAAATTCCCTTAACTTACAACTATCAGATTAATAATAATTATCTGAAGACCGTAACCGGAGTGAGGGACCTTGGAGTTTATATGGACGCTGGACTAATTTTCGATTCACATATCTTTTCCATCACTGAGAGGGCTTACAAAGTGCTAGGATTTGTCTTGAGAGCTTGCAGTGATTTTAAGGATTTGAATGCAGTTAAATCACCGTATTTTGCCTATGTTCGCAGTATTCTTGAATTTGCATCTCCTGTTTGGAACCCCATGTATGATACATATATACGTCGACTAGAAGGTATCCAGAACAAATTTCTTAAGCATCTAAACTTCAGGGCACATGTTTACTTTAATGATCATCGTGCTGCCGCTCATCATCATGGAATGATGCCAATGAAATCCCGTCGGATTCTCCTAGACATGAGTTTTTTATATGGGCTCATTCATGGCTATATTGATTCTAATTCTCTATGTGGGGGGATCACTTATCGTGTACCACACTCTAGACGCACTAGACTTGGTTCTCTATTCTTTTCTAATACATATCATTCAAATTATGCTAAAAATTCAATAATGAACAGATTGCTCAGCACTTACAATGATAATTTTAACGATTTAGACATATTTTTATTATCAAAAAGTAAATTTCTCGACGGTGTAATTGCTGTTTTATCAAGGTAGCTCCCTTCTCATCCCTTTTATCATCCTTCCTCCTTTCCTCAAACATCCTTTCATCTCTCTGTGTATTTGCGCATATATATATATAAATATGTTTATGTATTTCTCGTTTTTCTTAAACCTGTTCTCTGTTAGTTGTTTTTTTCTGATTATTTGTTGTTAGTTGGTTTTTTTTTTCTTGTGTTTTATTTTAAACCTTGTTATTTTGTTTATTTTTTTCTCTTCGTATTGCTATTTGTAGATATGGATTGTTTGTATCTTTGAAATTTTTAAGTTAACGAAACCTGTTATTGGCCTTAAAATATTTTTCTTTTCATTCTTTTGCGAGTTTATGCTTTGTATGTGCTGTTGTGTTTCTTTAAAATAAATAAAAAAAAAAAAAAATAATAATAATAATAATTAAGCCTTTACCCTATCAACCCAGCCATTTAAGGTAGAAGGTAAAGCCATGTAAAGGCAGAACCTTTTATTAACACTGATATGCATCACCAAAGATCACCTCATATACTTACAAGCAACAAATTCTTCTGACAGTTCAGTTTGTGCCTCTCTGGCATGGAAGATATACATGTATTTGTTTTGAAACCCATTCATCTTCACACCAAGGTTCGTAAAATCCGTTTGTTAAACTTCAATATGCTCTTCCAATAAAAAAAGTCTAAGCAGATACAATAATTTACTTGGGATAGGTCAATATATTTGATTATTTCCATAAAATAATATCAGTATATTTACACATCTGGATAATTTGGAGGGCATTTCACTTGCAGGTCTATGGTGCAATGTATTTTGCGGTTCAGAGAGGACCCCTGCTGGGGAAATAGAGTCAGAATAATGTCTATGGGACGCCATACTTTCCAATGGTGAGAATCTCTTAGGTCTTGCAGCTCTTCGCCAAATATCGACTAAAAATAATTCACATTTTATAGGTTAGACCTGAAGATTTTTTTAGGTTATATTTGAAATCGTCACGTTGTTAATATTAAATACAGATGATTGAATATATTCAGCGGGCTTACCTTTAATGCTTCAATTTCATTGTCTTGTCTTTCTTGCGGCGTGTCATCCGACATTTTATTGATAAAGATTAGACATCTTTAATTTTGATTATTGAGCAAAATATTGGTTGATGTTGTGACAATTCGATACGTCAGAAATAACACAAATATTTTTTATGGCTGTCAAATTCAATGACAGGTCGACTGAAATACCTACCAGTACCAGGAAATATTTTTTGACAGTTGTACGATTTCGCGAACATTTTAGAACAGATTTAGCGGTAAATTCAAACTCCTGTAAATGTATTTTGATTTGCAACTTTTCGGTATTTTTCTTACCAGAATCATGTAAGGACAAAAAAACATGGAAAATTTGAATTTTTATTATTAAATAAAATAAAAATACATTATTCTGTAAAATTTAATTGGGTATTGATTAATAAAATATTTGCATTCATTATTTTTGTTAGGGTTTGGTGGTTGACTCTGTGAAAGTCCATTATATTCATTTAAAAAAAACACAGTTTCAATTCACTGTTATTTAGTATTTATTCTCAAACGTTTTCGCCTTTAAAGGCATCATCAGGAGCAATGACTTGCAATAAAAATCTATGACAAACCTTTTGAAAACGTTCGAACATAAATAATAAATAATAGTTTAAATAGAGTTTATTTGTTTTATATATTTGAATGTATTGATTGCTTGTATTCCTTGACTGATAGGTTGGTATGCGGCTGACCACCCATACTGTAAAAAATGGTTCACTTTGCCAATGTCACCCCTGCTTCAGGGAAGGTCGGCAAGAGTTGCAGGGCTTATGTTCATTTGAGATTGGGTTTTTTATATTGTAGGTCCACATGCGGCATGTGGAAGCGCGAAATTATGCATGTCTGCTTGTGGGAATGCATTTAATATGAATCTTAAATGATACATATCTTTGCAGCTTAGATTTAGATTTAGATTTAGATGGTGAATTAAAACTGTGTTTATTTAATAAATAAATATTTGCATTCATTTTAACTACTTCTGTCGTAAATATTCATCAATGTATCATTCACTAATGCGCCATCTTTTTCTCGTTTCTCTCTAGCTCTTCTATTTTGAAACCAAATTTTTATCTGAAAAGAAAAACAATGTTAAGCACACGTAATTTTAAATACTATCAACAACCAAATATATTTGGGTTTCAATAAAAAATATAATGTACCCTTGTGTCAGATAGACCCAGGAGATTTGACAGTTTTATAATTTCATCGGGGCATAAGTACGGAGCATTTTTATAGCTTTTTTCTAACGTCTCCAGTTGTATCATTGTGAATGGTATTCTAGGATGGCGACCTGGCTGACGTTTGGCGACTTCCTTCCTTTGTCCTGAAAAAAAATCATCATTTTAGATATGTGTTTGCCTTTTCGCTAGCAACCTCGACACGGAATTATTACAAGTTTTTTTTAGGTAAAATGTAGCTACTGACGTGGTAACTTTGGCGGCTGGTATCTCGTGCAGTTGAGCCACTGGAAGGTCACCTGCTGGATGTCTCTGCTGCCCATTAGATGCTCCTGGGGACAGCTGATGATGAACTGGTCCCCGTCAGAGGAAGAGCGGGGAGCTGACGATGCAAGGCTACCTCCAACTGGATGGCATGTCCCCCGTCCCGCGCAGTTCAGAATGTGATCGATGCTGAAGTTTGATGTGGTGCCTTTGTTTTCCTGGAAATGGTTCAGTGCATGAAACATTGGAGCCTGGAAAAAAAGGGTATGATGATGAAGCCAAAGGGGCGCAGAAAAGTGGGAAGACTCATGTTAAGGTGACTGGACAGAGTGGTAGCAGACTGCCGTGCGGTAGGAGTATAGGGGCTGGACGAGGAAGGCATTGTACAGGCAGCGGTGCCTGTGGTTGATCAAGCAGGTCAAGACCCACCTAAGTTTGTCATTCCATTGATGACGTTGATGATTTCTTTGGTAAGCACTGTTTTTTGTGTGAATCACACCTCAAGAGTTCTCAGAGCGTCAATTTTGAAAGGAATATCCAGTTACTGTAAGTCTAGTTGAACCTTTGTGACCGGATTCAAATGAAAGCAAGTACTATTTGAAATGTGGAAAAAATCGTGTCTCGGACTTTCTTTGCGGCCCAGTTTCCACCGCGTCCGTAATATCGCAGAAACGAGAAGAAACCCTTCGAGTAAATTGATTGACCCCCACGCAGAATAAAACACAACGAGGTTGCACATATAATAGTTAAAGTGCAAGGTACATTGCACGGGATTTTTCAATAAATTAACATTTAATTTGACTCATAACGTAACTATGCAACTAAAGTGCATTCTTATGCGAATTCTTACCGCATTGTCCCCAAAGGAGTAGCCTGTGACGAGCGGAACTATTTATTTTCAGAGCTAAGGGGGCCAGCTTTTCGCCAACTACTTCACTTAAACGCAAACGTAACCAACTAAGCTACACAAATATTGTAACTTCTTGCCGCGTTATCCCCGAAGGGGTCGCGTGTGGCGAGTTGAACCTATTTATTTTTTACAGGTAAGGGGGCCGGCCTTACGCCAACCACTTCAGTTAAAGTGGGGGTTTCCCAGCTCCCGAGAGGGCTGGTACTCATTTTTTGTGAATGCTGAGTAAACATTGCCGGTATTTTATTTTGGGGTTTGAAATAAACACCGAAACGGGAAATCATTTCTGACACCCTCGGTGGGATTCGAACCCGAGCCCACGGCATGGAATGCAAGCACTCTACCAACTGAGCTATCGACCGGATTTTGGTGTGGGAATTTCCCAGCATTCCACCCGGGGACTGGTTCTCATTTTTTGTGAAGGCTGAGTAAGCCTTGCCGGTACTTTTATTTTGGGTTTGAAATAAAAACTGAATCGTGAAATCCTTTCTATTACTCTTGATGAGGATCAAACCCTAGCTCTTAGCATGGATCGCAAGCATTCCACTATGAGCTACCGACTTATCTTGAATTTTTTTAATCATGGAACTGAAATTTCGATTGTTCAGGGTGCTATTTGAATAAGTCTTGAGCGTTTATCGCAAAGAAAAGGGACGGATACATTGAAAGAAAGTAAGTGCGACCGACAGTTTAGTCAGAAGCACGCTTGTGTTCAAAGTCAGAAGGTTGGGGTTCGATGGCCACCAAGGGTGTCAGAAATGATTTCCTGTTTTGGTTTTTTTCAAGTAAAAATTAAATAACGGCAAAGTTTACTTAACAAGTCAGGTTCATTTTCACAAGAAATGAAAACCTGACCCCTCGAGAGAAGGAAAATCTCTTTCTCGTGATGGAAGGCCACCCCCCTTACCCGTGAAAATAAATAGGTTCCATACACTTCATGCGACGCCTTTGAGCACAACGCGATATTCACTAAATGCGGAGCTTCCGTGCGTTTTTCAAACTTTTTTTATTTTTGGAGAATAAAAAAAAATACCTCTTGCTTCATTCCAACGCGCTCTTCCACCTTCATTGTTAGTTATTTTTCATTGCACTTACAAAAAATGTTATTAAAAAAAAACAAGACACAATTTTAAAAAGCACACACACTCTTTTTCACATTTGTTTACTAAAGTAAATATTTTATGAAATCAGTCAAAAAAAAATTCCACAAGCTCTGAGCATTCAATGCAAACTGTATCCTTTACACTGAATACTTGTTATTTGAACAAGAGCATCCCTTGATAATTATCCGTCTGTGAAACGTTTTTTGATTGGTGGCGATAGCTGTTTAAATACGCCCATCCCTTCCCCCTCCCTTAAAAATGTGGTTTCCAAAGGACCACCGATTGTGAAATGGCGGATTTGATGTAATAATATTGTTAACAAATCGTGGGGAGCCTTCATCGTCCATTATCCTCTAATTTTACACATTTCTGAACAGGGCATTATTGATTTGTATGGAACAAAGCCGGCAATCTAAGATTAAATCGAACATGAGATAAACGCGTGGAAGTGATGAGAAAATAATTTCTAGGATTTCTATGTATTATGTTCATTTAAGAAATGAATCGTAGATTGCTGCCTTTGATTGTGTCCGCCTGTATTGTGAGTCCATGTTTTTTTTTTGCATGAGAAAAAGGTCCCTGAATAAATTAATATTTGTTAAGTTTAGAATCAAAGATGGAAAACCAGGATGTTATTAAAATAATTAAAGATGGAAATGATTAGAAAATTTAGCCCTCCATAATGTACCTACGTGTAATAATAATAATAATAATTGGACAATTTGTATACAGCGCCGTTTAGTGGCACTAGCCACCCCAAGGGCGCTTTTATGTGTTGAAGCTTCTGTTAAACAAATGTGTCTTAAGCAACTTCCTGAAACTGCCAACACTGGTCTCTGTTCTCAACTCCAGAGGTAGACTATTCCAGCAGGATGGACCAGCCGAACTAAAAGCCCTGTCTCCGAAACCAGTTCTGTTCCGTCGAAGAGGCAGTTGAAGCCTGTTTACGGCGTCACTCTGTGCAGAACGAAGAGTGCATCGTTTTCCACCTATCTGGTCGACTCTGCACAATTCACACAAGTACGATGGGGCAACTCCTCTGAGGGCATTAAAAACAGAAACACAGAAACACGTGTAGGAAATGATTAGAAAATTTAGGTCTCCATAATGTACCTACGTGTAAAATTCTGTTTAACGCAAACAAGTATGGCATGCTTAAGTTCACGATTACACATGCTGTATGCGTAGTTAACAAAATAAAAACACAAATCTAAATTGCGCATAAACCCTTCAATCGAGTGGCATTGGCAAAAGTGAACCAATTTTTTACAGCACGGGAGGTCAGCCTCATAAAAACCTATTAGTCAAGTAAGAAGTGAAGTATAGGGACTTACAAAATAAAACATACACCTCAAAAATATAAACTCTGCAACTTCTGCTCCCTCAACCTGAAAAAGGGGTGACATATTTTCAGCATGAAAGGTCAGCCAACTTGTTCAATTAAAACAAAACAAATTCGTACTATTAGGTTTAAATAAAAATAATAAGTAAATGGAAAAAAATTCAATCATTCATTGAATTTTCTGAAGATAAATTGTAAAATTTGGATTGTTATCCTTATTATATCCTTATCGTTAATCTCTAGCGACAGGAAAGTTAATTGCCTGGAAAGCTGCGGCCATTCTAGCGAGTCAGTCCGTCAGTCGGACACAGCATCCTTAGACATGGCTACCATCCACTTATCTTACTTCAAGTGTTCAACGATACCTTCCCCTCCATAGACAGCTCGTAGCATTAAAAATAACTTTGAATTTTTAGTGATTATGATGGACGACTTCTTTCCTGTGTTGCCGTTTAATGGTCCTTGACCATCTCAAGAGCACCATTTTTGTTTAAGAAATCCTGTGCGGGAGACTCTCTAGATTCTAGAGACTCTAGGGATCTATGACACTTGTTGTAGTGCCGCAGAGGTGTACGAGCTTGGTCGTCGCTACAAAGCGCCAATATTCAAGCAAGACCCAGTTGCTGTAAGATTGGATGGACCTTTAGTGACCGGTCTTTGGTAAAGGTTTTATGATTTTTTTCAACCCAGCGAAGAGCATATTGGGAAAAATAAATGGTATATTTTTTGTGCTCCGCCGGGATCCGAATCCACAACCTTCCATTTACGAGTCCGGAGTGTTGCCACTGGACTACGGACCGGTCAAGAATGCCAACGACACGCGGTGTCGTTGGCATTCTTGACTCCAAGTAACATCCGCGCCCAATGTTGCTTAACTTCGGTGATCTGATGAGAACCGGTGCATTCAACATGGTATCTTCGTTGACAGGCTCTTTGTGTGCAGCATTTTCTTGGATCCTAGGTGGCGGGGGATTAGTCGATTCACAGGTCGACAAGTAATTTGTTCTAGGCGACTGGCCCAGCTACCCCAAAGCTCCAGTTGGTGGATAACGAGGTGTTTTCTCTTTTACATTCTATTACCTTGTTGACAACAGTGGAGACAGAGCACAGTGGATGTCCAGAATTATTGTCAATAGGACATACTTCAGCGAAGCATGAGGGTACCGTGCACTTTAAGGCCCTGTGGACCGTGAGACACAGTTTAAATTCAGCCCTCTCTTGGACGCTCAGCAACGGTGAGATGTGATAGTACCTATTTTACTTTTCTGCAGACGATTTTAATATTTTGTAACAAAATTAGCACCGTTGTAATATTTTTGAATGAAAAAAAAATGGGAAGCAAACAAGCAAGCGATCGCCCAAGAACTTCATACTTCCAGGATCTGAAGCGGCTCATATACCTATGTCTCACCCTATTAGCAGCTGAAGAGGATAGCAACCGGATATTAAAAGTCAACGATAGCAACCAGCAGAGACAGATAGCTGACACAAAGCACCGCTTTTACAAGGTGATTGCATTTGTAAATTGATAAATTGTACCAATTCTGTTACCACATACATACCTACAAAGTTTTTAGATTGTGATTTTTAAAATACTGAAATAAATATTAAGAATATTTAATTGGTTGGGGCTGTTTTGTGTGAATCACACCTCAAAAGCCCTCTACGACATTGGTCGTCCCTATAGAAAGGCACCAATTCTCAAGAAAGACCAAGCTGCTGATGAACTTTGGGATTGGTAGGTATTTGATAGAGGCAGATGATTTTTTTAACCCATCGAAGAGCGTGTTTTATTTTTGTGTGCTCCGCCGGGAATCGACCCCCAGCATCTTCAGGTGTAGGACAACCCCCATTTTTTTTTTAAGTTGTAGCGTTTTTGCCAAATTTATTCACGTGCCGTCACTGTTTATTGCAAATTCTTCAGTTAGCATTCCTGCAATTATCTCGCATGAAGAAATTCGGCCGACAGATCAATCTGGATTTTATCTGGATGCAGTAGCTTATCGGACCGGTCGCCGTCAAATGGTTAACGCTACAGACGCGCAATCAGAAAGTACTGGGTTCAATTCCCAGTGGAGGATATAAAAACATATAATTTTTAAAGATGCTATTTGCTAGAATGAAAAATCATGATCTGCCTATGGGTACTAAGACCGATCGCAAAGGTTCGTCCAATTTTACAACAAACTAGAGACATTGTAAGTAAGTACCAATCATGTAAAGTGCTCTTGAGGAATCTATAATCTAAGTTGCATGCCAACAAGCAGGCATGTGTAAATTAGCGCTTACACATGCTGCATGTGTAAGTACTTTCAAAAGAAAGCATACCTCAAATGGACATAAACCTTGCAACTTCTGCCCTCTTTTCCTTAAACAGGAGTGGTATTGGCCAAAGAGAACCAGGGTTTTACTGCAAGGTCAGCCTCATACCAACCTATTAGTCAAGGAACCAAGTAGTTATAATGTTTTATAATATTTTCATATGTTTGTTTACTGATGCATTAATACAATATAAAATGTAATCCCAAGCTTTCAAAAGTGAATTTCAATACTATGCCTATTTGTTGTTGTGATTAGCTGTCCACAATATGCAACTGTTGCCGCCCTTTGTGTAACATGACCCCACGCATATTGTACGGCGGCAAGAGCGCGTGGATGTATCAGGATTTTGAATTATTCGGTTGGTGGATCAGTGTCGAATTTGGTTTGTACGATTAGGGCAATTTGGGGCACTAAGCCGATTGCCTTCAAAGCATCCATTGTAATATTCTTTCCTCTCGAACCTACCCAAGAAAAAAATCATCGGTAATAACTTTGTCATTATATTCATTGAATTTTCAACAACTTCCATTCTGGATTCAATTTGTAAAGTAGATACAATTTTTTTCATCTCAACCAATAAAACGGTGTATTGGAGTTGTCCCGATATAAAATGTGAAAAGATTGTAGGAAGAAGGGCTATTTGTATTCAAGTGTTTGGGTGGTTTTGTAGTGAGCGCTGTTATATTTTCCGTTTACTTGAAAAGGTGTGTCATTATTTTACTTTATTAAGTAAAAAATGTAATCATCTCGAATGGTGTAAAAACCCAAACGTTTAGTCCCGAGGATGCCTTCTTTGGAGGCGAAAACGTCGGAGTTAAATCACCCCTTACAGATATATTTTAATGTTAACTTTGTTTTTAATAAATCTTAACCTTTTGTTCATTTGTGTAGGTAGGTACTATACAATAGACTTTCACTGTATGAACCACCAAACCCTAAAAAACATAAAATAACATTGGTTAGATTCCCGTTGGGCTCTTTGACGATTACCTACTTTGACGTTAGTTTAGTAAATATGTAGCAGTATAGTATTTTGTGATTTTTATATTAATTAATAATGCATTCAAATAGCAATTATAAATCATTCATTGATAATATTAATTTCTGAATAAGAGTTTTAGGTTTATATTCCGTGATCTGTGGTTTTAGGCTTACACGGCCGGCTGATGATGCCGGAGAGATGTTTTCCGGGATCTGTTGCCGTGGTATGTGGGAGCTGGAGCTTCCGGACGTTTTGCCCATAGCAGACATGGGTGAAACGTCCGGAAGCTCCAGCTCCTACAGACGACGGCAACAGATCCCGGAAAACAACTCTCCAGCATCAATGTTAATAACTGTTTCTAGCCAGGCAAAAACGTAAAAAAACGCAGCTAAGCCATACATATAGTGTAACTTCTTTCCGCGTTATCTCTAAAGGGTTCCACGAGTGGCGAGTGGAACCTATTTATTTTTACAGGTAAGAGGGCTGGCCTTACATCAATCACTTCAGTTGAAGTGGTGGTTTCCCAGCTCTCGAGAGGGCTGGTACTCATTTCTTGCGAAAGCTGAATAAACCTTGCCGGTTTTTTTTATTTTGGGGTATGAAATAAACACCGAAACGGGCAATCATTTCTGACACCCTTAGGTGGGATTCGAACCCGAGCTCTCGGTGAAAAAGGTTGGTAAATTGCATTCTTCTCCGTGTATTAAAATTGACAATTTAAAAAATCACAATTTATTTCTCAAAAAAACGTAGGCACTCGGCAGACAAAATTACTGCAAGTAGAACATGGTCTAACCCGAGAAAAACTAAATCACAAAAGTACCTGAGGTTTGCGTCTGTGTTTACGTTTTGAAACTGCGAGCATTTGCAAGTATCCAATCTCGATTACACGCAATTATAAAGAATCAATGCACCATTGACCATTATTTTCCAATTTATAAAGCAAAACAACAACAGAGCGCCCCGGTGGGAAGGAGCGCCGCTAGATCCTTACAGAGATATCGCGTTACATTTAACAATTAGCCACAGGCCCGCCATTTTCCGTGTGGCCGGCCCTGAATGCGGATCCATTGCAATGGGATGAGCGTGCCACGACAAAGCGGTCAAAGACAATACGTCGACAGACAACTAGTTTATGGACAAATCTATCGCACTAGGTACAGTTCGTCCACACGACTTTTCGGTCAAGATATTTCGGACACAGATAACTCTTCCACAGACACATCAGTCCCGACCATTTATGTTCCGTGATCTGTGGTCCCGACTCACGGCAATTTGGTCACACGAGTTCGTCCACACGACTTTTCGGTCAAGATATTTCGGACACAGATAACTCATCCACAGACACATCGGTCCCGACCATTTATGTTCCGTGATCTGTGGTCCCGACTCACGGCAATTTGGTCACACGAGTTCGTCCACACGACTTTTAGATCATAAATCATAATATGCAATATAAGTAGACAATTCCATCACAAAAACTTGTTCTCCAAAAAACCTTTGTAATTATCGTAGTTTTCTGCGATGGATCTGTCTGTGGAACATATCGCCACTATAATATATAATCTAAGTCGCAAAGATATGTTAACATTTAAGATTCATATTAAGTATATGCCCACAAAGAGACAGGTATACCTAAGTTCTTGCTCACAAATGCTATTTGTGTATACCTACTTACCAATTAAAATCCAAACCTCAAATGAACATACACCCTGCAACTTTTGCCGACCTTCCCTGAAACAGGGGTGACATTGGCAAAGTGAAACATTTTTTACAGTATGAGTGGTCAGCCTTTAAGTCCAGGAATGAGATAAATGCAAAACTGAATAAGTGCTGGTTCGAAAAATCGTGGATAAAAAAATAAATTGGTTATAACTTATAGTAACTGAACTAATTATATGTAAATGCGCATGAAAATATTTTAAACTGCATTCCAAATTTCACACTTCTTTAGTGTTTTTCTTTTTTTGTGTAGAAAATAGTACAAAGGTGCATTTACCTGAGAAACCCACGCTAGCTTAATATGCCACTTATTTAGTTAAAATAATCTCTTTCCTGTTGAGGTATCGATATATTGTATGTAACCGAAATGTCGTGTGACCGAATTCTCCGTGACCAATATGTGTCTGTGGACGTGCTATTTATGGCTAAAATGTCGTGTAGACGAACTGTCGTGCGACCGAATTGTCCATGGGCGGATTGTCTGTGACCGATTTGTGGTGGCACCAGCAAGGATGGGAGATGTGAGGTGCGATACGGATAATAGGGGGCTAGCATCTGCCATCAAGTGGTTGTACGTAAACATGGACATTTTTTATACCCACCAAAATATGTAGGGTACATTCCAGTATGGATGCGTAGAAAATGGTTTGATTAACGAGTGAGGATAAGAAAAAAACAAAAACGATGTTCATCCAAATATATTTTTCTATGAGACGAAACACTATACTTACTAATAATCTATAATCTAAGTATGTTGCAAAGATATGTTAACAATTTAGATGTAGGTATAATATAAAATGCATGCCCACAGTCACGTGTAAGTTTGCGCTTACAAATGCTGCATATGTACCCTACTTACAAATTAAAATCTAAACCTCAAATGGACATAAACGCTGCAACTTTTGCCGACCTTTCCTGAATAATGGTGACAGTGACAAAGTGAACCATTTTTTACAGTATGGGTGGTCAGCCTCACACCAACCTATAATCAAGGAATTTAAATTTTTCAATACTTACAAACTTAAGCTATTTAAAAACGTATATATGTTTCTTGACTAACAGGTTGGTATGAGGCTAACCCCCATGCTGTAAAAACTTGATTCACTTTTGCTAATGCCACCCCAGTTGTTTCAGGGAAAGGCGGCAGGAGTTGTAGAGCTTATGTTCATGTGAGGTATGGTTTATTTTGAATTTTCACATGCAGCATGACGTGTAAGCCCTAACTTAGGTGCATGCGTGCTTGCTTGTGGGCATGCATTAAATGTCAATATATCTTTGCAGCTTGACTTTTGTAAAGTCAACGTCAAGCAGACACTTCACGAGACTTTTAATAGCCTACTCACAACATCTTAGATGAAAACGCTCTGCACCATTGATAGGAAAACACTAAACGACCAGCTAAGGAAAAAATAGTACACTGAGGTCATCGTCAGATGGAGTAGGAAGAGGGAACGTTTCTGGAGGGACCATGTAGATTGCATGAGTGAAAATTCGATAATAGGAGGGCCAGCCTCTATACCAGGCCGACCTCACAAAAGGTGGAAGAACAGCTGGTCTTCTGCATCATAAGGGGAAGGTAACAATTTATTTTAGAAGAAAATTATTTACATAAAAAAATAAATGCAATATTTTTGAAAAAAACCAGTAGTTATTTGGCTCTATTTTTTATTTTTGAAATATTTATTACCTATAGGACAAAGCTATAAAAAAAAGTTGTACAAAAAATGGGGCCTAGGAGGAAATTCCGGAATAAATAGATCTAAGGTCTACTTACTATGAGAAGAATAAAAGGAAATAATAACTCTCTTGTTGATGTCAGCTTTACATCCAGATACTTTATAAGGGAGAATTAATCAACATTTTAATAATGTACGAGTATCAGCAACTGTAGCCAATCACTAAATAGCAAGGGATGAAAGTCACGCCCCATTTGAAAAATCTTTGTACAACCCCATTATTAAATCTACACTAGCAGACACGGTAAGTTCGCGCTTACACATGCTGCATGTGTGATGTGTACAAAGAAAATAAATCAAACCTCACATGGACATAAACCTTGCAACTCCTGCCGCCCTTCCCCGAAACCGTTATTGAAGAGTTGCAAGGCGTATGTTCATTGAGGTTTGAGTCTTATTTTGTATGTACACGTAGAAAATTTCTAACCGGATTCTCATAAGACTGTTGCTTTTGTATTGTCGTTCCCGCAAGTCAAATAAAAACAAAGATGGTGATCTACAAGTTTTCTTCGACAGAAAGATAAATATTATGGAAACCATGAAAAAAATATTGTCTATGTTTCCATATTCTACTTTTCAACAAAAATCCTAAATTTTGCTAACTT
Organism: Agapetus fuscipes; assembly: GCA_951799405.1. Lineage (NCBI taxonomy): Eukaryota > Metazoa > Arthropoda > Insecta > Trichoptera > Glossosomatidae > Agapetus > Agapetus fuscipes. The sequence goes on along the minus strand of OX637349.1, from coordinate 8,972,996 downwards.
GGCTTGAATAAATGGCTATACGTCACATATTTTATGTCACAGCCACTTAATGGTTGGTGTAAGGACGGCCCATTTGCCTGTAGAAATAAATAAGTTCCACACACGACTCCTTTGTGACATTGCTATTGGAATGATTTATTTGGTGAGCGCTGTGTGAATCACACTTCAATTCTTGAAAGCGACCCAAGACCTGAACAAGACCCAGTTGCTGTAAGGCTGGATGGACCTATGGTGACCGGTCTTTGGTAAAGGTAAGTTAATTTTTGAATTTTTTGTAAGTTAATTATTGAACTTTTCCAGGGAAAAGAATATTTGAAAAAATATTTTGAATGCTCCGCCAGGATTCGAACTCACTACCTTCCAATCCCGAGTCCGAAACGTTTACCAATATAGTATGGATGGGTAAATCTAATCTAATCTAATCTAAGCTGCAAAGATATATATCATTTAAGATTTATATTAAATGCATTCCCACAAGCAGATATGTATAATTTCGCGCTAACACATGCCGCCTGTGGACCTACAATATAAAAACCCAATCTCAAATGAACATAAGCCTTGCAACTCTTGCCGTCCTTCCCTGAAACAGGGGTGACATTGGCAAAGTGAACCAATTTTTTACAGTATGGGTGGTCAGCCGCATAACAACCTATAAGTCAAGGAACATACATGACAAATTACATTTTTTTAAATCAATAAATAACAATATATACATGGACATAAAAAACTAAATCATAAAACCAATTTTACTTTAACAAACCCCAGCCGCCAACATCACAGATCAACCACCATTTCTTTCTATCCTTACATACTTCTTTCATTTCCTCCAGAGTCATAACCTTCTTCATACAAGCTCTTCTTTTATTATGACTCTGGATATTCCATTCATTCGCAATTTCGGATATTTGGTCCATCCATACCTTTCTCGGTCTTCCTCTACCACGACATCCATCTATTCTACCAACATATACTTTCTTCGTCAGTCTTTCCTCATTCATTCTCTCCATATGCCCAAACCATCTTAACAAACTTCTTTTAATCTTCACTTTCACACTTTCTCTTGCACCACATTCTTCTCTTACAAAATCATTCCTCACCCTGTCACTCCGTTTTTTCCCAATCATACTTCTTAGAAAGTCCATTTCAACAGTATGGACTTTACTAATTTCACTTTCATTCACCGTCCAGGCCTCGCTTCCATACATCAAGGTGGGTAAAAGTATGCCACTGCGTACCGCCAATCGAGCATTTTTAGATATGTTTTGATTTTTGGCTATACAAGCTGTGGCACCCAGTACACACCTGCCCTTCATTACTCTTCTTTCAAATTCACCGGTCATTCTTCCATCTTTTTCAAACTTACTTCCCAGGTATACAAACTCATTTACGACATCAACATTCATTCCATTAATTTTAAATTCATAATTCATACTTTCATCATCTCTTTCAAAAATCAATACTTTCGTCTTACTTGCATTCAACTTCAGATGGTTACCTAACAAAGCTTCATTCAATCTAGAGAGCATTGTTTGCAATTCTGCTGCTGAATCAGAAACAAGAACTGCATCATCTGCATGCAGTAAAACACTCACTTTGCTCTCTCCTATCGTCAATCCACAATCATTAAGTCGAGCATCTCTGACACAATTGTCCATGACTATGTTAAATAGCCATGGACTCATCACACATCCTTGCCTCACACCCTTATAAACTTCAAACCACTCACTATACTCACCATCAATACGAAGGTAAATAAAAATAAAAATAACGATGTAAGAAGTTGCACTATATGTGCAGCTTAGTTGTGTTGCATACCTACTAAATTATTCTTGAAACTAGGTATCTTTAAACTGATGTGATTAAAAAGTCATAAATTTTGTAGGTATTTATTTATTTGCTTACTTATCTAAATTTCAAATCATCAAAACTTAAACAGAATGACATAATTTGAGATTGAAAAAATGAGAGGCCTCAACTATGTTTTTTTTTTCAGTTATCACTTTCATATTTATCCTTTTGTTAACTGTAAATCTTTTATTTAGTTAATCATTTACATTTTGTCCATTTGTTAACTGTTAATCAGTTTTTTCAGTCAATCATTCATATATTAACTTTTGTTAACTGTAAATCCTTGATTCAGTTAGTCATTTCCTTCTTTGTGCATTTGTTAACTGTAAATCCATTAATACAGTTAATTATTTCCTTCCTTATGCATTTGTTAACTATAAATCCAATAATGAAGTTAAAAATTTCCTTCTTTATACATTTGTAAACTGTATATATATGAATCGGTACAGTAAGGAACCATTTCTTTTATTATTCTTTTGTTAACTTTCCATTTCCTTTTTTCTGCATTTGTTAACTGTAAATCTATTAATATAGTTACTTCATCATTTCCATCTTTATAAATTTAAACAGTTAATCATTTACATATTGTCTTTTGCATACAGTAAATCAATTATTGTAGTAAATCATTTTAATTTCATGTTTTATTTGACAGTAAATAAATTAATATCTTGACATTTTTTATTAATTTCATAATTAAATCATCAAATTTTATACTAGTGATGTGTAATGCCTTTCACCAAATCAGTCATTTTATTAATATAATTCTTACGCTAGATTTTTAATATGTACACACAGTAAAGTAATTAACCTATTCACCAATACTACTAACACTTCTCTAAGGCAGCGGTTCCCGAATTCTTTTGGCTACGGAACCCTTTTTGGCTCACCGTTTTTGTGCGGAACCCTAGCTAGGCCCTAGAGTCTAGTAGGGCCTAGAGCTCAAGTAAGAAGTTAACTAACTGTAACATTAGATTTTGTAGGGTTTGTGTATTCACACAGTGAAAATTCATTTTTTTTAAATAAAATTATTTTTTCTTTAACGTAGTATAATTTTCACAATAATATTTTATATCTCGAGCACTTTCGACCATCAATTTTGACATACATCACTCTTGATAATGACCTGAATATTGATGGTCGAAAGTGCTCGAGATATAAAATATTATTGTGAAAATTATACTACGTTAAAGAAAAAATAATTTTATTTAACTGTAACATTGTTTTTTTACGTGAGATCTCACCATACTGAGGCTTTTTGGCTTGGTGTTCGCATCTTGTAAGTATAGTTTGACTTTAAAAGAAAGACTTTTTAAGATAAAAATATTCATTTAGTTATAACAAAAAGATATTTACTTTAGTTAGATGAGCTAAATGTGAAGAATGAAATCTTTTCATAGTTTTTGATAAAATAACATTGAAGTCAGGTTTTATGTCTGACAATTTGATTCGGAGGTCTGGTGCAGCATTCAGCCTACTCCTAAACTTATTTTTCGTGTAGGCGTAAGCTGAAAACCCAGCCTCGCATCTATAAGTTGACACAAATGGAAGTAACGCCATGATAGCCTTTTCGACGATGCCCGGGTATTCGTTTTTCAGGCCAAACCAAAATTGGCTCGGGTTCGTGGTAGCTTTTGATTCGAAAAGTTGTTTGAGTGTGGATGAATTTTTAATATCAATTAAATTTTCATACTCCGACACAGTCAATGTTGAAGGTTTGGTATGAATCCTAAATGGATTTCGGACCCATTCAATATCCTGTAACTGTAACTTTTATTCTGGAAAATATTCGTCCAAAGACTTTTCCAGGTTTGTCAAATGTTCACGTATACTTTTTTCCACGTCTGCAGTGATTTGAAGATGATTTTTTTTGAGAAATTGCTGGAATAGCGGAAAGCAGTCATAACTCTTTTGTCCAAGACATTCAATCCAGAAGGCGATTTTCCCTTTCAATGAAGATATTTTGTCGCTCACTGTAAACATGGTTCTCTGTCTTCCCTGCAGAGAGCTGCTCACTATGTTCAATTTATCAAATATATCGGCCAAATAAGCCAATCTCACTGACCATCGCTCGTCGCACAACAGTTCGAGATGGCTAGCACTTGCAGGCGAAGGGAGGGTCTGTAAGAAAACTTTCAGTTCATCTCGCAATTCGTATAATCTGGTTAAAACCCTTCCCCTGGAAAGCCATCTCACTTCCGTGTGTAGAAGGAGTGATTGGTGCTGACTTTCCATGTCTTCACACGTCTTTTTGAATAGCCTTGACTGCAGTGGACGCGTTTTCACAAAATTTACAATTTGTACGGCTTCATCAAGGACTTGTTTTAAATAATTTATTAAGTAATTTAAAATAGCTAGAATTAGAAAAAAACATCGAAATCTTGAATATTTTCGCGGAACCCCTGAGAGCCTTCTACGGAACCCCAGGGTTCCGCGGAACACCATTCGGGAACCGCTGCTCTAAGGCATCACTAGCACTTAGGTTGGTTTTTATTTCAACATTTTATACATGAATAAAACACCATAAGGTAAGTGTTTGTAGGATTGGTGAATATGGGGGTAAATCGGTAATTACAATTTATACATCATGATTATATTGGCCATTTCTTTTTTTTTAATTTTCACCCATTTCAATGAATATTTCAAATATTTTTGCTGCAAAAATAATGCTGCTATGTTAAAATGTTACTATAAACCATTGTGGAAATTGCCTTCCTTTGCGTGAATAAAAAAAAAAAACAAGGAAGATACCACAACACTTTCAGAGAGTGATTTAGTTAACATATATTTTTTTCACTTAAACAATTCAAGGGAGTTTCTGCAATGTTTTGTACTTGTGTATTTTCACAAAATTTACAACAAAACAAAAATATATTTCAATCTACGATCAAAGTCAAAAAAATAAGGTTTCCAATTCATTTCCCACAATTGAAAAAAACACAAATCAGGGACGTACATGGCATTTCAGCCAATATGGAATTCTCCTGATTTCCGGAAGAGAAGATGTAAATTTATCATAAAAACTGTACCTGTACATAATTATGTATGTATCCTGCATTTTCAGGTTTTCTGACGTTTGAGATAGTTTGAGAATACTTAATTAAGTATTTTGAGACAGTGGCAACACTTCCGACTCGTAAATGTACAAAAAATATACCTTTTATATTTCCAAATGCTCTTCGCTGGGTTGAAAAATTCATAAACCTTTACCAAAGACCGGTCACTGAAAGGTCCATCCAACCTTACAACAACTGGGTCTTGCTTGAGAATTGGCACTTTCTACAGCGATGACAAATCATCCTAATATTATTATTATTATATATTAATTAAATTAACAAAGTTTTAATTCACTTTTTATAATTTTATTTCTGTCTAGCACTTTCGCCTACAAGGCATCAACAGGACAATCATATAACAGATTTTTTTTTATAAAAAGTGAATTACAACTTTGTTAATTTAATTAATATACAATGGATATTCACTGTGTAAACCACCAAACCCTTAGAAATAGATTATTATTATTATTACGGCATGTGTTCTTATTGAGTGTCAAAATACAAAATGGCAAAAGCAAGAAAATGTAGGATTTCACAGGTTAGAACATGTTTTGTGATGACTACACCAGTGCTGTGTTTGACAGAACTGGGGACAACTTGCTTCATAGTATGTGTCAATGCCGTAAGTTACTTTCTACTCCTCTATATTATAAGTCAATGGTTCAAGCAAACACGTCATTGCACCATCGCGCAGCGTTACAAAGTCGAAAATAAACCCTCAAATGGAAGTACACCTTTCTGCTCACATTGCTCAGAGCAGACTGAAAACCGATTGCGTTAAAAAGGCAGGCCCCGCAACATATTTCCCAACCGGTTTTACCGCCCTGCCATGGATAGTCCCGTCACAATGGAACCAGCGCTTTACTTTTATGATGGACTATCTATATTCACAGTTTATTAACGTGTTTGTGAGAAAAAATTAGAGACCTTATCTTTCATACGTATTTGTACAAATACTTAACATTAAAATGATACAAAGTCACATAAAAGTATTATTTACAAGAGAAAAATGAAATTTTTAATAACAAAAATATCATCACATTAAATATAATACATAAGCTCTATAAATTATAGATAGGAAGTAGAATCAATTTTTGTACGGTAGTTTAAGAATGGGTAAAAAAAAAACAAATGAACAATACATTATTTTTGTACATACATAACTACAGACATTAATTCATAATATACATATTCAAAAAACTCATTTTCTGTATGGAAAAATTAAATTGAACACTAAGGTCCAGCCTGTAAGCATTCAATTTATGTTTACATACACAGGATCTATTTTTATTATGAGAAAAAATACCATAATTGATTTTCCCTTGGAAGAAAATACTCGGCAACATTTTTACTAAACAAAATTTTAACCTTTCCGTTTCGTGGTCGGTGTTGGGTCTTTTGGGTAAGACAATGTTATGGTCTCAGCTTTTTTATCTGCCAATGATTTGCTTCCACGAGCGGGAAGCATTTTCAAGGCTACTTATGCTTTATTTTTTACAGATATAATATTATTTAGTAATCAAGCAGTCTTCCTCTATTGACAATTTTTACAAGACTTTAGCCCTCTATTGTTCGCAAACTTTGCAAAGAAAAGCACATCTAGTGTTTACCGCAACTCTTTGTGAAACAGAAATTTAGTTTTAAAATATTACACAACACATTTTGTTAATCTTGTAATTCATGGGTCTGGTCGACAGCTCAGTTGGTAGAATGCTTGTATTCCATATCGAGAGTTTGGGTTTGAGACTTGAGTCCCACAGAGGGCATCAAAAATGATTTACCATTTCAATGTTTATTTCAAACCCAAAATAAAATACGGGCATGTTTACAGAAGAAATGATTACCAGCCCCCTTGGAAGCTGGGAAACCCCCACTTTAACTGAAGTGGTTGGCATAAGGCCGGCTCTTACCTGTAAAAATAAATATATTCACTCGCCACATGCGACCCCTTGGGGGAGAACGCAGCTAAGTTGCGTGTGAAACAACGTCTCCTATAAATCAAGATGACGGGAATAACAGCATCACAAGATTGTGTTTTTTTATACATTGTGTCTAAGTGAAGGCGCTAAAAGGTTGCGAACAACAGAGGGTTAAAAGACAATTGGAAAATCCAAATAAACTGTAATAAGAGTTGCTAAGGACCAAATGTGGCAAAATAGGATTTTTTCAATTAGATAAATACATAGAAATGATGAGAACATGATTTTGAGTGTTTCTATGCACTCATCTCATTTTCGAAGACATGTAATAGATTGCCGCATTTGGTTCTGTACAATCAGTTCAGACTGTAAAATTTAAGCTGAAGTCAACAGATAATTATTGTTTATCGTTTGTGCTAAGAGACATTAAGTAATTATCATATAATTTATCTATTTAAGATCTAATTTAATCAGTTCGTGAAGAGTATTTTATCTCGTAGTAGGCAATGGTAGGTATTGCAAGATGGCCGCCAGCTCGCAACACTAGCGCCACCTGCTGGCGTGTTAGGAACCTTGTGTCAGCGAGGTGTCTGCGACATTGGGGGAGGCGTCTGCAACGTCGGGGGACTATCCCTCTTTTCCTCTGTAAACATACAAAAATCAGTCAATAACATGGAATAATCTTAGATAGGGTCATATCAGACACAATGTGTTCTGCCGGATTGTCTGCATTACCAGACAAACTGTGTGAAAGCTTTCATACATCTCCATACACTACTGACTTAAATTAAAAATTAGGCTGATTTATTTGGTGAGCGCTGTTTTTATCTGTATCACACCTCAAGAACCCTCTGCGAGCTTGGTCGTTGCTGTAGAAAGCGCCGATTCTCAAGCAAGACCCAGTTGTTGTAAGGCTGGATGGACCTTTTGATGACCGGTCTTTTGTAAAGGTTCATGAATTTTTCAACCCAGCGAAGAGCAAATTTCCAAAAATATAAATGGTATGTTTTTGCGCTCCGCCGGGATTCGAACCCACAACCTTGAATTTACGAGTCCAAAGTGTTACCACTGGACTACGGACTGGTTGGTGACTTTTGACCCGGCACCAGATAAAAACAACATAATTACAGAAATGGTGGTAGAATTTGTCTAGCGTGAAATGTCCGATAGGGTTCATCAATTGGAAGCTTTCAAAATGTGGGTGCACCGATGGATGCTATGCATTCCTTTGACAGGCATGGTCAGCAACACAAGTGTTCTTCGCAGAGCCCGCATTTAAAGGGAGTTGTTGACCAATATCAATGCCTGTAAGGTGTCTTACTTGGGGCATTTACTGCGAGGAAAGAAGTACGCATTGTTGCACCTGACCCTTTAAGGAGAAATAGAGGGTTGACAAGGTTTTGGGAACCAAATAATTTCCTGGCTGAGGACCTAGATGGGAGTAAGGACAGTAGGGAAACTGTTCAGGACCGAGAGACCTACATTTAAGTGATTGAATTCCCCTATATCTGCAATGGGCTTCTTTTCGATTCTACTTGATGAAACTGTTATTCATCAGCATGCATCCATATGACTCTAGGTTCTAGTCAAGGTTTAAAATTTCACGCTGAAAAATTCCTTATTCTCCGAAGCTCCAGCTCCGATAAATAATGGCAACAGATTTAAGCAAGACTCTCCAGTGTTAACACAATCTCCCCAAAGCAACGGGTCTAAATTTAATTTACAGAGTGTACTGGGCCACACGAAAATTAAAGAAAAGCAAGTATTGAATGTTATACTTACGCGATAAATATCTTAAACGGGCTTCTTCCCTTTCCGCAGCGTCGAAGTACCACAACGTGATGGCGTATCTGGTCATGAAAGCGGGCTGCACTTCATGAGGATTGCGGCGATCTGACCAGAAGAAGATTATCCTGTCCAGATGTGGCTCTATGTCTGCTGTTACCTCTCCACCCATGGGGAATATCCTGAAACAGTCCAGTCATCATTTTAACTTTTCAAACGTTTTGAGAATTCTATTCAATAAGTTATTCCAGTCTGTACTCTAGTATGGACTCGTGAACGGAAGGTCGTGGGTTCGATTCCTGTATATTTAATGTTCAAATTATGCTCTTCACTGGGTTGAAAAATTCATGTACTCTTGCCAAAGACCAGTCAACAAAGGCGTCAAGAGTCTTTCTTAAATATGGCGCTTTCTTTAGTGGCAAACAATAAGATCCAGCACCCCAGAGGCCAGGTTCTCAATCGGTGGTGATGAGACTTCAAGCCCTGGTATGGATTACAAGCATACTAACAACGAGCCATCAACCGGATTAGAGTTGTAGTTCAAAAAGCTTCAGCTGAGCCATCATGAGCAATAGTTTTGGCGTTTGTTTGAAATATAAGAGGAGGATGAGTTTGAGCAATGTATCTGCCATAATAAAATGTATCATTCCTTGTAAGGGGCTGTCCATATATTACGTCATTCGCATTAAGGGGGGGGAGTCTGGTCTGCAGATGATGGCAAATGATGTACGAGTACCAAAAGTGACGTCGTTCTTGTAAATACCAATTTCTACAAAATATACAAAATATTATGTAAGTAATATACCATTATGAATTATTAAGTTCATCCATTATTACAGCAAGAGTGAGGGGGGGGGGGGTCATAAGATAATGACTATAGGATGATTGTAAGGGGGGGGGGGGTCGAAAATCGGCCAAAATCGATGACGTAATTTATGGACGGCCCCTAAGGAGTGCCCTTGAGGTATGACACAAAAATAGCACTCTTTCAATGTATAAAATTGAATAAATTATCCTCATACATATAAAATGTCAGTTTATTTATTCTGAGATGTAGTCGCCTTTTGGCAGTGCTCCCACATTGTCAGTGAGATAATAAGTCGATGAAAAGGCTGTCAGGTACCTCAGCATGCCTCCACATGACTCCGGATGCCAGTCCTGGTTCAGGTAGTAGATGGCTGTGATGCAGCGCCCGTCTCTGTTGGGGTTGTCCACGTGCCGGACATAGTGAGTGCCGAAGCCAGGGTAACAGGCCACCATCGCCTGGAAACAAGAAACAACAAGTTTAAGATAGGTGTTACAGATGTCTGAACGGAGTGAGCCCGTTGCAGGACTGTCCACCTAGAATTGGCTGTCTCCAGATGTTGTCAGGGTAGTCAGAGTTTCCAATGGCAATATCGTTTTGATTCTTCTGCAGAGTACTTAATTGCTCTCTTACAACAGTTTTTACAGAATAATCCCTATACAAGGTGTATTAATATGATGAGGTTACACAATGCTAAGTGCATACATTGAATATTAGAAAGAGAACATATTCCGGATGTAAAATATTTATAAATTAAAGTTATTGTGAAGTTTGAGGTATTTTAATTATGGTTTTCTCTTGCGCTTTCATTCAAATTTATCATCAAAGGTATTTCCATTCATTTAAATGTTGTAAACGGATTATTATTGTGTAAGATTAAGAAATTAGACATGTAGGAAAGTACAAACAAAATATTATTCTCTGACAATGTCCATCAGTCCATGTCAGGTCAAGTATTGAATCCTTCAAACAGGGAATGAAGACACACCTCTTCATCGTTTTTAACGCTGAAAGCGCCCTTGCAACGACAGAAGGTGCTCTACAATTCTACAAACCACCTTCATCATTATTGGTGGATATTTTTTTAGCGATAAAAGAGTATGGATCTCTATGCCAAGTATACAACTCTACGTTTAATCTCAATGTGCATTAATATCAAGCAAGTGTGCAAGTACATCATTGTAAAAAAACTATCTCCATTGCTTAAATACTGCGGGGTGCTAGTCCAAGTATAAACATTATATAAACTCCCCTCCATTGCGTAAATCCTCTGCGGCACTACAACAAGTGTCATAGACCCCTAGAGTCTTTAGAATCTAGGGAGTCTCCCGCACAGGATTTCTTAAAAAAAAATAAAAAAAAAAACGAAAAAGTGTATGTATGAAAAGAACATCACACACTGCTATCGCGCCTTCCATGCATTTTCCTATTTACGCGATCGAGGGTAGTTTTTGTAGTTTTTGCATTTTTTTATACTCGGGGCACAGCTATCTCCTGAGAGGGCAGGCTTCATGCAATGTAAAAAACTTAGGTTTCCGCTTACTTCGCTTCGATCTACATAGATAGGTTAGATACATCGCCACCTTAAAGGTAAAACTGAATAAGTGCTATTCACTGATTTCATAAATCATGGGTTAAACATTTCATTGGGCAAAACTGTCTAACTACTCATAGCAAGTGAAAAGTAAAAAAAAAAAAAATAGTAAGTGAACTAATTATATGGAAGTGCTCATGATACGATTCTAAACTACAGGATTTTCACACTTTTTATAGTGTTTTCTATAGAAAATAGGGGAAAATGTGCATTTATCTTACCTATTCAGTTTTACCCATTGAGGTTTTACCTTGGTGTCGATATATTGTATCAAAGAAAAAACTGGAGAAGAAAAAGTATATACAAAGGTCACAAGTAATAGCGGTGGAGATATGCAATACCATTCCTTATGTAGGTTAGTCGGTGGGAGCAAGATTACGTGACTCAGAGCACATGAAGCGCAAAGGGCCGCCATCGCCCCTTTTCGGGGAAAAATATTGTAATAAAATGTGACGAAACCTCAAGAGACGCCAGTGCGGCAACTACAAATCAAAATTATTAATTTATCGTTTCGACTTTCGTAGAGATGCTCTCTTTTCCGTGTACATAATTTATTATTTAAGTTGCATAAGAAAATGTAGTAATCTTACCTACCTACCTACCTACCTACCTTACCTACGATATTTAAAAATGATCCATTTTTACAGTAAAGGTGGTCAACTTCATACCAATCTATAAGTTATAAGTATACAGGCAAAAAACAACAAATTAATATTATTCGTTTTTCGTTTAACTTTTGTATACATGCCTTCTTTTACGTCTCGATTTTTGATAAGCTATGTATTTACATTCAGTACTAGCGCTTACAAAAAAAAATGATAGTAAATAAAACTGCGCCTTTAGTTCTTATTGGATAAAATATATCAAAATCTAGTTATATACGCAAAAAAGATTATGACAAAAAAGATAAATGTAAACAAAGAAAGTCTGTCAGATAACGATGTCATTCAGGGATAAAATAAAGATAAACTTCCAACTAAAACTAAAAATAAATATTTTTTTGTTTATTTTTATAGTACATGGTATTGAAGACGCGTTGATGTGTAATATAAGAGTTAAATGCGTTCTTTTTACACAATTCACATTATTAAAACACAGACAGCTGACAATTCGTAGTTTATCCGCGATAGGTTTGACCTTAAACGTTAAGGAAAAACTTGAGTTATTTTGACAATCGCAGTTTAATGGAGTAGTGGACCAATTCATTTTGAATTTGCATGGTAAGTAGGTACTTATAAAACAATGATAGAATGTATAGCGTAAAAAAACTATTCACTATTCAGTAGCGGCACACAAGATTTTCCTCAGGTTAAGTCCTAGAAGCCAAGCATATTTTGGGCATGGATTATACTTCAAATAAATGTAAAATTTAATGTCATACAGAGATCTAGTTACAGAAACACCAAAAATTGAACTGCAGACTAACAAAGTAAATCGAAAGATCGTTTAGAAACCTCCCGAAGTGATCGCATGCGGCACTTATTCATTTTAACATGTAAGGGGGCCGATCTTACGCCAATCCCTCCGGTTGAAGTGATTGGCACAATAAATGAGAACCTACTCCTTAGGCACCTGAGAAGCCCCCACTTCAAATGAAGTGGTTAGCGTTAGGTTGCCCCCCTTACCTGTAAAGATAAATAGATTCCACAAAACAAATTTAGCCCCTTCGGGAACAACGCGATATGAAATTGCTCCATTTATGCAAACTCTTTGACTTCTAGGTTGGTATGAGGGTAACAACACACATTGTAAAAATGGTTCACTTTGCCAATATCACCCCTGTTTCAGAGAAGGTCGGCAAAAGTTGCAGAGTTTATGTTCATTTGCGGTTTGGATTTAAATTTGTAAGTACACATGCAGCATTTGTAAGCGCAAACATACACGTGTCTGATCATAAAGTTTTTTCGGGTTAAACCATGTTCTATTTGCAGTATTTTTATCTGCCAACGTTTCATTACCTCGAGCGGGGAACATTTTCAAGGCTCGAAGCGACGCGACGGGGCACCTTTATCCTCCGTTTACTTTTGGCAACTGGCTGGCTTTTTTACACGTGTCTGTTTGTGAACTTGCATTTTATATGAATTTTAAATGTTGATATATCTTGGCAACTTAGATTATAGATAACCTTAATCTATTTATATTATTGATTATTTATAGTTACATTTCTAAAGAGTGTAAGTATTCGTTGCCTTGCATTTTACTGCACCGCCTTCATTGCGCTCGCAGTTACCGCAATGGCCGCCAGTCGTCAGCTGTGGCAGGGCGCACGTGCTGCCGTGGGAACAGGGAATGGCGGATGCATGTGGGGCAGGGAGAGGGGGAGGGGGGAGCTACAGGAGAAGGGCAGGGAGTAGAGGGGGGGATGACACGCGGCCTACGTGAGACGCCAGACATACGCAAAAGCACGTTAGGAAAACCAGAGCGGAAGCCGGAACCGGAACGGCTTTCTTGTATGCTCAGCGCTCCCAGGTCCAGTGAGGAACTTGGTAAAAAAAGTGTATAATTTTGATAGATGAGTGATGACGATATGCATATTAACAACGTCCTACTTTCAAGTCAAAAATAATATTCTATGATTTTACATTTGAAAAAAACTTTCGAAAATTTTGTACGGTTTCGAAACGGATAATATGCGATCCCTCATTGGAATTTGTAGCCCCCGCGACGTCATTTTAAAGTATCCACAACGCTGCTAGTATTGCAATGTCTATAAGAGGAATATAACACATACGAAAATTCAACCCAAGTAGCGTTTTGCCCGTAGATTCAAATTTCATTTTTTGAACACAAATAACTTGGTTAAAAAAACAATCATGAAGTTTTGCGACAAGCAAATTAAAATGAATTGAAATTGCCAAGAAAAACAAATGTGAAATTTCCCTATCACAGGACTATGGGCCAAGGATCTTAGCAAGCAATATAAGTCCCAATCGAATGACGCCTTTCTTTTGCCAGCACTTAGTCCCAAATTAATTTATTTTCACGGCGGAATAACGTCGTATGATTATATGATAGTGTCCTAAGCAATATATTCCAAAATGTCAGTTATCTTTTTCACAAGCAACTCATTGGTTTCAATTCAAGCAAAGTAATTAAATGGTACAAACTCAATGTTAACGCTATTCTTCCCTTATTTATGGCAATAGTTTTGGAGCCCCGTAGGCGTAGGAGGAACAACACATATCTGTCAATATATTCTGTAAGAACGCTGGTGTGGTTACAGAGTTACAGTAACAGTTATAGATGGGTTATTATAGATTATTATAAGAAAGAACGTTACATATTTTATTGATTTAAAAATTATCGTCAAGAAAATGACCTTTGGAGGTGGCTAATTGAATTTAAATTGGCTTTTTATGCCTTTTGGCAATGAAAAGCAGAAAATCCTGATGATCTAATTGTTTTCGCAATAAAATTACGTCTTTATAGAAAGTACAAAACTGCATACCAAAGGCTTAACTAATGACAGCATTAATAGCTATTTATACAGTCCTAAAACTAATTATTGCTAGAAGCTTAATACTTGTCCGCCACATAATATTTGATAACACAATAAATGATAAGAATAAGCATTCATGACCTACGGCAATAATGTAAGTTGCGAGGCAATTTGAGTCCCCATTTTACGTAAATCCTGAATAATAATAATTTTAAATAGATTCATATGTTTGTTCCACACAACAACTTCTATACACATGCAATGCCAAAAAATATAATAGCACATTTAGTCGGTGTTATAGCCGCGGGGATCAAGACAGGTTATTTGGAACCGGATAACGCTGGTTCGAATCCCGCGACAATAACTTCGACCCTGGTTCAACAGATGCCGTTGCATGCACACAAGCTTCTGCTTTCGCATGAAGACAACTGGCCAGGTAAAATAGGTTGGTGGATTGCATTCCTTTCCACAAATCTATTTTTTTAGAAAAAAAAAAAAAACATAAGAACCCCTAAGTACATATATTGAAAATACAACACCACCCCAAGTGACTGATTTCCATTTTTGTTTTATCTAACCCTACATTTTCTTCTTCTTCTTCCTCAATCTTTTTTAGTCCACTCCTGGACGTAGGCCCCCTCCAATTTTCTCCATGTTTCTCTATCAGTCGCTGTTTCCAGCCATCCTCTGCCTGCAGTTCCCTTGATGTCATCCAGATCATAATCTTGTATATAGCGTTAAAATAGACCATAACGCGTGCAACGAATAATATAACAGTTTTAAAATGAAATTTAAAATTATACTTCAGTTGAGTCATTCGCTGATCCACATTAATTTCTAATTTGTTTGTCAATAGCAAAGGTCAAACTTTCATGTCTGGAATGTTTTTGACTCTTTGCAGTGCACGTGCTTTTGGTCACGTACACACAAATTATTTCATGCGTAATTATGTGAATAAATTACAAAACGCATTTGTAAGCTCTACTACAGTAAAATTTTAATTCTAGACCAAATAGCTGAAGTTAATACGAAGGTGTGAAGACGCTAGAAAGCCGATTCAACCACACAAGGTGTGGAAAAAAACGAAACTGAAACGGAGGAAGTAGGCTATTTTTCTAAAATACGTTTTATACGCGTAAAACTACATAATATGCAACTATTTGTAAATAAAATTATAAAATCACTACATCAACGATGACGATCAGTGAAGTTTTTCATACTTTACGGAAGAACATTCAATATTCTTTGACTTCCAGGTTGGTATCTATAATCTATAATCTAAGTTGCAAGGATATATTCATTTAAAGCTCTCAGATGTATGCCCACAAACCAACAAGTGTAGTTCGCGCTTACAAATGCTGAATGTGTACTTACAAATAAAATCCAAACCTCAAATGAACATAAGCCCCACAACTTTTGCCGACCTTCCCTGAAACAGGGGTGACATTGGCAAAGTGAACCATTTTTTACAGTATGGGTGGTCAGCCTCATACCAACCTATAAGTCAAGGAATATGAATAATAAATTACATTTAAATATAAAAAAGAACAAAACCTTACAAAGAAATCTATACAAAAAAAGTCAAAAATTTCCTATGCAAAAAATGTAGCAAATGAATACACCAACATTAGAAATCAACATTGCAGATTAGCCGCCACTTCTTCCTGTTCTTTTTTTTTAAGAAATCCTGTGCGGGAGACTCCCTAGGGGTCTATGACACTTGTTGTAGTGCCGCAGAGGTGTACGAGCTTGGTCGTCACTACAAAGCGCCAATACTCAAGCAAGACCCAGTTGCTGTAAGGCTGGATGGACCTTTGGTGACCGGTCATTGGTAAAGGTTAATGAATTTTTCAACCCAGCGAAGAGCAAATTTGGCATACTTCTTTCATTTCATCCAGAGTCATAACCTTTTTCATACAAGTCCTCCTTTTATTATGACTCTGGATATCCCATTCATTCGCTATTTCAGAGATTTGATCCTTCCATACTTTTCTCGGTCTTCCTCTACCACGACATCCATCTATTCTAGCAACATATACTTTCTTCGTCAATCTTTCATCACTCATTCTCTCCATTTGCCCGAACCATCTTAACATACTTCTTTTAATCTTCACTTTCACACTTTCCCTTACACCACATTCTTCTCTTACAAAATCATTCCTCACCCTGTCACTTCGTTTTTTCCCAATCATACTTCTTATTTACTAATTTCCCTTTCACTCACCGTCCAGGCTTCACTTCCATAATAATAATAATAATATTAGGATGATTTATTTGGTGAGCGCTGTTTTTGTGTGTATCACACCTCAAGAGCCCTCTGCGAGCTTGGTCGTCGCTGTATAAAGCGCCAATTCTCAAGCAAGACCCAGTTGTTGTAAGGTTGGATGGACCTTTCAGTGACCGGTCTTTGGTAAAGGTTTATGAATTTTTCAACTCAGCGAAGAGCACATTCGAAATATAAATGGTATATTTTTGTGCTCCGCCGGGATCCGAATCCACAACCTTCCATTTACGAGTCCGAAGTGTTGCCACTACGGACTACGGACCGGTCCAAGATGCCAACGACACGCGGTGTACCTGAGCGGTCACCCATCCAAGTACTGTCCGCGCCCAATGTTGCTTAACTTCATGTGAACATATACATACATCAAGGTTGGCACTAGTATACCACCGTGCACCGCCAATCTAACATTTTTTGAGAGATTTTGGTTCCTGGCGATGCAAGCGGTCGCACCCAGTACACACCTGCCTTTCATTATTCTTCTTTCAAATTCACCGTCCATTCTTCCATTCAGTATGAGGCTGTAAAAACTGGTTCTATAATCTCCTTTGCCAATATCAACCATCAACCCTGTTTCAGTCAAGGTCGGCAAGAGTTACGGGGCTTATATTAATTTGAGATTGTTTTTTTTTATGTTTTAGGTTCACATGAAGCATGTGTGAACTTTTACGTGTCTGCTTATGGGAATACATGCCACATGAATTTTAAATGTAATACATCTTTGAAACTTAGATTATAGACGTAAGTGTATTACCTAATATATAATCAATACTAATACATAATCAAGGGTAAATATTTGAACATAACGATTTTCCAAAACTCTAAGTTTCAACGTATTTCACTAGAAGTTGTGTGATGAAAAGGTTCAGACTCCAGCTCTGGGCGCATTTTATGCTCAAGTGCATTGAAAATGAAAACTGTGCGTTACCACACGTCGCCGTATAAGTGTAATAGGTACAAAATATCAAGTACCAGTGGCAGGTGGCAGGTACCAAGTACAAAGTACCAAGTTACAAGTATTATGTTCTAAAAGAGTATGTATCACGTGGGCATTTATTATTTTCGTCAAGGTGGAACAGAACCAAAATGAAGGAAAAACAGCCTGAAAGCATGACGTATAATATAAATATAACAAATAAGTCCCACGTAAAAATTAACAAGCAAGTATAACTTGGACCGGTCCGTAGTCCGTAGTGGCAACACTTCGGACTCGTAAATGGAAGGTTGTGGATTCGGATCCCGGCGGCGTGTTCCCATTCCCCGACCTAAAAGGAATCTTTACTCAGACAGCACACGGAAGTATCATACCCTAAATCTGCCGTTATTGTTTCTTACACTTTATGGTCTTAGCAAAAAAGTGACAGTAATGAAAAAAATCAAGCATGTTTATTAATTTTTTATCTTAATTATAAAGTTTAAACAAAATATATAACTTAAAAATTGCGACCACAAAAAAATATTTAAAAAAATACGTTTTTTTCACTTCTGTAGCTACTTTCTCGTGTGTGCTATGTTTTGGAATTTTTTTTTTTCATTCTATTTATAGAACTATACATTGTCTAGTGTAGTATCGAAACCGTTTTTTTATAATGTCAATAGTTTTTGAGTAAATATGGAAAAACTGAAACTACTTGATGAATTAATTTTTTTCCGTGTGCTTGTCTGAGTAAAGATTCCTTTTAGGTCGGGGAATGGGAACACGCATCCCGGCGGAGCACACAAAATATACCATTCATATTTCGAATGTGCTCTTCGCTGAGTTGAAAAATTCATAAATCTTTACCAAAGACCGGTCACTGAAAGGTCCATCCAACCTTACAACAACTGGGTCTTGCTTGAGAATTGGCGCTTTCTGCAGCGACGACCAAGCTCGCAGAGGGCTCTTGAGGTGTGATACACACAAAAACAGTGCTCACCAAATAAATCATCCTAATATTATTATTAGGTATCAAATATAATGTGAGAAAATATTTTGGCACATATGTACGCAATGTTCGTCCTACGAGGAGCTGAATTAGATTGCCATATTAGATAGGGAAGAATGGCGAAAATGATTGATGAATATTGCTGCAAGATAATCTTAAGATTGAGACAGAAGTGCAAGATAAAATGGCCATTTACAAGTTCTGTTTGATCAACTTCAGAATTAACTAACGAAACCAAAAAAAATAATAGAGAAACCATCATGAAAGCAGGACATATGGTCACGTAAACCAATTAGGCAATTACCTACCTAGTATCAAGTATGTAGTAAGTAACTAGTACTTGCTAAGTAGCATGTAAGCAAAATAGGTAGGTATTAAAGACGTTTATCAAACATCATGCAAAATAAATAGTTACCTAGGTAAACATTATGTTTTCCTAGATTCTCTAGTAATTTAATATCTTCCTACCCCACAGGTTTTTTTTTCAGTTTTTTGCAACTTTTTTTACAATCAATTTTAATTGAGACCCAGAATGACAATTTACACAAAATTTTCAACAAAGAAAAAATATCGAATTAATCATTTCTCCTAGGAAGGGTAAAATATTATTCTTATTCTTTTTCATCATGAATCCTTCGCTAAACTTAAACCTTTCAAAGTATAAACAGACTGAGTGATAGCAAGAGCCAAATATGTATTCCTTTGCAAAATATACAAATCTGTTTCATCCGGATCAGGAAAACCCCTGAAAATCATGTTTGGCATGAGACTGGCATTCAAACCTTACTTGTAAAAATAAGAAATTCCACAAGTGTACGAAGGGAATGTAAAATATAAGCATGGAAGAGGAAGACCGAGGAAAAAAGGATTGATCATACTAAGAACTAGAATCAGAAGTGAGAAAAAAGAAGAGTGATGAATGTTGAGGTGATGAAAAAAGTGTGCCAGGACAGAACAAAATTAAGACACATATGCTGGCCACCAGTGGAATGGTGGCTGGATACAGATGCCACAGATGCCAAAAATATTTAGTGAAACTTAATTTGAATTTTAGTGTGGGAGAAGGTGTGAATAATAAGCATGTAACACAAAA
Organism: Agapetus fuscipes; assembly: GCA_951799405.1. Taxonomy (NCBI): domain Eukaryota; kingdom Metazoa; phylum Arthropoda; class Insecta; order Trichoptera; family Glossosomatidae; genus Agapetus; species Agapetus fuscipes. The sequence continues at coordinate 8,953,254 of OX637349.1, read as the reverse complement.
AAATACAATGGAATATTGTGTTTGGAGATAAGATATTCAAACACATACTGGCTCTTATATGATTTTGAGATAAAATATGCAAATTTGAGATAAGTTAAAATGGGTCAGCTCAATATTGTATGTAACCAGGTCAGTGGCTGTAACAAGCAATACTTCTTATGAAAATTATGAATGGTTGATGGTAGACATTCATAGGACAAAATATTAATGAAGTCCACAAAAATGGCATTCACATAAAAACTGTGATTTTTCAGTTTCTTAGAGAAAAGTGCAAGTAATTAATACTTTATAATTGGTTGTTAAGGACCAAGTTACATATTTCTAGGACCATTTCCAAAAAGTGACTAAGCTTAACATTTAGTGCAGCTTAGTCACAGGGACGATTGTTTTTGTTTAAATTCAATACAGTATCAATCACTTGAAATATTAATTATAGGAACATATCAACCATCAGTATCTGATAACAATGTATTTGATACAATCCAAGTACTTCAGAATAATTTTATACAGTTTGTAGATTAATAGATTGGACACAGAAGCCAGTAACTGTTTGCTTCCATATTATGAATACCGGAATGCATCCACCCGCCGTATCTTATCTGTTGCCTGAGTAGAAGAAAGTACAATGCCACATTTAAAGTGGAATAATGGAATAAGCAAGATACATTTATCACAATTTGCAACACTGGGCTGATAACGACAGCGCCTTGTAGTGTATGGGATGTGTTTTAAATCGCAATACATTTATTTGAGATACGACAACCATGCATGCGATCACGTAGAATTCAATCAGATCTTCAGCTTGAATTTGTGATACGTGCCCATCACAATTTAAGTATCTTTGGAGGAGGATTTTGCTAGCAAAAATACATGTTTGTTTGTTCTTTGCTTTCCCTGCGTTAATATCTTCTACAAAACAGATGACAGAGAAGACGAAGATATTACGTTTTTCTGCTGCATTTTATTTTTTTTTTCACAAGATAAGATACCAAAGGAGGGATGCGCATTTGTGAATCTTGAAGAAAATTGTACAATTATAAGAAACAGCAATAAAGGCTTAACAACACTGAATAACATATTTTGCTTTTCCAGAGATATGGTAGGATGTTATTGCAATTGACCGTTGTAAATCCCACAACAAATATGTGAATTGATCAACCACTTCAACGGACAAATCATCACTAGAATGAACACTGATTCCGCAGAATCAAACACTCATTAAATCATGCATGCGTACAAAAGCATCACAAATTCCATAGGAATCAATATTTATCTTACCTTTGTTCTTCCATTGATGTTATAGCATCCCAGCTTGCCGTTGTCCTGAGACTTGTTGGTCCTGAGAACTAGAGTATCCACCTGACAAATAAACAATAAGACAGTTATAACATTATTCACACACGCAGCTCACAAATATATAATATAAAAGAAAAAACCCTAAGATTCCTTCAATAAAACAATTTCACACAACTTGTGTTTTTTAATGAAATAAGAATCATCTATAAATGTAAAAATGATTTGAATTGATATTAACCCTTTTGGGTACAGAATTTTTTCCACATTTAAGAGCGCTCTCAAAAATTTGTAATTTTAAAATTCGTATTCGTTTAGTTCGTATATATGCCACAGGCGTTCGTCGGTAGTATTTGAAGGTACGTATAATAACTTATAATATCTGTGGACTAGAAATTATTTTAAACAAAAAAGACATATACATAGATATATGTGTCAACTTACTTACGAAAATGGTCATTAGTAATAAAAATAACAAAGAACTTCACAGTTGCATTTCCATGTGTACAAAAAACTCGGCACAATGAAAAAAAAATCTTGAATGTTGATACCATTTCAAATAACGGCTGCCCACTAGACCGGAATTAACTAGAGTTGACAGATAACACACGTTATAAATATTGTGATCGCCAAAATTCGTGTCAATATGTCATATTTTCAAGTTGTATATCCATATTTTAACTTTATCACTCATTTCATTATAACCACTGCAACGTGTGACAGGAGAGAAACGCAAGTGGTAGCATGTCGCTGCCTTAGTTCTTGTTTGCCTTATAGACCATTAAGCTAATTTTACATTAGAATTTTTTAAAATAGTGGTCTATATAGTGCATACACGCAGTATTTCTTAGTAAATATTTAGTTTTTCACATACTGTAAAATTGCATTTGCTTTCTCGCAATTTCGCTTTCTTGAAGACTAGAATTATTTTTTTGCGTATGATCCGTAGGATGAAGAATGTCGACCGATTATTTCTAAAATAGTAATGATAAATTTCTAAGTTAAGTATCGAAGTCTTAATCTAAATTAAAGTTGCAAAGATATATATCATTTCAGATTCATATTAAATGCATTCCCACAAGCACACACATAGAAGTTGAACATAAGCCCTGCAACTTTTGCCGACCTTCCCAGAAGCAGGGGTGACATTAGCAAAGTGAACTATCTTTGTACAGTATGGGTGGTCAGCTTCATACCAACCTATAAGTCAAGGAATGTATTATTAAGAAATTGTTGATTGCAAAAAATAATGTTTTTGTAAAAATGTAACATGGAAAATCGTAAAATGTACTCGCTTCGAAAATGTTGCATATCACTTACGGACGAATCAAAAGTTTGTTATGAGAGAGTTTTAGCTAAAAAAAAAAAGTGGAGCAGCTCCGTCCTCTGTGAGCGTTGGCGCTCGTCTAAGGTTTACGCCGCGAAGCATGCATATAAAAGTAATTTGTAAAATAATAATAAAAAATAGATCTTGTGAAATAAAAAATTTGAAAAAAAATTAAAACTAAGCTCAAGATTATATTGTTCAATATTTGAAAATAATTGGGCACAAATAACCATTTTTTGAGATTTTATTCGAAGATACAATGTACACTTTTTTGTCAGTTTTTGCTTCTAGATTTTTTTTTAAATTCAGTTTTCTTCATCTCAATCACATTTTAAATCACACCACCAACTAAAACAGGATATAAAGTATTTTGTAATTTTTTTTCAGATTTCAAAATACCACCAATTTACAGAAAAACTGGTTCAAAAATTGTATGTTTTCCACTTACCGCAAGAAGGTGTTCGTAATTTTTATTTTTTCAAGTAATAAAAGCGTTTATAGACATATATTATTTGATTCATATTGCAAATGAAATGTTTAACTAACTCTAACAGTTGTCAAAATTTTATATTTGTCCATATTTATTGAAAAAAAATAACGTCAAAAACTGTGTTTTCGAGAAATTTCCTAGCACCCTCTTAAAGCATTCCTCTTTCGACTTGTTTTTACCTATACAGAAATTGATTTCTCACCTTTATTCACAAATTAACACTTTATTTTTACAATGTCAACTTCATACTTTTAAAATTTGATGGCATGCATAGATAAAACCGCACTGAGTCCAAGAGACTTACAAAGGTTTAAAAAATAACACAAAATTAACTTGAAATAACAATTCTTGAATTTTAACTGAATCTTCAATAAGCCTCGTAGTTAAAAATGCATGATCATTGTAGATATTTCATGTAAGAAAAGGATAAGAGAAATTTCTCTGAAATAGCATTCCATCTCCATCATACAAAAATACACAAAATTAATGTGAAACAACCATTCTTGCTTTATAACTGAATCTTCAATAAGCCTCGTGGTTTCCTGGATTAGAGACACATCTGTTAGATGGTATTTCATCTCACCGTGTGTATCAGATGCCCAATATGAGTGCACCCCTGCTCCTTGCCTTCTATCCACGTAATCTTGTCTCCTCTCACCGACTTGGTGTCAGTGGGTCTCTTGTTGGACACCAGCTGTCCGTCCTGCAACAACATTTACTTCCTTATTTCAACTCGTTATAAACAAGACTTATAAACGAGAGCATGAGAGTGAAAGTACAAAGAATACAATAATATAGTTCGGGCATTTTAAAGGAATGGACAATGGATGACCGACAAAAAGACTACAAAAAGGGAATCTCAAAGGAAAGTGTGGGATGGGAAGACTGAGGAAAGAATGGATTAATCAAATATGCATGATTTCAAATGACTGGAACCTACAGAGTGAGAAAAAAAATAAAATGCATGGAGAGAGTGATGAATGTTCAGGAGATGAAAGTGTGGAGGTAATTCTGGATTTAAGCTTTGTTCCAATTAAAAACTTTGTAATGAAGAAAAAAAATAGTTTTGATTTATTATTAAGTTTATTAGTTATTTCGTTTTGGAAGTCGATACCTCTCATCAACGGGTGTAAACTTAAAAGTTATGGTAAATTTAAACAAAACTATTTTTACTACAAATTTAAATAATACAGTCACAATGAGGTCCACACGTGAATTGACATAGACAAGATAAGAACGTTACACAGACAGATTTCTAAGAAAAAGGCAGCTAACACATATTTTGCTGTTATTTGCTGAGGAGCATAGTCTGATACAAGTGTAATATTTGCATGCAGATAAAAAAACTTTACTTAAATTAAAAATTTGCCCATTTCAAACATTTTTGAATTTGGAGCTTTTTTCTTGGCAAGCAAACACCAGTCATGTATAGGAGTGCCGCCCTTATCAACCAGTAACATTTTTTTTTTGCCTTTTTCCTAGCAACCCAGCCGAGTGACTTAACAATGTTGTCTATGTCACTTCACGTGCGGACCTCATTTGTGTGTGTTCTGCATTGTATGCATGAAGTTAAAGAAGCTGTGCTCACCCGGAACACCCCCATCTGGTACATGTCCCGCACCTCCTGCAGGATCTTCAGCCCCATCTCCTTCCCCAGCAAGTCATCGATGACGCACATGCCAAAGTGGTTCATGTCATGGATGATGCACTTGGAGATGTCATCCAGGGTCTCTCCGCGCCCAAAGTTCAGGGGCATGGGGTGCAGGGCGCAGGGGGCGGAGGGCAAGGACACACTGGGGAACTCCTTGTAGCGCCTCTGCCCCACCAAACCCTGGGACTTCCCCACATTATCAGGTTTAATACTAGCAGAATTAATATTGTTCTTTTCCACACTGTCTAAGATTTTCAACGCGGAGATCGGCATTTCCAACGAGCTAGCTTCGTCCGAATAACCGTTAATGGATTCCAATACTTCCTCTGGATTAAAGTCAACTAAACTGTCAAAGGTATTGTCGATATTTGCACCGTTTGATGGCTTCTCGAACAGAGCGTCGTACAGCATCCCGCTCGTGCTGGAGGCGCGCGAGTGACTGCCGCCGAGAGGGGAAGCGCCCGCGGCCCTCCTCCCCTGCATCTCCGCAAACTTCTTGCACTCGGACTTGTGCCGTTTGTAATCGAACTTCTGGTGCTCCCTGCTGCAGTAGAGTGTTATTTTGCAGCGAGAGCAGCGCTGCAGATTGCTAATAGAAGCACACACTTCACAAGCGGAGAAAATCCCTTCCATTGTGGGGTAATATTTCGTCCCCGGAGCGAAGTTATTATTCATCTGAGGCAATTCGTTCGCAACCGCAGACGTCGCAGTGACATTTTGACAAGTAAAGAATGCATTTTGCAATGTTGCAAACCTGTAATTCGCTGCAACTTCTCGACCTTATTTCTTGCCACCTGTCAAAAATATTTCAAAATCCCCATCAAAACCTACCAGCAGGGAATATTATTCCACAACTGGAATTAGACATACAACCCAATACAACCATTGACAAGAAAAGAAAAAAAAAATCAAAATTTGTCACGAGGGCGATCAATCGTTGCGCTCAATTTACTTTTGTGATTGAATAATTACCTTATTCAGCAATATCAAAAGCATAAATACGTTCTGTCGCCATGTCAGAACTAAAGAAGCTGAATGTGGACGGCGCAGTCGTGAAAACACCAGAAGAAGCGGTGACTGCGACATACAAGGCGATTCCGGAGGCAGACATTGGTGAGCAGGGATCAACTTTCATTGCATCATTTTGCGATAGATATTCTGTTTTACAAACTAAAAACGTCATAGAGGTGATATTAATTTGTAATCAATTTTTGCGCCGTCGAAGCGATGAAAAAAAACAATAATGATGCTTTTTATTTGATCGATTGCCGTTTTCATTTTTAGGCAGGGTGTGCCATGTTTTTTTTTCATTTTTTTTAAAACCCGTTAAGAAGTGGATTCTTGCTGGAATGCAGACATTATCCATTATTATCTTGAATTAATTCAGTGTTATTCATTAGAATTTTTAAACCAGATTTCTTTAGAGATCTGGTTTAATTTCTCGATTTAATCTCAATTTACAAAAAAGGTGATTCATAAAAACTTTATAATTCAGTTTAACACTAAACGTGTTTCAAAACATGATCACATTTGTAAACCACCTCCGAGTAGGTTTATTTCGTTCTAATCTAGATCGACATACGCAAAATGGCGATCTTCCGCATTCCCCAGCTGATCGTAATGTACGAGATAACTTTCAGAATAAAAGATTTATTAATCAAATAAGAGTTTCAGCAATTACAGAAACTTTAAAACATTAGAATTTTAGACTATAACAACAAATTTACGGCATGCAGCAACAAAACAAATATAAAAACTGTGGCAAGAAAAAAAAAGACAGATGCCGCCGCGTCTTGTTATTTTTCAAGTCACCAATTTTGTAAAACTGTCACTTTTCTTGTAAATGAAGTATGCAGGCCCATCTTTGAGACTTTCTTCGTGATGCCTACAGCCAAAACCTGAAGCCACAATGAAATTATGCTTTGAAAAATACTTGTTTCCATTTTTAGTTCATTCGAAGTCGCAGCCGACATGAGTTTGACAGCTTGAGTGTCGAGAAACGTTCGGGAGGGGGCGTTTACCCGAATGCTTCCGAGCGTCTCCGAAAGTTGTCAAAAACCATGCGAAAACCCACAAAAACCTCAAAAAATTTCATAGACACCAAAATACCTACATAAATGTCGAGCATTTCGTATTTTTTCATACAGAAAAAGCTACCGGAAGTCTGTTTAAGCAGGATTCGGTAAACCAAAAAAATGTACGTATTTGGCTAATGAATCACCTTTTTATTTATTTTGGTTTAGCGGGCTGGTACAGATTTAAATTGGTTTCTCAAAATCTCGCACTAAACAGGTATGGGCGGAATCTAATGAATAACACTGTTTTAGTTTCATTAAACTAGTTTACAGCTCTACTAAAAAATTCCACTTAAAGGAAATTATGGTATGTTTAATTAAACCATTCTTGATTCATTAATAATAATAATAATGATCTAAGTTGCAAGGATATATTCATTCAAAGCTCTTAGATGTATGCCCACAAACAAACACGTGTAGTTCGCGCTTACAAATGCTGATTGTGTACTTACAAATAAAATCCAAACCTCAAATGAACATAAGCCCTGCAACTCTTGCCGACATTCCCTGAAACAGGGGTGACATTAGCAAAGTGAACCATTTTTTACAGTATGGGTGGTCAGCCTCATACCAACCTATAAGTCAAGGAATACGAGTAATAAATAACATTTAAGTATAAAAAGAAAAAACAGCAACAAAACCTTAAAAATAAATCTATACAAAAAAGTCAAAAAATTCTTATGCAAAAAATGTAGCAAACTAATAAACTAACATTACAAATCAGCATTGCAGATTAGCCGCCACTTCTTCCTGTCCTTGCATACTTCTTTCATTTCATCCAGAGTCATAACCTTTTTCATACAAGCTCTTCTTTTATTATGACTCTGGATATCCCATTCACTCGCTATTTCGAAAATTTGGTCCATCCATACCTTTCTCCGTCTTCCTCTTCCACGACATCCATCAATTCTTGCAGCATACACTTTCTTCGTCAGTCTTTCCTCATTCATTCTCTCCAAATGTCCAAACTAGAGATTGCAATCCGGATTCTTCGAAATTCGAAAATAACTGAAAAATCCGGATTTTCTGGAGTTTTTTTAAATCCGGTTTTTAAAACTCAAATCCGGTTTCTTCGGATTTTAGCCAAAATTGAGTTCAATGCATAATATTTTATATTTATCCACAAATTTTCATTCTAAGTAGTTCGATTACCTACTCTAATAAGCAAATTCGAACAATATTTGAATTGGTAGGATTAGCTATAGGCTGTAGGTACTTTGTTTGAGCGAATTTGGCGCGAAATCCGTGATTGGCTCTGTTTATGCCCATATAAGGCAATAAACCGAGCAACGCGAGACGTGCGCGTGCCGCGGGCGCGACTGACGCCCCGCGCCCCGCTCACTCACCGAGACACTTGACGCTTTCATGTTTTTAAGATCTCATTTTCTAAATAAGACTGATTAATATGTATATATATATATACAATAACCAACCCACAGGCCGTTGACAGTTCCGTGCTAAGGAAGTCAGAACGCCTGAAGAAAAAATACGCTGAGGAGGCCCATCGCAGATAATGGGCGAAACGTCCGGAAAAAAGTGTAACAAAAAAGTGTAACAAACTTCCGATAGAACATGGCTACACAACCCGAGAAAAATTTTAAGATTGTGTCAAGTGCCGGCCGTGAAAGCCTTAATGTACAATTATATATATATAATTGGATAATTTATTTGAAGCGCCGTTTTTGTGTGTAGCACACCTCAAGGGCCCTTGGTATAAAATATATGAGGAATGAGACGATATGAAGGGAATAATATAAATAATGGGGTATGTCCATACTCGTATACATGTAAATGCACATACATAATAATCTTACATTATAGGTAAATAATATATTCGTACAGTAATACATAAACATAAAAGTAGTTAAATAAAGTGTAGGATTAATTGGGATATGATACACTGAACAGGTAGGTCTTGAGTTTTTTCCGGAACGTCGACTCTGGGCTTGCGGTTTTGACATCCAGAGGAAGTCCATTCCACACTGCAGGTGCACCATTGTGGAAGGCTCGGTCGCCGAAGCATGTTCGGTATGGACGATGAGGCTCATTTAGTCTTATCCCTCCTGATACAGAGGATCTTAGCACCAGATCACTCCTGTTGGACTGCTGGGATAGCAGTTCAGCCAAGTATGTTGGAGCCTTCCCGTTGAGTGCCTTGTACACAGTGTAGCATATTTTGTAAGCTACTCTCTCTGGAAACTTCAACCAATGCAGGTTCCTTAGTATTGGCGTGATATGACAGAACTTTCCAGTTCCGAAAATCAGTCTTGCTGCCGAATTAAGGACCGATTGAAGCCTATTGTTTTGCTTTTTTGTTTGTCCTGCGTAAATTGCACTACAATAGTCTACCCGTGACAGGACAAAGGCATTGACCAAGGTTTTTAATGCATCAGGGGGTAGACATCTGCGAATTGCCTTAATTTGGCGCAGTCCAAAGAAAGATGCTGTTAATGTTTTATCCACCTGCTCACTTAATGTCAGGTCTGTGCCCAATCGTACTCCTAGCAGATCCACAGTTTTTGATGGGTAGATAGAGTCTCCTCCCGATAGTGTCAGCGGTGTGTGCAAATCTAAGAGATTCTGACGCTTTGATGTGGCAGCCCACAGAATTTCAGTCTTCTGAGGGTTTAGAATCAGCTTGTTTAGAGTCATCCATTCCTGTATCCTTCCAATGCACGCAGCCATTCGAGATTTCAACCCTTCAGTGTCATTAGGCTTGGAGCTAGCGTATACTTGACAGTCGTCAGCGTATGCATGTATTGATAGCCCATAGCTGCTCACTATCTTTTCAATATCTTTTGTATATAAGATAAAAAGCATTGGGCCTAATACGGAGCCTTGAGGTACTCCGTATTTCAGAATGCGTGCAGGTGATATTTCGCCTTGAAATTTAATGGCTTGCTTTCTATCGTGTAAATAAGACTCGAACCATGCAAGTACTTTGCCTTTAACACCAAAGTTAATTTTGAGTCTTTGTAATAAAGTTCCGTGATCCACCGTATCAAAGGCAGCGCTCATGTCTAACATTGCCAGCAAGGCAACATTTCCACCTTCTATTGAGGAGATCAGGTCTGACATAAGACGAATAAGTGCCGATTCAGTGGAGTGATGTTTCCGATATGCAGACTGCATTCTGGGCATAAGTTTTTTATTTTCTAAATGATTTGTCACTCTTTCTGAAATAATTCGTTCTAGAAGTTTTGACACAAAAGATAAATTTGATATAGGCCTATAATTGGCTAACACATCTTGGTCGAGCTGCATTTTTTTCAGAATCGGAGTGACATGGGCACATTTGAGTTTTCCTGGGACGTATCCTTTACTCATTGACTGGTTGATGAGATGCACTAAAAAGGGTGAAATATCATGTGCACAGAGTTTCACAAGCCACGTAGGTAGTGGATCCAGCTCGCACTGCTTGTTTGAGGACTTTGATAACAGTTTTTGAATTTCTGTTGTTGTTGTTTCAGTGAAATAATCGATGTTGTTCTTCTGTGATTCATTATCATCAGTAGTAGGTAAGACAGGATCTTTTGATGAATTTGCATTAGATGCATTGATTTTTTCGATCTTATCATTAAAAAAAGTACCAAATTCTACTGCACTTGTTTTGGTGAGAAGAGTCTGCTTAACATTTCCCGATAGATTGTTCAGTGACTTCCACATTTGGGCAGGTTTGTCCTGCTGGCTTGTAATTTTTGTGCACCAGTATTCCGATTTCTTTTTCAGCATTGTAGACCTGTACACTGTCTGAGCGTTAATCCACATTACTCTGAAATTCATGTCCTTTCCACGTCTGTAGAGCCTTTCAAATCTCCGCATCTTTTGTTTTGCAGCTCGGCACTCGAACCAGGCATTGGATATGCGTTCTCTGATTTTTTTAAAAGTCTTTGGAGCATGTTGATCAATTATTTTAGAGAATGTTTCATCATACAGGTCAATGAGCTGGTCTAGGGAGAGAAGTGAGTAAGAGGTTGCATCACAGATCGGCGAGGCTCGAACGTCGCTGCAGAAAGCTTCGACGTCAAATTTACGCCATGCTCTGGTACTGACTTCTTTATAAATCAAGGGCTTTCCAACCAGTGGAACACTTGCTGTGATAAGTTGATGGTCCGAGAGTCCCACATCTATGACATTTACATTAAGCGCTTGGTCTTCCTTCCGTGAGATAAGCACATCTAGTAGTCCTCCTCCCGTGTGTGTAGGACTTGTTACCCATTGTTCACAATCAAAGTCTTTAAGTAAACGAGTAAAGGTCTTGGTATGATTATCATTGCTTCTATCCAAACGAATGTTTATATCGCCTGTAATTATAAACATTTCGTTTCTGATTGCTAGCCATTCAAGTAATGTTCTCAGCTCGTCGAAAAAAATTGAAGTGACAGCTTTAGAGCCTGGCCTATAAATTGTTAATAATGTGAGTGTTTTGCCATTGGATGTTATTCTACAGGGGAGGTATTCAAAAGTAGTGACCTTTATAGTATTGAGTTTCTCCATTCGGACTCCTTGATTCGCCACTACAGCCACTCCTCCGTGATTGGTCCATGAGACCCTATTTTTTTTTTCCTTCCCTGTTGCTGTTCTTGCTGCTTCCACTACAGAGTACCCAAGTCCTCTCAGTCTCTTGAGCGCAGCGCAGTTGTAGCTCTCGTGCCATGTTTCAGTGAGTGCTAAGATGTTGATGTTTTGATCCTTGAATAATTCGTCAACATCGTCCACTTTATTATTTAGCGAACGCAGATTCCAGCAGCCAAGTGTAACTGGTTTTCGAGCTGGTAGCCCTGTATGCCTGTCAGACTTTGGAAGAGGATGGCCTATACTCTTGCCTTTTTGTTGTGGCTCAGGATTTTGGTTGGCACCAATGTCACCTTCGACAGGTTGTCGGTTTCTCTTTGCACATTTCCTTGATCTAATAAACGGGTGAGTATTTTTTGGATTACTTGATTCCTGAGTAGGACTTGTTTCGTCCTGTAGTGCAGCCTCTAAGTTGATACCGTTGTTGTTTATTGACTGCACATTTTGTGTGGCTTGCTGAATATGACAGGGCTGAGTAATCTGGTTGCACGGGCTGTTGGAAACCAAGCAATGAGCGGGGTCCTGGCTTACCCATCCCCTATTTTTCCTTGTGCACTTCCCACCTCGCCTTCCTCTGGTCCTTTGTTTCCTAGGATTGACAGTGCATGTTTCTCCCGAGAAAATGTCCCATTTCCGAAATATGTATATTATTATTTTATTTGGTACACTGGCGTATTTGCGTAAATTTAACAATTCTCGAACCGCGAACATGCCGCTGGAACCGGGCATGACGATGGCTGTCACTGGGGGCTAGGAATAAGTTTATCATCTGTTACACGCGCACCAAACAAGTTGGCGTCCCAGAAAATATGCTGAACTGATTTAATCCATAACATCATTACGTTTTTCACAAAGATTTAACACTAGTTAAATGAGAAAACAGTTAACAAGAACACTGATTTAAAAACACAGATTGAAAACACTCCCATACATTAAAAGTTCTCAAACTACAAGCACGTTGTTGCTACCGGACATGGCGCTAGCTGTCATTTATGCATTCGTCATCCCCTTACACACTGACCAAACAAGATGGCGTCACAGAAAACATGCTGTGCTGATTTAATCCATAACATCATTACGTTTTTCACAAAGATTTAACACTAGTTAAATGAGAAAACAGTTAACAAGAACACTGATTTAAAAAACACAGATTGAAAACACTCCCATACATTAAAAGTTCTCAAACTACAAACACGTTGTTGCTACCGGACATGGCGCTAGCTGTCATTTATGCATTCGTCATCCCCTTACACACTGACCAAACAAGATGGCGTCACAGAAAACATGCTGTGCTGATTTAATCCATAACATCATAACGTTTTTCACAAAGATTTAACACTAGATTAAAAGTTCTCGAACTATAGACACGCTATTGCTACCGGACATGGCGCTAGCTGTCATTTATGTATTCGTCATCCCCTTATACACTGACCAAACAAGATGGCGTCACAGAAAGCATGCTTTACTGATTAATCCAAAACATAAACACTAGCTCAATGAATGAGAAAACAGTTTACGAGAACACCGATTTAAAAACACAGATTTAAAAAATATCAACATCAACACCAGCTGCACAGATTAAAGGTTAGAAAACCAGAAATAAATCAATGTTTTTCAAGAACCTCGCTCACATACATACGTCGCACGTCCGTCGCACTCGGGTGCGCCTGGACTAAATTAATGTCATAAACTATAAATTAATGTCACTAAATTAATGTTATCTTGTGTGAAAATTTCTAACCGACCATTGTTTGACAACGGCAAATTTAATTTGAGGATGAATAATACGTTTTGTTGCATTTGATTTTATGTTATGTTCAGTTTATGACTATGTTAGTTAACTAATTTACCTATATAAGGGAAAGATGACTGATACCCAAAGTTTTGTTGATTATTTTAGTTGATTTTATTTGTCGTGTCTGAATAAATGCAGATTTTAAATTCTGTTTTATTTCAATTTATCAAATCACCTTAAAACTTAGAAAAATCCGGATTATCCGGTTTATCCGGATTTTAATCAAAGGAAAATTGGAAAATTCGGATTTAAAAAAAATCCGGATTTTGCATTCTCTAGTCCAAACCATCTAAGTATACTTCTTTTAATCTTTACTTTCACACTTTCTCTTACACCACATTCCTCTCTAACAAAATCATTCCTCACCCTATCACTCCGTCTTTTTCCAATCATACTTCTTAAGTAGTCCATTTCCACTGTATGTACTTTACTAATCTCACTTTCACTCACCGTCCAGGCTTCACTTCCATACATCAGAGTGGGCACTAGTATACCACCGTGCACCGCCAGTCGAACATTTTTTGAAAGATTCTGGTTCTTAGCGATGCTAGCGGTAGCACCCAGTACGCACCTGCCTTTCATTATTCTTCTTTCAAATTCACCGGTCATTCTTCCATCTTTTTCAAACTTACTTCCCAGGTATACAAACTCATTTACGACATCAACATTCATTCCATTAATTTTAAATTCATAATTCATATTTGATCCCCATAATATGACTCCATTATGTGTAAGATCCTTTGATTCCTTTCAATGGCATTTGTATTGTCTGGTGGTTAAAGGTTATTTGTACATTGAGCCAGCCACCATTTGAATGTGTCTCTGCACAAATTCCACATACAAAAAGATTGTGACGTTACACGGCCGGGCTGCTAGGGAAAAAAACTCATATTTTCTTATTGAATGCCAAGAATCAAAATCACATAGGGGACGTTTACCCGCCAAGAAAAAAATTAAGTTCAATACTGTTTTTATTTTGATAAAAAACTTTGTAAAGTTCAATTTACTTACTAGTATTTAAATATATTAAATATATGTTTTATATTTTGTACACACCCATTTACAAACTATGTAAGTTGCTTACACATGCTGCATGTGTACATACAAAAAATAAACTTAACTTCAACTAGCAATTTTTGCCATCTTTCCCTGAAACTGTATTTACATTGGCACAAGTTAACCAATATTTACAGTATGGGTGGTCAGCCTCATATCAAACTACCAAACAAGGAACAAATAAGTCATGAATTGAAAAAATCTGCAGTTCGAAGAAATTTTTAGTGTTAGTTTCTAGTTTCATATGGTGATTCATTCACACATGTTAGTAACTAGTTTCATATTTCCCGTATGTCATCATACACGTGTCAACAATGTAATGTAAGCATTGTTATTTGAGAAAGACTCAACTGAACAACAAATTCCACTTGTATTGCGTAATCAAAATTTCAATTCATTTTTAATTAAAGAAACTATAGCGCACTTGGCATTTTACCACTTGAACCATGGATATATAGAACTGGATGGGTTAAGAAATCAATCCTTTGAGAATTAGAAATACGCTACCCCACTCATCACACAAAAATCCAAATTCATTCTATCGGTAACCTTCCAACTGTGAACAGGTGTGTTACCTAATTGGAAAAAAAATACATATAAATGCCAAACTGGGTATTTTCTAAACCTGCCAACAAATGAGAGTAAATGTGTTATAGAACATGGAATAATATTTCACTTTAATCACTATTCTTTATGATTACATTGATAAAATTTGTTTTTCGTTTGTCGAAATATTTTGTTCGCGAAAGTGACAGCCATTTCTAGAACTAGTGATGTTCAAATATATAGATACTTGCTTCTTCAAGTATGTAACTTCTATGCTCGCGGTAATAGATACTTGTGGAAATCATCCTGTACACAATGAGGTGGGAACATTTTTGAATTCGGAATTTATCAGATATCTTAATACTTGCAACAACACTACTAACAAATCCGTTACCATAGTGATTTCATGTGTTTCCTTAATCCTTGGTGATTTGTAAATAGATTGAAGACGGAGTAGAGACACGTTGCTTACATAGAAAATGAGAAAAGCATTTCATATGTCGTGAGCGAGACAGCATTATAAACAGTGTATGGTGTCAAAGACGGTGAATCATGTTGAGTACTAAATCACATGTACGACCCCTCCATTTAATACTTCCTCCATGACTTTAACAGAAATATATACCTGTATTTAGTGTTTCTTTTAGTCGGATTTTGAAAAAGATTCTCATTATCAATCAATATCAAATTTAAAGAAAATACAGATAATTTTTGCACTTCATCAATGGTTCTTATTCTGTTTTCGACCAGTGACTACTTTGTTGTCGACAGGGACTACAAGGTTCAAGAATATTGATCTGCCCGACCCTCTCCCAGACCACTTCTGAGGCTCGCCCATGCCGCCGGTTCAGTACCACTGCTTTTGACAGAGCCGAATGAAAGTTTTTGTACTTTCATATAAAATGAGAAGACATATTCAGATCAAGAAAACAAAGTTGTGCACATGTAGGAAAAATGAACAGTTCCAAATTCCTCACACTGCCATGTAAGAAGAACTTTCTGGTAGACATTCTTGAAGATCACGCAAAACAAGATGTACCTACTTAAATATAACTGGAGGTCACCTACGCAAGTAACTCAGAACCAACAGACCAGAAGTGCTATTCTGCCAAATTCCTTGCGACCTTAAGGCGACGAGCTGGCGATTCGTGTCCAAAAATGAGATGTACCTACTGTGATTTTTTTATCTATGGAGTTCTTTCACAATCACTAGCATTCTCGAACTTGTATGGATATCCAAAGTGTAAGGAATTTAGCAGAATAGCGCTTCAGGGCCTGAAGTCTCAAAGGGCGTTGGTAGATCTTTCCGCAACTATTTGATAATAGACCGTAGATAACATAGCGGTATGTAAACAACTAATCGCTTTACCCTACAATATGTATCAATTGTTTATGCATCGCTTTGTTTTATTGCGCTCCATCTCCAAATAGATATGGTGAAATCTACTTAAGTCCATTGTGACTTCAGGCCCAGGAGGTTGACCAAATCAAAACAAGATGATAAAAAACTTAAATTCTGTTTGTTTTGTCATTTCCAGATTTCAAAGCCGTCCCCAACTCCAACATGGTGAAGGAGAACGGAGACACGCTGTGCGAGGGCGCCGATGAGAAGATGCTGGCCGAGGAGATGAAGAAGCTGTCTCCCAAGGCGGAGGTGCCCGAGGTGAAGTTCATGGCAGCCGAGCAGCAAAACGGGGATGCCAAGATAGACATTGCTGAACTCAAGCAGGTGAGCCATCCACTCAGCTAATATTCATGCATGTCTTTGTTGTCTCAAGATACGTTTCTTTTTACTTTCTTGCTATAGCTGAAGGCTATAAAGAAAGTATTGATTTGGTGTGAAAATTTGTTTTCGAGGTTTTCACGGAAATGAGTTGTCCTGGTGCAGGACATGCCAAAAAACACTATCTTTCAAAAACGTCCGTCTGTATGTGTGTGTGTGTGTGTGTGTGTGTGTGTGTGTGTGTGTGTGTGTGTGTGTATGTATGTGTGTCACTTTCCAAAGTATTAGACCTAGAGATACCAAATTTTGGCTACTTCAACTTTTTTGGACATGTATTAAGTATGAATAACACGGCATTACACCAACTTGAAAATTCAAGATAGCTGCCATACAAAAAAAACATAAAATTTCACTTTTCTCAAAAACGGCTCCAAGAATTTTTTTTTAATTTTCAGAGTTGCCACAAATTAATTTTTAACTTAATAAATTAGCTATGGCAACACTCTTGCTAATCTGTGTCTATGGGCTGCCATATGAAAAAAACAAAGAATTGTGATTTTCTCGAAAGTCAAGGGGTTAATAAAAATATAATGTTCTACAATATTATTAACATAAATTTCTACAAAATTAAAAAAATTTTTTTTTGAAAAAATTATTATAAAGCTCCGTTTACACGACCTGAAATTTTGAATCGAAAATATTACAAAAACCTATTAAAATGCAAGATATTTCAATTTGTTTTAGGTTTGATAGAAAGAATCAGTTTATTACTTTAATTCGTAATAATTTTTGTTTTACTTTTTTGAAAATTCAAGATGGCTTCGGAAGAGCTGAAAATTTTATATGCGATTTCCTCAAAAACCGCTCCAACGATTTTTCTCAAATTTTCTGTGAATCCGTTTATAAAATAGTGCTATCTAACAATTATAATCATTGCTTCATAATAATCTCGGTTTAGGAAGTTGCCATACAAAAGAAAAAAAATATTGAAAAATTCTCAATAAAAAAATAATCTTCTACAAATGTAAGTAAATAATGATAAATTATATATTGCCACCATTATTTTTTCCAAAAAGTGAGTTAAAAGTATAGCCGCCATACAAAGTGAAAATTTTCCATACAAAATGTATTAGCAATTTTCTTGGTAGTCAAAGGGTTAAAATTAGATAAAAGGCCACGATTCCTAAAATTTTATAAAAACCAATAATAATCAGTCCTTACTTTTTCAAAATATAACTAAAAAGTTTACCCACCATACAAAGTCCTAGTTTGCATACAAAAGGTTCAATGACCATCTATAATAATCTAGATTCTAGATTCTAAAATCTAAGTTGCAAAGATATATTTAAATTAAAAACTCATATCAAATGCATGCCCAAAAACAGACACGTGTAAATTCGCGCTTAAAAATGCTGAATGTGTACTTTAATTAATCAAAATAAAACCAAATCTCAAATGAACATAAAACCTGCAACTCTTGTCGATCTTCCTTGAAACAGGGGTGACATTAACAAAGTGAATTATTTTTTACACTATGGGTGGTCAGCTTTATACCAACCTATAAGTCAAGGATCTTTTTTGTGTGATTGGCGCTTTTTCCAGAGAAGACCAACCTCGCAGAGGGCTCTTGAGGTGTAATTCACACAAAACGGCGCTCAACAAATAAATCAACCAAATATTTATATTCATTAAAGTATTTATATGACTATATCCACATTGTACGAGTATGCAGGTACACACCGCGGTGGAATAAAATTGATTTATTATTGATATATTCTATTTTTATTGAAACGGTATAAGCTGGTAGATGATTCTAGCTTTACATACGTCATACAATGGGTTTATTTTTTGCAAGAAAGTCGAGTACAGATTCTGTGCAATTTATTTAGCTTGAACGGACGGTAATTGACACTAAAGAGTTGCTTTCCTGGATCTGTTGCCGTGGTGTAACAGACATTGCCATTGAGCTTCTGGATATTTTACCCTAATCTACAATGGGCTTCTTCAGCATGATGTTTATTTATTTATGTATTTACTGCATAAGCCTTTTACAAAATAAGTATAAATAAAAGGAGTTTATACAAAACAACAAAAAATCTGTAAAATACGAGCATAAAAAAGTATGAAACATTAACAGTAAAAGATAAGAGACAAACTATGAAAAGAAAAGAATAAAACTATAAATAAACAGTGGGTTAGAAGCAAACAAAAACATATTAAAATACAAACTGCAAAAACTATTGAAATCTCATTACATTTTGTAACTACTGTATGTTACTTCTTGGGAACTCAGCTACCTTCTGATCCGAATTGAATCATTGGTGTCTATTTATTAGTCTTCTGGTGTAGGGGGTGTGACTTGAATGTTAAGTGTAAAAGTCTTTTGGTTTATTACTTGACAATTGACTGCAACCACATTGTATTTATAATTTTTAGTGTTGATTTATTAACACAGTGAAAGTCCATTTTTAATTATTTAAAATTTCAAATGGGTAAAACATAGTTTTAATTCACTTATTTATTTATTTTTTGTGCTCCGAACATTTTCGCCTAATGAGGCATCTTCAGGAGCAGAATGGTTACAAATATTTTTATAAAAATAATTTTCAAAACCTTGTATTTAATTTTAAGCCCTCTTTTCTGTTGATTTTTTCTTTGTTTTGTAGATTTCAATGGCTTCTCTATATACTTGTGCATAATATCCATCATTGGCGACGTAGCCAGCATCTTCAAGAGGCACCCTTTCTTTACAATGATTGAGGATGCACTCAACACTGTATGGTTATTTATTTATTTATTTATTAATTTATTTACGGCGTAAGCCTTTAACAAAATAAGTACATAATTAAATCAAAAACAGTTTTTGTCTTTTACAAATAAACAAAAAATACAGTAAGAAAATAAAAGTAAAACTCTATATAAACTTGAAAATAAGAAAACTATAAAAATACTAAAAAACCTTAAACTGTAAACTAAATACAAACAATAAAAATTAAAAAATAGCAAAAAATTAAAAATAAAAACTTCAAATACCATTCAAATATCACTAATAAAGAAATTCACCAGGCAGACATCGTTCATATAATTTATTGTTTGATGTTGGTTGCAGACGTTCACGGGCCTCACCAAGGAGGAGCTGCTGAAGTACTGCAACGACCCGTTCTGGGTGCGCCTGCGCTGGGTGATGTTTGTGGGCTTCTGGCTGGCCTGGCTGGCCATGCTGGCCGGGGCCATCGTCATCATCGTGGGCGCTCCCAAGTGTGCCCCCCCACCACCCAAGACCTGGTAACTTCACAAGCTCTACACTTACAGCTCGTTTGTGGTTTTATTTTATCCAATGCTGGTTTGGAAGTCAGTAGGGAGATGTATGCAAGCTGTCACACAGTCTGTCCAGTAATCCATGGACCATCCAGCAGAGTGAGTTTTTCATTATTTTTTGTTATTGTTGATTGGATTTTACTATTCAACTCTATGCTCAAAAATAAATATTATGATGATGTATATGGGAAGCACTGTTTTTTATGTGAATCACACCTCAAGAGCTTGATCATCGCTTTAGAAAACACTGTAAAATTCTCAAGCAAAACCCAGATGCTGTAAGGCTGGATGAACCTTTGATAGCCGGCCTTTGGTAAAGGTGAAGAGCATACATTAAAATAAAAATTACTTTGTTTTAATTCACATGAGTTTATTTTTGTACACGACCAGTTTCGGGAGAAGCAGTACCTCCCATCTTCAGGTGTAAATAGAAACTAACACAGAATACAAAATTACGAAGCAAGGATTTAAATTACAGAAGGGGAGGGGGAAGTTGTATGTGGGCGGGGCGTAATAGGAAACATAGAAAGTAGAGGGGAAGTGTTAGGAAATAGGATATTATTTAGGAGATTATTTTCTGAATTGATATTTTTTTGGATTTCTAGGTTTTCAAAGTTGTTCATAACTTTACCTTTGTGGGGAATGGGATGAAGAAGTTTTAACTTGTGAGTGTGAAAGGAATGGTTAGACTCAATAATGTGGTTGGCGAATTCAGAATGACCGTTGCTTGTTAGGCAATTTACACCTGAAGATGGGAGGTACTGCTTGTCCCGAAACTGGTCGTGTACAAAAATAAACTCATGTGAATTAAAACAAAGTAATTTTTATTTTAATGTATTAAAATGAACTTTCACGAAGTTACTGCTGAAAATCTAGATAATATGTGAAGAGCATATTTGAAAATTAAACAATGATTTATTTATGTGCTCTGCTGAGAATCAAACTCATAGCCTTTGGTTTACAAGTCTTCTAACCACTAGACTACAGACCTGTCTAAACGACAACAACAAAAATAGAGAAAAGGTTTGGCGCAATTATAGGTTGGGATGAGGCTGACCGCCCATACTGTAAAAAGATGGTTCTCTTTGTCAATGTCACCCCTGTTTCAGGGAAGGTCGGCAAGATTTGCAGGGCTTTGCAACTTAGATTTAGATCGAAGAGGAAGAAACAGATTCTTATGTTGCACCTTATTTTCAAACGGCCATAAATAATGCTAACGCACACAGCACATGCGAACCAAACATATGGATGGTAATAAAAAGTTCTGCAAATCTAACACATCAGAGAGAGGTGTGTGAAGCTTCTACAGCTTACTAACTCATAGTTTGTTGTGCAGGTGGGAGCAAGGACCACTCATTGAGCTGGATGACGCCACAGGCCTGTCTTCCCTGCAGCAGCAGCTGCCAGCGCTGGCCACCCTCAAGGCGCGCGGAGCCTTTGTCCCTGAGAGCGCCCTCCAGCTCAGCGACGCCTACTCTGTGGAGGCCCTCACACCGGAAAACCTGGAGGCGTTCAAGTCCCTGGTGGAGCAAGCCAAGGAAAACAACGTCAAGTGAGATGAAGCTTGATTTATTGGGGCGAGATAGCTGTCGAAAGCTTGGAAGATAATACAGTGTATTTATTTATCTCTTTTGCATTTTTGAAGATGAATTAAAAATATATTGTTACGAACTTAGAGTACTTACGTGCGACTGTACACGCATACATAGAACAGTCTGGCACTCGTACAGTACCCGTAGTATGAGTTTTTTCATAATAGAATAAGAATGAGGAAAGACTGACGAAGAAAGTATATGTTGGTAAAATAGATGGATGTCGTGGTAGAGGAAGACCGAGAAAGGTATGGATGGACCAAATATCCAAAATTGCGAACGAATGGAATATCCAGAGTCATAATAAAAGGAGAGCCTGTATGAAGAAGGTTATGACTCTGGAGGAAATGAAAGAAGTGTGTAAGGACAGAAAGAAATGGCGGTTAATCTGTGTTGTTGGCGGCTAGGGTTTTTTAAATTAAAATTTGTTTTCTGTTAGTTTTTGATGTCCATACATATGTATTATAATTTAGTGATTTTAAAAATGTAATTTGTCAAGTATGTTCCTTGACTTACAGGTTGGTATGCAGCTGACCACCCATACTGTGAAAAAATGGTTCACTTTGCTAATGTCACCCCTGTCTCAGGGAAGGACGGCAAGAGTTGCAGGGCTTATGTTCATTTGAGATGGGTTCTTATAATGTAGGTCCATATGCGGCATGTGTTAGCGCGAAATTATACATGTCTGCTTGTGGGAATGCATTTAATGTAAATCTTAAATGGTATATATCCTTGCAGCTTAGATTAGATTAGATTAAATTCGAGAAAAATGTATGTGAACTTGAAAAGCACCTCTGCCAAAAAAAGTTTTGAAACTTCCCAGAAGGCAACTTTTCAATGCTTCAAGAGCTAAGAACTAGACACGTTGAATAGTTAAATGAGACTCAACATCACTATTGAGTTAACAAATATTGCCTCTTTATAACGTATTTTGAGGTAGACGGGTCAAATTTAAAAAAAACTGAAGCGACTCATAAAGTTGTGAACCTAAAATAATGAATCACTGCCCTTACATGATAATGCGTGCAAAGTAAGGAATTCTACTTATCAATTAGTGAAATAATTTATGCTGATGTTTGTCTATAGCTTGGTGGTGGAGCTGACTCCCAACTATGTATCCAAGCAACACGACTGGTTCAAGAAGGGAGAACGCGGAGAGCTGCCCTACGACAACTACTTCATCTGGGGCGGCAAGAATGATGGACAGCCTCCCAACTCCTGGGTAATAACACAACCAATATCTTCTTCTCTTTCTCATCCTGCCTCCATTCACTCGTCATCCAATAATCTACTCCGAGTTTCTCTATTTCAATGAAGTTTTATTTACCTGATGATGACTTGAAGTTGAAAACGTTTGTAATTTTTTACAATAAAATAGTGATTATTAAACAGTGTTACAAACATTGACTTATAAAGAATAGACTGTGTGTTTCATGCAATATAATTGAACAAACATGAAACTGAGGCAAGCTATAAAAATACTGGTAAAATGCAAAAGAAAAACAATTAGCATAAAATGCCATAATCTTATAATACAAATCTATACCATTTTCTACACCTTTAGAAGAATGACTGTGTGTTTATTCTTTCCTTGTGCATTTGGCAATGTATATCAAAATCTTGTTTTCTCGTTACATGGTGCCAGCCACTTGAAGTAAGTGCTCCTGGGGTAGTAGATTCTCAATTCTTGTGAAGGCTGAGAAAACCTTCTAATGTCGTAACACCCTTGGAAGGAATGGAACCCTATCCCTGTGTTGTTTTAAGTAAATGCTGTGAGTAATGGAATGCTTGTGAATGCCTTCAGCGCTCCACCCTGAATGAGAATGCGTGGACCTTCTCCCAAGTGCACAACCAGTCCTACCTGCACCAGTTCAAGGCCGACACACCCGACCTCAACTTCAGGAATGATGAGGTGGTCAAGCAGTTTGACAAGATCATCCAGTTCTGGACCAAGCAGGGCGCCATGGGTGTCAGGTAATGCATTATTGTTATGATTTACGGGTTGTTATGAAAGGTCAACAAGAGTTGCAGTGGTTATGTTTATTTGAGATTTGGGATTTTACATGTCTGCTTATGGGAATGCATTTAATATAAATCTTAATACGAACTTGGGAGTACCTATGTGTGGCTGTATACGCATACGTAGAACAGTCTGCCACTAGTACAGGTACAATAGTGTCTAGCATCATCCATGGTAATTAGTGCATACGTGAACCTTATCATGCTGGTGAAACAGCGCTCTGGTATTGGAATCGTCTACTGTATTTGAGAATGTTCGAGAATCGTCCTAATGTCTGTATGAACAAGTATGAAGATAAGCCGAAATTGAATGCAGGGCAGAGTGTCCGATAAGACATTAAGCTGTGAAGTTCGAAAGCCCGAGCTGGAAATCAATTGTTGTAATTGTGTAATAGTTATTTATGCCACTGCCTAGTAATGATAGTCTTTGTAACACGAGTGCTAGTTTGTGCACAATAGACAGCATGAGTGTTACAAAGACTAATTACGTGCAGTGGCATACAATACTTTTTCTACGACCATAAAATAATAATAAAATAAGAAATAATAGGCATTATGATGTCTTCGTTCATTTGAAGTGAGTAATTAAAACCTTACCATTGTTAGAACGGATAATTTCTTGTGCGCTTCGCTTATAAACATGTTTATTTGTTGCGGTGAAAATATCTTAATTATTTACCTTTAAAGCCATTTCAATATCTTTTCAAAAAGGGATACAATTTGAAGTTTTTCGAAAAATCAATTCGGTGGTTTCAGATTGAAGTAAGTAGTTCCATAACACTTTTCACTTTCATTTTACAGATAATAACTAGTTTATCGGTTCTGTTGGCTATTTTATTTGTTTTATTGGTGATATATTTTACCACATATTGCTGTATTAACTTTTGTACTGAATTATTTACGGGAAATAAATTACTTTACAAATCAATAACACGTTGCATTGGAGATTGGAGAGTCGGCCATTTTAACAAATGGCCGACTTATACAAACCACGCATGCGCGAAAGCATTTGGCGCTTGCGCAGGAGCGTGACTTTGTAAATCGATCAATAGAAAGTACATAGATAGACAACGTCTGTTTTTTCCGATTGTGACAAACTAAGACGAAAACTAGCTATCGGTAAACAGCGAAATATTAGGTAGAACTGTTATATTTATTTTCTCGTAAGAAAAAATGTATGATTACTAGAATAGGTATGCACAATAACTTCTAAGGGTTTTTTACCTCTATGAAATCATACATTTGCACAACCGCGCATGTACCTACTAAAACTCTCATTGCGCATGCGCATATTCTCATTTCAACACGGTTACCGGTTGCGTAATGTAACATTACCCAACCGGTGTAGAAATGTATGTCATTGTGATTGCGTTAGCCGTTTTGTAATTAGTAAATTACCAAATGGGAGTAGAAAAAATAAATTCTGTGAAAATAAATAATTGCAGTTTAATTTAAATAGAACCCAGTAAAAATATAACAATATCTTTGCAACTTAGATTATAGATAGATAATAGACATCTCACTACTAGGCAATTAATTTTAACTTATTTCTACGACTAACAACTGTTGTTTACTTGATAGGTTGTCCAATGTGAAGCACCTGCTGGTGGACGGGGCGCTGAAGGAGGAGCTGGTGGGCAGCAACACGGAGGTGGACCACTACAACTATGAGTTCTACAACCACGCGCGCACCACCAACCAGCCCGAGCTGGCCAGCATCCTGGCCCACTGGAAGGCGGTGCTGCTGGACAACACGGACAATCAAGGTGACACACATTTCCTGTTACCTGCCAAAGCCTTGGCATGACAGCTGGGCAATTTTTTGTTTAAAAATAGATTTGTGAAGAGGAATGCAATTCACCAACCTATTCTGCCTGGCCAGAAACAGGTATTAATATGATCATTTAATAATTCATTATTGTTTATTATTAATGAATTATTAAATAATAATTACCCAATAACATCTGTTGAACCAGGGTCAAAGTTAAAGTCAAGTGACCCAAGCGGGGAGCGAACCAACGTTGTTCCATTCGAAACACGCTAAAAAGATCAGCCCTCTTGGCCCCCGCGGCCATAACCCCGATGCCTTATTTGGTACGATTTTACCACTAACATTTGACAGGACTGAGACAAATGTGGGCTATAGTATGTGTCAATGCAGTAATTTAGTTTCCCCTCTATGTTATCACTCAATGTTAATAATATATCTTTTCAACTTAGATTATACTTACATAGGTAATATCAATAAAAAAATTGTTTTTTTGTAGGTCTGTTTATGCTGGCCGATGGGTTGGACGACGCCAGCGCCAACGTCATGAAGTTTGACAACGGCAGCCTGGTGCCGGACCTGCCCCTGCCCTGGCGGCCCCTGGACCTCGCCGTGCAGAAGAAGCCTCAGGAGGGAGTGGCCAAGGCGCTCAATGACATTGTGCACTCTGCTATGGGGAGATTTGGGGCAGGCGCATGGCCAGCGTGGAAATCATCTGTGAGTTCATATCCTCAACAACTTTTTCTAACTCTCTCCGATGTCGCTATAGATCAAATTGAGTCTTCAACGTCATTATCATGTTCTATTCTTCCGGTCGATAGCTCAGTTGGTAGAGTGCTTGCATTCCATGCCGTGAGCTCGGGTTCGAATCCCACCGACGGTGTCAAAAATGATTTCCCATTTCGGTGTTTATTTCAAACCCCAAAATAAAATACCGGCAAGCTTTACTCAGCCTTCACAAGAAATGAGTACCAGCCCTCTCGAGAGATAGGAAACCCCCACTTCAACTGAAGTGGTTGGCGTACGGCCGGCCCCCTTCCCTGTAAAAATAAATAGGTTCAACTCGCCACATGCGACCCCTTCGGGGATAACGCGGCAAGAAGTTATACTATATGTGTAGCTTAGTTCCGTTCCGTTTAAAGGGAATGCAAGCTAATGTAGTCCTTTAGGTATTCCTGGATGGTACAGGTTTCACAGCCATACAATAAATGTTCCAAACAAGAGCTTTAATAAATTCCCTTCTTGTTTCCATTTCTTTGTAGAGCCTCAGTTTCCCGAGTTCTTGGGTTCAAATTCATAATTCAAAGTAATCTGGTTTTGTGACTCTTTTAATGTATGTTATTTTTCCTTCAGGATTCTGATGAAAGTTTGAAGTCTGAGATGTCCATCATCACAATGCTCCTGCCGGGAACTCCTGTGTTCAAAGCCAACCAAGTGACCCTGAACGAAGACAAAACGGTGAGTACCAAACTTGTATTCAACATGCCATTCAATGTATGAATAATGATATACCGCTTTTGTGTTTCAGTAAAATCATTTGTGAAATAGATGAAGTGAGAAAATAGACTATGGACACAATTTTTTTCGTAAGAATCGCAACACATCTGTGCTGCATGTATAGCGCAACTTCTTACCGCGTTGACCTTAGAGAGGTTGCGTGTGGAACCTATTCTTATTTGTTGATTAATTCATGGCTTTTTTTTTGTGTCCCGTACCAATAGGTCCCGAATCGCCAAATGCGACCCCTTCGGGAATAACTCAGGCAAAAAATTCTACTATATGTCCAGCTTAGTTGTGTGTACAAGAGATTTCCCTAATTACTGTGCACCCTCACAGCCATCAACACGTTGGGAGGCACATTCATTTGAAAATTCAGCAACACTTAAAGATGTCTATATTAGAGCTTTATACCCTGAGTCACAGGGTGCTGCGCCACAACATCAGTACGGCTTTTCAATTCATGTCCTCGCATAGTCGTCAGGCACACCCACCTATTGAGCAAGTCAGCTAACAGTATTGCATCCTTCCAGGCCACAGAGGAGTACACTAATCTGCTGGGAATGCGCGCTCTGCCCAGCATGCAGTACGGAGGATACAACAGCTACCTGCTCAACAATAACACCGTGTTCGCTTACACCAGGTAAAGCAATCATTCTTCATCTCTTAGATGTCACAGGATCCCAAACCAAGAGATCCGTAGACAGTGGTATCACTGATGTTGTATAGCGAGTGGCCTGCTTAAAGTGGCGCTAGGCAGCACTATGACAGGTGGCCGAAAAGGATTGTCCAGTGGCGGCCCATGATGTCCACTCCCCGAGTGGGGAGACCCCAATTGACTTAGCTGGATGACATCAAAAGAACTGCAGGCAGAGGGTGGCTAAACACAGCAGCAAGTGGAGAAACATGGAGAAGATTGCAGGAGGCCTACGGATTGACCACATTGATGATGATGGATGATTTCTTTCCTGTGGCGCCATTTAATGGTCCAGGACCATCTCAAGGGCGCCATAAACATTGATGATATTGCACATGATTTGGTTTCGTAGAGTGAAAAAAGAAAATGTTAGCATTTAAAGACTGAAAGAAAGTTCACATGGAAAGATGCAAGACAGAGTTTGCCTGCGCAGAACTATAATAATTTTATTTTTTAATCAAAACACAAGATAAAATATATGAAATGAGAAGTACTGCGAGTATATAAAACTTTTGCAAAACTCCCCAATAGAATAAAATGTATGAAAACTAAATCACTGGCAAGGAGTGCTGTCATATCTTTTTTTTTCTATGTATGCAATCGAGGGTTTTACACGCAATGTTTTATACTCAGAGTAAAGTAAATAAATCTACAGACTATTTCAAGTCAGTTAAAAAGCTGTTCATGTTATTATAATCAAATGAACTAATTACTTTGTTGTCTTCCTTGCTCTCTGGATCATCAGGAACTGGTAAGAACTGAGTTACTACTCACTGTTCAAGGGCGTACCCAGGATCAAAACTAGGGGGGGGCAAGCCATAGTCGTAAAATGGTCATTTTAATAATGGGAATAAAATGTTATAACAATTTAGGTAAAAAAAAATATTTCCAGGGGGGGCAGCTGCCCCCCCCCTGCCCCTTCATAAGTATGCTCATGTCACTGCTGCTTAATATGTTCATCCATCTGTGTTAGAAATATATCAAATGAATCGACCACAAATTGAATATTGTTAATGTTTTAGACATATTGTAACCCCGATACCTAATTGATCATTTAATTTATTAAAGAGTAACCTGCCACAAGTGATACAATGGTGGACGCACATGCCGTTTATCTATGGTGGCTGCCTCTACTTTTTGTTGGAATAGATTTGGAATCAATAGCGGATTGCTAGTGAAGAGGCAAGCAAATATTTTGTTATTGGTTACTAAGGACTTTTGCCCCATAGAAGTGTAACGTTGCCACCGAGAAAATAATTATAAATTCAAATATGTGTCTTTTTGTATCAAAATTATTTGATGATAATTTTATTAATCAAAAATATCAAAACTTGGCTTCTTCATTTTTAACAAATGTGATTGTTATTTTTGTTGATTAGGTTAAAGTCTGGCAACCCGGGCTGTGTTGTGCTGTTCAACCCCACGGCCAACGAGGCTCGTGTGGACATCAAGCCCGTGGGCGGAGTGCCCGCTGAGGTCACGGTGCACCTGCTGAGCCACAACTACCAGCGGGAGGGCATACAAGTCAAGTGAGTGGTCACTGCCTACTGCTGGATATACTTCATACTTTTCTTCACATCACTACAAAATGGATTTGGGAAAATTATCCTTATTTCTACACATTGATGTATAATATAATTGGGCCGAAACTGTATTAACGAAAATTGATTTTACATTCGTTTCAACCTACTTCAACACTTATCATCCTTAGCTGGAAAAATAATAAAAATGTTCTCAGTGTGACTTCATTCTAAACAGAGAGATGTGTGTGAAGCTAGAAAATTTCTTTAAAGGTTGGTATTACTAAATGCCATCTCTGCGTGGGCGTTGTATAATTGTTTTGGTCATTAAATTTGTTAATTTTGAAAGAAAAAAGGCATTATAAGAAAACATCATGGTATGTGTAATTATTGGGTGTTAAGGCGTGTTATAAAGCTAAATCTGCCGTTTTTGTTTCTTGCACTTTATGATCTTAGCAAAATAGTTACAGTAATGAAAAAAATCAAGCATGTTTATTAATTTTTTATCTTAATTATAAAGCTTAAACAAAGTATATTACTTAAGAATTGCCATCACAAAAAAATATTTAAAAAAACGCGCTTTTTTTTCGTGTGTGCTGTATTTTGGATTTTTTTTTTTGCTTTTTACTTACAGAACTATACATTGTTTAGGTTCAATACTTAACATTTTTTCAATAATGTCAATAGTTTTTGAGTAAATATGGAAAAACTGTGTTCTTTGATTTAATTAAAATTTAATTCATTTAGTAGTTTCAGTTTTTCCATATTTACTCAAAAACTATTGACATTATTGAAAAAATGTTAAGTATTGAACCTAAACTATGTATAGTTCTGTAAGTAAAAAACAAAAAAAAAATCCAAAATACAGCACACACGAAAAAAAAGCTAAAAATGTAAAAAAAAATATGTTTTTTTAAATATTTTTTGTGGTGGCAATTCTTAAGTTATATATTTTGTTTAAGCTTTATAATTAAGATAAAAAATTAATAAACATGCTTGATTTTTTTCATTACTGTAACTATTTTGCTAAGACCATAAAGTGTAAGAAACAAAAATGGCAGATTTAGCTTTATAACACGCCTTAAAACGCAAGATGGAGGAAGCAGCAAGCTTAGATATATTTTGTGTTTGACTTATTTGGTTGACAGTTTCGTCTCATGCTTCAATCCGGAAAGCTAGTTTCAGGTCCATTGTATTATATGCCAAATTTTACATAGATCTGCGTTGTATGGAGAATAACAGGGAATATCATATTTTCTCCTAAATTTTACTGATAACATGGTGTTGTGCTACTTGTTTTGAATTCCAATTTAATTAGTTGATTATATGTTGTTTCAGGGGTAAAGTGGCATCAGACAGTGTGCCCATCTCTCCCAGATCCGCCATTGTCTTGACGTATGTCTCTGGGAAGGAGTAAACCCAATCCAGCGGGACCTCATCTTGCTGCATTTCAATGTGTTTAGTGACAAATATATATTTTACTGTCACATTATTATTTAGCTTACAAGCGTGAATAATGTTAGATTATTCACATGCGAATCTCTTACTCGCTTGATGAAATATATTTCTTTTGCATTTAATAAAACAAGCATTTCAAAAATAAAATGTTTTATTTCATATATTATTTTACTTAAAGGTTACATTAAATCAGCCATACTGAACCTGCGGCCCGGCAAGCTTTTCTGTGCGGCCCGCCGACGTGATTTACAAAATCTGGCATGCTATATTTCGCAGGACGTAGAACGTGGACTGGTCCGTAATCCAGTGGAAACACTTCGCACTCGTAAATGGAAGGTCCTGGATTTGAATCCCGGCGGAGCACAAACTATACCATTTATATTTCCAAATGTGCTCTTCGCTGGGTTGAAAATTCATAAACCTTTACCAAAGACCGGTCACTAAAAGGTCCATCCAACCTTGCAACAACTGGGTCTTGCTTGAGAATTGGCGCTTACTACAGCCACGACCAAGCTCGCAGAGGGCTCCTGAGGTGTACACAAATACACACAATAGCAGCGCTCACCAAATAAATCATCCTAATATAAATATTTTTTTTTATTTAAAGGTAGGCACGATTTTTTTTTTTTGTAGGGAGACAACTTTTGAAAATTACGTGCCTACCCCCCTTCCCCCCCCCCCCCGACAGATTTTTTTACGGACAAAATATGCTTTTGAAAATTTCGTGTCTACCCCCCCCCCTCGATGGCATTTTTTGGTCATACCAGTATAGTGTTGCGGCCCGCGTAGATTTTGAAATATATCTATGTGGCCCGAAGACAAAAAAGGTTGAGTATCCTTGCATTAAATAAATGAGTCACCTGTTTCCAAAATCCGCTATCTCCACGCAAGTGACAAGATACTTTTTTTTTTGAAGGGATAAAAATACCCTTAAAACATGCATACTTTTGTTCTTATATTTGCTATATTTTGACTTAAAACAACAAGTTCAATCCAAATTCTACCGTTATTGGCATTAAAAATGATGATTTTTCAAAATCAGATACGTGTGGAGATAACGGATGAAATATGCGACAACAAATAACGACTGGATTCCTATTTTTTGTACTCCTCTTTGAAGTCATTCTCCGCTTTACTTCCTTTAACAAGAACATGGAATGTAGGTGTACCAGTTTTGATTCTGAAGTGTTTTCCTATCATAACTTCCATGAGGCTGCTATCAATGTTTACAGGATAAATTTGTTTCCTAAAACTTCCTTCGTAATACAGATTCAAAGCATCCGGTTTATACTTTTTCTCGCTGTCCCACTCTGGATGATTTTCAAACATTTGATGCAAGTAATCTTTGAACACAGAAGTCTCGTGGAAGTCGGGGATGAGGTCCAAGATGTGATACTCTGGGTACATGAACAGCACAGGCCACACAAGCTCTGTTTTCTGTTTGTCCCAGCGCACTCGAGGGGCCCCGTAGTGAATGGGTTGCAGGTCTGTGAATGCTGGAACGTCATCCATGCACGTCAACTGGTAACCTAAGAAAAAAAAAGTTTATTTTCAAATGTTATCCATTACACGTTGAAGAAGTAAAAGAAATATTTTTGAGAACTTATTTTCTTTAGATTTAACCAACTTTATCCAATTACTATTTCATTAAGGGTGGTCAGTGCCTCAACAGATGTGTCTCCATTTTGTTCTGCCCTTGCATACTTCTTTCTTACTCCTCGACATTCATCTCTCTTCATGCATGATCTTCCCTTTTTCTCACTGCAGATTCCAGTCAATTGCAAGTTTAATTATTTGATCTGTCCATTCTTTCCTCAGTCTTCCCCTTCCACTGCTACCTTTTGTAAGTCGCTAGAAGGCCTATTTAAAAAAAAATAGACAAACAGTTCTCTTGAAACATGAAATTTTGAATATGGTGATACGATGGATTATAATTTATCCAGTTTGTGATAAAACAACTTTTAGAAAGAAATGTATATGAAAACAATAAGCGTTTTTATCAAATACAGATTCCAATTGCTTTACCTCTTGATTTGACAGCAAGTAAAAGGTCATCTTCATCTTTTCTCTTCTTCCTCTCCAAGTGTTCCTTTTTCCTGTGATCTCTTTCTAGCACTTCCTTTCTCTTGGCAGATTCTTTCTTAAAATTGAGTGCCTTTTCATGGTCTGGCTGCTGCAGCAGTATTCTATCACAATATTCTTGGCACAGCTCAAACTCTGCGAGCTCCACACAGCACTCGGCTGCTCTCAGGAGAGCCTTGAGGTGTGACGGCTGTAAGCTGATGGCTTTCTTGCAGTCGTTCAAACAGGACCGGTAATTTTTGAGAAAGAATTGACTCGCCGATCGATTGTTGTACAAACTTGCATTGATTTCTGGATCTTCGCACTTGGCTTTCAAACCTTCAGTATAACTAGAACAGACAATATAAGAAACTGTCAGAAATAAAGATCAAGGCTTCTGCTAGTAATAAATAAAAACTACTGAGAATATCGGGCATTTCATAAAATCTTTAAATTTAATTTTGATTACAGTAGGTTACAGCCTACGGATCTATTTTGATATAACAGTTTTAAAACTAAAACTAGCCTGAACTTTGACGCAGTATAATAATTGTGTCAATGCAATTCGGAATCCATTGTTTTGACTGTTATTGAATAGTATTGGGCTCTTTGTGTCTTGTACATGGATTATAAACTTATGGAAAACTCATCTAAGGAAGGCGTCTCTAAAACCTATCATATATGGAATACTTCACTATGTTGTACAGGCTCTAATACATTTATAGGTAAATACTTGGAGCAAACTGTGAAATCTCATACAGTGATCATTGACTGCCTGCGTGTCGCACAATCATAGTTCGCCTGACCAACATCTTATTCAGCGCCTGAACAGAAGATAAAATAGCTGATCGTTGATATTATAGCATGGACCAATGGGTGCACGGTATTTCATGGCAGCCAACAAGTCTGCTCATGTTAACAATGCTAGCGCCTTTGGAAGAGAGACAGACAGGCAATAAAAAAAACTACCAGTGTGCCCCACGTTGGGCGCCAATTTGTGAGATATTTACAATGATGTCCATGACGTCTTCAACGAGGTATTTGTTTAAAATCTGCTTCGAAACTATAGCCTCGCTCCGGAGACCTTGCTAGAGTGCAAAGCGCAAGGACAATACCAAATGCACTTTTAAAACAAGACAATCAACCAAAACTTAATTGCACATATTTTATTTCACAATAGGTATATAAAATGACAAAATTCATACAAGCCTGTGGCTCTTCAAGCCGGGCGAGCAGATCTCTTTTTCTTGTCTGCCATTTTAGTTTTTTATACCCATGTTCAAAATTTCCTCACATTCTTTATTTTCCCTTAATACCTATTAATAAATCCTTTTGTTGCAAAATATTACATCCGTTTCAATTTGGAGTAACGATTTTCCTGTCGACTTACCTTATCACAGCCATGCGATAATTCTTGTGTTTAAAGTTGAAGTTTCCGTCCTCCTTGTAGTTGATGGCGAGCTCCGCAGCCGTGTTCTCCTCGGGATCGTACTTGAGTCTCTGCAGCCCCTCCACCAGGGGAGACACGGCCTCTCCTGCGCCAGGCACCTGCTTCATGAAGAAGGGGTGCTTGTCCATCTCTTCCTGAAATCAGTGCACTAAAAGTTAAATACACCATCCTACTTGCTCCGTATCAATTTTCTCGAAAGCAGCTACAACATTTGCACAATCGACTTAAGTTGCTGGATATGTTCCATCAAGGTCTTGAATGTGGTCCGTCATTTGTTCCTTAGAATCTTATATGTCATTAGGACACATCTGTGTTTTTACTTTTTTTTAAATAAATTTGTGAATAGGAATCCAATTCACCAACCTATTTTTCGCCTGGGCCGAAACAGGTATTTTAAGATTATCAACAAGGTCGGCAAGTCGCAGGGCTTATGTTCATTTGAGATTGGGTTTTCATATTGCAAGTTCACATGCGGCAAGTGCAAGCGCAAACTTATATGTGTCTGCTCGTGGGAATGCATGTAATATGCATCTTAGATGCAATATATCTTTGCAACTTAGATTATAGAATTAATTATTCGTCTCTTCTTTTATTTTAATGAATAACTACCCAATGACATCTATTGAACCAGGGTCAAAGTTATGGTCAAGTGGCCCGATGGGACTCGAACCAACATTGTTTTTATTCTAAACTTGCCAATCAAAGAGACCGTCTTGACCAGCTTGGACTTTGCCTTGACTCCATAACTTGGCTTTGAAGAAGTTGCTCACAGATATGAAACAAAACGTAAGCAAATTACTGGAATCTACAGAGTGAGAAAAGAGACGAGCTTGCATGAAGAACAGTCGTGAATGTCGAGATCAAAGTATGCAACGACAGAAAAAAGTGGAGAAGCAACTGCGGAGGTACTGGCCACCCCTAGCGGAATGGCAGCTATACAGTAGGTGTAGTAAGCATTGAATATTGTTATGATTCGGAAGATACAACATTTTCGGACATAACCTCCCAGCGATCTTCGGGCCATCCTTCTGTATATCTCTTCTTTTCCAGGCCATCTATAAAATCATCCAATTCTTTATCTAGTTTAGCTGCGAGAGCTAGTCTCTCCTCATCAGTCATCCCTTTCGACATGATTTAATATATTCTGTAAAATAACAAAATATCACGTTGACTTTGACAGATGTCAGTTTGTGCAATGGTGTGTTGTTGTTTTCTTCTTCATATTTTCGAGGCTAGCCAACATGTTTACCAGCTGCAGCATGTTTACCAGCTGCAACATGTTTACCAGCTGCAGCATTTTCTTATGGCAACATTTTTTTTTTAATGAATAGGGATGTGGGATTGTTTTCGATATTTCAAATTTCGATAATATATTATTGA
This sequence comes from Agapetus fuscipes, assembly GCA_951799405.1. NCBI lineage: Eukaryota > Metazoa > Arthropoda > Insecta > Trichoptera > Glossosomatidae > Agapetus > Agapetus fuscipes. The sequence goes on along the minus strand of OX637349.1, from coordinate 8,917,963 downwards.
TTTTCAATAGTTCTAAAAAAGTCGACTTAGGGAAGAAACGTACGTCAAAAAAATAATATTGATATTGATACTACAAAAAAGCATTAATACTAAATATATCCATATCGATTTTTAAATATATTTTATAAGTATTTTCGATATTCGATATTTTATGCCCATCCCAAATGTCAAATAATAATATTTTTATTTTGATTCAGAAAAAGTGTCAAATATTTTGATACTGTCAGCTCCCAGTCTAGTCAGATTCTATTTTTAATCCGAGTCCCAATTTTACTTACGATGTCGTTGGGCGGAAAGCCTCCTCCTCCACCTCCGATCCAATCTCTTCCGTCGTTTGCAAGCGCACAAAGAACAAATATCTGCTATGATACTCAGGATTGTGTTTGGGCCTCGAAATTTCCCGAATTACGCAGAGCGTGTTCTAGGTTCCGGATTTGCTGCAATGCAGCACCCGCCACTTATCGCTACAAGCACTTTAACTCATTATTACAAGATGGTCCTACTTGCGGACTGGTGGCAATGGCGATTTTATTAGATCAGAAGGTATTGGTAAGCAAGCTGTTAGAACTGGCGAGGGACCGCGGGTTTTCCAACAATGGGGAATTGTTCAGCGCCAGGAGAGCGTGTGATCTACTACAGGGTGTCTTGGATATTTTAAATTTCAAAAGTATTTCAATTGAACATCGGAGGGGAGAAATATTTAGCCAAGAGATTGTCGGCAAACTGTTGGATGGCTTTACAATGCTGGTTCCGTATCCTTTGCAATATAATTATATCCCAATTATCATTGAGCCGCCTGTTTTCAAAGCCAGCAATCTCCACACGCAACTGATGTTGGGAAATCTACATTTTTAGCGTTGGCGATAGCAGAAGTCGAAAGAAAACCAGCAGACCAACTTGATATCTTTATTCAAGATGTAGGGGACATGGTAAAAAATTACAGGGTCATCTTTTATTCCTGAAAAAATATAAACAAGCATATTTCACTGCAAGTGGAGATAGACAAAATTTGAAAACAGGCGACTCAATTACTTAATACTTTTGCAACATATTTGGCACTGCCGATGAAACCTTTATAAATTTGACTTTTTACACATCTCAGTTAGTAAAATGTATTTTTCAATTTACTCTCTCAAGTCTAATGACCATAATTCTAATTTAAGATCATTACTTTCCTTGACTCGTCTCTCAGGTATGATTCTGACAGCAACCACTCCCCATGTCTGAGGAAAGGCCACAAAGCTCACTGGGCAATAGTCACCGGAGTCATAATCACAGAAAGCCTTCAAGGAGACTCTCTAGATGGCGACACTGTCTATGTTACGGTGAAGCACGGAAAGTCCCTTCATCTGGCCGTCTGGAAACTAAGGGACCTAGCTCGGAGTAACCAGAACTTGACTGAATTTGCACCAAAGAGAGGAGCAGATGACCTGGAGTACGTCTTACCAGAAGGAGGGCTGCAAGGGGAAGAGGGGTTGAGTGGACAGTTCATACTGATACATCCATTCTGAATGGTTATTGTCAAATCTACTCTCTCTCTTTCCTGATGGTGGTACAGATCAGGTCTCTCTTTGAACTCACAAGTGCTGCGCCTTTAACTCCTCCTGTCCCCTGCAGTCGTCTGCCACCTTGCCACCTGGAGAAGCTGTGTCTCCTATGATAATACAAGTCTGTTATAATAACTTGCAACAATAAATCATGTTACATATCTCTGTGAATATGCTTTATACTCTAAGCCCCTTTTCACACAGTCCGGATCCTGTATGGATCTTTCACGAAATGTATGGGATCACCGGATAACCATGCTGAATTATGTGAAAGCTAACATACATCTTCATACACTGTGCGACTTCTGATCCGGCTCGGGACTGGACTGTGTGACCGTGGTTGTGTTAAACTGGAAATAATATTGTTCATCTTCTTTTCATCTGTCATGTCACCTCAAAGTTGACTATCACTTGAGGAAAGCCTTTATGTATGTATAATAGATCAATTTACTAGGTGAGCGCTTTTTTTGTGTAAATCACACCTCAAGAGCTCAATGTCTTTTCGTAATAGGTTTTCTTTATGATTTATAATTTTTAACTAGCTAATTTATTGTAAAAACAACCTCCCTCCTTCAATGTACAAATGCCTGTCTTCCTATTTACTTGCATTACTTTGAGATGTTTAGAGAAATACTTCAGAATATGAAAAGTTATTGTATTAGTTTTGCTTGATCAAGTTTAAACACGTTTTCAATTTAAAAACCTTTTAGCTTCAGAACATTGCATTTCATCATCCCATAGGATTTGGTCTTTCTTACAACCTACTTGTAAAATACTGTTTTGAGATTACAGTTACAGTTGTATTTTTATTTCTCCATCATCTTGTGATCACAATCACTGCCAAGTTAACATGACTGCTCTTATGATGTAGCAGGCAGACATGTTTCAGGTGTTTTATTTTAATGTGTAAATACTTCTGCATCAGAAAATTAGCATATTATTTATTGATTGTGAATTTATTGATCTCCAGTGACTGCACTCATGTAGTTTTCAAATTATGAACTAAATTATATTATGGCAATAGGTTTGATATTTCAAAAACTGTTTCAGTGACTAAACAGAACGAAGAAAATCTCAAAATCTTAGCCTCTTCTTTCAGTAAAACGTTTCTAAGATGAAATGCCAAAATGAAACAACACACTTTAGTGTTGTCCGCACATGAATTGGAATAGACAAAGTGGTGATGCCGTGTGGCCGGCCAGGAGAAAAAGCAAAAATATATTCTGTAATTGGTTGCTAAGGACTAGCTTTTTTCCTGCTGCGAAAAAAAGTTCACAGTTAGGATTTTCATCTGCTTTTAACTTATGACAACTATTCTGGAAGGAAAAAGCTTGTTGTGTTTTATAAATCAAATATCTAACTTTAAAATCAAAAGATGCAAAGAATCTTAAATTTTGAAATTCTGATCGGGAAACTACATGTGTGCGGTACTTACTTATGCTAAGCTTTTGTGTATTTAAATATTTATTGTTTCTTACTCTACAATGTAAAATTAACTGAATAAAACAAAGTGTTCATGTTTTTAAATGTTTTTTATTAATATTTATGATTATATATTATTGACACGCACTTATTTTCTTACAAGTAAACAATACTGATTTTAATTAATATTGCATTTTTCTCCACGTTATTGATTTCCACAGAAACACAAGTAGGATCCAGTTCTAACAGCGTTCACAGTCAATCTATGCAAACTGAAAGTGAAGAGTCTACTGATGTAATAAATGTTTTGTTTAATTGAAAGCTAAAACACAGGGAAAATGTTATCTAGGTTTTTGGCAGTTACTTCGTGAAAGTTCATTTTAATAGATTAAAATAAAAAACTTATTTGTTACAATTCACATGAGCTTTTATTATTTTTAAACACTACCGGTTTCGGGAGAAGCAATACCTCCCATCTTCAGTTTATATTTACACCTGAAGATGGGAGGTATTGCTTCTCCCGAAACCGGTAGTGTTTAAAAATAATAAAAGCTCATGTGAATTGTAACAAATAAGTTTTTTATTTTAATCTATTACAGGGAAAATGTGTATATAATGAAAATGTAATAAAAAAAACATGTCAGATAAAAGTTTTTCATAATGAATAATAAATGTCAACGACGTTAGCCATGTTGAAAGCACCGGTTCCCATAGATCACCGAAGTGAAGCAACATTGGGCGTGGTCAGTGCTTGGATGGGTAACCGCTCAGGTACACCGCGTGTCGTTGGCATCTTGGACCGGTCCGTAGTCCGTAGTGGCAACACTTCGGACTCGTAAATGGAAGGTTGTGGATTCTAATCCTGGCGGAGCACAAAAATATACCATTTATATTTTGAATGTGCTCTTCGCTGGGTTGAAAAATTCATAAACCTTTACCAATGACCGGTCACCAAAGGTCCATCCAGCCTTACAGCAATTGGGTCTTGCTTGAGTATTGGCGCTTTGTAGCGACGACCAAGCTCGTACACCTCTGCGGCACTACAACAAGTGTCATAGACCCCTAGAGTCTTTAGAATCTAGGGAGTCTCCCGCACAGGATTTCTTAAAAAAAATGATCGAAACTTTTTTTTCTATTACAAATGTGGCAATATTCAATTTAGAATGGAGTCCGCACAAAAAAGTCACCCCAACGTTTTGACTGCATTGACTGGGAAATCAGAAAAATTATTACATGTGAGCTTTCAGTTAATAAAAATTGTTTTACTGTAGTTTAAAAATGCAGAACTGAAACAACTGGATTATTTTAATACAAATGTTTTTTTTCTTGATACAATTTTCACAGGGTCAAATTGAAACATAAATTTGTAGAAATTAAGTACCCGGAATATAAAACATTGCGTAATTCCCCTCGATTGTGTAAATATAAAAAAAAATGTTTGAAAACTAAATCCCTCACTAGGGGTGCTGTTGTAGTTTTGATACGTTTTTCTATTCACGTAATCGAGGGGAGTACACACAATGTTGTATTCTCAGGTTTAAGAAATCAATTTTAGATTTGAGTGACTGACATCTTAATCCTGTGTTCAAGCAAAAGAAATTTGTTTTATTTTGATTGATTTGATGAGACTGAGCAAGTCACGCTTTCATTGGGCATGTATATAATTTATATATTGTAATAATCTAATAGTTAATTATTTAATAATAACAGTCAAATATCAATGGAATGAGTAAACATGGTTACAAGTCCTTAAACGAGTACACTCACTTTTTTCAAGGAGTGAAAAATCACTATTACCTTCAAAGTGAAAGTACATAAAACTACAGCACGTATACACAATATGTACAATCAATATTTTTTTTTTTGATAAAACTGTTACATTGTTATGCGTACAAAAGAAAATTTTGGCTGAGGTTACTTTGTTTATCTTGTAATCTAGAAATACAACCATAGTTCCAATATTCTAAAACATCCACTTACTTAAATGTATCTAATAATTTCGTTGCTAAATTATACATGATTGCGTTGGATAGCAAATCCAAGAATAAAGTTGGAACAAAAAAGCCAGGAAAACACGTCACATCACACTGTGCTAGGTTGCTAACCAAATAGCATCATGCATATTTGTCATCCTGCTGATTGAAATTTTGAACGGCGATGTGAGCATGAACATCTTTCTGTTTATAGAAATGAGAATCCGATGCCGATGTTAGTGCCATTCTGACGTAGCATGAAATTTTTGAACATATTCAAAGTGTCTCCAGAAATTTGGGTGCGTTTTTAACACTTCATTGAAGGCAATACACATCAAGTGCTTGGTTAAAAAGGTGTTTTTTTTTTCAAATGCATCATGAATTAAAATTATATTTCGGACATTTTTTGTATTTTTCCTGAACAGTTTTAAATGCTAATTTTTTCATTCATTTTTCCATTTCTAGTTTTAAAAAAATATTCGTATAGTCTCGTTTACGTAAAATTAAAATGACTAATATTTGAAGTGTTCTTGGTTGGTGTTGCCGCTGACTAAAGTTTTGTAGTTAGGAGTTAGTAACACTGACGTAATTATCTACGTTATATATTTTTACATAAAACTATACATCACAGCTTTTAATTACATAACAAATACAATCACAATGTATAGTTAGTAAAGGTGTTATTATTGGATTCCTGAAAAATTGCATGTTCTATTTCTCAGCATTTTTAACTACTTCCTGCTTCAATGAATGAGGTTTGTGAAAAAAATAAAGTGACATCATATTTCTATTTATTTATATTTGTCCCCTTCAAAGTTATCCTCCTTAGATATAATACACTTGCGTCAGTATTTTTTTTAATTCTCCAAGCACTTTTGATCTGCGCTTTTTGTTAGGCCTTGAGTTCAGACAATGCTGCCTTTATCTTCTAAATTGTGTCAAAGCACCATACTTCAATGGGTTTTTTTTCAGTTTTTGGGACAGGAAAAAGTCGCAGAGAGCCAAGTGCAGTTAACACGTTAGCCGAGGCATTATTTGAAGGGTACAAAGAAGCAATGATGTATGTGCTGGCGCATTATCATGACTTAATATCCATAAGTTCATTTTCATATTGCATCACGCAAATTGCACATTAATTCAAGGTAATAATCCTTTTTGACTATCCGACCTTCAATATAACAAAACTTTGAAATTGAATGTGGAATTTTAAGTCACCTTTTTTTTAAAAAAAACCTCCTATATTTTTCGAATTGAATTTAATATTGCAATGAAATCCAGATAACTTGTATATCCTGGGTGATATTTAGCAATACAGATTATTATTGACTTTGCCATAATATATTATATTTGATGGCTAAATGAACGACATATATAAGTCATTTACAATCACACAAAAACTGCTATATCCTTGTATGAAAGATAAACTATTAACAACATATTAACGGATTATCCTAGTACGTATGTTTATTGTAAAAATGGCTTCTTTTCATGTATTTATACATTATTTTATAGCGCAAAAAAGTGTACAAAAATTTAGGACAAGCAAGCAGTATTGATTAATTTCGGTATTAGTAAATGTTAACTATTTCTTTGATATTGAAGGCAGCTCTTATTCTTCCTGTCAGAAGTACTAAACAACTAACAAATAAATAAAATGGATACATTGATTCACACACAAAATACGTTTTTTGATATGTTTCGTATAATATTGTAAAGTCAAAACCTTTCTTTATGAGACGCACAATAATTCAAAAGAAATGTATTTTTTTTATATTTAACATTTATATAAGTGATAATTGTTCCACTAATAATGAGAACCAAGTCACAGCTTAAGTGTTTACATTAACTTAGATAGTTTTTATATGAACTTAAAAGGATCCCGATACAGGCAGGCGTAAGGTTAAAAAATCACAAACGTTTGGCTTCAAACAATTACCTTTTTAATTTTGGTTTGCATTTTAATGTTATCTAAAAAATAAAAACACATTATCAATGCGGCTTGAGATTGAGGTAATTAAAATTTAATCTCGTAAATAAAACTCCTAATTACTTTGACTAATTACAAAGCTGATTTTTTTTAAATGGAGTCCGCATTTTCAAATTGGAGGAAAATAAATGTGGTGTCACTTGGCTGGGTTGTAAGGCATTTGCATCTGGTTACTCTACGGATCTCAATGCCCAATCTGACCACGACCCCCCTGCGCTGTCATCCATACAAAATAAAATGTTACACTAGAGACAGAACATCTAGTTATACTGAGATACAATAATATGAATGTACATTGAAAGACGCTAAGGCCGTTTGTCCACCGCCGCCGTCACCGTCATGTCACCGAGAACGAGATTATTTCGGGGCCGAGTTTAATATGACGTGACAGCGATCGTTTGTCCACCCCGACCGATTTCGTTGGTTTAGTTTGTTCCTCAATATCCTCAAAGTTCGGCTCTAAAAAGGCAAAAACCTCGCGCCATGCATTTTTACGCAAAATTTTATCTTTGGACACATCCTTGTTTTTATCCCACAAGCATTCTTTGCTTTCTATAACTTCTATAAATGTATAAATATCGTATTTAAAATTCTTGGCCATTTTTATTACAACTAACAAATGTTATGATATTTGATGATAGATAGCTATGATATAGATATTTAATGATAAATAGCTGCGACGCGGCGGCAGTGTGGACAAGTTCACGCATGTTTTGTATTACCCGCACATGGGCCCGTCAAGATCTCGGTGACGATCTAGCAGTCACGCCAATCTACTCGAAATCTCGGCGGCCGAGAATGGCCGGGATGGCGTCTGGTGGACACGCGGCTACATACATTACTATAAGAAATGTATGTGCCGCTACTTCGGCGCCGTCATCTCGTTCTCGGTGACGTGACGCTGACGGCGGCGGTGGACAAACGGCCTAAAGCTCTTTGTATTGTATTTATCATGTCTCTCATTAAACAAATATTTTAGAGTGCTGTAAAATACACCTGGATTATCTAGACTTTTTTAAATTGCTATGTGCGATAACTTGTGGCATCATCTAGTTGAGGGGAATTTGAAATGTACGGACTCCATTCTTTGTACTACAATAGTCTATTTGTAGGTTATATTAGAAATTTGGAAGACTCCAAACATCGTAACGATGAGATTTTTTTTGTTTATTGATGAGTTTTGTTTAAAAACATGCTTAACTATTTATTCAATACATTGTAAGATATTTGGATTATGAAGTTAGAGTTACCAGGAGTACGCTATACATTGCTACACAACTATAGTATTTATTATCATAATATTAACCTCTCACAAACTCAAACTTACAATTTCAACGTACACTTTTTGGTTTCAAAAATTTAGTAAATCAAATGAGACATTTATAAATAAGAGCGTTAAGGCCAAATTTAAACATTTTTTTGTAGAACAACACCATCTGTTGCAGAACACGGAAAGCTCAATTATTATACAATACAATTATAATAGAGAACTAAGCTTTCGTAACACTTCCGAAGATGTCACTTTTGCATTATTGATGAATTTGGCCTTTGATACAAACTACTAAAAAGTGGTGGCCATATAAAATGCTAACAACTAAGTTAAAATCTTTATGTTGTCTTTAATTCACACACATTTAAAATGATTAAAATCTAAAACGCTAATGACATACATGGTTTTACAATAATATTATATAAAGTATGTATATAGGTACAACAATTATTTATATTATATCTATATATTTTTTACGATTAAAAAATTCAACCACAATGAACTGTTTACATGTTTGGCAATTTTATTGCAAAGTTGGGCTTAAAAAAATTGCTACGGTTCAAAATATTTTAACTTTGAATCCAGCTACTAGTAGAAAGCAATCTGTAGCGGCAAAGGAATGAACTGGAAAAGTCAGGTCTTTTACTCGACAAAACAAATAAAAAACAATTTAAGTTGAAACTTTTTCTTACACTTTAGGTCTTAAGTTTAATGTTAAATGTATTTTTTATCCATTCTTGCCTTTATTGTCCTCTATAGAATATTCAACCTTGAATTAAAGCAGTGATTCTTAACCTGTTTATGATCATGGACCACTTTAATGGGGTTTGCAGATCCCAGATCCTTTTATAACCACTGCATTACAGTAAAATAAATAAGAATGTTAACCCAACTTTTGTGTAAACAATGTTTTTTTTATCTAACAATTTGCGTCTTTAACACAAATCATGTCTACTTTATTGTTTATATTGTTTTATTTTTACAAAAATTAACCTTCAACTTTATTATATAAAAAATCTTACAACAGTGTTGCCAAGCAATAAATTTAATTACCTTATTTTTATAATCGCCATATAAAAAACCCTAATGTTTGTCAATGGGAACTGATCTGACATTTACAATATCTATGATATTCACTTGAAGTACCTGCTCACATTATTTTTATATATATTATTCATTCATCGAGGAAGTTAGATATTTGTTTTTTTTATATAAAAAGCTCATAATTCATTAAGAGTATGAATATACATATAAATATTTTAAATATTATGTACGTATGTTTCACATCAACCTATTTGTTTTTTTTTTAAAAGCAGAAGGATCAAATCTCTGAAATAGCGAATGAATGGGATATCCAGAGTCATAATAAAAGGAGGACTTGTATGAAAAAGGTTATGACTCTGGATGAAATGAAAGAAGTATGCAAGGACAGGAAGAAGTGGCGGCTAATCTGCAATGTTGATTTCTAATGTTGGTGTATTCATTTGCTACATTTTTTACATAGGAAATTTTTGACTTTTTTTTGTATAGATTTCTTTGTAAGGTTTTGTTCTTTTTTATATTTAAATGTAATTTATTATTCATATTCCTTGACTTATAGGTTGGTATGAGGCTGACCACCCATACTGTATAAAATGGTTCACTTTGCCAATGTCACCCCTGTTTCAGGGAAGGTCGGCAAAAGTTGTGGGGCTTATGTTCATTTGAGGTTTGGATTTTATTTGTAAGTACACATTCAGCATTTGTAAGCGCGAACTACACTTGTTGGTTTGTGGGCATACATCTGAGAGCTTTAAATGAATATATCCTTGCAACTTAGATTATAGATTATAGTAAATCTTTTTTGTTGCAGTATCTAACTTTTTTTTTGACATTTGAAGAAACAATGGTTAGGATTATGTTATCATCAATTCTATAAATGGTACACATCAGCGACATGCACAGCATTCCAAGCATGGCTGGGGCAACCATATGGATTTTCTCCACATGTTTATTTCATTTTTGGAAGTTGGTTTAAGTTAGATTTAGATTAGATTAGGTACACAAAAAATCTACATTGCGGCAATCTAGGATTTACAAACTGAGATAAATATAAAGTAAACATGAAATTGATGATAAGGATGTAGAATCCATCTTTCCGGGCTTGTAGACCATGGTCCAAATTCTTTTGTAGGCTGCTTTATTCTTTTTGGAAGGCTGCTACGTTTCGTCAGTAACATACGACTGACTTCTTCAGGGCTTGAACTTAGACTGATCGCTTTGATTAGAGCATGCGGTATTTATGTGACATCTGTGGAGTGGGCGGGGCTTGTAAATTTTGGCGGGAAAGGCAGAGATTGAAATCTTGAACTTTTCAGAGCTGGAAGCCATATTTTATTAACTTTCATTCCTTCCTCTTTTCGGTTAAAATTTTTATTTTTGTAAATTTCTATGGCCTCTCTATTTAGGCGAGCATAATAACCACCGGATTTTGCAAGTACTTTTGTATCCTTGAAATTAATGTCATGGTTATCGAGCAACGCGTGTTCAGCCACCGTTGACTTTTCAGTTTGGCCTAGTCTGCAGTAACGGTTATGTTCCTTGAGCCTTGTATTAATCAACCTTTTTGTGGTTCCAATGTATGACAAACCACAGCTGCAAGGAATTTTATAAACCCCAGGGCAGTCCAATCTGTCCAGACTGTCCTTGGCAGAACGTAGGCTGTGTTGTATTTTCCTTGTGGGTGTGTATACGGTTTTTATTTGGTATCTTTTTAAGATTTTTCCAATTTTCTCAGATACATGTTTGATGTATGGAATAAAAACCTTGTGTGTGTGTGTGTCCTGTTGTGACTTCGTGTTGGTTGAGTGTTTACTATGTGTAGCGCGATTAATTTCTCTTTTTGTGTAACCATTGCTTATGAGAGCTGTTTATAAATGTTCAATTTCAGTTTTTTGTGCACTGGGTTGACATATTCTCGAAGCACGATCCATCAATGATTTAATCACGCCTCTTTTCTGGCTTGGATGATGATTGGATAATTTATGAAGATACCGGTCTGTGTGAGTAGCTTTCTATAAACCTTATGATTCAGTGTACCTCCTTGTGTCCGGGTTATTAATACGTCTAAAAATGGTATAGAATGGTCACTATTTTCTTTTTCAATTGTAAACTTAATATTTTGGTTTATGCTATCCAAACTTATAGGTTGGTATATTCCTTGACTTATAGGTTGGTATGAGGCTGACCACCCATACTGTAAAAAATGGTTCACTTTGCCAATGTCACCCCTGTTTCAGGGAAGGTCGGCAAAAGTTGTGGGGCTTATGTTCATTTGAGGTTTGGATTTTATTTGTAAGTACACATTCAGCATTTGTAAGCGCGAACTACACTTGTTGGTTTGTGGGCATACATCTGAGAGCTTTAAATGAATATATCCTTGCAACTTAGATTATAGATTATAGATTATAGAAATGTGTCAAGAAATTTATTACCTAATTCATTTTCTCCGTGGCTCCAAACAACAAAGGTATCATCCACATATTGAAACCAATATCGCGGTTTTTTAGGTGCCGTTTCCAAGGCCGTCTTTTCAAATGATTCCATATATAAATTGGCTACGGCTGGACTAAGGCAGTTCCCCATTGCTACTCTTGATGTTTGTTCGTAATATTGTGTGTTCCAAAGGAAATGTGTGGTTGTCAAGCAGTGTTTGAATAGGTCCAAGTTGTCTGGAAAGTTCAAGTTTCAATCTCTGCCTTTCCCGCCAAAATTTACAAGCCCCGCCCACTCCACAGATGACACATAAATACCGCATGCTCCAATCAAAGTGATCAGTCTAAGTACAAGCCCTGAAGAAGTCAGTCATATGTTACTGACGAAACGTAGCAAACGCAACTAAGCTACACATATAGTGTAACTTCTTGCCGCGTTATCCCCGAAGGGGTCGCATGTGGCGAGTTGAACCTATTTATTTTTACAGGTAAGGGGGTTGGCCTTACGCCAACCACTTCAGTTGAAGTGGGGGTTTCCCAGCTCCCGAGGGGGCTGGTACTCATTTCTTGTGAAGGCTGAGTAAACCTTGCCGGTATTTTTATTATGGGGTTTGAAATAAACACCGAAATAGGAAATCATTTCTGACACCCTCCTCGGTGGGATTCGAACCCGAGCTCACGGGGTAGAAGGCAAGCACTCTACCAACTGAGCTATCGACCGGTCAGCAGCCTTCCAAAAAGAATAAAGCAGCTTACAAAAGAATTTGGACCATGGTCTACAAGCCCGGAAAGATGGATTCTACATCCTTATCATCATCATCTGAAGCCGGCCATGAAAGCCTAAAAACACTTATAAAACATGAAATTGTTTTCTCATAATTTCCATCTTTTTTTATCTCATTTAACAAAAAAACGTAGATTGCCGTCTTCGATTTTAAAGGACTCATTTAAGAGTAGAATATGAAAAAACAGAGAGTTTGACAGCATTGAATGCCAAAAACAAAAAATAAATCCTTCATATTTTTACTAATGAATTTATACTGTAACTGTACCAGTTATTATTCCACTAGGGGTAGCTAGAGCCTCTACAGAGTTGTCTCCACATTTTCCTACACATACATAATAATATATTAATTTCATGATTTTTACCTTATTTTATGAACGAAAACCTCTATTTAAATAATTACAAGTAAACAAAAGGAACAATGTTGAGAAAAAGCATTCAAAGACCATTCAACCAAAGGCGGCAACGTAGGATTTTTTTCAAAATTGAAATGAATATATGAAATCACAGACAGTGCCTTACTTTTTTTGGTTACAGGAAGGTATATTTTACGTAATCTTTACATATTGAATGCTCAATAAAACAAAAATGCATCAAATGTGATGACTAGAGAGAGTATTTAAGCAGGTTTCAAACTATTGCATTATGTAAAGGAAAAAAAACATTTCTTTTAGTTGTATATGAAAATAAATGGATATTCTTTTTATGATTCAGTCAAGGTGAATATAAAAGGTGTACACACTGGACAGTTTAGGTTGATTGCGGTCAGTTTATTGGCTGCCAAAAAATGTCACGCATCCATTGGTCCACACCATAATAACAAAGATCAGCTATTTCCCTTTTCGCTCAGGCGCTGCGAGCAGGCAAACTATGATAGTAAAACACGCACATAATCAACGATCGCCTTTGCAAGATTTCTCTCATTTTTATCTTCACCTTGAATCAGTATGATGAAGCCGGAACAAAAAAATTGGAGAAGAAAATAGCTAACGAGTATTTTGTAGCTAAGCACCTTAGTCACCTAGATCTGTGATGTCACCCTGCCGAGGAAAATTTGTAATGTTCCGACTGCATTTTCGTTTTTTGTATAATAATAAAATTGACCTTTTAATAAGACTGCTTCTAATATCAGTATAAACATTTGTTACATTAAATTTGACAGTTAATATTTGTCACATTAAAAAATAAGAAGATAATAATTCTGTCTCAGTATTCAACTTTCTGAATAAGATTCACGTGGTTTATTTGTAAGCTGTGTGTTGCCGTCTGTCGCACTCTACAATCTTAATGTCTTCAGACTTTGGGGAACTTATTCAATTTTGAATATCACAACAACCATATCGTCGTCAGCAACGGATAAATAACATTCAAATCTCAATTAAAACATCTCAGATTAATTTTCACACTTACATATTACAAGCTAAAATATAAATATTACACATTTAGACATGTTGGCATTTAGGATTGTGAGATACATGTATGACTGGATGACGGCGACCTTGGGTTGCCCTTGGACTGCCCTTGAGTTGAACTTGAGTTGACCTTGGGTTACTCTTGGGCTGCCATTGGGGTGACCTTGGACTGCCTTTGAGTTGACCTCGGTTAGCCCTTGGAATGTCCTTGAGGTGCCACTGAGGACTTAGGACAGCTCCTGGGGGGCCAGAGGGGCGCCCAGCAGGGAGATGGGGAAGTTCTTCACGTGAGTCTGCCACTGGGTGGACAGCTGGAAGAACTTTACGCTGTTCCATTCGGCACCATCTATGAACACTGCAACAAAATACATCACGTCAAATCTAGATCTTATTTAAATTTATTTCTTATTTCAATTTCAAATTTTGTTCCTTTGATAGAGTTGTGTTCCTTAACTAATAGGTTAGTCTTCTTCTTAATCTTGTTTCTCATTGCTGAGGGTTGTGACCCATGTGGAAGCAACCACTCTTCTCCAGTTTTCTCTAGACTGCGCTGTCCGCAGCACTCCAACCACCGAGGTCAGATATTGTGTCAGTAATAAAATCAAGAAGACTTCAGTGCGCCACACATGTCGTACGTGCAGATGAATCCTGGATAGTCAGAAATGTCTTGGATGGTGCCCCCTCCGGTGTGAGACTACATACACATCCCAGGATAAGCTGGACACACAATATCAAGGCCAATGCGGAAGTCCTGAGAATAAGAAGACCATAGAGGAAAGCAGCACAAGACAGAGAGGATTGTGGTGCGGCAGGCCCTGAGCCTTCAAAGCTTGCGAGCTGTAAGAAGTAAGTGGGTGATGTCACACAGCCGAGGGATTTTTGATGTGTGGAGATCATTAAGAGCAAAAAGCTAAAAAATTAGCTTCCTTTTTTATCCAACAATAGCTTATGCGGTAAGGATTTAGAGGTGTTTACCTCTGAGTGGCACGTTGTTGGAGGTCTTGGCCGAGCAGATGAGGCGGGACACGTTGTCCAGGGTCTGGCTGCGCCCGGGCTCCGCGTCCTTGTCCTTCTCCTTCTTCTTGCCCAGCCGCATTACTGTAACAGACACCACTGCTCTGGATTAACACATTTATTATACAATGCATAACATACCACTACACATCGCTGACATGTTGTCACTGCAATGGACGCAGCACTAAGTTCAATTTACAACTTATTGCTGAGCGCTTTTTTGTCAGCAACCAATAAAATAAACTGTGATGTCACAATTTGGTCTACCTCAATTCATGTGCAGACTTCATTGGAATTTATTTAGGGCTTTTCTGTGACTTACTGTCTGGTCTATAGCACAGTTGGTAGTATGATTGCATTCCATGCCAGTGGGCAAGGAGTTATTTCACAAAGGGTAATTTCAAACCCAAACTAAATATATGGCCAAGGTTTATTTAGCCTTTACAAGAAATGAGAACCACGCCCTTCAAATGCTGGGATTGGTGAAAGGCCAACCCCTTACTTGTGAAAATAAATAGATTCAACAAGCAGTGTTGGTATTGCGAACAATTATCACAGCACACAAAAGCAATCAATGATGCCATCGCTGTTTATATTTCTTACCTTTTTAAATTCACCTAGACTGTCACATTCTTCAACAGTTGAACTTATCCGTTGAGCCATCAATGGAGAATTAAATGTTTCACAATTTGGAGCACTTACTCTTCTGCTTCTTCTCCTTGGTGGCGTAGGTCAGGTGGAAGGAGGGCGCTGGTTCCTGGTTGGGCAGCAGCCGGGCGGCTTGCAAGCACCTGAAGGCGGCCTTGAGGGAGCCTCGCGCAGCTCCTGGGGGGGCGGGGGAGGCGTTGGCACCCCCCGCGCCCCCTGCGCCTGTGCTGCCTCCTCCCCCCCCACTGCCCACCTTCAGATGCGTCTCCAGACGGCGCCTGGCGGAGGAGGGCTCGTCACCCCGTACGTTGGCGTCACTGCCTTTCACAACCTGTGAAATTAAATCATATAAGTGTTACACCAAATTTAAAAAAAAACAAGAATTATTCCAGCACTCCGAGTATGATATGTCGAAGTAATATAAAAAATATATGGAAGATACGAAAGCACTCTTTGTGAGTGATTAAGTTACCATATATTTTTCAATTCACACTATCTGTAGTTTATATAATGTTGTATACTCAGGGTACAGTTTTCATAAATTTATATTTTTTCGAAGAAAAATTGCAAAATATTCTGCATTATGTTTTAAGGTGCAAGAATCATTAATAAAATTAAAATAAATGGAAGAAAATCCATTTTGAAATTTGTCAAAATCATTTGAATCTTCTCCATATGAAATATACATGAATATGTAGGTTGGTATATATTTATCTTCCCTCTTTGATTTATATGTAGGTTGGTATAAGCACTCATGTGTACATACATGATTGGTCAAGTTGGATGTTGATCAATTGGCATCTCATTAGCTACGATGCATGCAAGTCTTTCATGACTCATTCTGGAGACATGATCTCTCCAAAATCCTCTCCTGGATCTGCTCCATTTCACTTGAAATTGAAACAACATATATTTTATTTACTTTTAATGTGAACTACATTCCACTTGCCTGCCAGTAGTCGAGTTGCAGCTCCAGTGGTTCGCAGGCCGCGGAGGGCTGCTCCACCTGGGGTGGAGGGGGTGCAGGCGTGGCAGGAGGGGAGGGGCGCGCCCCCGAGGCCGCAGGGGGGGACCCGCCTCCCGCCGACAGCGCCTCCTCTAGGTCCACAGAGTGCTGCGCACTCTCGGATGAGCCTATCCGAACATCCTGCGTAACAAAACAGGAAAAAGTAAATGTTAAGTCGGTGTATGGAAAAGTTCATTGCTAAAAGACAGAAGTCTCATTGTTAAAAAAATTAAGAGTGAATTGTTGAGTTAATTGACATATTTTTCTGAGCCGTTGAAGAGCTAAATTAAAATTAATTTAATTAAGTTCATCACTAAATTGACAAATCACACTCAGACGGTAAAAAAATAATCAAAAAGGTAGGTTGTTTTTAAAGTATCTCAAAATGACATTTTTTGACATAAGAGGACATATATGTAGTACATGGCTCGTACGTGAATATGAAATAGCTTACATTGACAAATGGCACAAATATCTGGCTGGAGTCCTCGTCACACGACCTCTCCCTGTAGGCCACCATGGCCTCTGCTATAGGCAGCTGGAGAGTCGGACCAATGCCATTCACATATCTGAAACAATTCAAAATAATTATAATCACAGATTTTGGGCTAACTTCGCTAACAACCTATATGCTGAAAGTTAACTTTGCAGGTTTTGATATAAACTTCTTACTATTTTGTTTTTTCATTATGTCAAGAAAGGACATGTGGTATATTTAAAGGGAAAGATATAAATGGTGGAGAGACTACTAATAAAAACATGATAATACTGTGAATCATAAGTCATTTTTAAACTTAAAATTTTATTTAACAACAAGAACTAGTGAAAAATGTGTTATCTGTTGAACATAATCTAAAAACGCCCTTGCTGATATACTAATGGTGAGATTGAGGAAGGTTGGATATAAAATACTGAGTAAATTGGCCATTCTCCAACAAATGCATTACCGGTTGATTCTGTTGGTGAAGTCCTGTGGCTCTTGGTGTGCGGGGTCTGAGGCTCTCTCACACAGGGCCGGCCAGCTCTCCCCGCTGAACAGCAGCGCGTAGCCCGGGTCTATGGACGACAGGTAGCGGGAGATGTAGTTCACACCTGCACCACAAACAATACTCATTACTGCAATGGACTTCATAGCACAGTTAATGAAACGGGGGGTAGACTGTAAATGAGAATGCAGCATAAAAGATGATTGTTAACACATCTATTGCAGGAGACGGGGATGCCTGGATGGATCTTTTATGCACCCTTGGAGTGACTACATCACGAAACGGCACTATAAAGAAATCACCAACTCATCATCATTATCTTTGGTGACCATATGGATTTTTTTCAACCCGGTGAAGAGTACCTACATTTTGAAAATGAAATGATATATTTTTGTGCTCCACTGCGAATCATACCCATAACTATCCAATTATGAACAAATTCAACACTAGAAAAATACTCACACATTATTGCAAGGAATTTCATCACACTATGAAATAACCTGGGGATAAGCTCTTAGTAAGAATGCAGCACAAAAGAAGATTTTTAACACTATTGAGGGAGAAGAGTTTTACAGTGTTCAGTCCGTCCATCATCTTTCTCGGCATTTAATGCAAGCATTTTACCTGAGCTATGGACCGGACTTATTTTTAAAATTTAAATACTTAGGATTATTTCATACACAACACATTCTGCCCGGATTGTCTGTGGATTGGCGGACAAACTGCGTGAAAGCTTTCATACACTGCTGACTTCCAACCCGAAGCTGGATGGGAAAAAAACAGGCAGAATGGTGGCAGATTGCATCTAGCCCTTGGAGTGAAACGTCGCATTAAAGAAATCATCAACTGATCATCAATGGCTGTTGGTCTAGAGTGCATCTGCAGGACTCACCGAGTGGGATGATGTAGAAGCGCACGTGCGCCCCCCAGTCCGGCGGCCTGAGGCTCCAGAGGTCCACATAGGCCCTCAGCGCCGCACTCACCAGGGCATCCGGCCCCACCAGCACCACTCGCACCGGACTCATGGGCTTAGCCGAACTGTTGCAGCTGAAATCAAGTCAAACATCATTACTGTTAAAGGCCCGTGAAATTGACACTAACAGAAGCGGTCTGGATTTTAATTTGTAAGTACACATTCAGCATTTGTAAGTGCGAACTTACACGTTTCTGTTTGTGAGCATGCATTTGATATGAGTTTTGAATGTTAATATAGCTTTGCAACTTACATTATAGATTATAGAGATCAGTGCCTCTAGCAGTCAGATTTGGAAGTAAACGGGCTAGATGATATAATTTTTTGCCCGGTTTTTTCAATGTTCAAAGTCCATTAGGCTGTGTGCAACTAAAGAAGATTGTTTTTGTTCACTCACTGTTTGAGTATCTTGTTGAGCAGCGCGTGCATGACGGCGCGCACCTCCTGGGGAGTCTGCGTGGGCAGCGCGGGCCCCAGGGGCATCAGCAGCGCGGCCAGGCGGGCGGCGGCCCCTGCGCCCCCCCGCGCCCCCAGCACCAGAGACAGGCACTCGGGCACGGGCTGCTCCTCCGCTACCACCGTGCGGGACAGCTGCTCCAGGAGACTCAGCCGAGGCTGGAAGAGACACGGCACATTAAAGGTCTTACTGTTTGCGTAGTCACATTGGGAGGTTTCATTTTTAAATAAATAAAATAAAAACAAAAGAAATAATGTTTAGGTACAAAAAAAAAATTCTTTTATAAAAAATTACAAAGAAGTTACAGAAAAGTTACAGTTTTTTAACTGTAGTTATTTTTACTGTAAATAAGTTACAAATAATTTCATAGTGCATTGTAATTTTTTATCCTTCCAGAAAATCCTGTGTCTGATTACATTATATAGGTATAGTTTGATGAGTACAAATGGCATGTACTCTTTTTTCTCGATTGGCTAACATCACAAGCCTATGTGTTTAGGGTCCTTAGCAACCAATAACCACTATTAACACTCAACAGGGGTGCTGTTGCATCTTCTAGGTATATATTTTTATATTTATGTGAAGAGAGGTTTATGAAAACATTTGATACTCGCGATACTGGTCACCCAGGAACTCTAAAATGTACAGTTGTATATCCATACTTGATATGCTATTGTTATGATTTTATTTGGATTCTTTTAATCAATTTATTTTTTTACACAATGTCAGTTTAAAATGTATTGATCACTTTTCCAGCTCTTGGGTCATCGACTTCACGGCTCAGTGTTTCAATTGATTCTGACCTGCACACAATGGCGGCTCACATTATATAGGTACAATAGGGACCATTCTTGCTTGTTCTAGATTATTTTATAGTGGATTGTACGAGACCAGTCTACTAGCATTTATTTAATCATTATACTAGAGGCAGACAGACACAAACACAAGCAAACCTCACAAATTTGAACGTCCGTAACACTATACTCATTCCTGCTAAGTTACCACATATTTTATAAGTGAACAAGCATAAATTAACAAACAGAACTTTCCTTCGCAATTATAACTAATATAATTTACCTCTAAGTTGGTGGGGCTCTGCAGGGTGTGGTCGTGTGCCTGCTGCTGCTGCTCTGTGCTGATGGTGAGGGAGTTCTGCTTCTTGCGCGCCCCGCTGCCCTGGCTGCCACTGCCCACGGCAGAGCGGAACAGCCGGGACTTCTTCTCATCCTGAAAAGTCCAGATGAGACAAAAGTCAAGAAGTTGCCATGTGGAAAATATGACTACATCAATCAAAATAAAAGAAATACCTGAAGAATAAGAGCCGCTAGGCATGACAATAAAACTACACCTAAGAGCCATTTCAGAGTTCTGCCCGGATTGTCTATGGATTACCGGACAAACTGTGTGAAAGCTTTCATACATCTCCATTCACTACTAACATTCAATCCAGCGCAAACCCATACAGAATAGTATGGAATGGCTGTGCCATGGAACACAAAAAGACAATGAAAAAAGAGGCATAAGATAGCAGTTCCATATATCGCACGTTTAATAATAAAGAGCAATCACTCAAAAATTGGGAAAATTGAGATTTTGTAATAAAACGCAAGAACAATGCGAGAAGAATAGGTAGAATGCGACAGCCGTTCAATTTGGACGAATATGACCGAGATAAAACATCGGTCGCCTTTTTCATCCCATACAAGTTGTACTGGTTGTCTGAACTTCAAATGTGATTTCCCAACATTCTTATTTTTTGAGTTATTGCTCTTTATGATTAAGCGTGCGATATGTCAAAAAAGAGGCATAAAATAACAACAAAAAATAGTTTGACACCTCTCATATATTTGGCCTCACAAGGACTAAACCTTAGGCGTAGTATTTTTGGTACACCAAACGGCTCTGATGCTCCATCTATTTCTTTGAATTTGGTTCATGGAATTATGGCTTATTTTTACGACATATATGCATGACGATGGAACCAGAAATATTAAAGCATCGTTTGACTTTTATTATTACCTTTTCTTTGGGCGGTGACCCCGACATTGGATGATCCTGGGCCTCTCTGATCAAGTCTCCGTCATCTTGGTCCAAGTACGGCAGGGTGGAGCCATCCGGTCCTCCCATACCTCGGTCCCGAGGTCCTCTCCATGCATCTCCCTCTGGTAATGCAATACAAACATCGGTTAGAGCGAGATGACACCAACTGTCTCATACATGTTTAAACGAGTATTTTCAATTATTGAGAAAAAGAGACTCAAGCCTGTATTCACCGCTATGAGAACTAACAATACTTAGTTAATTTCTAAACATATTATCGGTTGCTTTAAAAGCAAGAACCAATCCTACGGTAAGAATTCACAAGATAGTGGGAGAACTCATAACGCTTTTTGTGAATACAACTGAAAATGGAATGCGCAACTACCATAGATTACAAAATTGTGCCATCGCATGGCTGGGTTATAAGGGAAAATTCCAATATTTTTTTTATTGAGCTTTGCCCTAGTAACCCGACCGAGTGGCATGACAACTTTTTTTGTCTATGCGAAATTTGCAGATCTCATTGAGATTATTTTATTTTTCCTCGGGTATTTGTTTATGACAAAATATGTTAAATGCATTTCAATTGTTTTGATTATAAATGTCATTCACAGCATGCTTTAAAATATGTAATCATACAAAATCACATGATTAAAGACCAACACAAAAATTATAGCTATTAAACCAGAGTCAGAATAGATAATACGTAGTAGGTTTAGACCTGACGTGAGAGTATTGTAAAATGTACAAAGTTTACAATCAAAGAGTAAGAACACCAAGAGATCATATTACAAAAAAAACTGAACGGAACAAAAGACTGTGTTTAAATAAAGAACAAAATGCAGAGAGCAGGCAAAACAAAAGAGATGCAAAAACAAAAGCAGAACAGTGAAGCGGTATTCCAGCAGATCCTGAAAACAGAACAGACAGAACACAACAAGACAGAAAGTAGGACTGTACCCCGAGTATATAACTTTACGTTTAATCGCAACCATTGTGTTAACAAAAAATGCATGAGAACTAAATAGCGCCTCTAGTGAGCATTTGTTTCCATACATTTTTGACAATACACTATCTTCATGTGAATATGCCGCCGAATAAATGGTGCAGGAAAGGATGGAGAATGGCGCATAAGGCGAAAAGTTCACAGAATCCCAGGCACACGGATTCCAAAAGAATGATGACTGGTCATCTATTAGGAATAAAAAGAGTGGGAAGACCCAGACTGTGATGCAGGGATGAAGTGGGGCAGGATGCAGCTCAGCTTGTACAATATGGTCGCCGGGATGGTCGAGGGGATAATGCGTCAGCGCTCCAATTTGCATTTTTGACACTAATGCTGGTTCGAACCCTGCTGCATCATGTCCTATCGACAATAACTTTTAAAATGGTTCAACAGATGTCATTGGGTAGTTATTAATTAATATTTCATTCATAATATTAAAAAAATATTTATCAATTGATAACGTAAATACCTGTTTCCGGCTAGGCAAAATAGGTTGGTGAATTGCATTCTTCCTCACAAATCTTTTTTTTTTTTTTTTACAGGACAGGCAGAGTTGGGGGCAAAGATGGAGGGAGGCAAAGGCTCAAATATGGCTGTAGTGCCATTGAAGAAGACTATTATCCTATCAGCAATCGCCATTCAATAAATTATGTACAACATCAATGTTGGTTCTTCTTTAAATACCTTCAATCCTGATTCAATCACACAGGGAAACGTTGAGCATTTCTGTTTCCATCATGGTTACGTTTCAACGTAAACTTTTATACTTGAAGTACAGTAAGTACAAGACATGGTGTAAATACTCAACCATTGCGTAAAACAACAAAAATATATAGCCAACTCAATCACTCCACTAGAAGTGCTGTTGTATCTTTTGTACATTCTTCTGCCCTCCCGATGGTTGAATATTTACAGAATGTTTTATACACGGGGTACAGAGTAGAGAAATCACAGATAGAAAGACAGATAGGGAGAGAAAGAGAGAGATGAGAATATCAACAACTTGCAGTTATGTGAGGTGAATCTTTGAATTTAAAAATATGTGACCAAATTTGAGTCATTTAGAATCAAAAAGGCAATGTAGGATTTTTTTAAATGAGCAAAGTAAAGTAAATATAGCTAAGAAAATCATTTTATCATGATTTTCATATTAGTCCGGTCGATAGCTCAGTTGGTAGAATACTTGCGTTCCCTTCTAGCCGACTTTCGGTTCCATCCCCACCACGAGTATCAGTAGAAATGATATTCCATTTTGGTGTTTATTTTAAAAACCAAAAATAAAAATACAGACAAATTTACTGAGTCTTCGCAAGAAATGAGTACCAGCCGCCTTGGGAGATGGAAAATCCTCACTGCAAGTTTGAGTATTTGGCGTAAAGCCTGCCCCTTTACCTGTGAAAATAAACATGTCCCACACACCACATGCGAACCTTTCGGGGACAACGCAGTAAGAAGTTGCACCATGTGAACAGCTGGATTGCGTTTTTATCTATTATCAAATTTAAAAAAAAATCCTATATTGCGGGCTTTGTTTCTTTACGACACATTTGTAAGTACAAGTTTAATAATGGTTTATTGTCAAATAGAATAGGAAGAGGTGAAAGAATTCATGTTAAAATTGCAATATTGTGAAAGAGTGAGAAGTGATTAGGAAATGAATGAATACATTTTATTTGTTTAAGATATGTAATGTTAGAAAAAAATTGTGAGAGGGTTTAAAACACATTAATAATTTTTAATCATATATTGTCTCGACAGATTATACAGACAGATATTTTGATTCAAAGGCTCTTTGCCTT